>JAZKJV010009625.1:0-600000 GCA_037367405.1 Ottelia alismoides | reverse complement strand
TTACAGTTATATTCACAACGTCTTCATTGCAACATGGTCCATCACTTATTCCCATTGATAATGACGGATGCACGCTTCTGGCTTAGGTCCCTTCGGGTAGCTGTAGCACCCATACCCCCAAAACATAGTGTCACATCTGAAACTCATGAAGAGTAGGTGTGGTTTATAAGTGGCGTGGATTATTACTTGACAACTTACGCTTAAGCATTTTGAATGGTTGTCAACAGGTCCATTTGGGTCTGAACCCAATAAAGTATCATGGCTAGTCTTCCTCGATAACGGAGTGGAGACCTAAGTTCGAGACGTTACAAATGCTATCAGAGCCAATTTCCTTCTGATAGTAGAAAGGAATACCCGAGAGGTGGAGCCAGTCCTACAAAAAGATAGGAGGAAATAGCTACCCGAAGCATGCAATCGTCACTGTCATCGGAATAAGTGATGGGCCACGTTGCAACGAGGATGTTACGAATATAAGTGGGAGAGGCTGTAAACCCATACCCCCAAAACATAGTGCCACATATAAAACTCACGAAGTGTGGGTGTGCTTTATAAGTGACGTGGATTACTACTTGACAACTTGAGCTTAAGCATCTTGGATAATTGTCAACAGATCCATTTAGGCCCGAAACCAACAAGTTGTGAGGGCCAGTCTTCCTCGATAACAGACCGAGGACCTAAACTTGGAACGTTATAGTAGCCCTTTCCACTATCAGAAGGAACCCGCTCTGATACTATTTGTAACGTCCCAGGCTTAGATCTCTGATCCGTTATCGAGAAAAACGGGCCCTGATAATTTGTTGGGTTTGGGTCCAAATGGATCCGTTACCACCCAAAATTGCTCAGGTTGTCAAGTAGTAATCCCCACCACTTATAACACACTCTCGCACTTTGTGAGTTTTAGATGTTGGACTATATTTGAGGGTATGAGTGTTACAACATCTCGCACTTATATTCACAACGTCCTTGTTGTGATATGGCACATCACTTATTCTCAGTGATAGTGGTGGTTGCACATTCCGGGTTGCCATTTTCTCCTATCTCTTTGTAGGGGTGACTCCACCTCTCAGGTAGCCCTTTTCGCTATCAGAGAAAAATTGACTCTGATACCATTTGTAACATCCCAGACTTAGGTCCACAGTTCATTAAAACTGGCCCTGACAAGTTGTTGGATTCGAGTCCAAATGATTTCATTGACAACCTCCCAAAATACTAAAGTCAAGTAGTAAAGTAGTAATCTCCACCACTTATAAACAACACCCTTACTTCATGAGTTTCAGATGTGATACTATATTTTGGGGGTACGGGTGTTACAACCTCCCCCACTTATATTCGCAGTGTCCTCTTTGCGACATGGCTCATCATTTATTTCCAGTGATAATGGCGGATGCACGCTCCCGGCTTAGGTCCCTTTGAGTAGTCCTTTTCCACTATCAAAGGACCGGAATCCGCTATGATACCATTTGTAACCTCCCAGGCTTAGGTCTCCGATTCATTATCGAGGAAAACTAGTCCTGACAACTTGTTGAGTTCGAGCCCAAATGGACCCGTGGACAACCACCCAAATGCTTAAGTCAAGTTGTCAAGTAGTTGTAACACTCATATCCCCAAACGTAGTCCCACATCTACTCACAGAGTTGAGAGTGGTGTATAAGTGGTGAGGATTATTACTTGACAACTCGGGCTTAAGCATTTTGGATGGTTGTTAACTGATCCATTTGGGTCCGACCCCAACAAGTTGTCAGGGTCAGTTTTCCTTAATAACATATCGGAGACCTAAATACAGGACGTTACAGTAGAATATGGAGTATAGAGAACCCTAACCTTAAGTAGTTTATATAGCAATCCCAGTACAAACGGATCCCCGAGACAAATGCAACCCAAATAGAATTTTGTTTCGGCATGGTACGATGACTTATATTGTATGGTAAGGCACGGCGGCAGACTTTGCCCGCCTTTCTTGTATTCTTCACTTGGGTTCAACAAAACATATGATTAGGATTCAAGAGATATCAACAATATATGCATTCCCTTTTTAAAGATATGATAGTATAGTTTTCATATTCGTCAAAACATGTACCGACATCCATAGTTGCCCGTTCCACCTCAAATCTTAAGAATTCACCAATACTTAGAAGAAATGTGTAGATAGGGTCGAGAGAAGATCTCTATTTCGCCTCGAATACAGCTTATCCACTTTATCCTCCTTCCGACTATCTTAGTTACCACCACCAATATTTAAAAACATATTATGATGTAGTAACAAAAATATATCTGTATCCAACTGTATCCCTACTATAAACCGTGCTAATTTTCTAATAATCAAACTATTTTGGCAATTTACTGGTCAACTTTTTTGCATCCATAACAGTATAAATTTATGTTCGCCGTACTGACTCCGTCAGAAGAGTTCTTCCAATCAAATACTCGGTATCTAGAAATTAACAGAAGTCGTTGCTTACAGTGGAAGTCCTTCGAAGAAATCTATCAGACGATCCTTAGCCCTTCTCGAACGGCGATTGAAAATTCCTCAGACGTCCCTTTCCATAGGATGGAAGAATGGCGATCATGCCAAAAGTGGAGCCGTCGCAGGGGCCCCTCCAACACGCCTTTGAACAAAGCACCACAACCCAACAATCCCCCCTCCATTTAAACAGACCTCCATTCTACAACCAGAATCATCTAACTCAGTCTCAGCCTTCATCATGATGATGCTCGCAGCCAGAGCCGATGACCTATGGCTACCTGGAAAAGCTCGCGTCGGGTTAGAAGCGAGCACAAGAGCCGAACAGATCGCACGGAGTCGCGAGGAGCTCCTCGGACTCCTCGCCAACCTCCCTGAGTCCGAGCAGGAGCTCTCGTTCACCGATCTGGTGGAACGGGGTGCTCCGATATGCGAGGAGAAACAAACTCCAGCGAGCAATTTAGACGACGAGGCCGCTGCGAAAGAGGCAGCTAAACTGATCGTGAAGACGATCAGGAGGGGTTCGAAGCGGGTGAGGGGATGCAACAGTGGTATTAGCATCGGCGGCGGCAGTCTTGGGACAAGAAACGGTGGGGTCTTCTTGAATGTCTACGTACCACCTTCTCTAACGCAGAGTCTCACGGCATCGCGATCAAGAAGGAGCTCAAGCTCAAGGGAGAGGGAGACAACATCTGAGTGCACCAAAAGGTAAGCAGGCATACAGAAACTTATGACCATGATAATTCGGTGGCCACTAATTTCTCGTAGCTACAATCCTTGGTCAAAGTCTTCACGTAAGAGTTGTGGTCACGACAAGTTCTGTGGTCACTTGTAGTGCTCATGACATATTCGTGGTTAAAGAACTCTCACGACGAAACTTGTAGCTATGGCTATTGGCCACGATGTGTTGTGGCCAGAGCTCAATTCTGTGACCACAATCCCATATCCGTGGGCATAATTCCGTTGCGACAACTAGTTTTCTTTACAGTGAGATGAGGTGAATCTCAACCATTAGATTGAATCTAAACGATCTGAATGCTAGTTAGGGTTTAGATGCAGGAGGATTAGATTATCTCCGTGAGTGAATAATTGACGTCCAATATTAATATTGCAGGGAAAGGGAGTCTCCAATTCGCATGAAATGCTCGACTCATGGCTGCTGGGCCTCAATCTGGGCGAAGAGAAAGGCAAAGCCGACGACGTAGTGAGGATAAACGTCGTCAGAAGTCCATAGATACACGATGGTCAAAGCTAGCGCGACAGATTTGACCAACTATGATTTCCTTTTGAATGGTGTGTTTTTTCGTTGTTTGTTTATTCAGTTGGATGTAAATACGAGCTACTGTTTTGTTTTCTTGTGTTCTTTTATTGATATTTGCACCGTATACTTATACTGATTGTGACAGTATTCATGACTTTGCGTGGCTCCCTGATGTGGATATATTTCTCATTATGCACCTTTCAAATATGGAGCTATGAATACACGTATTTTGGATTAAGCAGTTAATTGTTTCTTAGGACTAGTCAAACGACTCTACACAAAGAAAAAATTTTGTAACTTCATTTAAAAAAACTTCCTTTTCTACTAGAATTAACAAATGGTCATTGCCCTACTGGGATGTCATGTCACATCCCGAAGGAAGAGGATCCTCTGCTGTAGAGGGTATTGCAGCAGGGGTGTTGTAAACCCCAATAAATTTTTTTGTGAATTAGATTTTAAAATCCAATCTTATAGATTGAATCTTAGGTTAATGCTCTACATATCCTCCAAATTTCGATTAAATCCGATATTATTTGCTATTTTATTTTAATAGTTCAAGATTCGGATCTTTTTAAAATGGAGTTCAAGTTGCTTAGATCTTGACCGATTGTTTGATCATTAAGATAAAATAGCAAATAATATCGGATTTAAGAGAAATTTAGAGGATATATAGATAATTAACCTAAGATTCAATCTATAAGGTTAGATTTTAGAATCTAAATAAAAAAAATATATTGAAGTTTACAACACCTCTGCTGCAATACCCTCTACAGCAGAGTATCCTCTCCCCCATCCTGAAACTTCCTTTTCTGCTAAAATGTGATGTGATCCTTGAAATGTTTAAAAAAATTATTGCCTTGTCTCTAGAGTCTTGCCTTCGTTTTGTTTTATTGGGAAGAAAGATGCAAGAGATTATTCTGTAATACTTTTAAATCTTATGAATGGACTTGGAGGGATTTTTCCTCTCTCTCTCCTAAAGCAGACCTAACAGTGGCTCTTTTTTCTCTCCTTATTCGTAGGTTTATTAGGTCACACGGCAGGTAAAACTATGGCAAGAAGGATGAAGAAAAACCTAACTGTAAGAAAATTATACAACATCCGTATAGATAGATCCCCATAAACATGATAATCTGCAAATTTAAAAGGATTTTTTATCCGGTAGAGTCTATAAATTTTTCAAATCACCTCTACGACCTTTGAAACAACCTAATTCCCTCCTCAACCTCTTAAACTTGCTCCGTCTTACCCCGCAGACCCTGTCGTTAGTTATACTTTTACTTGAGTCAATAGTGTAGATTAATCTAACAAGAGGTGAAAATTAATGGTGGATCTTCCACCTCCTTTCTCTTCTTCCCAGACTACAAACCTCTCTCTTCTTCCCTCTCCCTTCTATGCCTTGCCGGTCTGATCAACTCCTCCCGTGGAGATATCGGCGAAAACCAATGAGAGCCATGATGAGGCATGTCGCTTCCTCTCGGTCGTCCATGACATCCATCAGAGCATGCAACACTCCACCCACTATGACGGTTCTCTCCTCCGCAAACAGATTCTGCTGGAGACCACCATGAATCGCCTCAAGAAGGAGTTCGCGGAGATATTCATCCTCTCCAACATCCATGTGCCCCCATCATCCACAGTCCTTTCGATTGATGTCTCCTCCACGTTCCGAACATACCTCACAGATTATGAATCGGATGGGGAAGGAACCTTACCAACTGTTGGTTTGGAATACCTACATAAATCTCACAAGACGAGAGATCCAGTTGACACGGTGACCACTCACGAGACCCAACTTCAGACAACAATTAACCCACAATCAATGATCAAGCAATGAAAAGCAAATGTGGAGCTAAAATTTATTATAACTCTACAGTGGATGTGTATAGTGTGCAAGCATGTATAGGTCGATCATATGGAACAAACTAGATAGATTGGATAATGAAGCACAAGAGATGATTGTGAAATCTTTACCTTTGTTTTTTTTGTGGATTTTTAATTTTATATTTTTTTTAATTTTATTTTTGTTTTGCATTTTTGTATTTTATTTTAATTTTATATTTGTATATTTTTTATATTTTGTATTTTCTTTTCCTTTTAAAAGATATGTAATAAAGCTATATATATAGAGTATATATACAATAAAGACTAATATAGATAAAAATAATAATAATATTCAAAATGAAGTAAATAAAATTTTTTTAGTTTTTAAATATTTTTTGATGTTTTATGATTTTTCAAAAAATTTTGTTGTTTTTAATATTTTAAAGTAAAAAATACCCTAAACTAGGGTATAATTAAATAGGTTGATTAAAATGAAGATGAAAAATAGAAAACAATATCAAAATTTCTCCAAATTAATTTTCATACAGTAATATAAAGAAAATTATAAACAAAAAACACATTTTTGGAATTTTAAAAAATTTTGTAGATTTTTATAAGTATTTTTAGGATTTTTCAATTTTAAAGAATTTTCTTTTGTATTTTTTGTAAAATAGCTAAATAAATATGAAATACATTTTTTTGGAATTTTTGAAAAGCATTTTATATTTTTTATGTATTTTAGGCTATAAATATGAATTAAATGAGATATTTTTAAATTTATAAATAATAAAGGGTCCAAAATTGTGAAATAAACATGTGACATGAAACTAGGATGTAACATGAATCTAATTCTATTTTTTGGGAATTTTTCATGTATTATAGATAATTAAAATAAATAGAAAAAATAAAGAGGAACTCATAACTAGTAGGGGCATTTTTGTAAATAAAATAAAACATGAGGGCCACTCTGCAAGTTTTCTAAAAAGATTGAATGTAATTAAAAAGTTTCTAGGCCTAAAAAATACAAAAATCCAAGGGCACGCTTACAAAATGTTGCCTCACGTGTGGGGTCACATGAGGTGACGTGACATGGATCGAAATGTAAATACTTAAAGTATAAGGGCCTAGATGATAATATTACATAATATTTCAAACAACCAATGAAAGGTTAAAGTGATAATATTTAAATACAAAAAGTGCTTGGGTGTGATATGCAAAATACCCAAACTAGGTTGGATCTAATGACTCCTCTCCCTTCACTTACCCACGTGGTTGCACGAGGGAGGACGATGACGTCTCTCTGCGAACGACTCTGATTAGATACATGAAAAAGATATGACGAATGTTATGATATGGATCCGACGGCATCCGTACGTCGCGAAGAACACGAAGATCCAATGACACGGGGCGGATGTGGAAGAACTTGGATGAAGCCACGTCGCAGCAAACTTTGATCGATCGTATCTGCAGGTCCAGAGCTCCTTCCTCGCTGCAGATGGTCCAAAAACGTTCTTGTAGAGATCCTCGAATGTATAGTGGCATCAAAATGGCAAAGTGATTGCATGTGGGGCACCGCAAGGTCAAGGAAGATCACGGGCTCCAGGTGCATGTTCTTGATTAAAAATCGCCTCAATCAAGGCTATCACACACTGACACCTGCAGGGTTAGCACGAACACAAGAAAATAAAGGGGCTAGAGATGTTTCAGAGGTGGAATGGAGTCGTAGGGGATCAAGGCGGGGTGCTTCGATAAGGTGGCGGATTTGGAGCACCCAAATCAGATCCAGAACTGGGTGGATGGTTTGGTGAAAAGTGAAAGAAAATAATAAAGGAGTGAAATGGAGGTGGTCACATGGTGGGGGGACAAAGGATAGCACGGTGGAGGTTCGTCAGAGCGGAGCTCCGGCAAACTACGAAGAAGGGATCTAAGCTACTAAAGCGTAAAATTGAAAACACTAAAGGAATCCTAAGGCTACTTCTAAGCAAGAAAATAAGAAAAAGAGTGGTACCACACCAGCAGAATAAGGAGATATGGACCTCAACGGTCGGTGGCCAGAGATGGTGGTGGAAGCCACCCAACACGCCGCCCGACCTCGCTCGAAGACACTGGAGGCTCCCCTGTCACTGGAGTCAATCCAAAGCACAAGAGGAGTGCCAAAGCTTGGTCAAAGGAGGTTAAAATTGAAAAGGAAGTTGGCGGTGATGTTTTGTACAATCTGACTAAGAGGATGGGAAGATCGAGGAGATTGCAGCGATCCACAGCCCGAGGTGGCGTCCCGATGTGAATGGTAGTAGATCGAGGAAGAAAGTCATAGAAGGCATCAACTATAAATGATGCAAAAATCGAGCCTTGAAAAATCGAGAAACAAGGAGGAAACTAGGTCTGACACATGCTATAGGGCGGGTCAGAGGAGTTGACCAGAGTCAACCCTCCCCGCGACCAACCAGGAAAAGAATCCTGAAAAATATTAAAATATTGATAGAAAATTAATAAATGATATTATTATTTTTAAGTTATATAAAAATGTTTATTATTTTACATAGTATATTATTATGATTTTTATTTATTTTTAGAGGTATATAATTACATGTTACTTTTTAGGGTTAATATATAGGTATATTTATCTATGTTTTGTGTCATTTATTTTTATTTTATATTTTTATTTTTGGTATTTTCTTTTCTTATTTTATAAATTTATAAATTATTCTTAGTTACTTAAATAAATTTTTATTTTATTTTTCTGATGTAATATATACACTTAAGTAAATAGGTCTATTTATCATATAGGTATTGTTATTGTATGTTCATCTATATGTTTTAGATACATATTTTATTTTGATATTTTCTTTCTTCTTATATTATAGTTTCAATATGTACATATATTATAATTTACATTTTTATAAAAATATAAAATAATAAAATAATAAATAATAAAAAAGTGAATATTTTAATCCAGTATATTATATAATAGGGCTCCAAGACCAAATTTTCACATCTTAACTCCAAAAAATATGAAGCCACCTTCATTAAATAGATTATTAAAATCTAAATATAATTAAAAGTAATTTTTATATATTTTTAGTTTTATTTGAGAGATATGGGGTTTGGGAAGTTGGGATTTTGGAATTTTATTTAGACTGTAACTTTTATTCTATATGATATTTTTGTATAAACTCAATTTTTTATTTTTCTGTATTTTATTGATAAATCCAGGATTCAACTTATTTATTCTTTTATTTTAGCTAAAATTCTTGGTAAAACACATGTATATATTCATTAATTCTCATTATTTATCATTCACCATCTATTTGTTAATAATGTACATTTATCATTCTTTTTAACCAAAATAAAAGAATAAAGAAGAAAAGAAATAAAGAAGAATGTATTTATGAAATAAATGTATACTGCTCAAACCCCGAGAGAAGGTCAAGACTTTACCTGATCGACCAAGAATAAAGTAGGGGGAGATAGGGTCCATAATTTATAAAAATTAAGAAACATAATTTCACTTGTACGTATTCATCATTCCACCTTGCACATGTTTTCACCTATATTTTTACCTTCTTGAAAGTTGTGTGTAATAATATATAGTAATTTATAACAATATCACAAAATTTATTTAATCAATAAATAAATAAATACAATGAACCTAACAAGCCTAAAGTCCAACTTCACAGGTTCATAACTATTTATATAAAACTTCAAATTGACCGAACACACTTTTAAATTTCTTTTTGTAATTAATACTATTTATTAAAAATATCAAGTAGTTTTGACATTTGGACCCCTTTGTATATATGTACATTATGTATATATAGCTTCTTATTTATATCTATTTATTTGTAACTCGAAATAATTTAATTTTTTTCTGAAATGTTAATAAAAATCAGTAAAAAATACCAAAATATAATTTTAAAATAAATGTCAATAAATACCATCAAATCTCAAAATCTAAAAGTCATAAAGCCTAACTTCCAAACCTCACATATCGACCGTATGAACTCCGATTTGAGTGTACTCACTTTTAAAGTTCATTTTGTAAAAATATCTATCAAATGAGAGTGGTTTCAATGAAATTGAAGTTAATATACAAAAGTAGATTTTGGGACCTTATGGGTATCCTTGTATATATTTTATTTATTTATTTTCTTATGTATTTTGCACATATTGTATTTTTAAATATTTTGAATATATTTATTTTAATTATATAAAATGAATATAAAAATAAAAAAGCAGAAAATAATCAAAACTAAAATAAAGTATTTATAATTAGGTATTTTATACCTATTAATAAAAGTTCTTATTTATTTTACTTTATTTAATTAATTTATTTTAATTATTAAAATCACCATACAATTATTTATTAAATTATTAACATTATTTATTTTCATTTTTTGTAATTTAAATTATTTATTTATTTGTTTATCTTTTATTTAATATGTTATTTTGTCTTTTTCCCTATTTCGTCTTTTACCCCCTCAAACCCAAGTCTATTTCAGTATATGAGAGAGTATGTATTATAAACCTTATGCATATGTATAGCATGTTACTCAAGCTCAACTTCAGTTCTCATAAGAAATCACCCACTGGACAGGAACTCTAATCAATCGATTTTCCTTCAACCGATAGATGGCTTTAAACAATCCACAAGTCTTGCTTAATGTTCTCTTTAACTGTCACTTGACCAATAATTATTTTTTAATAACTGACCGATCGAATGGTCCATTTCATCAACCAACTAATTTATGAATTCGGCCAACTCAAAAAATAGGGAAATTACAAAAAAAAAGCCTCAACTATGCCTTGATTACTGATTAGGGGCCTTAATTTTTAAATGTAATGATGAGAGGGGTCTGATCTTTTTTTCTCAAATACATCCGTAATCTTTCACGACCCATTTATATCGACGTTAAAACCTAAATTTGAAAGTTTAGACCAATCTTTATTACATCTAAAAATGGAGCCCATATTCAAGCTTTGTGCTTTAATATTCAACATTTATAAGATCGTTTTTATTTTACCTCATGCTGCATTGTATGTAATTTATAGTGGTAAGAATTTTATTGCATGTACTTTTACAGGGTGCTTGGATCGTGGGAGTCCCTCTTCTAGGTTGGAAGAAAATTTTGATTCGGAGATTTTAAAAATTGCAAGATGTAATTTAGGAGAAGCTTTCTTTTTTAAAATAGCTTGATAGTGGAAAGGACTGAGTGGTTCGGATGTTTGAAGTCCGATATCATGAGGACTATGATATAGAGAGGATTTTAACTTTTTACTCAGTTGAGTTTCCTCATCAAAATAAATGTATCCTTTGTTTTAAGGGATTATCTTTTATGGTTAGGAAGGATTACATTTATGGTAGTTTGTATTTGTGATCCTTAAACCTAGGGACCTGTATTGGTTCATCCAATTACAAGGAACTTTATATCATCACTGCAACTTGTCTCTTGAGCATTTCCCTTGACCGAATACCTACCAACTCCCCATATATCTTACCATGATAACCCTCTCCTATGCCATGCACTCAACAATTGCCAACTCCTTCTATAATGTTATGTAATTTTATATTTTTAATGCGCTAAATAGAAAATCGATTTGTTCAAAGGTTTTTTAAAAATTTTGCAAGCGACATGGGATAATATCGTATTTTATATGCATAAGAGACAATGAAATGCACCTACTATGAATTTTGTAGAATTTTTGGATGGAAAAATCAATTCATTATGAATTATTTAGTGGACGAGGCTTGATTTGGAGCAACTAATTCATTAATAATATCACCTTACAATAATTCTACAAATCCAATTATCTCATATTTCTATTGTTACAAGAAACAAATGAGTATTTTTACTTTTACAAAATGATAGGAACTGGAATTTTAATAAATTAATTACTAAAATCAAATATCCTATTACTTTAAACATTATTTTTCAAAGACCTTTAGGTTTGTTGTAGATAAAAAGGCACAAAATGATTATATTTTTTGGCAAAGGCATATATTACTATGAATTAAATACGTAAAAGGGGAAAATTTTAGATAATTTCCCCAAATTAATTCCAATAATCGGCAGTTAAGATTGAGAAAGAGCATGAGTTGTAGTTAGACTTATAATTTTGGCAAAGTTAAATAACATCAAATAGTTCTTTAAATAAGCATGCACGCGCGTGCAGAGTTTTATTTGCAAAACATAGAGATTAAAATGTATCAAACGAATAAAATGCAAAAAGCAAGCTGGAGGAGATAATGTTACAATTGCTTCAACTTTTGTTGATGTGGCTCGTTGAGGTTAAGGCTGGGTGCGTTAGGAATTTTAAAGAATTGCGAGGGTGCTCTAGGTAAAATGTTCAACTATTTGAGTTTCTAAAGCCCCGATTAGAATCCTCAATCCCATATTAGATTGCTGGATAAGCAGTAGTTGTTTGTATTTTTTTTCAAGAGAAATCTATGGTAGAGGTATGGTGAGTAGGCATGCAAACGAATGAATACGAATGCGAATTCAGGTCATAACATAACCATATTCATATTAGCTTACGAATACAAATGTTAAACGAATGTAAAAATCAAGATCTATATCCTCAAAATACGAATCTTTTATGAATGAAATCGAATACCCACACGAATATTGCAATAAAAAGTTATAAAGAGAAAAAATGGGGTTGCCCCTGCCCCATTTTTCTGCATTTTTTATTTTTTGAAAAATATCACATGTATATTCATCTATATATCTCTCTAGTATGCCATTCTAATTTCGTCAGAAATAGAGACCATTATGCCCTCCATCTAAAACATGTAATTTCAATGGTCTAAACATTGTTGTAGTTGATCTATTCTAGCTAGATGGAAGGCATAAGAGTCTCTGTTTCTGAAATTCAAATGTCATATATCAAGGATATATAGATGAATATACATGGTAATATTTTCAAAAAAAATATCGAAAATGAAGCGGAGACATGCCCATTGAACTCTAAATAAAAACGTACACGGTTATTTGGAAACCACTTCCATATAACTTCCATCTTGTGACTTGAATCTGAAATTCAATTTAATATGACTTGATAATATAATAATGAATATTGCAATAAAAAGTGTTGAAGGAAACAAACAATATCTTGCAAAGTAATGATAATAAATTAAAGTTGTAGATATAAACCAAACCATAAGATGTCTAGTTTCATATAACAATCATTCCAACTCTGGTCACATCCAAACAAATAAATTGTCTACAAACATTAAATCATCCAAATACATCGATGACTAAGTCAAAGCATTATTCGAATTACCATGCTCCATTTCACATTATCTATGAACAAAATTTTTTTGATAAGAATAAAATTTAAATAGATATAAAAAATTTTGATGTAAATTAATCATACCAAAATTCATCTTCCATTATATATGTTTCATATCCTTCTTTTGCAGCATTCTCATATTCTTCATTTTCGACTTTCTCATTATTTACTTCTTATGCGGCACTCTCATTTGTTTTCAACTACAAGATTGAAAAAAGAAAATCAAGAGAATATCATATAAAGTTAAATAAATTTTATCATTAGAAAACTATAATTACTTGAAAATTCTTGCATACCTGATATGTCGTCTACCACTTCTTGTTCAGATGAAGGATGGTTGCAGCTATATTTTAAAAAATGAAGTATACTATATCATGAATGCACGATAAAATGATAAATTTATAAGCATTATTGTTACCTTTGAATACATCCATCAACCAATCATGTCTGGATATTAAGACCTCTACCATCTCTACACCCAAATTGTTGTGTTATGGATCTACTACTCAACCGCCAGCGCTGAAAGCATATTCAGAAGCAACAGTTGATATGGGAACCCAAGAATATCCTTTGTCATTTTCTCAAGTATAGGAAACCTTATGATAGTTTGTTTCCACCGTCCCAAAATATCAAAGACGCTTCCAAAATCGTCCTTACATTTTAAACACTTATCTTCTAGATATTCATTCAACTCAGATTTTAATCGTTCAACATCTTCTTCGTCCATGATTTGAGCAAATTTGCCCTTTCTCTTTTCTAGTGGAATACTTGGAGGAAGAGAAACAACGACAGTTTCCTTGATCCAACTCTTTGATCTTTAACACGAGAAGAATACGATTGAAATAATTTTTTAACGATACTTCGAAGTTCAGTCACTCTCTTGCCTGAATCATTCGGATGAAGATCAGTGTAATACATTTCTATTGCCTTCATCTTGTAACGAGGATCCAAAATAGAGGCAATAGCCAAGATTTGCAAAATCTAAATAATCGTCAAACTTCAATTTTACCACTGTGTCTATGGAAATAATATTTTTATCATTACTTTTCAACCATCCCAATTGATGGATTCGTATTTATTATTTTTCCGCAAAACATTGAAATTAACATTCATGCAAGTACAAAAAAACATTCCAATTTTTTTAACCACATTACAATTTGCTTTCTAAAAAAATCTTTTAATATGCTTAACCACATTCCGATTTCTTTCTAAAAATAATTCTTCTTGACAATAACATTCCAATTTAGTTGTGTTTGTGAGGGAGGTTAAATTTTCTATCAATAACATTCCACTCGTAAAAATACATCACAAGATTATGAAGTTAAGATGCTATACCAGATCGATTGCAACTGCAACTAAGAGGGATGTCACACCTGCGGTGGAGGGAGGTTGTAGCTGTGACAGAGCGAGGTTGGTTGCAGCAGTAGAGTGTTGTACTGAGAATGTCAATAGGACCGCAGGGGGAGGAGACGGTCAGCACGAGGACGGGGCTGGCGATAGGGGGGTGCAAGGGGGCAGCGGGTGGCAGCGCAGTGGGGCTACAGGGGGAGGAGATGGTCGGCACAGGGGCAAGGCTGGCGGTAGGGGGGCTGTAAGGGGGCGATGGACGACATGGAGGCTGCAAGGGGGTGCAGAGGGGTCGCATAGAGAGGAGATGGTCGACGCGGGGGCGACAGCGGGGGCGAGGGGGCGCAGGAGGAGGAGGCGTTGGGTGGTGGGCGGTAGCGAAGCAACAAGGAGGAGGCAGCAGTGGCTGGTGGGTCGTGGGCAGTAAGCTGCAGGGGGTCGCAAAGGGGGTGGTCGGCAACGAGGCCGCAGAGGGAGGAGGTGGCTAGTAGGGGCCGATAGCAGGGGTGGCCACACGAGGAGGTGGCGGCGGTTGGCAGCCTAGGGAGAGGGAAAGGGGCATTGGGGGAGAGGGGCTTGGGCCCCGAGGGGTGGGGGGGTTGGAGGGTGATTTTGGGGAGGAATAAATCTTAAGTATAAATAAGTATATTTTAAAATATTTAATATATAAAACGAATATTCGTATTCATAATCAGATTCGTTTTTTTCGTATTCTTATTCGTTAATCCAAGATTCATATTCAGATTCGTATCCGCGAAAAAAATGTTTAGAATATTCGTATTCGTGTTTGCATGTTTTACAAAAACATGAACCATATCCTCTAAAAAACAAATACGAACACGGACGAATACGAATATAACCGCAACCGTTTGTGTCCCTAATAGTGAGAGAAAGCATGTTCCTCGTTTTGACTTCAGGACTAAAACATTGACCATCTATGGAGGAAGAGGATCCCTCCTTATTCTTCAAATGAACAGCCCCTAAGGATCTCCAGGTTTGTTGTTAAAGGAGCTCCAGTGAAGGTCCTTAAGCAGTATTGAGTGTATTCAACATCCGAAATACGAGTCTCCTTCGATATCACATGGAGCTTATCCCATTGATTAAGCCACTATAGGAGTATTTTTGAATGAGAGGTAGGGAATAAGGTCGAACAAAGTACATCAAAATTGATCTAAGGAAACAAATACTTTTATTATTAGTTGTAATATCTTCGGATGTTAAAGATATACCAACAAATATTAAGCATTGTCAAACTAGCTATTATTCTTGTAATTAGCAACTAAAGGTTCGTATAATAATGATTTACATGTTAACTTACTTGTTAACATTTGTATTAATTATTTTTAAATTGAATAACGATCAGAAGAAAAAGTCAGTGTATAATCATTGTTATATAATTGCATCGTAAATTTACAAAATCAAGTAATGAATAACACTCATTTTTATATATTAACCACGGAAGATTCGAAAATGAATATTAAATTCATCGTTGGGCTAATTTTGTTGTATTGCAAGCGATGAGAGATTTTATCTCTCGTTTGTGTTTGATTGGTTTGAACGATAAGGAAATGATAAATAGTGGCAGACATACAACAAATTATATAATCATAATGTGTTCATTTATCATGGGTAACTTATATTAAGACAAAGTCCATTTATCTTGAGATAAGAAGACGTTGTGTTGCATACTAACAAGACTTATGGAGATTATTTCAATTTAAAGCAGGCCAAAAGACAAATGGGTGTGATAAACTATCCGTCTATTTGATTGCAGAATAAGGTAACATTATCTCGGAAAAAGGAGGAGTTATCTCAAGATACACAATGTCTGGATAAATCGATCACATCATGATTTCATGTATCATCTATTATATCTATTGTTTATTAATTTATCTCTTACTTGTCTCTCAAATCGACCGAATTTTGAATGGACCCAAATCTATAAGGAGCCTTAAGGGTTCGTTTGGTTGCAAGGTTCGGGAGGGTTGGGTATTATTCACAGGGCTGGGTGAATAGTAAACTGTGAGGAGGGAGTACCCCTGTAAATAGTACCCAACCCAACCCAACCCTGCCCAACCATGCAACCAAACGAACCCTAAAGGTGCATTAGGGTCGGGTTGGGAATTGGGTTGGACCGGCCCGTCCCCGCCCGTCCCGACCCGATCCAAAACTCGATCCGTATAATCCGACTCAAACTCAAATCCAAAATTTAGTGAGCAAGCCATGGGTCCCAAAATGTACTTGTACTGATTATCAGCCTCGATTCACTCAAACCTGCAAGCCCGATAGCCTGGCCTATATGATATAGTTTATATATAGTATATTCATGTTCGTTCTAAATACCATATTCTAACTTTCATATCCTTATTTCGAGTGGGATTAGACTCATTAATAATCATATCCATTAGGGTAGATTGATGAAATTATTAAATTAATATGCAAGATTATTACATTAATATGCAAGAATGGAATATGTGTCCTCAAGTGTTAGAACATGTATTGTATTGGGTCATAGTGCCCACATCTACAATTGAATATGAATGGTGAATTGAATGATGGTTTAAGTCACCATATTTTTTTATCATAATTCTATTTCCAAAATAAAACTAATGTCAAACTCATGAACTAGTTAGCGTACTTAAAGTTTTAAACATGCAGACATGCATAAGAAACAACCAGACAAATGCAAGAAGAATAGAACACATGATATTGGTATACATAGGAATTATACTGGGATGGCTCCACCCGAACCCAGTTCTGATTTTGAGCTTAGAATTTGAAAATAAAATAGACCGAGGCTTAACCTATTAGCCCATATAATTAAATGAGTTTGGACCAAACCAACTCAAACCCGACCCGACCCGATTCCCAACCCTACATTAGTGTGGAGATATTGTGTGCACTTGGAATGCGGAATAAGGATAACACGATTTATTATATATTCTCGTTGTATTGGTGAAATATGGGTGGAACAAGGGAGTTATTCTTGTTGTCGATTTGTCGATGTTCTTGAGAATATGGAATAAGCAGTGGTTATTCTTCAAAGAAGTGATCATAACTATGAAAAATATAGCGTGAACGAGGATAAATAATACCTATTACTTAAGGGAAGCGACATGATTAGTTTTTTTTAAGGTTTTTATCAGTTGTGTCCCTCTGAGATATTACAATATCAATTATGCCTCTCTTTTTAGAATATCATTTGTGTCCCTACCTTCTTGCAAAATTCACAGTTCTGTCCTTTTATAATATCAGTTATGCCCCTACTTTACCTTAACAAAAGGGTAGAACTGCAAATTTTGCAAGAAGGTAAGGACAAAACTGATATTCCAAAAAAAGGAGCATAAGTGATATTGCAATATTTCAGAAGAACACAACTGATAAAAATCTTTTTTTACTCGTGTGATTAGCATCTAATCAAATGAAGGTGCATGAGTATATATTTAATGTCTCCAACATTCGATTCAATGCCGTTGTTATTACCAAGGTTTTAAAATTCGAATCGGACATTGAATCAGTCAGTCTTCGGTTTGGTCCAATCGAGTCAGATCGTCGGTCCAAACTAGTTGGATCGGTGATGATGTCATCATTTCTATCGTATCAGAAAAATCAGATCGAGCTTAATTTACTAGTCCGACCGGTCGAATCTGTTTTCTAAACCGACAAAATTGGATACATATATGTATGTATGTATTTATATATCAATGACATAATCATTTAAATTGTCGAATCTTTCAATAGAATAACTTGATTGTCTATTTCGAGTAAAACTCTACAAAAGTTGGTCACATTTTCTAGCATTGTATCTGAATATAATATCGCAATCATTTATTTAGTTGCTTCTAAAAAATTACTCTAAGAAAGTAGTAGCGTAACTTATATTCGAAAAAAGAGTAGGGTAGAAGTGATATTGTAGTAGTTAAAAGGGTATACATGATAAAAACCATATTTTTTCATTACTTAAATCTTTATTTTTTTTTTGAAAAGGTACCAAACGATCAAAACTAGGTTAGTCCATATCAATCCCATCTAACCATTAGTCGGATCTAATTTTTCTATTTTTTAAATTAATTACATAAAATCGATCAAACCAGAATTTTTTGAACATGGGTATTACTCTTTCCAACTAGAAATAGTATACCAAATAAATGCTTCCCCTCGCAGTCAGTGCACACCTAATTAATGAGCCCTTGCCAACCTACATGCCTTCTGTTTTTATCATTGTCAGACAACCCAAAAGGTTGAGGATTGGAATGTAATTTTCCCACCAATTTATGCAGACGTGACTCGTAGTTTTCTCATGTTTAATCCTACGTCCAGATGTAAGTTGTTGCTGAATCCCAAGGGCAGAATGGAGTCTGACTAAGACATATCATGTTGTTATTATCGGCTATCTCGATTATAATATAATCTTCAAATTGCACATTGGGACAAACTCATGTTATTGTGATGTGACCGTATTCCCTCGAAATTTCTTGTTGGAAGATAAAAGAGATTTTTATGCGGCAAACCTTGTCAACTTTGTCGAATACCTCCATAACCTTTGAAAAAATATAATTCCCCTCTCGATACTCTAAACGTGTCAACTCTTACTCCATGAACTCTGCGGTTAATCTGTTTGAAGCTCGTAAGGGTTTTTGGAGTAATTTACAGGGTTGATGGGGGTAATTACGTTGTGCAAAAGGTCGTAGAGGTAAGTTAAAAAGTTTATAGAGTTTGTCGGGTAAAAACTCAAAAAAAACTCATATTGCAAGGATAAGGAAGCCTTCTCGGATCCTCTGATGTAACATTAGGTGCAACAGAGGTGTTGTAATTTATTTTTTTGCAAATTTGATTCCAAAAATCCAATCTTGTATATTGAATTTTCGATTAAGGATCAACATATCTTTCGAATTTAGCTCTAATCTTATGTCATTTCTACTTTAGGTTAGATAAGAATCTACAACGTACTAGAATGTCTGTTGATTATCCTTTACTCCGACAACATCCAAAGGTCCTCAAACAATATGATATCACATCAGGTAAATGCTTAACCCTTCCTCCTCTTAGTATTACTACAGTATGTTGTGAGTTATGGGCAACATCAAGTATATAAGCAGTGATTTCAATTTCATTGGTTAATCGTATTTCTGGCAACTTTACATCAATCTAAATTTGATTTTTTGGGGGTGATAATGGAAAAGTTGACAGATAAATCACCATTATTGTTTCTCTACAGAACCGTGTATGAGATTGTCACCTTGTATGGTTCCTCGTTCAATTATTTCCGTCAAAGGTCAGGTCAACATTTAAGCAATTTAAAAGAAATGGACATTTGACCATTAAGTATAAAATGGCATTAGGTTTAAGTGAAATTTAGAGGCCACGGTAATCAAGCACTCAATCTATAAGGTTGGATTTCTGGAATCGAATTTGCTAGAAAAATTGATCACAACACCTCTGTTGTAACTCACGTAACAAGAACGGATCCACTCCATAGGATACAAGGTGGAGGAACATGGAATAAGTGGATTTGTATTCTGATTCCTATTTGATATTGTGTTTGTAGGAAAAATTATAGCGATTAGCATACAATAAACAACAATTATGATGGAGTAAGCCATGTTTATTCTAAGTGATAAGTTATATTAACTGGGATATGTGTTAATGTTTGTTTAGAATATATAGGAGAATTAGGGAAATTGAGTTTTTCTTCACTTCTTGAAAGAATGAGTTGTGATATCAACTCAAAACCTAGAAATATAACCACTTATATTGAAGAAAGGGAGATGGCAAGTGCAAATCTCCATTGGTTTGGAACATAGAATTTTGTCCTATATGTTCCTCTCAATGGAATGATAACTCAAAAACTCATCTATTAACCTTGGATATGACCACTACCATTTCTTTTGTCCATTACCTCTCCTACCAAACATCTCCCAACTATTTCAGGAAAATTTCCATCTCAAGAAGAGCTCTCTACTCTCACATCCTTAGATTCGATGATTGAGAATGTGTATACATGCTTGATGGCATGTGTTCCAACTTGGAGCATCATATTGAAGTGAAAAGGGGTGGTTGTGTAGAGGATACCCATGCAAATCTCCAAGGAATCCTCTTTAGCCATCAGATATATGGCTAAGTAAGGGAGTCACACAAAGGGCTCTTGCATGGATGCACTCCACAAAGCCCTTGGAAAGTTGGCCTATTAAATACATGCACCAACACTTTACATGGTAGGGGAGACACAAATCAACATATACAAAAGCATTGTGGCATATTGTGGTGATGGAAAAGGGCTATACATTTATACACATTGGCACATGGTCGTGTGCTGATGTATATTGACTTATGAAGTCGTAACGACAAGGATTCAGTTGCTTGGTATGCATGATTATTACACGCTAGTCTTGATGATCACATGAGTTTTTTTTATACACCCAAGTTTTCTATACATATTGTTTTGAGGATAAAAAGAGAGTCTGGTGCAAGTAATGGATGTAGGCATATTGTCATATTACTATAAATCATTGTCTTGTGCACTGACATGTACTTTTATATTTAGATGATTTTATAATTGTGTGTTGTTGATGCCTTGATGGAATGACAGAAAACAATGCAAGCTCTAATATTGCATGATAGCCATAGATATCTAAGCTTAACTTCTTTACATGTACTCAAATTGGCAAGAATTCATAGACTTTCTATGGGATGTGGACATTTACTTTAAAGTTGTCAATACATGAGAGAAAGAAAAAGGTGAACTTGACATCGATGTATCTCTCAAGTAATGGCATGATATGCTAGCATGATCATGCAAGTGATGAGGGGAGGCTGAATATCTTCATGTGAGAATATCCAACCAAGGAGTTGAATAATCAAATCCTATCCAGAACATCCCATCTCTCTAGTGCCTTAAACAAGATAAAAGGTTTCATGAATATCTTTGGTACTTTTCTTTCTTACCACTTAATATAGGGGATGTTCAAGGTAAACAAACTCTTCAACTATCAGATGGAGCTAAGAAGTTGGATCCAAGCAGAGTTGAGATGTAAAGGGGTTCATGGCCTCAACTCAACCATCAATGCGGTATACTTGCTAGTTGACTGCATGGTCCAACTTGTTTCTTCAAGGGGGGAGACATGGATAAATTGTAGGTGAAGACAAAAAAATAAAGACAAATCTAGGAAGCATGAGATGACAATTGAGAAAATATAATACAAGAACCCAATATACAAGGATGCTTCCTTTGCAATGAACAATATAAAGTACAAGAGTGTTTACAATGCAAGAAATTCAACTTTTTTTGAATGATGGAAGAAGAGAAGGAAAAATGAAGAGGTGTGATTGAGAACCATTGACACAATCTACAAAGCTTGTCTCAGAACTCTAGGGGCCTATTTGGTTACTGAGATGCGGTTGGTTGGGATATCCTCCCGTTAATAGTAGCTGTTTGGATGTTTATGAGGGTTGAGAGAGGGCTGGAATAAAGAATGTGAAGTGATGTCACTTTGATTTGTGACGGATTTCCAACCCATGAGGGGGCACATCAAGTTACCCCAAGGTAACCCTGTAACCAAACAGACCCTAGGCATATAGAAGACACCACATTGGCATGACATGAAAACTTTATGTCACTTTGACATGGTGGGATGTAAGGAGGAGAAATAACTTCGATGGGGAGGACTTCCACCCTCAAGGGAAAACCTATAAAGGAACTCGCGAGCTTCAAAGGCATGAAAGCTTAACCAAAGACATATAGGGGCATTAATGGTGTATACTAGACATCAAATTAAGCAGAACATGTGTACACTTTCTATATGAACAAATTTATGCATGGAGGGATGGTACAAAATATTATAGGTCTATCATTAAAGCACACAAAACTTGCTAATAATCCATAAAGGTGAATTGTATTCTGACAACTAGCTTAAATATTTCGCTCAAAGTGAATACAAACGCGATGGGCGCAAGATGTGATAAATTCCTATAAGATTCCCATAATCGCAAAGGAGACGAGACTAGAAAAAAATAATTGAGGCTTTAATCAAAGGGTAGGGAGATTTCTTCTCCACAAATAGAGTTGGAAGCTCCACGCTGATAGTGGCATGTGTGTAAAGGGAGTAACACAAAGGATAAGAGCGGAGTCGACTATATCCATATTCCATCAGCCAATTCAAGAAAATATGGTAGATTGTGTGAGAAGAACATCCATAGGAAATGAGAATGTGAGTCTTTGCACCAACTTTCTCCTTGATATCCTACAAGGACTATACATCATGAAAGTGAGGATCATCAAAAGACATCTAGGAAAGGACAAAATCTTAGCTATGCATAAATGGACTTCAAGTGAGGGGGGGGGGGGGAGGTTGTTACGTCCTTGGGTTTTGTAATATGAAGCATGTATGGTTCTTTGATGGTAATATACATTCATAAGAAACTTAGGGCATCAGATCCAAATTGCGAGGAGTGGTAACTCGAACGCTGCTAAATATGAGTCTTTGAAGAACTCATCCCATGCATCGATTTCATGGTTAGGGGTTTCACATGAAGGGCACTTTCAAAGGGACACATTAACACACAACTTTTGTCAAGTTGGCATTGAAAGTAAATGTAACAACATGCGACATGATATTAGATGCATGCACTGACACACATAAGGGTATTATGGCATATGCATGGTGATGCAAACATGCATATAAATGAATATGCTTAGGTACATGGATACTTGTTGATTTATAAATACTCATGAAATCGTATGCACATGAATTAATTGTTGGGCATGGACAAGATCATGCAAACTTGAGATTAATACATGCACTTCTCAAAAAAAACATTGGAAGACCTAACTTAACTACATGAAGATAAATATGGTTACCATATGTGGGGCATGCACTCCATGGATTTTTTTGGCACAAGAGAAAGTGTTGGGTGACAATTGGTAGGATTTACTAGAGCTTCATCAATGCGGTTGGAGCACACAACCTAATGATAATGAGATGTTGTTGAGTTGTCATTCCCACATATTATGCAAGAGACGGAAAAGGACATGAGAGAGATAAATAGATAGGGAAGCCAAAGTGTTGTCATATTTCATATGAAGAGGCAAGAAAATGTAAAAAAAACATCTAAAACTTCTTGTGTAGTTACACATCAATGGTGAATAATCACCATTGACATTTATTTCCCTTGTTATACCCAAGTACATGTATAAAAGGATGGGTGTGTGTTTATTATTCCTTACATCCTCTCTAGAGGGCTTCCAGTGTGTCAATAGAAGAATGATTTGTGCATGCATCCATGTTCACATACTTGTGCTTGTATTAGAATAGGTGTGCATGAGGTGTTCTGCATGATCGCATGATATGGTAGCATTCATTCCCACTTGGGGATGGTTGCCCATTCAAGAGAGGCTAACACTACACAAAATATGAATATCAAATATTATTTAGGATTTTCATCATGTTATATCTGCCACCATGGCTTTTTATTACTTGTCATATTTCGTCTTATATCAATATTGCATTCACATATTTCATTTACAATCGAAACAATTGACATTTTTATGAGACACATTATACTCTTGTTAGTATACGACTTGTATCGTATTTGCTCTAATACCAGTTGGCGGGGATGAACCACTGAATACGGATGTGAATGCACAATTGACCGCCACCCCAGAAGCACGTGAATAAATGACAATTAGATATGATGGTGGTCGGTTACGTGTAGAAGAAATATCACTAAGAAATAAACAAGTACGACTCTTTCTGTTCGCTCGCTCTCTTCCTCTCTCTTCTCTTTCTCTCTCCATCTCTAGGGTTACATTATTGTGGTGATATGGAGACAATGCCCCGCCCTTTGTATATATAGTCTAATTACAAACCCATATTCTTATTCTTACAAGGACTGCATAAAAAATACAACTCAATATTATTAGATTAGGAGTTCCATCCATTTAGGATTTCTAATCCTAATAGGACTCTGATTCCTAACACTTTTTATGGCAAACATCAATTCCACAAATATTGACGATATTACATGTAAAGGATCGATATAAAAATGAAGAACGCTGTGATTAGGCTCAATTAGAGATTCAATATTGGATAAAAGGAGGAATATGTAGTAGTCTGAGAAGCCTAAAAATATTTTATTTACTTATTACATTCCCTTAGCTTGGTCTTGTAAGCACCGTTCATATCTTAATTTTTTTGAGTTGGATAGTTTATTTTAAAATACATAGTTAAGAAAGTTCAAATTTATAAGTGAATCATTTATCATTTTCAAGAGTAGATAGATTAGAGAACTATGAGGTTTCATAAATAGTGATCACCATGAAATTGTGAAATCTATTTCTGAAAGTGCTCAGTTTGAAACTTCAAATTAGCCTAGTATAGGAAAAACTTCAATATCTCCAAAGAAATTATGAACTATTTTAATTAACAACCCATTAACTCAATTTTTCTCAATGTAACCCCTAGAGCGGCAATCGATAAGAGTTGACGGGAACACGACCCACCGGTATTGTCTCCTCTCGGATACTAGACCCCTGGATACAGAAGCAGATGCACAATCGACCAGCACGACAGAAAGCACGTGAAGAAAAGAACAAATAGGTATAACGGTGGTCGGTCACCTCTCACGACCATCGGAGAAGAAAGATCACTAAAAGAAGAACGGGTACAACTCTCTCCATTACAAACCCATATTCTTATTCTTACAAGGACTGCATAAAAAATACAACTTAATGTTATTAGATTAAGAGTTCCATCCATTTAGGATTTCCAATCCTAATAGGACTCCGATTCCTAACACTTTTTATGGCAAACATCAATTCCACAAATATTGACGTTATTACATGTAAAGGATCGATATAAAAATGAAGAACGTTGTTATTAGGCTCAATTAGAGATTCAATATTTGATAAAAGGAGGAATATGTAGTAGTTTGAGAAGCCTAAAAATTTTTTATTTACTTATTACATTCCCTTAGCTTGGTCTTGTAAGCACCGTTCATGTCTTAATTTTTTTGAGTTGGATAGTTTATTTTAAAATACATAGTTAAGAAAGTTCAAATTTACAAGTGAATCATTTATCTTTTTCAAGAGTAGATAGATTAGAGAATTACAAGGTTTCATAAATAGTGATCACCATGAAATTGTGAAATCTATTTCTGAAAGTGCTCAGTTTGAAACTTCAAATTAGCCTAGTATAGGAAAAACTTCGATATCTCCAAAGAAATTATGAACTATTTTAATTAACAACCCATTAATTCAATTTTTCTCAATGTAACCCCTAGAGCGGCGATCGACAAGAGTTGACGGGAACA
The DNA here is from genome assembly GCA_037367405.1 of Ottelia alismoides. Classification (NCBI taxonomy): domain Eukaryota; kingdom Viridiplantae; phylum Streptophyta; class Magnoliopsida; order Alismatales; family Hydrocharitaceae; genus Ottelia; species Ottelia alismoides. The sequence continues at coordinate 574,513 of JAZKJV010009625.1, read as the reverse complement.
CGACCCACTGGTATTGTCTCTTCTCGGATACCAGACCCCTGGATACAGAAGCAGATGCACAATCGACCAGCACGATAGAAAGCACGTGAAGAAAAGAACAAATAGGTATAACGGTGGTCGGTTACCTCTCACGACCATCGGAGAAGAAAGATCACTAAAAGAAGAACGGGTACAACTCTCTCCATTTCCTTGCTCTCTTCCTCTCTTCTCTCCCTCTCCCCCTTTCTCTCTAGGGGTTACATTGTTCTTGATGTGGTGATGTGGAGGCATCCCCTCTATATAAAGCCCAGTTATAACCCTATAGTCCTATTCCCAATAAGATTATAAGTAGAAGACAACTCAACACCTATTAAGATTAGGAGTCCAATCCTATTAGGATTCCTAATCCTAATTTGACTCCAATACTAACATTCTCCCATTTGAGTTAAATTCCATCACCATCTCTTTAGTATCTTGGTTCTGCACTGAATCATCCTCGTCATCTGCAAGTCTCATTAGTAGGAACTGACCGCCTCTGGGTGACGCACCCATCGCTGGGTGTCCTCGATGTGCCACCTTGTACGATCTCCTAGCGGCCGCTGCTAGCAAAATTCTTCGATGCCTCTGGTTGATTTCTCGAAGAGACCATCATATCACGACTTCTAAGGATCGTGCCATCTGCTGCATCAATGTCCACTCATCAACATCGAATCTCGCTCTGACTCATCATGTTGTGTTCCTTCAACAACATTGAACCTGGTTCTGATATTAGTTAACGGAAATACAACCCACCAGTATCTTTTCCTCTCGGATACTAGAAGTTGGGGATACGAACCTCTCTGAATATAGAAACGGATATATAAACGACAACCACCACCACAGAAGCACGTTGAAGAAAAGAACAACCGGATATAACGGTGGTCGCTCACCTCTCGAGATCATCGGAGAAGAAAGACCACTAAAAGAAGAACGAGTACAACTCTCATCGTTCCCTCGCTCTCTTCCTCTATTCTCTCTCTCTCTCCCTTTTCTCTAGGGGTTACGTTGTTCTTGCGGTGGTGTAGAGGCAATGCATCCACCTCCCTATATATATCCCACTTACAACCCCATAGTCCTATTCCCGATAAGACTATAAATAGAATACAACTCAATAGCTATTAGGATTAGGAGTCCAATCATATTAGGATTCCTAATCCTAAATTGACTCTAATCCTAACAATCCTCTCCTTGATTTGAGTTTCATCACGTCTCTTCATCATCTTGAGTATGCATTGGGCCATCTTCGTCATATGCACGTCTCGTTAGCAAGGACTCACCGCCTCCAGGTGACGCACCCGTCACTGGGTGCTCTTGACATGCCACCTTGCACAATCTCCTACTAATCGTTGCTAGCAGTATTCTTTGACACCTCTGGCCGATTTCTCCGAGAGACAACCATATCATGGCTTCTGAGGATTGCGCATCTGCTGCATCGTGTCATCTCATCGACGTCGAACCTCGCTTTGATCCGTCGCATCATGTCCCTTCAATAAGACTAAAATTGACTCTGATATCAGTTGATAGGAACACGACCCACCAGTATCGTCTCTTCTTGGATACCGGACCCCTGAATACGAAAGCGGATGCACAATCAACTAGCACCACAAAAGCACATGAAGAAAAGAACAAATAGGTATAACAGTGGTCAGTCGTCTCTCGCGACCACCAGAGAAGAAAGATCACTAAAAGAAGATCGAGTACAACTCTCTCCGTTCCCTCGCTCTCTTCCTCTCTTCTCTCCCTCTCACCCTTTCTGTATAGGGGTTACATTGTTCTTGCTGTGGTGATGTGGAGGCACCCCCCTCTATATATATCCCAATTACAACTCTATAGTCCTATTCCCAATAGGACTTGACTATAAATACAATACAACTCAATAACTATTAGGATCATGAGTCCAATCCTATTAAGATTCCTAATCCTAGTTCGATTCTAATCCTAACAATAGCATCGTGCCAAATGATCGTGATTGGCATCCAAAATTTTCTTATATTTTTGTAAGAACTCTTGGAAGCTCTCCATGCTTTTAATTGTTACATTAGTCGATCTTTTTTGCATAGATTTTCTTTTGTTTTTGTGATAGAGAAAATGCCTCTCTCACCTCTGAAAGTATTGAGATAGCAACCCCAACATCGACTAAGTCTGGGTTAGTGTTATCCTCCGCATTGACTTCTTCTACGATCTTAGAAAATAATATATGTGAAAGCATTGTAAATGTATAAATTATACAAGAACAAAAATATATCGACTCACTAAAGTTGACTTAATCAACCATCAATAAAATACCAGTAAGAAACAACTCCCAATAAAACCCAATTATACCATAAATTTAGGATCTTTTGACATCTTCCAAGATATGTAACGGTGTCAGTGCAAAGTAATAGAATCGGAAGTCAATCCTCAAAATCCACACGGTGTGGAAGAGAGAGAGAGCGACTGGTCCGCTCATCTGCCTTGATTAGTAGCAGCAAAAAGGCTAAGAACAGAGGAAAGGTAAAGAAAACGCTCAAAGCCGAGGAATCACGAGCACGGATTCTCTTCATTTATAATTGCAACTGCAGGAGAACACGATCTAGGGTTTTCTCCCACTTTTGGTCTTAGTGAAAAGAAGTGGACAAGCAAGCAAGTGCACTCATCCCCTCCCTCAACACCCACGACGGTTTTTTTGTTCTTTCAATGCGTTCCATGTGAGAAAGCTGCGACCTTTCTGGGTTTTTCTGTCGATCCAAATTATGGGTTCTGCGTCTACCGTGTTTATTGGGTGACGCACACAAGAAAGGTGAGTTCTTTATGCCTCTATCCACCGGAGGTGCGATTTAACCCCATTTACGCTGTTCCTTGATGTTCGAGCTCCGGTGGGCGTTGTCTACTGTGGAAGTTTAGTGTTTGTTGGGAGTGGAGTTGGCGAGAAGAGGGTGAAAGATGGCATTGAAGGCCTCACCTCAGAAGGCTGCTGAGATTGCCGTCAATTCGATCGGGATGGGGTTCGATATCTCTAATGATCTTCGGCTCAAGTATTGTAAGAAGGTTTCGGCTTTGATTGAGCTCGGCCATGACGGTGTTCAGGATGTTGTTCTTCCGGGGGCAATATCAGTCCCGAATGTCTCGAAGGCGATTAAGGTCGATAAAGGTGAAAGGATGCGTTTTGCTTCTGATGTGCTTCCATTTCAGCAGGTATTACCAGTGTCTTGCATGTGAAACTTCAATCTAATTTGTGTTATACATTGATCTCTATTAAAATAGACGTGGAATCCATGCTTAACGTTATAAAATCGATGTGTTCCAGTATGAATGAGGCACAAGTGGATCGACAAGGAGGTCGTAATTCCTCTGAAGTTTTTGTTCTGATTATGCATTTTCATTCCTATCTAAAGCTACAATAGTGATAAACCAGCTGTATTTAATGCATCGATTCTTGATCAAAAAGAGAGAATAATGAATAGTGATGCCATTTATTATCATGCCATTGTTGCAATTTATTTTCTTGAGCAGATGGCGGAAAAGTTCAATCAGGAGTTATCTCTCTCAGGAAAAATTCCATCGGGCCTGTTTAATCACATGTTTGAGTTTGTTACGGGTTGGCAAAAAGATGCTGCGAAGACTAAGGCCCTTGCCTATGATGGATGGTTTATTACTCTCTATTCTGTAGCATTATCAAAATCCTCTATTGTGCTATGCGATCATGTTAGAGAGGCCGTTCCGCCATCTTGGGATCCTGCTGCTTTAGCCAGGTGAAGTTGCATGCTTTTTCTATAAGTAGAGTTTCTGCATATTTTTGCATTTTTGCTGTCTGCCATTGTCCAATTTTCAGTGAGGAGTCCACTTCACAGTTAACTGTGCATTTTTGCCATATGCCATCATCAGATTTTCAGAGAAGGGTATACTTCATTGATGCGTCGATCAAAAAAATCTAGCTTTTTAAGGGATGTGTAAAAAGTTCCTTTTTAGGAGCGTAAGAACGATTATCCAACATGCAGCATCCAAAGTTTTCTATATGTCTGCTAACCATCATCCACTCTTCCTATCTAAATCTTCCCCAAAAGTCGTCCAAGGTGTGCGTATCCGTCCAAGTGATCCCCGTCGTCCTCTATACCAAGATTGCTAAGGAATTGGAAAAAATGTGACCCACATGCTCCTCCCCATTACCACAAAACTGAGTAGTCATCATATTATAGTAATCACAGTAGATATTTTTGTAACGGACCTTTTTTTGTGTAGAAGAAATGGATGGATGCCCACTGAGATGGTAAATGAACACTGGCTTTAATTACCTGCACAAAACTACCAAGATACAAAGTCGCATTGCAAGAAGAATTACATGCCACGAAGTTGCTGTGCATTAATTTAGAATGCTTAAATTTACAAACTCTCACTGTCATTTAGTTCTATGTAATGTTCCTAAAAAAATCTAGTTCATGTAGAACCTCATACAGATTCATCCAGACCATAGGTACCATTATATGGCCCACATCATTGAACCTCCAAATCAACCACTGCAGGGGAGACAAAAAAATTGATTCCTGGCTGTGCCTTGATGGTATGCCCATACTAACAAACTCAGAAAACAAAGGGTGCTATTTCCTTTTTTTTTGAGACTTAAAAGAGGGGACCCACTCGGCGGTGTTCACCCCCAGGGTGCTATTTCCTTTTTGTCCAACATCATCGAAGATGCAGGAGTGATGAACAAAACCAACTCATCCTCTATGTCTTTGTAAATATTATTCTCCACCTTAACAACTAGCATACGTTCTTAAATATTTTTTCATTTGTGAAACAAAATAGGAAAAAGGGGGATGAGTGACGAAGGGGAAGAGTGCATCTTTCTTTGGAGAGGGAAGAGAGATTGTGTGGAGGTCAAACAGAGGAGATGATGGAGGTCGGGTCTGGGGGCCGTATGCATGGGAAAGATCAGTGGAGATCCGGCTGGGGTTCGGAGATGCACAATGTCTGATGTCTTCAACAATTGTTGATATGTCTTGAATCCTAACCATCTGAAACATGTTGAATAATCATCGTATGCACCCCTCCTGTCATACTATATCCCAACAAGATGGGGGTCTCATTGCCCGATCATCAAGCGGGGGGTGGGGGGTTGGGGAGTAGGTGCGCTCCTCCTGTAGGGGTGTGGGAGAGACATCCCCGAAGATTTTTTTTATGAACGGTTCTATTTGTATTCGGGTGTATGATGGACCTGTTTGTATCTGGTATTCATCTGTACGAGAGTAGTATATAAATTCCCATGGGGTTAGGACTCTCAACATCCTATGTACTTTCTTTTTTTCTACATAGTGAAAATCAATCGCCGTCATCCAAGGATGTAGCCCAGTTATGGTTGAACCTTGTAAATCTGTGTGTTTGCATCTTGCGTGATTGATCTTATTTGTGTGTGTTTGCTTCCACAATTCGCAACATCAATGTTGCCATAGTTAGTCGACTAGATCGGCTAGTCGGACTAACTATGCGGTTGGGGAGGGGGTGACTGAATAATAGATATTAGATCAATAGTTGGCCCATCTTAACCACGATTATTTGACTAGTAGACTGACTAGTCTGCTGACTGAGAAGAAAATATTGCTATTTGTTTGCATTTTTTATGTCGATTTTATGTCTAATTAGTTTAGGTTAGGCTACTAGTTTGGTGTTACTTTTTTTATTCTATTTAAACAATGAGAGATGCAGTTGCATAATAATGTTCATTGTATTTTTAATAATTGACTCTTTTAAGAAATAAATACGACAACATTTCAGTTTCATTGACTTGGAAAAACTAAAGTTTTTGTCTGAATTGGATTGAAATTTATGGACATGTCCGGATATCAGAATGACCCAAAATAGATTTGAACGGAGGCAAAAAATCCATTTAGCTGACCCTACTTAATGTGGGGAAAGTCTTTGTTGTTGTCGTTTGGAGGTCAGATACAATTTACAACTACGAGGTTTCTTCCAAAGGACAATAAAAAAAGAGAGCCTATGTACTAGTTCTCTATTCACAATAACCTATTTTGTTAGACGTAGCATTGAAGTAAAAAAATCAAAATCAAGGATTGCATCTGGTGAAAACAATAACAAAGGTTGAGAATGAGGGTTGTGATATATGTACTGAACTTAAATGTGTACATGGGGTAGAGGTTCATGAGACATAAAATGTAAAGATAATATCTCAAAAAGACAAATCAGTGCATGTACCCCTACATTAGAGAAGAAAAGGATGGACTCAAAGAAAGCCGCATTGATATCGACTCAGTGATGATGGGAACTAGGTTTATAATGCCAATGCCTTTTGTGATTCCGAGCCCATTCAACAATGACACTTTACTATCTTGAGTGCCAAGCTGTCCCTTTCGGGATCCGAGTAATGTACAAAGACAACACAACCAAACAAATGAGGTGAAAAACAACAAAAATATGACAATCATGGTAAAATAACCTTTAAAAAAGCTTATCATTAATTATTGATGATGGAAGGTGTTTGATAATATAAGTTGTTGTGAGAACAACATCTTTTTAATACAATAGCAAAACACTTTTTGGAATCAGTAAGGCCCTAGCAACCTCAAGAATGTTGCGGAGTTTGCATTTCCGAAAACTCTTGTGGGAAGTATGGCCACATAAATTCTGATGAACAATGGGAAAAGAATTGTAAAAATCCTGTAGTTGAAGAACACAATTCTTTAACATTATTAAATTTAACAATTTTACTATTGGCACAGAATCATGCTCTGATTTCATTTATAAATTAAATAATATTGGACATCCAATTATTTTTATGCGAAAAATATTCCACCATGACTATATAGTACCTATGTTTGTGAAATAAAAGGTGTGCCTTAAGGCACTGAAGTACTCAAGATGAGGCGAAGCATTGCGACACCTAAAACTTGGGCCCCTCGTAGGGAATTTGCGAGTTGTGCACCTTGGTAGACTGATGCGATGGAAGCAGGTGAGGTGAAATGAAGTGTATGCCTCACATATATGGGTACTTTAGTGCCCCCTCCCACATATTCTCGAATATACTCCCCAAGCCAACTCCATGTATTCTACTTCTATTCCAAACCCGAACTCAACCCTAGTCTGCCCACCCTTGTAGTGGAAGCAGTTGCCTTGCCTCTGTGATGTAGCGTGGGACCCAAATATAAGGCCAAATATTTATCTATTTTTAATTATCAATTTTATTTACGTTTTTAAGTTGTCGTAATTGTCTAATTAAATAATTGAGATCGCCTGTGATCTCAACATTTATTCGTAGATTTAATTTTGGTCAATTAATTAGTTAGAGTCTAATTAGGGTAATTAGAGGTCAATTTGAATTTTAAATTTGTCAGAGTCAAATTAGGATAAGTTTGTTGTCCAATTTAAATTAATTTCTATTTTTGTAACCCCATCTCTCCTATATAAAGAGATGGTAGTCCAATGTTTTTAGGCAGTCAAGTATTAATCAAAATTGAGATTTTATCTCTATCTCCTCTCCTTCTCCTTTCCCCACGTGGTCTTCACGGTTCTTCTCCTCCAATCCCTCGTTACCGACGAGTTCTTCTTCTCAACCCCTTTCTTTTCTTCTACCAAATATCCACCATAAAATATATTATTATTATTTCGTCGACGCCGATTTGTCGTTTGCATCAATTGGTATCAGAGCATGGAAACCGAATCGTTCTTACGATTCGACGATCCAATTGCATTTTGGAAGATAAAATACGATTTGAGTCGTCTCTCGCATGACACGCATTCACGTTCGCGTTCGAGGAAGTTCAAGAAACGCGTTGAATCAAGCATCAAAGTCCAAGCATGGTTGGACGCGCAAAACGAGGAAGAATCGCCTGTCGACAACAAAATTCAGCATGCTGTACCTACAGTTCAAATCGATTTCAGCCAAAAAAATGAAGGTATTTTCATTCAGACCGAAGATTTATTTGATACAATAGTAATACAAGATGAAAAGGAAGACTTGGGGACCCGTATTCGATGAAGATCCTACGGGGGAACAATATGAAATCATCGAGTTTTTAGAGGCTGGAGTTGTTGTCCCGGAGATCGTAGATCTGCCTAGGGTCGAATTCGAAGCTCGAAAGGCCTCGTCGGTGCCTCTGCATCCACGGCTCGCACCCTCTCTACCCCCATGCCATTCCTTCAACCGGTCCTATAGCATCCAACATATTGGCTTCCAGATTCGAAAGCATAACTGCAAGCACCTCACGCATCGATTATGTCATCACATAGGCGATAGGAATTGCCGCTCGACTTTCTGGAGCCCTAATCCTAAGGCACGATGCCGCCGCCACTGCTTCAAGCTTCTGGGCGAGAGTTGTCGCCGCCTGGCACCCGGCCACCGCCACCTTCCACACGGCACGAGCAACCGCGATCGGCTCCACTGGAGGCGACACCCGATGATCCTGAAGCTCTCCTCCTGGAGCCGCCCTCGTCACCACCATCACACCCAAAGGTGGGCCTTCTACCTCCGCCCCAGACCTCATTACACGCGGGAAGGATACTCCAACCGGGAGCACCACCACAGGCATCGTGCGAGACCCCCCTGCTTGTGGCGCCACCGTCCATGGCCATCCAGTCCAGGCGTGCGCCGCCGCCTCTTATTCTGGACGCAGAAAACCCTATCGTGGGGGGAGGAGTTCTCTCCTAAGAGATTTGAGTCCCCTGCGAATAGGACTTGGGATAATAGCAATGAAGTCCCTCTTCATAAAAGTTTTTACTTAAAGGTTGAAATTGGTGGGGACTTAAGAGGAGACATTTTAAGTGAAGATGTAGAACATTTGCAGCCACACCCCTCAGTGAAAAGAAATTACAAACGTAACATTGAAAAGGATCAAATTGGGGAGTTTGGAACTATGGTTTCATATCGAATTCTCCAAGTCGACGATCAAGCAATTCGTCAGGAGACGAATTTTTTTAAAACGGAGGACAGTTGATGCAGCGTGGGACCCAAATATAGGGCCAAATATTTATCTATTTTTAATTGTCAATTTTATTTACGTTTTTAAGTTGTCGTAATTGTCTAATTAAATAATTGAGATCGCCTGTGATCTCAACGTTTATTCGTAGATTTAATTTTGGTCAATTAATTAGTTAGAGTCTAATTAGGGTAATTAGAGGTCAATTTGAATTTTAAATTTGTCAGAGTCAAATTAGGATAAGTTTGTTGTCCAATTTAAATTAATTTCTATTTTTGTAACCCCATCTCTCCTATATAAAGAGATGGTAGTCCAATGTTTTTAGGCAGTCAAGTATTAATCAAAATTGATATTTTATCTCTATCTCCTCTCCTTCTCCTTTCCCCACGTGGTCTTCACTGTTCTTCTCCTCCAATCCCTCGTTACCGATGAGTTCTTCTTCTCAATCCCTCTCTTTTCTTCTACCAAATATCCACCATAAAATATATTATTATTATTTCGTCGACACCGATTTGCCGTTTGCATCACTCTGCTGCCCTAGATTGAGTCAATGTTACAATTGCAGCTGCAGTGCAGCAGGGCCACGGGGCTACAAGGGGCCGCACGACAGGGGCCTGGCGTCAAACCCGTAAGGCATCGGTGGCGGCAAGGCCACGGGAGCCAGGTTGCGGGGGTTCGGACTAGGCTGCAGTGCAGTAGCAGTGGTCCCGTAGGGCAGCAACGGTGTAGGCAAGGCCGCAGAGGCAAGACCTGCAAGGGCTCAGGCGCCGCGGGGGCGAGCCTGCAGGGGCTCGAGCAGCGCTGGCCCTGGGCGGTGGGGCCCAGGCGGTGGCGGGTCGGGGTTGGTTGCGCGCTTGAGAGGCTTGAGATGGGGACTAGGGTTAGTGTTTTAGTACTGGAGCTCCGGTCTAGGACCATCATTCTGATACCATGTTGGGAAAATGGAAAGAGTTGTTTATTCCTTTGGCCCTAGGCTCTCTTATATAGGGAAAGACCTATGGGCAAATTACATAAAGTGGACAGAAGAACATAAAATATATAAACGATACATAAATATGAAATATATCCCTACAATAAATATAGCTATATTATTTTACTTCTTTGAACGTATCTTCCATTTTCTGATCTAAATAACAATATTAACATTTATTACTGATAGATAGTAATTAGGGAACACATTTTTTTTAGAGGAAGTAATGAGAAGTAATAGACTCAATTAAAATAAGGAGAAATAAGCATGGCCTCAAATTTCGACGAAATTCTATCAGATTTCTCCAAAATTTCCATTTCTCCAGGTTAGCGAAATCGAAATGCCATCTTATTTCTTCTTCTAGGATTTCAGCAAAATGCCGGCAAACGTCAGCTAAATTTCTTTGAAATTGCATGTTATTTCGGCGAAATGTTAAAAATAAGGGAATCTACTCTTTGCTCTTGTCAAAATTTGCACATATCAATGAATTTTTACCCATTTCTTCGTCCATGTGACGGGGTCTTACTTCTTAGAGAGATTTATATTGTTTGAAGAAGTTCCTTCAGCTAGTTGCGGATGTTAGGTCTGAATCCAAACAAACCAGTTAGGAACAAGATTTGAGAGTTAAATCCAAGTTAGATCTGAAGAGCTTTATCTCGACAAATGTATTTGTTGAGTAGTTTTTATAAGTGCTTCCTCATTGTTGTTGAAGAGGTGATTATCATGGCTTTTGCTTCTAGTTCAGAAATCAGTTTTGACTCTAGGCAACACTTTGCTAATATATATCAGCATGTGTAATGATAACGACAATAATATTAGCTCAAAAATTTACTTCAAAAAATAGCTCAAAACTTACACCTCTATTTTATAAGTGTATATTTCCATTCTGTTTGTTGATTTAGGAACATTAAGAACCTTAATTTTAGCATAAAAATCGAGTTTAGAATCATTTCCATGACTTCCGGCAATTTCATATAAATTCTTCAAAATTTCAGATTTCGCTGAAATTTCTCTTTTCTAGCTTTGGCGAAACGAAACCAAAATCCATAATTTATGGCCTTGTTTATAAGAGGATAGTATTGAAATACTTATCTCTTCGACTTATTAATATGGCCAAAATACTAATGATTTTTTGGTATCATGATCTATGATTGATAGCTAGTGGGGGACTTATATTATCCATTGAAGTCATCATCTATAATAACTAAATTTGCATTATAGGGAGGAAACATCTTTCTTCATGTCATTCATTTACAATACGGTTTACTTCTTTTACTTGCAATTGCAAGCAGAGACAATTATGTATATTATGATAGATGTCAAGTTAATTGGATGTTTTACTTGGGATTATATATGTAAACCATTTAGATTAAAAAGATTAGGTAATTATCACCCATGAATCTAGAAGATGTGCGAAATATTATGTTAGGTTTGGTTTAAAAACATATAGACTCTATTCAAACCCTGAAATAGTTCCGTGAAGCCTTGCCCACAATGCGTGCTTTTAGAAAACGGCTCATCAAATCGAGGACCCCCTCATTCCCTGGACCAAGATGTACTCCAAGCAATTCCAACAATTTCTCTTGATTCTTTGATCAAAAGAACGGATTACATTGATCTTAATAAGATTGTCGAGGGATGACCAAGCAATCATCACAGTGAATGCCTTCATACAACCTCGACGAGCTTATGGAATCTAGTTGGATCTATTTTAGATCCTGGTTCGAATTAAAGAAGAAATAGATTTTTATACATCATCTACATCAGAACCCCGGCGAAAGTGTGGAGAACTAAATGATCAAGACCTTTCTCGACACATAATTAAGATATTTATTTGCATGTGGATATTGGAATCTCTTTATTTAATGTGCTACAATTACCTTTTTTGTTCTATTATTATTGTTGTACCTTTTTATTGTGTGAAATTTAAGAAATGCCAAGGACAAATAAAGGAACGAAAGCTTTCAAAGGAGACCAAAATGATACTCGAGGAATTACCATATTCAACTCGAAATGGAAGATCCTTTAAGAGGTATGATCAATGCAATTTTTGTAGTAGGAAGATCATTAATGGGATTACGAGACTCGAACGCCATCTCATGAAGATCGGAGAATATATAAAAGGTTGTTCACAAGTTTCGATTGAAGTGATGAATGAAATACAGTCTTTATTAGCAACCAAGGAAGAGAAATATAAAAGAACAATGCAAGAGATGGAAGAACTTTGTAGAGTGGGATATCCCGTGTAACATGTCTATTGCCTCTTGTAGCATATCTACAGATCCTTTCTTTGAGATCAGGATTCAAAGGAGAATATAAAGCTTCCTTTTCCTTGGATTAACTTCAGGAAGAATTATGACCTTCTGGCATAATTGGTCTCGTCTAACTTGATGATATGATATGGCCATATAAAAGATTCTTCATGTTTCCCTTATCTCTTGTCATTGATTTCACCTCTATTCCAAATTTCGGGATATCTTCTCATATGGAAAAAATGTACAAAAGAGAGAAAAAATATCAATTGCTCATCTTGATTAACAGTCAGAGTGTTTAAGAGATGAAAGGGTAGCATGGTATTGTAGAGGAAGCGGCAATGCCATTGGCCATGTAGGTGTCGCTGGTCGCATGGATGACGGAGCCACATAGAGTCCATGGTAGAGAAGTCAATAATGAGACTCGAACGGAAGAGGTTGGTCCATGGAGAGAGGATGGTGGTCCATAATCTTAGATCATTGATCTAGAACCATGTGGAATGATCTTTTTATATTTAGAAAAGTGAGCTTTATGCCTCTTTATAGAAAGATGGAAACTAGGGCCAGGGTTTTCACAAATGAAAGCGAAGTACACAAGTAACCTTGGGGTGTGGGACTCAAGACCTAACACTTAACCCATAACAAACACATTAATGTTTGTGGAGGGTAGTGTCCAGAAGGCAAGACAACCATTGATGTCGATTGATATCAATGGGGCTTCTAGAGCACACGATTCAACAGAGAGAAGTCCACCTTTATTCTGCTTGGAACGTCTGAGAAGACTGTTGCGAATGATTTGGGCATGTCAAGGTGTGGATTCCCGTTGTCTAGCCTAGGCATCACATTCTCAACAAGAAAGTAGCATAATGTTGAATAGGGATCACTTCCGACGAAAATGAAAAGAAAGTTGGCGAGATGAAAGGCAAGATGTTTGTTTGGGGTGGGGGGGGTGCAAAAACAAGTGTTATTCACGATCTTGATTTTCTATATATATATCTCCACAAATTGCCATTATGTATTAGGAGACAGTCAGAGATCCTCATGAAAAGATTCTTTTGAACTTTAGGCCAAGAGAGTAGAGGGTTGGCCCTCGTGGGTTGTTATCTGAGACACTCCCTTTAGACCCTTAGAGAATGGCAGTCTGCGGATCTGCTTCTCAAGGAAATGAATATGCCCCTTGTAGTAAAATTAGTGGTGAGGAATGAGGATTAAAGAGATATTGTTGAACTTCTGTGTATATTGATGAAGGAAATTTTCGTGATTTCTATGGACGAGTAATTTCCCTGACAGGGCATCCCCGTCACCCAAATGCCCTATCAAGGTATCTGACTTTAATATTTTCCTGTCAGGGCATCGATCGACGAACGGTTTGTCGATTAGCGAACGATTTGTCGATCGGCAAACCGTTCGTCGATCTTGGATTTTATATTATTAAAAATAATATATAAAAATAATTAGAAATTAGAATCGGCAAACCATTTGCCGATTCTCATTTTCAAATATTTTTATATATTATTTTTAATAATATAAATTCAAAATGTTTTCCGGAATATTATTATATATTATTTTTATGTATTGATCGGCAAACGGTTCGTCAATCGATGCCCTAACAAGGAAATATTAAAGTCAGATGCTCTGACATGGCATTTGGGTGATGGGGATGCCCTGTAAGGGAAATCACACTCTCCATGGACCTCATCGTTGACGTGGTTGAGGTAAGGTCATCATTGGTGCACCACATAGGATTATACTCCATCATTTGTCGGACATATCTCCACTTCTTTGCTCGACGGGAATAGGGAATCAATCCACTTTTGGGAAGATGACTGGATCAAAGGCAATGCTCTTTGTGGCATATTTCCATTGTTAGTTTTGGTCGTGAACAAGGAGGTGACTATAGCTGAGTGTTGGTAGGGAATCTATCATGGACATGAGCATTTGGACATCGTGATTCTCCTTGTCCCTGTTGAATAACCATATAAAGGATTTTGATAGGTTGATGAAGGCACTGGAGTTGATCGAGGGCCCGTTCGAGGATGACGTCATTGGAACTAGTCAGATATGGCTTTCTCGATGAGGAGGGCATGTAAGGTGCCTAATAGAGTGAACTTTCATAGGGGGTGGATCCTTGGCTAGCGATTTGGTTGATTTAGAGAACTAGAGCTCTTCTCAGGGTGGATATCTTCATATGGCTGTTGTGGAGTAGTGTTATGGCATGAACATGCAAGGTAAGGTTTTTATTAGGGGCAAACATGAGTTGCCCATGTGTACGGGGGACTCGGAAGGGTATTTGACCCTTACTCATGTTTGGAGGAATTTTGGACCAATTTGGGTGATGTTTAGTAGCATGGGGTTGAGGGAGATGTTCTTTTTTTTCCTTAAAAATGTGTTCGATCAATAATCCAGAAGATGTTGATAGTAAATAAGAGGAATGCCTATGGAGAAAAAACTATTCATATTCAGATACATAAGAATATAGAGGAATCGAGATAGTCTTTTGATCTCTTTTGAAAATAAAGAATCATGGGTCAAATGCCGTTTTGAAATGCTTTGATATTTCATAGCGATTAGTTTTATGTGGAGAACATCCTTGTACATGCACATTCTGTGTATAAATCCTGGATCACATCCTTGTAATATGTAGCACATTCTGTGTATAAATCCTGGATCACATCCTTGTAATATGTAGATTGAATTTTATTGTAGTGATGGAGATCAAGTGTATGTGGGAAAAGGCTCTGTTGTTGTTGTACTGGAGATCAAGTGTGAGTACATGATTGACGGTGCTCATACTCCACTAAAAAAGCAGAAGAAAAACCACCAGAAACTATTTTTTACGGCCCTGTAAAATTTAGTATTATTTTTCATCATACATGATCGAGAATGATGCGTCTTTGGATTGGGATTACTTTGGCATCTCCCCCTTTTCCGGTGCTTTAATGCGAAAATTAGCTTACAATTAATTTGACCAGTGATGTGCTCATCTGCTTTCTTAATCAAATCATTTTCCTGTTGATTTCAGATTCATAGAAAAATTCGGCACCCATGTTGTCATTGGTGTCAAAATGGGCGGAAAGGATGTGATATACTTGAAACAGCAGCACTCATCAACTCTTAATCATGCAGAGCTTCAGAAGAAGTTGAAAGAAATTGCAGATAGACGGTTTTCTGATGGGAATGGACACGAGGAACCCTATATGAGGGATCAGGTGCATATAGTTCTTTCTTTATTTACGTTTGTCGCTCTTTGTTCACGAACGATTTACGCAAGAACCTTTTTTTCTGCTGAACGACGTATGTTGTTTTTACACTTGAAATTGTTGTGCATAGCTATGTGCATTTCTAATGATTGACTCCACATGCACATAAAACAGTCTACTACTCTTTTAATAATTATTGTGGATTGCTGTTGGTCGAACTGTAGACAGTTCTCCTCATTGGGGACATGAACTGTGGTTTTAACTATATAATTTTGAGATAATCCATGGAAAAGCGGGACAAGAAAGAAGAGTTAATCCAACTTTAAGAAACATAATCTATTGAGGAAGAAAAGACACGGAAGTGAAGGCATTTACACCGCTGATTAAGTGGTGCAGGGTTGTAGTGCGATATTAAAAATGTGGTTTGGGAGGATAGAAGCTGTCTGTGAAAAAAGGAGATTACTGGCCTGTGGCATGGATATATCCTGTATAGATATATTCTCCAAGGTCGTTTCTTTGTTTTTAGATAGGAGAAAGCGGTTTCCATTCTAAGGATAATATTGGAAATTGGATCTGGTCGTCATTTCTACTTCCAGTTTGGCGATTTATAAACAAAAAGGTGTAGGGAAAATGTATCTGCCAACTATTGGATACCAGTGGCTGAATATATGTGACATTACAAATATATCTACTAACCATTGGATTTTATGTTGGTACAAAGCATGTAAAACTCAGCCATGACCGGTCCCAAGCCCGGGTAGATGAGGAGGGTTGCGTTAGGTAGCCGACAGCCAACGTAAAACAATCCGAGACAACTTCTTAAATAATATTTTTTAAAAAAATATATTATTTAGAAAGTTGCCTCATGACAGTCGGATCTTTTCAACATGGATTTAAGCAAACATACAGATTTCGTTGGGGCGTTCCCTACTTGCGACGCGTTGCATCGCTCGAATGCAATGAAAAATTGGCAAGGGCCGCTACATCGCAGCCTGGATGTAGTTCAAAATTTGCATGGGTTCTCGCATGAGGAACACATGCGGGTAATTAAGCTAGTTCCGCTGCATCATCGCCCGGATGCAGTCCAAAATTTACAAGGGTTCTCGCATAATGGACGCATGCGAGTAAAGAAGTTAGTCCAAAAGAGATTGCAACGGAAGTTGCGGATTGGTAGTTGGAATATTGGCACTTTAACTGGAAAATTGATGGAGATAGTGGATACGATGGAAAGAAGGAAGATTCATATACTATGTCTTCAAGAGACTAAATGGGTTGGAGAGAAAGCAAGGGAGATTGAAAAGACATGCTTTAAACTTTGGTATTCAGGAAAAGATAAGGGTAGAAACGGTGTTGGAGAGGTTGTTCATAAGGATATGAAGGGTTGTGTGGTTGAGGTGCAAAGATTCGGAATCGGATTATTCTGCTAAAATTGGTGCTTGAAAAAGAAATTCTGAATATCATCTCAGTTTATGCACCACAAATTGGTTTAGATGAAAGGACTAAACAAGCTTTTTGGGAGGATCTAGATAAGATTTTACGAGGAATCCCACAAAGAGAGATGATTTGCATATGTGGAGATCTTAATGGACATGTGGGAAAAGATGCTTCGGGGTATGCTAGTGTTCATGGAGGTCATGGTTTTGGGGATAGAAATGAAGAGGGAAAAGCCATCTTGGATTTTGCAACGGCATATGATCTTTTCATAGTAAACACTCTCTACAAGAAGAGGGAGGAACATTTAATTACTTATAAGAGTGGGCCAACTAGAACACAGATAGATTACTTTGCGTTGAGGAGAAGAGATCGGTTGTGTTGTAAAGACTGCAAAGTAATCCCAGGAGAGAGTTTGACAACCCAACATCGTTTGTTAGTCTGGGATGTACAAATGAAAGGGTTGGTAAAGAAAAGGAGGGTTCCTAAGATCAGTAGAACTAGATAGTGGAATCTTCCACTGAAGCAATCGAGCTTCAGGGAGAAGGTTTTAGAAGACTCATCCTGGGATTGTAGCGGAAGTGCAAACGAGATGTGGGAGACAGTAGCATCTTGAATCCGAAAGGTAGCCAAAGAGTTGCTAGGCGAGTCAAAGGGAGGAACTCCAGGTCAAAAGGAGGCTTGGTGGTGGAGTGAAGAGGTGCAAGAGAGGCTAAAAATTAAAAGAGCATGCTTTAAGGCTATGTCTAAGGAGAGAACAGAGGAAACTGTCACAAACTACAAAATAGCGAAGAAGGAAGCAAAGAAGGTTGTAAGCGAAGCTACGTTAAAAGCTTATGAAGTTTTGTATAAAAATCTCGACTGTAAGGAGGGCCAGAAGGATATATTCAGGTTAGCCAAAGCAAGAGAAAGAAAGACCAAAGACCTTTCTCAAGTGAGATGCATTAAGGACGAGGAAGGTCGCGTGCTTGTCACTCAGAAGGATATAGAGACTAGATGGGAGCAGTACTTTCATAAACTTTTCATTGGGGAAGGAAATAGAGAGATCACTTTGGGTGATCTGGCTAGTAGTGAAAGTTACTTGAATCGTGCAAGCTATAGACGCATTCAAAGAAAGGAAGTAGAGGAGGCTTTGAAGGTTATGAGACATGGGAAAGGTGTAGGATCGGATGACATCCCTGTAGAAGTATGGAGAGTTTTTGGTGAGCGTGGTTTGACTTGGCTTACGAATCTATTCAATGTTATTTGGCGAAGCAAGAAAATGCCTGAAGATTTGAGGAGGAGTATCGTGGTACCTCTTTATAAGAGTAAAGGAGACATTCAAAATTGTTCTAATTACAGAGGTATCAAGCTGATGAGTCACACTATGAAAATTTGGGAACGTGTGATCGAAAGAAGGTTGAGGCAAGTTTCTAACGTAAAAGAAAACCAATTCGGATTCATGCCAGGTCGCTCAACTATTGAAGCCATCCATTTGCTCAGGAGAACAATGGAGATTTATAGAGCTAAAAGGAAGAACCTCCATATGATCTTTATTGATTTGGAGAAGGCTTATGATTCTGTCCCACGAGAGATATTGTGGAGAGTTTTGGAGAAGAGACAAGTACATGTCCTATACATTAACCTCATAAAGGACATGTATGATAGGGCTTTATCTTGTGTAAGGATCCCGTCTGGGAAGACTGGCTATTTTGACATCAACATTGGTCTACATCAAGGTTCAACTTTGAGTCCATTTCTTTTTACTTTGATTATGGACGAGTTGACAAGTCACATTCAAGATGAGTTACCTTGGTGTATGTTATTTGCTGATGATATTGTGTTGATTGACGAGACTAGAGATGGAGTAAATGAGAAGCTTGAGGTTTGGAGACATGAGTTGGAGAGTAAAAGATTTCGTATAAGTATGGCTAAGACAGAATATATGGAGTGCTCCTTTGATGGAAGCAATGGTGAAGGAATCGAGGTGAAGATTGGTGATGATAACATTCAGAAGAGAGATTCTTTTAGATATCTGGGATCTATTTTGCAACATGATGGGGAAATTGATGGAGATGTTACTAATAGAATAAATGCAGGGTGGCTAAAGTGGAGAGGAGCCTCTGTTGTTCTATGTGATAAGAAAATTCCTTTAAAAATTAAAGGAAAGTTTTACAAAGCAGCTGTGAGACCTGCTATGCTCTATGGATCTGAATGTTGGCCCGTGAACCATAGACATGTGCAAAGAATGGTTGTAGCAGAAATGAAAATGTTAAGGTGGATGTGTGGACACTTACGTAAAGATCGGATTCGGAATGATGCGATCAGAGAGAAAGTTGGTGTAGCTCCGATCGAGGATAAGATGCGAGAAAACCGCTTAAGATGGTTTGGTCATTTGCAAAGAAGATCAGTTGATGCACCGGTTAGGAGATGCGAGTGTTGGGATGTTGAGCCGGTAAAGAGAGAGCGAGGACGACCCAAGAAGTGTTGGAAAGAAACTATACGAAGGGATCTTAGTTTTATGGATATAAGCCCGGGATTGACCCAAGATAGATCTGAATGGAGGCGAAGAATCCATGTAGTCGACCCTACTTAATTGTGGGAAAAGGCTTTGTTGTTGTTGTACAAAGCATGTAAGACTCAATTTTGCTAATAAAATACAATATCGGGAAAAAACAACTGGCATAATATATATAAAGAGATGAAGAATAAAGAGTTGAACTCGCTTTGAAAATCGAAAGATGTGCAACTCAATTGTAGATGAAAGGAGACTTAGAGAAAGGAAAAGAACAAAGGCTGAGTAATTGCTCAAATAACAAAAAAAGAAAGTTGAGAGATCAACGATCTTTTCTTATCTTATTTTCTTGCATCTCTTGTAAATAAGTCTAGAAAAAATGTACACAAACTTCTCATATTTACGCATGCACTATAGACATTCATCACCCCCATGGAGTCTTAATCCTATCTATATTTTTCTCTAGCTTGCATACAACAACAACAAAGCCTTTTTCCACAATTAAGTAGGGTCAGCTACATGGAATCTTCGCCTACATTCAGATCTATCTTGGGTCAATCTCGGGCTTATATCCAAAAAAATAAGATACCTTTGTATAGTCTCTTTCCAACACTTCTTGGGCCATCCTCGCCCTCTCTTAGTCGGCTCAACATCCCAATACTCGCATCTCCTAGCTGGTGCATCAGCTAACCTTCTTTGCAAATGACTAAACCATCTTAAGCAGTTTTCTCGCATCTTATCCTTGATTGGATCTGCATCAACTTTCTTTCTGATTGCATCATTCCGAATTCTCTTTACGTGTGTGTCCACACATCCACCTTAGCATTTTCATTTCTGCTACATACATTCTGTGCACATGTCTATGGTTCACAGGCCAACATTCAGATCCATAAAGCATAGCAGGTCTCACGACTGCTTTGTAAAACTTTCCTTTAATTTTTAAAGGAATTTTCTTATCACAAAGGACAACAGAGGCTCCTCTCCACTTTAGTCAGCCTGCATTTATTCTATTAGTAACATCTCCATCGATTTCCGACTGGGCCGAGTAGTAGGTCCGACTAGTCTAGTCAGTGGGGTGATCGACCGAATACCTACTATTTCCGACTAGGCATACTAATAGACCAATTTTTGCTTGGAGATATCATATTCTTTTTTATGTTTTACTTTTTTTACAAACAAACTTATTATAATAAGCTTAATGCTTTATTTAAATTCAATTACTTATATTATTTTATTATGATAGTATAAAATGTACAAAATATATGTATATATATATAAATGAGTTATATATTTAAAATAATCATAAAATTCAAAGCCGATTAAAGGCCGACTAAATCCGGTTAGTTGCTTAACTGCCGATTAATCCTTAGTCAGTGACCCAACTGACCGAGTACTGACTACCGACTTTTCAACCTTGTCTCCAGACCTCAAGTTTCTCATTTACTCCATCTCTAGTCTCGCCAGTCAACACAATATCATCATCAAATAACATACATCAAGGTAACTCATCCTAGATGTGACTTGTTTGCTCATACATAATCAAAGTAAAAAGAAATGGACTCAAAGCTTAACCTTGATGTAAACCAATGTTGATGCCAAAATAGTCAGTCTTCCCAGACGGGGCCCTTACACAAGATAAAGCCCTATCATACATATCCTTTGGGTAAATCCACACGCAACCAAATGAACCTTGTATCTGTCTACCGAACCATCTGTACGGTGTTTAATGGTAAACACCCATTTACTGCCAATAATAGAAGCACCCGGAGGAGCGGAGACAACACTCTACGTGCCGCGGGACTGTAAGACGGACATTTTTTCTTCCATAGCAAGACATCAAGGACCACTCTGTAGTGCCTCCTAATAAGATCTCGGTATCTGAACGACTGACAAGGCAATAACAAACTTCGGAAAGTCACCAGATAGTCACGCCAAAGAGACATGAGAGGAAAGAGGATGCATTGTACATGCACGCCTCTTCCGTCGTAAAGCAATAGGGACATCCAGGTCCTCTATATCCTCGGAAGGAACATCAACAACAACCTCCTGCACATTCAAACCACCAGTGCCATCAGAGGAACTCAAATGCTTAGGACATACCTTAGGCGTCCTGGATGATGGTGGAGGCACATGAGCACGAGACCGGCACTGGTAAACCTGCGGAAAGAAATTAGATGTGGCATGAGGTGGAGACTGTGGTGGAGGAGGTAGTGGTGGTGGTGTAGGAGGTGGTGGTGGTGGAGGAGGTGATGGTGGTGGTGGAGTAAGAGAGACAGGAGGTAGTGACATATAAACCTCTTCCCCACGTTCTGATGGAATGAGCTTGTCATATGTAGGAGAAAAATACATTATGGATTCAAAAAAGGTGACATCTGCACTGATATAGTACCTTCGCCGAGCAGCGTCAAAACAATGATACCCCTTTTGGGTTTTGGAATACCCAACAAAAACACACTTGACTGCTCTAGAAGAGAGCTTGTCAAGACCTGGAGTCATCTGATGAACAAAAGCAACACACCCAAAAACACGAGGTGTAAGAGAGAAAAGATCCTTATGAAGAAATGCAGTTGAGAACAGAATTTTCTCCCCCAAAATCGATGAAGGCATTTGATTGACCAAATAACATGCAGTAAGAAAACATTTCCCCAGTATGAATGAGGAACACAACTCTGAAGTAGAAGAGTCCTAGTGATATCCAAAAAATGGCGATGTTTCCTCTCAGCCACTCCATTTTGTTGGGACGTATACACACACGACGTCTGATGCACAATACCATAAGGTCTAAGAAATTGAGAAAGTTGTGTACTACAGAATTCAAGTGCATTATCAGAACGTATGTACTTGACATTTGCAGAAAAAATATTTCCTATTTCATTAATAAAAGACTGAATGATAGGACTAGCATCAGATTTGTTCTTAAGTAGAAAGACCCATGATAATCTAGAACTCTCATCAACAATAACAAGATAAAAACGATGTCCCTGAAGATCAGGAACATGACTGGGACCCCAAATATCCAAATGAAGCAACTCAAAGAGACCATGACTACTTTGACCCCGATTACTCTGGAAAGTGGATCTATGATGCTTCCCAAGCTGGTAGGCCTCGCACTGGAAGGTAGAGCAAGGAGCAATTTGAGGAAGAACATGACGCAACTTTTGCAGAGGAGATTGCACTAGTCTATATAAGTCTCCTTGCTCACAGCCAGTACCAATCATCCTGCCTGTTAGAATGTCCTGAAACACAAGAGCAGAAGGGTAAAATATGACACGACAATGCAAACCCTTGACTAATAGATAATAAATTCATAGAGAATTCAGGAGCGTAAAGAACATTCTGAAGTCGCATTTCAGGGGTTAACTGCACCTCCCCCTGACCAGTAATAGCTATTACAGATCTACCTGACTGTATCGGGCTATAAGTATTGAATTGCCCTCTGTCACCACAGGTGGTGTGATGCTCCTGAATCCATGATTCACTCTGACAAGTCTGCCCTGTAACAGGTAGTAAAAACATATTTTGTACATGTTGTAGATGTAATGGCTTAGGCTGCTACCTCCGATGATCCTAACTGTGAGCCGGTTGACCCGGAAGACGGCATGATCTCCCTATATCGTGCAACGAGCTCATCAAACCGCTGATCAGATGCACCAAACGAACTGCTGCCCTGCTGGATCTGTTCCGCTACTCGTGCTGAAGCAGGAAAACTATGCTTGGAATAGCATGTGTCCTCAGAATGGCCCGATCTATGACAATAAGTACAAGGCTGACGAGGAGGTCTACTTCCTCCCCCTCTTCCACGGCCACCACGACCACGAAACTGCGTAGTGCTTCCCCTGCCACGAGATGCTGCCACGGCTGAAGAAGTTTGAGATGCGGTAGAACTACCAGAAGAAATGGAGAGTCTGCTCTGCTGGCGTTATGCTTCCTCCATCGGAGGTATAGTGGCATCGGTGAGAATCTGAGCTCTCAATGCATCATACTCAGGATCCAGTGCTGCCAGAAAGACTCCTGTCATTACGAAATCCCGGTATGCCTTGAGTTGCTTTGGTGTAGCAAGGGAATGTAACCGTGTAATTTCTCAAACATACCCCTTAGCGAAGTGTAAAGGGTATGGAGCGGACGACCATTCTGCTTCGAAATGAAGATATCGTGCTTAAGTTGCAGGATCTTGGACTCATTCTTTGTCGGAGAATATGTAGCGGCGAGAATGTCCCACATAGCCTTTGTCGTAGGCTGGTTCAAAATGTCATTTGCTATCTCCAAGGATACTGTTCCAGAAAGTCATACTCTTGCATACGCATCATCTGCCACCCATGAGGCGTAAACCCCAGTTTTGTCGACGGGCTCCTCCTGTGTGAGGATGTGCTTCTTGTCATTACATTGCATTAGACTCATGAACTGCATGGCCCACATTTCATAATTAGTTCCATCCATATTCACAATGGCTGCAGGACTTTTGAAAGCACCAGGGACGGGACATTTGCTTTGTTGTCTGACATGATGACAACAATCTCTCAAACTGGGGTTGCAAACTTGGACAGAAAATGTCTACACAGACATATGGGAAGATAGTTGTGGATTTAGACTTATACCACAACCACTTCCATTCTCTGTATGCTTCTTCGGAAGGCTAGGATGTCTTTAGATGATCAAGGCACACACTTAGACGATAAAACCAAAGCCCAACAAGGGGCTTGAGACGTTATTCTCGGGCACGCAGGGACACACGTGTGTGGTCTCTGCCGTACAAGACTGCAAGCACGTTAGGTATGCGCGCAGGAGCGCGCAAGCGCGCGTAGGCGTGAGATGCGAAGGCGCGCTAGGGAACGGAGGTGCAGACACACTGCACATAGGAGCAGATGCGCACCAGCGCAGGAGGCATGCTAGGGCGCAGGAGACGGAGGCATGCTAGGGCGGAGGGGGCGCAGACGTGCCGTCGCGTACTGGGCGAGGATGCACGCACACCGCGGAGGCGAGGAGGCGGAGGCGCGCCACACGTAGGGTTTTGGTGGGGGGGGGCAAGAATTCAGGGCACAGGCTCCAGTCTAGGACCGTCGCTCTGATACCATGTGGAAAGGGAGAAAGAAAAGTTGTATTGCTCGTATCCCTAGAGCTCTCTTATATAGGAGAAAAGCTCTAGGGAAGATTACATAGATATCCAGAAGAAAATATGAAATTACAAAACAACATATAAAGAGTTAGATATGTCTCAACATTACCGCTAGGGTTTCTTCCTATATCGTTGCTCATTATAGAATCAACTAGAGAATAAGGGTTTAACGGAACCCTAGTTGCTTTCGAACTCGATGACGATCTGCTTGTCGTTGAACATGAACTCGGCGACGATTTTGAACCCTAAGATATTTCTGGAACATGCTTGATGTTGTATGAGGAGAAGCACGTGCACCTGGAGACATGCTGTTGGATGGTGTACGTCATGCTTCAAAAGTAGGATTCCATCAGGAAACCCTTATCACCTTCTAACTTGGCGAACAAAATTCAAGATACATCTTCAGATGTTGCGCATATGTGCAAAACAAACTTTGAGCTTTCCAAAACTTGAACTATACGGATAATAAATCTTTCAAAAACAATTAGCTAGATTTAAACCCGCTTCGATACCATGTAGATAATGATAATGAAAAAAATGGCAAACCCTTCTCCCACTATAGGTAGGGATGTAGAAAATGATAATGCGGATGAATAATCAGAGATAAAGAATAAAGAACTTGAACATCGGGATTTACGTCGAATCATACTCTATAAGGAGCAGGATGAAACCACGAGAGAACCACCTCATATAGACGATTTGTATATTGAAGTCTCTCAATGAATACAGGTGGTGTGAATAGCCCCACCAATATGACCAAGTCTCACTAATAGACGGTGTGGGAGTAAACTTGTGTATGTGGTAATTGGATCCTGGAGGGATCTAATTACCTAACTATCTATGGACGCATATTCTAACTGTATCTATTGTTGTAACACCAAGTAAAAAAAGTGAGACATGTTTGAGATGCCATTGTCATCTGCAAGGAAGGTGGTCTAGGACATTATTTGAAAGCCTAATCGTTTTAAGAAAAACAGCAAGAGATCATAAATTAAGCCAATATAGTGAAATGAATGTTAAACATCCATATTGCCTAATCAACTAATACGGGAAAATGATTTGCTCTGGTTCTGTCTGTTAATCCATATATAGGTTTCAGTCATAATTATTGAGTTGAGGGTTGGTTAGTTTTTATAAAGGGGGAGTGATGGCTCATTGCAATATTTCAGTCAGTTGGGATTTTATTATGAACTATGCAACACATCCAGTTGCCCAAAGAAATCATCTCCAATCCCCAGAAGCTATAACATGTCTAAATCTACTCACGTAAGCCAAAGAGATTAAAACAGATATTGCCTCTATGAGGTAGTTGCTAACTGGCTAAACTAAACAGCTGGCAGTGGCAAGAGGCTAATGATTAATAATAGGGATTTTTACACCTATAACCTTGAGTGATTCCGCAATTACAATCATAACCCTGCATAGTCATGAATTACATGAGAAACCCCGAGTAATGCTTAACTCTTACATGACATAACCCCGAGTTTTATTCCATCTAAGATATCCGTTATATTTAACGGTTTCCGTTAAAAAAGACAAAACTACCCCTAAATGTAATTTTATTTGCAATAACATGACATCGTTCTCTCTCCCCCCTCCGAGTTGCTCCGCCCCTGCTTGAAGTCCCCCGTCACCAAGTTCCTGCGGGAAGTCCCCTCCCCATGAGCTGATCCGCCCTGCTTGAGACCCCCCCGCTGTCGAGCTACTCTGTCATGTGCTCATCCTCGAAGCCCCCTCCCCGGGCCACCTCCTCCCCTGCACCCCATCTTATTGGAATGTCTATGTACTTTTCAAGATTCGAAACCTTGAGATGCAGACATAAAATTGTTGCAAGCATGCTTGTATTTATCGCGAAGCTTAATTGTCCGAATAGTATGTAAAACTACCTTATCCAACAAAAAAAGAGGCAAGAAGAGACAAAAGTTTGAGCATAGCACACAAGGAAGAACACATCGATGCAAACACATGTATGTAGAAGATCGGATATAACATCTGCTTCTATCATCAGAAGAGATACTGTAGAACACTTGTAGGAGTCTGCGGTATACATATGAGATCTATATCACCTGGATGAACTGAATGCATCACAAAGAGAACAAATCTCTCTTTTGACTCTGTGGGTTGTCATCTAGTGGGATCATCTACGGTTAATTTTATGTATGATTACATGAGACTTCAAGCTTTTGCGGTGTAAATTCTGATCAGTTTTTTACGTTCCTTCGAGCACCTTTTGCCCCTGTCTTCTTTGTGTTGTCGACACTTCCTCCCCTGGAATTCACCTTTCCGAGGTTACGGAGTAGGCGGGAGTGTCGTGAAATTACAGCAGCAGTGGATGGAATCTCATTCAGGATGACCTCGTAGCTGTCTCTGTATGAATCCATTCCCCTGGTCAGGAGCTGCCAGAAAAGACCCGCAGAACATGGCCCTCCGGTCCTCGCAGACTGGTAAATCTTTGAATATATCACATTGAAGAGAGCACCTCTTTGCCCATAGCTGAAGCCTAGATCCTTTCGCGACTTGCCGAACTTCGTCAGCAACAGCGGCTTTCGTAGGGTATTCTGCGCATCTCCCCGGGCTACCTCCTCCCCTGCCTGAGTGAAACACCCCCTCCCCGGGCTACCTCCTTCCCTGCCTGGTTGAAACCCACCCCCCTCCCACTGCGCCTGCTTGCGCGCTTGCTCAAAGCTCCCCCCGCCGAGCTCGACCTGCCAACGCCTTGCTCGAACCCCCCGCCCCCCCATCGTCGGTCGAAACCCATCCCACGCCCCCGCCACCTCCTCAGACCGCTCCCCGCTCGAAGCCCACGCCAGCCTGCCTCCTCGGAAATTGGGGAGATGGGGGGAAGACCTTTGCCTCCCCGCTTGTTCCCTGCTTCCTCGGCTCTGCCGAACCCATCCACCCCCCAGCTATCCTCTCATATTCGATCAGGGTCGACGCTCCTTCAACCCTTCTCCAATTTGAAACCTGCAGCAGAGATGCTGGGGGGAAATGATCGGTCGGCAGTGGGGGAAGGGGAGGGGAGAGGTTGAGGTGGACAGAGGGTGAGGAGTGTAACCTGAAGGTCGACAGAGGTTGGAGGAAGATGGTTTTTTTGGTTTATTTACTAATCGTTGTATTGAGGATGAGTTAGATTAACTCATTCATATAGTTAAGTTAACGTATTAAACTAACGGAGGGTTATGAGTGAGACGAAATGACTATACAAGGTTTCTCATGTAATTCATGATTATGTAGGGTTATGATTGTAATTTCGGAATTACTCAGGGTTATGGGCGTAAAAATCCCTCAATAATATTCCGTCTCAACTTATACTAGCACAAAGTCCTTTTAAATGTGAATTTTCCTTTTTTTTAAATGCTTATTAGCTACAACAAATTAATAAGAAGCATTTGGCTAACAAATATCAAGTTTTTTTGTGCATGGCTTGACATGCGCAAAAAGGAAGGTTGCAATTGGAGGAGAAGAATGTGTAAAACCAAAAGAAAAGTCACCATAATTGGTAAAGCTTTATAAAAAGGGTAAAATGGGGCTGCCCCCTTGAGGGGTAGCTAACTTGGCTCCCCCCGCCTCATTTTCCCCATTTTTTTATTTTTTTATTTTTTGAAAATTTCTTTCGTGGATTTTCATCAATATATCCCTATATTATGCTATTAAAATTCCGTGCGAAACAGAGACTCCTACGGCCTCCATCCAGACGAGGTCATTTTTAGCAATTCTGTTACCGTTAAAAAATGACTGTCTGGATGGAGGCCGTAAGAGTCTCTGTTTCACACGAAATTTTAATAGCATAATATAGGGATATAGTGATGAATATTTACGGAAGAAAATTTTAAAAAAAATAATAAAAATGGGGAAAATGGGGCGGGGGAGCCAAGTTAGCTCCCCCTTAGGGGCAGCCACATTAAACCCTTATAAAAATGGAGCCATTTACTTTAGGGAAAAGATTAATAAGCATAACACAATTGAATTTGGACTGATTGCTTCACATTGGCCAAGAAAGTGATTTTCAGAAGTCGGATTTGTATGTCATAATTTGTAGACAGAACTGTTTGGGCGGTACTCTTACAATTTTCATTGTCGGTTTAATTCATCTTGATTCTAAAAGGCTTACTGTGATTCATATTTAATGGTGAACATAGTCAAACCATGCCTTCTGAATTCAGTGGTATTTTCTTGGTGTAAAACTGCCGAAATACAACTTATCATACACCTAGAGAATTTTTCAGCATGCGATACATCATTCCGTGATTGCTATTCTTTTATTGAGGAGCGAGTTTGCGATTGGCCATGGTGATAAATGAAGAATGTAATCTATTTTATATAAGAGTTTTTTTTCCATTTTTTCATGCTCAATAACATTTATAACAGGTTCCCATCAGAGAACAACGGATAAGGTTTGAAGAATCCAGTCCCTCAAGTTCTTATTCTGGCAGGGAGGTCAGTTTGGCACTGTGATTTTGTATTGTCAATGATGTTTTTCATGTTAAAGATCTCAGCCTGAACTTCCTCACTCTTCAATGCTGCTTCTGCAGGACATAAAAAGAATTTACAAGAGGAGAGGTGGAAGAGAAGATAACATGTCCGCATTACCTCATTCAGAATGGTTAAGAACTATTCAAACTCAACCTGATGTGATATCCATGTCATTTGTTCCGATTACATCTTTGTTGAATGGAGTCCGTGGGAGTGGATTTTTGAGTCATGCTATTAATCTTTATCTGCGATGTAAGTGCAGTTTTTGTAGTGCATGTATTAGTTATTGGGAGAAAAAAATACATCTGTTCTTTTATCTTAAGTTCCTTAAGGATTTCAAGTTATCCTGTCTTTTAAGTCCATCTCTTTTTAGAAATGATTGGTTTTGTTTAAATTTCTAAAGATTGATGCACTGAGTTGATGGGCCAAATTATGTAGTCAAGCCCTCTTGTGAACTAATAATAGAGTAATAATAGATAGCTTTATAGAAATATAAGATATAAAATGTGGAATCAAAGAGAAGATAAAGCATGATTTTACGTGGAACCTTACTCTAGACGAGCGGGATGAAACCGCAAGAGAAAAGCTACAAAAAGCTGGATATTGCGTTATGTTTCCCACTGACTACAAGGGGTGTGGGACTCTTTATATAACCCCATCAACTCAACTGAGTTTCACTACAAAGCAATGCGGGATTGATCATAACTCCCTGCACATGTGTGACCCAATTTCTAAGTACCCCAACACTCCTCAAGTTGGAGCATTGAATGCTCAGTTTGGATAGTACAACGCTCAACACACATGTTGAGCACATATCGCAAATACAACTCTCAAACTTTAACTCATCTTTTCACGCTTGTGTTGTGGGGAATTTGCAATTGTTGAACTCCTAACTTAGGATGCAGAGAGCTGGCCTCTTTAATGGAAACATCTGTAAGTGTCGTCACCATATCAAAATATGAAATAGGTTTCTCTTAGCAACCTCTGAAATGGGTCCCTTCTATATGAGACCCTTGAACGGGAGTTTCATTGATTTAGAGAATGGGATCTCTAGACAAGAGTTCCAATGGATCTCTCTGTACCAATCCTCAATCATGGATCAAAATTCGTAGATGGTCCGCATGAACCTATAAGACAAATACGAGTAGTGAGACATCTCAACAAAGTATCACATATGTGAGCCTCATAAAATATGAACGTGTTCAATAAACCCCATCCATCTCTCATATCTATGTAGAGGATACAAACTTAGAAAATACAAAGAAAGGATCCATCATTTTTTTCTCAGAATATTTTCTTATCACCTTGTACCCACTTCAATGGTTTGGTGGTAGTGCAGTGCGCCTACCACCCAAAAGACCAGGGCTTAAATCCCTCCTTGTGGGTATTGCGTTAGGTAGCTGACAATTAGTGTAAACAATAGTCGGAACTTTCAACATAGATTTGGGCAAGAATCCATGTAGCCGACCCTACTTAAAGTGGGAGAAGGCTTCGCCATTTTGGCAGATCCTACTTAATTGTGGGAAAAGGCTTTGTTGTTGTATAACAATTTCTTTTCACCTTTTTTCCTATTTTCAATCATTTTTTTCCTTTTTATTGGACTGCTTTTCTTAGTTTCTTTCTCTTCTAATTAAATTAGTTCCTACTTTTTTGTGTTACCTTTTTTCAGCACGTTTTTTGTTTCACTTTTTTATCTAAAAGACTGGTCATGATTGGGTCCAAACATAAATCAAGCAAATAGAGAACCTTACTAGGGCTTTGGATTTCTTGAAGATGGAATTTATCCCTCTCCCTCCTTTCGACATGGAGGACCATCACTTCCTCCCTTAGGGTTTTGATAACCCGTCTTTCAACCGTACCATTACCACCTTGCACAAACTTCAGGGGGTGCTTTTTTTGAGGTTGTTTAATACAATAGCCCGTGAATGCTACCCTTTAGGAATAGTTGTTATCAGTTCGTGGTGGTGGTACTTGACTTTGTTCATCCTCCTTGCAATGGTTCACCTCGACAATATGGTGCATCTATAGACTTTCTGATATAAGGTCACCTCATCTTCCTTTGAGGGTACACAATTAATTGTTGAACCACCATAGATCTCCCCATTGCCTTTTAGAGTGCATCACCTACAATTGTGTAGCCTTTCATGCATTGTCTCCAGGTAACACAACTGCGGAATAAAATGAATGACTTATTTATTGAGAGACTCTAGGGCTCCTTTATGTAGAGGAGAAACACTAGTGGGCAATATATATGAACGAAATATGTAGAAAATGAAAATAACATAAAGAAAGAAATAACATGTGTTAGAAACTACGAATGCAAAGTGGAATCAGAGAAATAGAAATAAACATTAAAGAATAACATGATTTTTACGTGGAACCCTACTCCCTAAGGATCGGGATGAAACCACGAGAGAACGCGTCAAAGGGTTGATGTGTCTATTGCACTTTCTCATCTGATACATGAGGTCTGGGACTTATAGCCTCCACAGACCCTTCAAGTCTCATCACTGGTAGATGTTGGAGTAAACACTGGATGTGGTAAATGCATCCTTGGGGGATCCATTTACCCATCTACAACATATGACGCATATACTCCAACAACATGATATATATTTTCTACAGAATGAGAGAGCTTCCAATAAACACTGTGAACCTTGAATTTGATCTCATATCTTTAGGTTATTCTACATAACTAGCATGTGCATAGGTAATGATCTTTGGAAATGCCCCTTTGTTGAAGAGAAATGTTGTACATGATGAAGACTTCAGGTACCCTAAAGCAAGGACCTTATTAATCAGTGTGTTTTCAAATTGAGCATGTGGTATTTATGCTTCATCTTGATGGATGATGTTGAGATAACTAATATTGGGTTTTCATAAATCTATTTCATTTTTTCTTTGGTTAGCCATAAGAAGTTAATTACATAAGTTTCAAAAGCTAAGGGTGTCAGATATCTAATGAAATTCAAAGAGAATCTATGGAGTTTCTTTTTTGATCTTATACGGTTATATTCGAAATCAGTGAAAAAAGACCACCTCAAACAACAAGGCAACTATTCAATGGGGTCTTTCTTGTACTCATGTGGCATGGGGGAAGAACCAGATATTTTGAAGACGTTTTTTAGTCAAATATTCCACAAGTTGTTCAACCATTATAAATGAGGATGATCGATTATCAGCAGGATCGATTCAGAGCACAATAAGAATAAAATCGATAGAGACATCATAAGGGACCATTTGAGCTACAGATCATAATGCTCCTAGAAAGGCATATTTCGAATAGAGGGTGTGAAGATATTTGTATTTTTATATTTAATATGTGTCTCTTTCTTATTTTTGTTTTCGGTTGTCTACTTTATGTAATTTACCTATAGGCCTCTCTACTATATAAGAGAGCCTAGGGTTCTCAGAAATAACAAGTGCTCT
The DNA here is from genome assembly GCA_037367405.1 of Ottelia alismoides. Taxonomy (NCBI): domain Eukaryota; kingdom Viridiplantae; phylum Streptophyta; class Magnoliopsida; order Alismatales; family Hydrocharitaceae; genus Ottelia; species Ottelia alismoides. The sequence continues at coordinate 542,230 of JAZKJV010009625.1, read as the reverse complement.
TATTTTCTCCAACAGAGGGGAGTGAGTGAAAGGTCCCAACAAATCACATCTCATATCCCACCCATGAACCGTACATGCACGACTCAGCCCTGGTCTCGGAAGAGATGCAGCATTACGAGCTATTTGTAGAAGTGGTATACTATTAATTTTCATGCGCGATATAACCCCTATGTCACACAATGGATGCAGACCTCCTAAAAAATGTGTGTATAAAAATAAGAACTGAACATATTTCAAGAGAAATAAATGATTCGCCAATCTAAATAATAATATATTAGTATGGTTTGAGAGGAAGTAGCAGGATCCACTCTAACACTACAGTGGAAGTGTGTTGAATCAAGAGTAGACAGTAAACATCTTTATTATGGATGTTTCATTCTATCCCCACTTATGAAATGCCAAGCCGATAATTACTTGTCTATATTCACTTATCTATATATTGTTCCATTCGATCTTTTAGGTCTCTACCCCAATCACCTCATTGGTTATACCGTGATGTTCCTTGAAGCATATATGCGATAGATATACTCCTGTAACCATGTTATATTCTATTTGTTTACTTGAAGGGGATTCCCTTCTAAAAAAGGGCGAATTCCAGATTTTTTTTCACGAGGTATATCTAGCAATTCCTATATGGAATCAACCATGGATCAATTCTCCCTTTTTTCATATGGAAGTCTTTGTTGCTACTATGGGATCCCAAAGCACAGGGAGATTTTACTCGGTGTCAATTGGGGGGGGGGGGGGTCGATGGACTTTTGTTGCTCTTCATGGCACTTTCGGGATAATAGGTTTTATGTTATGTCAATTTGAACTTACTCGATCCGTTCAATTGTGTCCTTATAATAAAATTGCATTTTCTGTTCTAATTACAATTTTTGTTTCTGTATTCTTGATTTATCCACTAGGCCAGTCTGGTTGGTTTTTTGCGCCTAGTTTTGGTGTAACATCCATATTTCGATTTATTCTCTTTTTTCAAGGATTTCATAATTGGACATCAAATTCAAGATTCACTTAACTTGTTTATTATTTTTTTACTTGATTTATAAATTCTAATTCAAAATATTCTTTTTTATTAGATGATACATGAAGATCTTTTTTATTTTCATTGATATTTTTATTTTGATCAGCATTTTCCTATACGTCAAAATTGAGAAGTAATTTGATTGGTATGATCCGTAGTTTAATCTTATATGCATTATATGTATAATAAAGTATTCCAAATTCTGGAAAGAACTCAGGTTTTCGATTTGATATGTGATGATATAACTTTTCTTGATTCATTCCCATCCAATAAAAATGTTTCTTTTTTTATTAGATTTGGATGTTTTGATTTCTTGATGAATCGTGAGAGATAAAATATCCATATTATAAAATTTTTAATAACTATTAGTTCTAGTTATAGTATTTTTATTAATCTTGGTACCAATATGCATATTGACCCACATATCAATATTCATATTTTGTCTCATAAAAAAATGAAAATTGTACAATAGAAATGTTTTTCTCCAAATTTTTTGTATCTATAATATTCTTCTCCCAGATAATCAATAAGATCTATATCCATTAATAAATAAAGTGATTGAGGTTTTTGTGTATTTAAAATATATGAATATAAAATTTCTCGATCTCTATTTACTTGTATTGGTAATTCAGAAATAGACGAGTCCTCACTATTTTCATCGTTTTTATATTTATGTATGAAGAGATAAGAAGGTCCTACGGAGAATATGGTCAGAAATCCATTATAGAGTCCGGCCACAACGACCAAATTTTATTATCTTCGTGCATAAGGATAATAGATTACCTTGTAGAAAAGATTTCAAAATCATCACAAACCTCTCTCTTTTTTTCTATTGCAATTTCCCGATTATTATATGATGATTTCCTAACTTTCCATATACAGAAAGAGATTGACTATAAATGGCATCTCTTATGTTTTTGATACCAAAGGGATATTAAATGAATGGAATTGGGATATAGATGGAATATAATAAAAATAGAGCCACTTTGAGGTTCACTATGAAATGATGCATGGAACGGAGCCATTACGAAGAAGTTTCAAGACTTACAAAGGAAGCTTCGGACTCATATTGTTCATGGGTTGAGAAAGGGAGTTGAACTCTATGAGATTGAATCTCTCGTTGTTCCTCAGTAGCTCACTGGTATAGTGGTCGACTGTTAACTGATTGGTCGTAGGTTTGAATCCTACTTGGGGATATTTAATTGATTCTTAATTAAAAAAAGAAGAATGAAAGGGCTCGCTCTGGCCATTAGGAGTTAGGAGTGGGTAATCTGTTCCCGGTCTTTCTTTGTTTCTATTGCATTCTATTTTGTCGTATCACATTATGTTATCAATATTTGAGAATCACCGTTAATACCTGGTATAGATCCGGGATAATCCCTTGTAAATAGCCCTGGGACAATTTCAACTAGCCAATTAAGAATTATCAGATGATGTGTACTAGCAGTGCATTAGAGATGCAGTCATCGATTCTTCCGACAGGCCACAATTACCGCGAGCAAACATATTTCATTAATGACTAGGAACACATTTTTGCTATGCTACTAATACTTGTATTTACTCTGCTATTCTACCCAAGCCTGACTGAGGGAGAGTTATAGGGAGTAAAATAAAAAGCAGATTTGGGCCTTACATACTATATGTAATTATAGTACCATTCACGGGAAAGTAAGGCCATTCCATTTCGACAAAAGACCCATACCCAAGTTTGCGTCCGCGACCCTGATCATGATTTTTATACCCGCAGAGGTAAAGATCCTTCCCTTTTGGATATGTTGTGGGCGAGGAGGGATTCGAACCCCGACATCGTGGTTCGTAGCCACATGCTCTAATCCTCTACGCTATAGGCCACACCCCGTCTCCACCGGATCTATTCTCTGGAGTACCCTCAAAACAAAAGGGAACATTTCCTTTCCTCGGCCATTTCGAGTTAAGAAGATGTGAAAGCACGTTTCTCTCCAAAAAAATAGTTCTGAGATGTGAAGTGGGAGAGAAAAGATGTCATAATTGGAGTTTTAAATAAGATGACTCTTGCATTTTTTTTCTTTTTCATATTTGAAAAGTAAAATAAGAGGTGTTAAGCTTTTTATCATTCTGGTGTCGACGTATTTTTCCGTACAGTATCGTCACCACAGTAGAGTTTAATCACCTAGTTCGGGATGGATTTGTGTGGTTCTTCTTCTACACCTAGGACACCAGATTATCGAACCATGAATGAAGAAAGGCATGAGAGAAAAGCATATTGGCTAATTATTGTGAGGCTCCAATTCTTGATCGGAAAGGGCACCAAAGACCGTTGCCCTCCCTCTCTATAAAGGGTTGGAAGGGCAGAGCTTTTTTTTTCATGTTGTCAAACATTTGAACGATGAAAATAGATGGCGAGTGCCTAGTCGAATTGATCAGGTCATGTTGGAACAAGGTTCAAATCTTTCGGTCTGTTAGGATACCTCAGCTGCATACATCACTGAACAGTCTGCACTTCCACTTGACACCTATCGTAATTATATTGGTTTGTCTCGTCGTGACCTTATCTTAGATTCTCAATACTTCTGTCGCTCCTAAGCTCCCAACATCACAATTCCATTTCTGTCTAAATTGCGGAGTAAATGATCCTCTAAATGCGGTATTTCCCTAGTTATTCTTTCAGGACCTTGACTTGTAATATGAGTTTGAATTCCATACTTTCATATGTGAAAAGAAGTATAAATATCATTATATCTAAACGCTCACTAATACATACTACATCTTCAAAATTGTAGCCTTCCCATGGCATGTAAGCTATTAATACATTTTTCCCAAAGCGAGTTCCCCGCCAACGGTAGCCGCACCATCTGCTAAAATTTGCCCTTTTTTAATGTATTTTCCTTGCAGAACCCAAGGTTTTTGATGCATACAAGTATTTTTGTTGGAACGTTGATACATAACTAATGGAATGCTTATAGTGTTCCCATTATTTGATAAAATCATCTTGTAAGTATCAGTATAAATGACCTTTCCTGCATTCTCGGCTATAGTCGAAACCCCCCGAATCTAGGGCCGCTTGCTGTTCTAGCCCAGTTCCACTCCTTCCCCATACTACGAGTGAAAGGGAAAATGTAAAGACTGCCATTAAGGCAACCCAAGCAAGATTTACTATATCCATGTAAATTATGTCCCGTGTCTTCTTTATGAAATGAAGTAATTATTCTATTATTGATCACCAATCATAGTGGAATCAATGGTGCATAGTAAAAATAGGATTTTGACTAAAAGCTATTATGGATGAAACAATCCTATGAACTCGCTTCTAATAAATTCCTATATTTATAGTATTTATATCTATAGTATAGTAACTCTGGTAGAATTGGAAAGCATTAAATACAAATACAATACATAGTCTTAGTAAATATCAGTGGAATACCCCTAACAGACAATTGAAAGGTGGCAATCCTACCGGGAAAGCATTTCGATCGCAAGAACTTGAAGTATATGAATCACATCATCAGCCCTTGGAAAAATCACTGTCGTCGTCACCTCAGTCGAGAACCAACCTTCGACTCCCTCTAGTCTAGCACTCAGACTCGCCCGTCAAAGGCTAATATATAGGACTAGGTTCTAGCTCGCTCCCACCTCGCGCTAGCCTGCAGAAGAATCCCCTTGTCTTTGCACTATTGGTTATCCTTTTTGTGTTTTTGGATGAATATATTTCCATCCTCTTCCATCATAAAGGGGGGTGTGTTCCCATGATACAATACATTTTCTTCTCCCACAAATAAAACCTTTTTATCTGATAGAATTTGCCGGTGTGATTAGTCATGGCCATTTATATTTCCAATAGCTGGGTAATTGAGTGCATGTCCATATACTTGACCAGCGCTCATGCCTCATTTGGTCAAATCTGCACCCTGATTACTGCACAGTTGCATTAGTGCTTGATAATATGCATGTCTCGCTGATTTAAGATACATTTTTAGCCACAAGTCTTGATAATTGCCTTAGAAACCTTAGAGCACTTATTTTTCGAGTGCCCCACGATAAGAGGGGTATGAGAGGAACCTGATGTGGATTGGGTGAGAACGGATGACATGGTGGCCTTCTGCGGCTCGTTGGTTCTTAATAGAAACAGAGATAGAAGGGAAATATTGATTCCGGTGGCGAGACTTTGGTCGATTTGGCTTGGGCGAAATGAGGCCATATTCTCAAGCCAACGCTTTTACAAGGAGAGCGTGCTTATTCACAGTGCGAGATTGGTGGAGGAGTGGGGTGCGGTTTAGGACTCAGCTCTTTTTTTTGGTTTGAAGGAGGCTGTGTTGCCTCTTTGTACAGTTTTTTTGTTGTTTTTGTACACCCGTTTTCCTTTCCTTTTTATCTAATATATTGGGGTGAACACCGCTGAGTGTCTCCCCCTTATTTTGACTTCAAAAAAAAAGTCTTGATAATTGCACATAAATACATTCTTATTGTTGATATATTAAGATAGATTGAGAACAAACTTGTTATACAATTCTCATGAAGGAATAAACTTTCTGAATGAATTCTACTTGATTTTCTTGTGTTTGATGAGTTGCCAAACGTTTGCATTGTTGTTTGGTAAGAGGGCTTATCATCTCCAACTAAGCTATAAAGCAGATGCAGGGGTTTGGAGCTAAAAATTGGTGGTCTGTTTTGCATTTGCAAACCTACAAATGCACAATCAGAGATCAGACAGTCTGATCTTCCACATGTTGTATGCTCCATTATCATTGGCAGGCTTGACTTGAGTCAGATACTCAACCTTTGAACATAATTCCCCCCTCCCCCCACCTTTCCCCCTTTTAAAAAATTTAGATTAAACATTTGATATAATTGAACCATTGTTTAGACCGCTTGATTAAATGAGGGTTTACATCTCTCTCTATATATAGTCACCCCCTCGTTGATATATTAATTTCTAGTGAAAATGCCCTAATATATGGTGAGGGAGAGTAGGGTTTGTGTGTCCCACATTTTTTTGCCCTTTCCTTAATGTTTTCCATGTAAAGCCTGTCTCCTTCTGTGGTTGATTCATGCTTGTATTTTACATGGTATCAGAGCCAAGAAGAGATCGTGGTTGTATGCTTTCTGTTGAGAAGCTATTGTTTTCCTCTAAGAAGGATCATGTTCCTGCTCTACCCGTGTTGCCTCTTGTGGGTGTTCATTGAGCTCTCTCCATTATGGACGCTCACCACTCATTTTGTGCACCGCCCAAAAATTCTAGCTCTGCCTCTATCTGAAGTGCCTTGGAGCCCTATCCACGTGGGACCATCATCCATAGTATTGATTGTATGGGAAGCCCTAGCCACATAGAACCACCTTGTGGGAGCATTGATCGCCTTGTCGAAACCATCGCATGTCAGAGCCGCTAACGTGTAGTCCGTGCTCCTGATGCCGCTCCATGTGAAGTGAAACACACTTGGGAGAAACCCCTGCATGAAGACAAATCCTACATTGGTTTTTTTTGTTGTGTCATTTTTTCTGTGTGCACCTTGTGAGAGCATCAGAAGATATTGTTAATCCCACAATTGTGAAGATGGATTATTTCCTAGCACAAATTACTACTATAAAGTTAACAAAATCAAATTACTTTATGTGATTGTGTTACGGGATTTGCTCTGGACTCGTAAGGACGGGGAGGATACATAAATGGGAGATTAAGGCCTTGCCTATTACAGATAAATTGTATGATCAGTGGTGCATTGAGGAGAATGAGTGTAATATTGGTGCCGGTGGTTGCTTACTATGTTGCTTTAAAAGCAAAATGAGAGAAAATTGATTATTATTGTGATGATACATGGATGAGTCCAACTGATCAAAAAAACATTGGGATGAAATCTGGAAGCAGATGATCTTTGTTTATCTTGGTGGCCACATAGTGAGTGTGTGAGTCATATTCTAGCTGCAGGAACTTGCTCTGATATAGAGGAGGTCTACCATGCCACTGAATATGAAAAGCGACATACATCAATGAAAGGTGACCATGTTACAAAAACTTGAGAAGTCTTCTTTATTGAGTAAAGGATGCAAGAATGGCTACTTGAACTTTAAGAAGTGTAGGCACTGCAAGAAAACCGAGCAAAAGATAAACTATTGCTAAGAACTTCATCCTGAGAGAAAGTTATTTAAAGGAAAGGAACATGTCGCTATGGTTGTCGAAGGTAAGAGATTAACATTTAGTCAACTCAAAGATCTACACGAATATGTCGGGAAGATATCTACCTCTGACAAAGATATATCTCTTACAAAGGTGTTATTGATGCAAATATTGTGAATAGTGCATTGGCTGCTTATAAGAATGAAGGTACCAATTTATTTCACGATGAATGAATTATTCATAGTGGTGCTCAGACAATATGGCAAGTAATCCAAAATTGTTTCATAATTATAAACTGGCATCTGATAGGGAATGTGTGACCTTAGCTACATGGAACCACATCGTGGGAGCGTTGACTGCCTTGTCGAGACCATTGCATGTGAAAGCCGCTAACCGATAGCCCATGCTTCTGGTGCTGTTTCGCATGGAGTGAAACATATTTGGGAGAAACCCCTGTGTGAAGAGAAAAAACATGTCGCCATGGCTGCTGAAATCAGGAGATTAACATATGGTCAGCTCAAAGATATGGGACATCATGTAGTTATATACTACAACAAAAAGGGATAGCTGAAAGAAAAAATCGCCACCTTCTGAACATGACCAAAGCTCTCGTATACCAAAGAAAGGTGCTGAAGGGAGAAGTTGTTTTAACTGTTACATACCTCATAAATAGGATTCCCTCTACTGTCATTGGCAAAAAGATGCCTTTCTCTATTCTACATCCAGATAAGGGACTGTTTAATCTTTACCACACATTTTTGGGTGTTTTTGCTTCCTACATAACCTTGGCCTAGCTTGCATATATTAGATCTACGAGCCACAAAATGCATCTTTCTAGCTACTATGGGACACATGAAAGGATAAAAGTGCTATGACACTATGCCATGTATCCTTCATGTAAGGATGTCGCTTTCTGTCACTTTCTTTGATAATGAATCATAGTTTCCAGAATTTTCCTCATGGGGATCTGTTAGCAAGAATGTCAGGGAAATGAGAAAAGAATTTACTTTCATGGTGACCTACAAGAAACTATTTAGGTAGGCGAGAACAGTAAGCAAGATATGGAAAATGATTGTGAGTATAATGTCAGATTTGGACGGATTTATAGCATATGAAGGGAATCGAATAAAGCGGATATTTAAGAAGACATAATACTAAACCATACTCCTAATCTCTCCCGGATTATCGTCCCTATCCTCGGATATTCTTGGTGTCATGAGAAGTGAGGTCTATGTAAGTAGTGTTTATTACGTTGATAATTTTGTTAATAATACTAACATTCTACTCGATATTTTGATTGTTGATGTTGAAAATTTATTGGATGATTGTCATATTTCTGTGAGAAAGGTCGTGAGATCTACCTTCCACTCTTTGTCCTGTGGACAATTTTGTGTTATATTCTAAGGTAAGCCTATAGCCTGGTTTGAACAAATTCATGTGGTCATAATAAAAAACGGCTACATTCATGTTGAAGAAAATAAGAGTTGTATTTATTCTGTGAACCCTATGCTCTTTTATATAGGAGAGTAGCCTATGGCTAAATTACATAAGACATTCTTAAGTACAAGAAATTAAGAAACAATATGAAACATGGAAATAAAGTAAACAATTATATCTTTACACTCTCCCTCAAGATGGAGCATAGATGTCGATCATGCTCAGCTTGGATGAGCAATTCTGAAAAGGTCCTCTGAGTAAGGCCTTTGTGAAGATGTCTGCAGTTTGATTTCCTGAGCTGACATGATATGTGGAAATAAAACCCTTCTTAATCATATCTCATATATAGTGACAATCAACCTCGATATGCTTAGTGCTCTCATGAAATGCTGGATTATTTGCAATAAAATATAGCAGCTTGATTGTCATTTTCCAGTGCCAAAGGAAGGGGAACCTCTATATATAGATCTGTAAGAACGGCTCGAACCCACACCATTTCTGTACTAACCTGGGCCATGGCCCTATATTTAGACTCAACACTAGATATGACTACAACCGTTTACTTCTTACTCGTCCGTGAGATAAGGGACTCTTCGACATATACAACAAATCCAGTAGTGGATTTCCTATCCTTTGGGCATCCTGCATAATCTGCATCTGCACATGCTGAGATGGTGACCTCCTTGCCCTTTTTAAACAGTAGACTTGCGCCTAGAGATGATTTAGGATACATGAGTATCATATGTATAGCATCCATATGGATCTGGCGCGGTTGTTCCATGAACTGGCTCACCCGACTAACAACAAAAAAAATATTGGGTCTGGTAATGGTAACATAAAAAAAGATTTCCTACCAGCTTTCTATATCTCCTCCTATCAACCTCATCAGTATCATCATCATATAGTTTCATGCTTTGATCCATGGGTGTGGTGCAGGTCGACATCCAAGCATACCTGTGTCACTTAGCAAGTCAATGACATATTTCCTCTGTGTCATCACAAGTCCCTGTTGATTTCTGGCAAATTCCAGTCCCAGAAGATATCTAAAAGCTCCAAGATCCTTTGTGACAAATTCTCGACCCAGAAGTTCTTTGACCTTCTCGATTCCTCGCATGTCATCTCATGTAATGAGAATATCGTCCGCATACACCATAATAGCGACCATACTTGTGGATGTTTTGCATTCTAACGTTTATACCCGTGTTTCTCAAATAAGTCTGAGAGCTTCTGAAAGCAAGCTCTAGGACTCTATTTAAGGCCATAAATTGCCTTATGAAGTCTACACACCTGTGAACACTCTCCCTCAACAGCAAATCCAGGTGGTTATTGCATGTAGACTTCTTCTTGAAGGTCACCATACAAAAATGCATTCTTGACATCTAACTGAAACAAGGGCCAGTCACGAATGACAGCAACAACGAGAAGGATCTGTAAGGTGGAATGACGAGCAACTGGTGGAAAGGTGTCAAGATAATCCACCATGTATGTCTGAGTAAACCCTCGTGCAACCAGGCACGCTTTGTATCTGTCTATGCTACCATTTGCATTATGCTTAACTGTAAACACCCATTTATGACTTACTGTAGACACTCCAGTAGGAGATGGAACGAAGCTCCAAGTGCCTCTCGACTGAAGAGCATCCATCTCTTCTTTCATACCCAAACGCCATCGGTTGTCCTTCAGAGCCTCTTAATAATTCCTTGAAATTATCACGACCGATAATGCAACTGCAAAATTCTTGAAATCGCCAGTTAAGCGATCAAAGGAGACCATGGAATCTATAGAGTATGACGCACGGCTATGTTTCTGCTTCCGAAGTGCTATAGGTAGATCCAAATATGTAGCCTCTACATGTGTTCCCTATAAAGAATTCTGATCAGGTAGACCATTAGACCCATCATTAGAAACTGTATTATCAGAACATACGTCATGCGTGCTAGATGATGAGCGGTGACCATAAGCAGAAGAAGGCCGACGGGTATAGTGGTGTGGTAACGGTGGAACTGGGATAGTTATAGGAAATAAAGATGGGGAAGAAGGTGGTGGAGGTGGAGGTGTGGGTGGTAATGGTGGTGGTGGCATATATATATATATTATCATCATTATCTGAAGACATCAATTGATCACCTGTAGGAGTAAAATACATCACGGACTCAAAAAAGGTGATATCGGCACTAACGTAATAATTCATACGCATTGGATCATAACATCTATATCATTTCTGTGTCCTGGACTACCCAACGAAGACACACTTGACAGCTCTAGGAGAGAGCTTGTCAATACCTAGAGAGAGATGGTGGACGAAGGCGACAGACCCAAACACGTGACGAGTGAGTGAGAACAAATCCTTTTCTGGAAAAGCAAGTGAGAAAGGAATTTTCTCACCTACAACTGATGAGGGCATGCGATTAATAAGATAGCATGCCGTTAGAACTGTATCGCTCCAAAAGGAATGAGGAGCACGACTCTGAATGAGAAGCGTCCTAGTAACATCAAGCAAATGACGATGCTTCCTTTTTGCAATACCATTTTGTTGGGAAGTATAGGCACATGTTCTTTGATGAATAATTCCCTTGGTTGAAAAATAACCGGAGAGATTATTAGTACAAAATTCCAAGGCATTATCAGTTCGCACAATTTTCACATAAGCAGAAAAGACATTTTGGAATTCGGTTAAGAAAGTTTTGATAACATCTCCTGCTTCAGATTTATTCTTTAATAAGAAGACGCAAGACAAATGTGAGAAATCATCCACAGCAACAAGATAAAACATGTGCCCTGATGATCAAGAAAATGACTGGGACCCCAAATATCTATATGAAACAACTCAAAAATGGAGTTACTGCTCCGACTATGACGTCTAGGAAAGGCAGAGCGATGATGCTGTTGATATGACTTGAATCCTAACCACTTGTTGGGTCGCTGATGTGGTTGATCCGTATCATGTCTTCTGATTGGCTGAGAGTTGTTGGGCCAGGATTGCTGACATGTCTGATCCATGTCCTGCCTTCTGATTGGCCGAGAGCTGTTGGGTTAGGATTGCTGACATGTCTGATCTGTATCCTGCCTTCTGATTGGCTGAGAGTTGTTGGGTCAGGATTGCTGACATGACTGATTCGTGTCCTGCTATCTGATTGGCTGGGAGCTGTTGGGATGGATTGCTGAATATAGATGGCATTCTTCTGTTGCAGTATAAAAAAGGCCCTAGGGCCACCAGATACTGCATCCTTATTTTCTGATACTGTTTCTCATCCCATATCTGTACCTTCTCAGTATCCTCTGTACTACCTTTTTCTCCATATAGTAAAACCGATCGTCGCCGCCTAAGGACGTAGCCCATTTACGGGTGAACCTTGTAAATCCTTGTGTTTGCGTCTTGCTTGTTTAATTGTGTTTGTATGTATTTGCTTCCGCAATTCGCAACAAACTGATATCAGAGACAGGTTCTGTCAGGATCATCCAGCAAGATGGCATCGCACAATCTGAAGATCAAGAAGTTCACGGGGAAGAATGGATTCAGTCTATGGCAGATCAAGATGCGTGCCCTTCTGAAGCAGCAGGGCATCTGGGCACCGTTAGATCATGAGAGAGCGAAGGCACTCGAGCCTTCTGAGTTGATGGTGCAGGAAGAGAAGGCGCACTCGACGATCATGCTATGTTTGGCGGACGAGATTATTACGGAGGTTGCTGATGAAGATTCTGTGGTCGGTCTGTGGTTGAGACTGGAAAGTCTATACATGACGAAGTCTCTGACCAACAAGTTGCTCTTGAAGCAACGTCTGTTCTCTCTCCGCATGCAGGAAGGTACTTCTCTTAAAGAACATCTAGATCGTTTAAATACATTGTTGATGGATTTAAGAAACGTAGATGTTAAGATTGAAGATGAGGATGCTGCCTTGATTTTATTGGTTTCTCTTCCATTATCATTTGAGAATTTTGTTCAATCATTCATTGTGGGAAGAGAATCCATAACTTTAGAAGAAGTTCGCGCGAGTCTGCATACGCGTGAACTTCGACATATGGCTATTGGGATGCAAGACACTAATGCTGCAGGTTTGGTTATGACTCATGAGAAGAGTCGTACCGGTTCTGACTACATAAAGAATGGAAAGCAGAAGTCCAAGAATTACAATGCTAGGGACATCTGCAATTACTGCAAGGAACCCGGACATTGGAAGAAAGACTGCCCAAAGAAGGCCACAATTGCTGTTGTGGCTCAAAGTGGCAGAAATTCTGAAGATGATTTCGTTCTCACCGTCGCTGATCAGAAGACGACGGATAACACATGGATTCTTGGCTGGGAGCTGTTGGGCCAGGATTGCTGACATGTTTGATCCATGTCCTGCCTTCTGATTGGCTGAGAGCTGTTGGATCAGGATTGCTGACATGTCTGATCTGTATCCTACCTTCTGATTAGCTGAGAACTGTTGGGTCATGATTGCTGACACGACTGATCCGTGTCCTGCCATCTGATTGGCTGAGAGCTGTTGGGATGTATTGTTGAATACATATGGTACTCTTCTGTTGCAGTATAAAAAGGGCCCTAGGGCCACCAGATACTGCATCCTCATTTTCTGATACTGTTTCTCATCCCATATTTGTACCTTCTCAGTATCCTCTGTACTACCTTTTTCTCCATATAGTGAAACCGATCGCCGTCGCCCAAGGACGTAGCCCACTTACGGGCGAACCTTGTAAATCCTTGTGTTTGCGTCTTGCTTGTTTGATTGTGTTTGTGCGTATTTGCTTCTGCAATTCGCAACAGATGCTTTCCCAACTGACATGCCTCACATTGAAAGGACGCGTGAGGCGAGATTTGAGACAGAACACGGCACAATTTTTGGAACGGGAGATGACCAAAGCACATGTGCCAAGTAAATGGTGAGACAGGTCCAACAGATAGAGAGGAGAGTCCAACATAGGGAGTTCAGACCTGCTCACAACCACAACCAATCACCTTGCCCGTAAGAATGTCCTGAAAAACAAGAGAGGATGGGTCAAAAATGGCTCAACAATGTAAGTCCTTCATAATATGACTAATATACAATAAATTCATAGAGAAATCTATAGCATGTAATACATTCTGTAGATTCATAGATGGTGTCAAGCTAATCTCCCCCTATCCAGTAATCGGGGAATGCGTCCCATCTGTAATAAACACAGTTCGTCTTGGGGGAACCTGCCTGTAGGCCATAAGTTGACCCCTATCTCCACACAAATGATGTGGCACCAGAGTCCATAATCCATTCTATAGTATCATGTCCACTACTGCTAGTGAATGCATAAGTGCTACCTGAGGTACTTGAGGAGGCTGAAGCAGCTACACCTGAATGACTCTCAGGGGCTGACGAAGATGTCGTAGGACCGGAAGGAGGTATAATGCCCCTCAAACGTGCTACAAGATCCTCAAAACGTTGATCTAGAGAGGAAGCAACTTGAGGCTCAATCTGTTCAGTCACTCGAGCAGAGGTAGGAAATCCATGCTTGGAGTAACATGTATCCTTTGTATGTCCCGGACGATGGCAGAAAGTACATGGCTGACGAATGCGACCTCCTCTCCCCCTAGGTCCGCGACCACGAAACTGAGAAGATCCTCCTTGACCTCGGGAGGCTGCCATTGTTGAGGATGTCTGACTGGCAGTAGAAGATGGAACAGTGATTCGGCTGAGCCTGCGGAAGGCTTCCTTCATAAGAGGAATAGTAGAGTCTGCCAAAATCTGAGAGCGGGCCTCCTCATACTCGAGATCTAGGACTGCCAGAAATACACCAACCATGGTGGAATTCTTATACGTCTTCTGTTACTCAGGAGTAGATGGCATGAAGCTATAGAGCTTCTCAAACATCCCATGCAACGATGTATAAAGCGAGTGAAGTGGCCGTCCATTCTGCTTGATAGTAAAAATATCATGCTGAAGTTGTAGGATCTTGGTCTCGTTCTTTGCTTGGGAATATGTGGCAGCAAGAATATCCCACATCGCCTTAGCAGTGAGCTGATGGAGTATATCGTTGGCGATCTCTATTGCCAATGTGCCTGAAAGCCAAACTTTGGCATATGCATCATCCGCCTCTCATGAGGCGTTTCCTCCAGTTTTCTTAGTCGGCTCCTCCTCGATAAGAATGTGTTTCTTACCGGTAGACTTCATCATGCTCATGAATTGCATAGCCCACAATTCATAGTTTGTCCCGTCCATTTTAACAATAGACGTTGGACCTCTGAAGACGCCTGTAGCAGGTACATCGACTTTGCTTTCTGACATGTTGTCGGATGTAGAGAACTGGGGCTTTGTAGACCAAATAATCAATATCTACACAACCATACGTGGATTTGAATGCATATATAGACTTATGCACTCAAATCCATCACCCAAGTGGAGATCCCGACGCTGGATTTCTTAGACGCAGAGCACAGGCATGGTCCGCTTGCAAGGTAACTGTGCACGAGCGCTAGGCCGAGCATGCGCAGGGGCGTCGCGCACAGGGGAGGGGGGGCTACGCCGCGAGGAGCATGCACGGGAGGGGGTGGCGACGCTGCTAGGGTGGGGTGGCGCTGCTGGGGCGGCGATGCAGCATGAGAAAGGAGGAGGAAGGGGGGCATCTGGTAGGAGTTTGAATTGAGAGCTCGAGTCTAGGACCGCCGTTCTGATACCATGTTGGAGAAAATAAGAGTTGGGTTTATTCCATGAACCCTAGGCTCTCTTATATAGGAGAGTAGCCTATAGGTAAATTACATAACATTCATAAGTATAGGAAATTAAGAAACAATACGAAACATGGAAATAAATAACATAAATAATTATATCTCTACAATTCAGGTAAATGAAGGGCATACATCTTCACAAAAGGTAAAGCGATAAAATATTTATTTTCTGGTATATGTTGATGGCATGATTATTATCGACGATGATGAAGAAGAGATATCCAAAATAAAAAGGGATTTTTGCGAGTGAATATAAACTAAAAAGACTTGGAAAAGTTGAAGTATTTCCTTGACATTGAGATGTCTAGACCTCTAGCAGGGATTTGTTTGAATCAACGAAAATATGTGCTTAGTTTATTACATGACTCATGCATGCTTGGATGTAAATCTGCCTAAGGAGGATGGTAAACCACTTGATGATACTGGGAAAGGAAGATATTAAAGATTAGTTGGAAACTATTTTATCTCTCTCATAAGACTCGATATCACCTATGTTGTAGATGTTATTAATCAATTTATGCATGCTCCTACTAAGGTACATGTTAATAGTGTCAAGTTGTCAACATAATGCTTTGCACTACAAAGAAGTCACCAGGTAAAGGGTTTTTATTGGAACTGAGATGTTGCAATTAAAGGTTATACATATGCAGATTGGGCATAGGGTCTATTGATGTCAGAAGATCTACATTTGGGTATGTTGTGTATTTTTATAAGAAACTGATTATCTGGAGAAGCAAGAAACGGAAGATAGTGTGCCCTTGCAAATGCTCTCATCGCAACTCAGTGGCTAAAACTTTTGTTGAGTGAATTAAATGTTTAAGCAGTTACATCAATGAAGATGTTCCGTGATAGCAAAGTTACAATAAACTTCCAGCCATACTATAATGCATACTACAAAACATGTGGAGATACAAACATTTTATTCGTGAAAAAAATGATGCCAAAGAGTTATGCCTTCCTTACATGAAATTTATGATCAAGTTGATGATCTTCACAAAGAGACTGCCTACAATGCAATTTGAGCTAAATGTAGGCAAGTTGAGCATGATTGGCATGTATGGCCAACTTGAGGTGGAGTGTTGAGTTGGGCTTTGTTTCTTTGGATGAGGGACCATTTACCCATTTCTCTATATATTGTACTCATCCCCCTCATTGAAGGATTGATTTTCTAGTAAAGAGTGCCTAATCTGTGGTGAGGGAGATTAGGGTTTGTGTGCCCCATGATTTCTTCCTCCCCATCAAGTTTTCCATGTAAATTGTCTCCTTTTGCGGTTGATTCATGCTTGTAATTCATCATCTTAAAGCAGATCTAAATTGGGCCATACGTAGACTTAAGTGTGGAATAAACATCATTAAATAAAAAGATATTTGTATTGTTATACATTTCACATATTTCAAACGTCAAAGTAAACTAGAGTAAAATCTTTAGGATATTGTGAAATTTTGTTTTGCTGACCATGTGATGACCTCATTAACTATATTAATTTCTTCTTTAAATTAAATTTCTTGAATATTTCTTTTTTTTCAGATAAACCACCAATAGAAGAACTCCATCAATTTCTCGAGTTTCAACTGCCAAGGCAATGGGCACCTGTCTTCAATGATCTTCCCCTTGGCCCACAAAGGAAACGACAGGGTAGTGCTTATTTGCAATTCACATTACTGGGTCCTAGGCTTTACATCAACACTAGCCTGGTAATAATTCATTCTTATTACATGAATCATGCATGATAATCAAATATATGAGCATGACTAGGATATTGCTTTTTGCGTATGCTTTATGTCTCAACGTGAAGAGTCAATGCCGATTAGCAGTAAATGTTGCAAAGAAAATTATTTGCGAGGACAAGTGACATTACACTTATTGTTAACTTAATCTGCTTCCTTGATAGGAAAAAATAGTCCGCCTATCAAGATGTGTATCATTTAATCTAAGAACTACATCAGTTAGAGGTGCACATCCTGATTCAATTCAATGCTCTTAGATGGGACTCGATTAGGTTGCACCTTTTTGTGGAGTTCATGTAATAATTTTGGCAAATTGGTAAGAAAGCAAATTAGATCGGATTAGAGGGGTGGATCGATACAAATCTATCTAATCGGTTGAATGTGGACTTGGGGTTGATGTTCAATATTTGCTTTCTGAGACTTTCATTTAGTTAAACGATGAATTATGAATTTCGTTTAGTTCTTGGAGAATTATTTTGGTTTCCGAATATTCTAATCACACGGGCTGTATTTTTGTTTCTGTGGTAATTTTTTGTTGCCATGTTAATGTCCCGTAGGATATGTAAATGGAAGCATCAATTATTTAATGAATAAGGATGTTTTCTTTTTCCCCATATTTGTATTGGAATACATGCAATAGAAACCTTGTTTATTTCTATATACAGGGACCTTGGTTGTGGTGCTCTTTTGAGCTTGATTCAATAACTTTTTTCCATCTCAAATTGGTGTGGGGAACATGGTAAACCCCATACCCCACATTGTCACTTATGTGTGTAGGCTTCTCTCATGTGTGAGCACTTTGCTAATGTGCCTTTCTCCTTTCTCAGAAGAATAACCTAGTGTGCTCTCATGTGCCCGTTCGTTCAAACCTACCTCTTTCTCCAGTATACATCTTACACATTTACTATGCTCACCTTCACCAGCACTCATCTGTGAGCACATCTCCTGCACAAAGCATGATCATACCTTCCTATCACCTGTTATGCTCTTATAAATTTAACGCTTGTCTTTTTTTGTTTTCAACAATGGTGAACTGGTGATCATACATATAGGTTGTTGAGAATCTTGAGATCCTTCTCTATCCAAATGAGTGCTGAGTGCTCATAGGCATTCTAACACACTGTGCCAACCTTAACACGCATCTCCACTGTCCAAGTCTACTTTCTTTGTTGGGATACTGGAGTTAATGGAGCGTGAGACTATCTTCTAAGAATTTTTGTTTTAGAATGGTGTTAAGGAGGCAATCCTATTATGACTTTTTGAATGTGTTGAGAGAGGGGCCCCGCTTTCATTAGCTGGAAAGGTGGTCAAGCTTGATCAGGTTGTGAGATGTGTTCCCAAGGCTGGCAGTTGTTGCAGAGGATGCTTAGATTTCAATGGCATATCATTGGTCTTAGACGGGTGCTATCAGTGGGGCTTGGGCTCCTGCCTTCGTCTTTTCTTTCTCCAATGCTTGGTGTGAAGACTTTACCACCATGCTTGGGCTTCTGAACTACTTTAGGCTAGATTTGCAATGATGGAGCACACGAGATGTCTCCTAACCCTCTTTATTTAAGAATGGTTTTAAAGGAGCGATCCCACTATGATTTTTCTGAAAGTGTTGGGGGAGGGGACCCACTTTCATTTTTAGATGGAAAGGTGGTTATGCTCAATCAAGTTGGAAGATGTGTTCTTGCGACCGGTGGATCTTACATAGGATGTTTAGGCTTTAGTGGCATATTATTGATCTCAACAAGTGCAATTGATGAGGCTTGGTCTTCTACATGTGTCTCTTCTTTCTATGATGCTTGGTGTAGATACTTCACCATTGTGCTTGAGCTACTTAAGTAGTTTAGGTTAGCATTTGGTCTTTATGGTTGTTGGGAATGGAACAGTGACAAGGTTTTCATTACAATCACCTTCAAGAAGTTATCCTTAGAAGGTGGTTACATAGATCATGAGGTATTTTTAAAATATTGGAAACTTATTCTAACACATAAGGCCCATAGCCATCTATCTTTTGTCAATATTGCTAACAAATTTGTTATCCCAAGATACAGTATATATTAGAGTTTATAAGCTGTACCCTTTTGAAGGCTATTGTATATTTTCTCTTGCTATGGTACTTAACCTAACCTATTCTCTCTCTATATGAATAGGCCTAAGGATCTATCTCTAATTATGAAATATTGATGATTTTCAGCTAGTAACAGAACCTTGTCCTAGTCACTCCTCCCCTCAGTTCGTCGACATTAATCCTCCTCCCCCATGCCCCCACCCCCCACTTGTTATTACCTCATCCAATTGTTGTCACCTTGAGCGACTGCCCCAAGCCTTTGTCGCCTTAGGCCCCATCGCACCGAGCCCCTATCAGCACATGCCACTATTGCCTTGGGTTACATTGCTTTGAGACTTACCTTCAGCGGGGTATTTAATTCTCTTCTTGTATTATTTTTTATTGTTAATTCTGTTTGCCCAGGGTAAGCAGCTATGGTAGTAAGAATCCGCCAATATGTTTACTCGCAATGGGAAGTTAATTTACAGAAAACATCAAGTTTGTGGAGTTTGCCAATATTTGTGGACCAAAAAAGGGCCATTTTTGACTTGAAATGAAGTTAAAGAACATGATCTGATAGATTTAACAATGCAGCAACGATTTGATGTTGCACTGTCTTTTAGTTACTCAATATTTACAATGTATGTTTTATGATACACTGAACTTTCATGCATGACCAAGGATCCTGGTCCTATTGACAACTTCCGTAGCATAGAGGTCTGAAACAGGTGGCGTGTTTCTCTTGGAAATTTTTTCTTAAACATCCTTTATGAGAGTGGCATGGTTGGATTTGATGTGAGTCAACCAACAGCACTCTTGCTCCACTGATGCTATGGTCTAAATGTTTGGGATGTCGTAGTTGATGCTGGAATGATTTACTTGACAATTATTAGACCAAGCATAGCCCTTATATATGAGAGTCTCGGTCAGTTCAGCAGCAAGCCAAAAAAGATTCTTTTGGCATGTGTTTGCCAAATCTTGAGGTACTTGAAATCATTTCCAGGGAAAGGTCATGTTGTCACTTTAACGTCTAGGGCTACCTTTTGGCATGTGTTTGCCAAATCTAAAGGTACTTGATCATTTCCAGGGAAAGGTCATGTTGTCACTTTAACGTCTGGGGGTACCAATACAATGATGCTAGCTGCGTACGAATACATGAAGATAAAATATGTGCCATATGCTTTAGTGCTTACATGGGAGGGAAGCTTGTTGAATGGAATAGCAAGAACCAGCAGGTTCTTTCTATAAAGTGTTCTACATTAGACAGATGTGGATGTTACTACTCTTTATGTGCTCCTATACCGTGCCAATAAGGTAGTTGCTTACTTTGCCACAATCCTGCCTCCATGAGTACATTAAGCCTGTAAAAATGTTGAAACTTTGTTAAAGATATAGTAGTATGCTGTAGGAAGATCGACACCATATTATCTCTACAAAGGAGATGTAGGGTTTCAACTTGTTGATATCTTTTAAAGAAGCAGTTCGTAGACATTGCCCTGATGGAAATATGTATGCTCTGACTTGATTGTATATGTGCATATATGCCGTGCAAACACAATTTTGTATGCTCCAGTTTGAGAGGTTGTTAGTGTATAATGTTGTTGTCTTGTATTTTATTGGAATATGTTGTAATTATTCCCTAGGGTCTCTCTACAGAGTTAGGGCTCTCTTTTGATTTCGATTGGTATTTTTTTCTTATGAGAAACTTCTACATTTCTGCAACTTCTATGCCGTGGAAATGTAGAAGTTGCACCATGATCCGGTCCTTGCACCATGGGACTAGACTATCTTGGAATATGAATCTCGTGGATTGCATCCGATCGTGGTTATCTGATTAGATCGGCATTTAGGATAATTTGGCTTAAATCTTAGTTTGTATATGTTCAATGTGTTCTGCAGGTGGATGTTGGTAAACGACCTGTTACTGGCCTTCGCTTGTATATGGAAGGAAAACGAGGAAACCGATTAGCCATTCACCTTCAGCACCTCACGTCCCTTCCTCAGATATTAAGCCTGCAGGATGACCCCAGCAATGGGCTTCACCAGGAGGACTATGACAAGAAATACATCTTACCAATTCAGTGGAGACATTTCTCCCATGTGTGCACTGCGCCGGTTGAGGCCGACGAGGAGCTCTCTATCGTAACAGGGGCACAGCTGTATGTGGAGCGACATGGCTTCATCAAGATCCTATTCCTCCGCCTGCATTTCTCCACGGTTCAAAATGCCATGCGATTGAAAACAGACTGGGACAGCTCGCCTGGTCTTACGCAGAAATCCGGTCTCATCTCAACATTGATCAGCACCCACTTTAGCACAGCCATCCAAAAACCACAACCTCGACCAGCAGACGTGAACATCAATTCCGCAGTATATCCGGGAGGCCCTCCTGTGCCAGTACAGGCCCCAAGGCTGCTAAGGCTCATAGACACAACAGAGATGACACGAGGTCCTCAGGATTCCCCAGGATACTGGGTGGTTTCCGGTGCAAAGCTGCACCTAGAGAGGGGTAAGATCGCACTCCGGGTCAAATACTCACTTTTGACAGTGATGTTGCCAGATGATGATGGTCTAGAGTGAAAGGGGCCGTCGAAACCGAGAATTTCTTGCAGCTGAAAGAATTTCAAGTCAGTTGGAAAGGTTGTTATGCTGACAACTGTTATTGGTAAGGAAGCAATGGAGATGATGGATTATCGATAGCTTGTGTAGGTGAGTGGATTTGTGTTCTATAAAATGGTATTCATCATACTTGTCTCTATGATGCCAAATTACCTCAGTTAATGTGCATTATTTAATATGTATCACATGGGATACTCTTGTAGACTTCAATTTGGTGGGTGTCTAGTTCCCATTGAAGTGCCTTCAGATGCATTTGTCGCCGAGCAGTCTTGAAAGCTTAAGTGAAATCAAAATTAATAAACCATAGAACCCCCCATAAGCATGCATACTAGTTAGAACTGGCAGTTATTGTGCTAATTCCTTCTGGATAGTTGTTTTCTCAAGTGATCCATTGTTGTCCTCGGCACTCAGTACTATTGTTGTTAGAAAGCTTTATAGCTTCAATTTTTTTAACTATGTTATTCACATGCCTTCTCTTCCAATTACTTGTTTTACCGATCGTAATTTTATATTCACGAGAAATTGGGAATAGTATGATAGACGTGTTTATTATTATCTGTAGGGTTCTATTTGTACAAAGGAGAAACCCTAGGGCCCGTTTGGTTGCTAGGTTGGATTGGGTTACCCCTGTGAATAGTAAACTGTGAGGAGGGTTGGGAGGGTTGGAAGGAGGGGTAGACCGGTGTACCCCAACCCAACCCACCAACCAAACAGACCCCTAGAGTCAAAAGGAGGTTGCTCCGTTTCATGTAGAAAAGGAAAAGGACAGTTGGCATATCACGTACTACTATGAGAGTCTAATTACTATAACGCATCCTCTCAAGTTGGAGCTTAGATATCTATCAAACTTGGCTTGGATGAACATGTCTAGAATGGTCTCCTTGCGAGTGCTTTAGAGGATATATATGATGTATGTTATGCTGAGATGACATGTGATGTAGAAATGAAGCTCTTTTGTGTCATATCCATGTTGCAGTGACTATCCACCTCATTGTGCTTAGTTCACTCATAGAATATAGGATTGTTGGAAATGAATAATGTTGCCTGATTGTTGCTTAAGAAAGATGCATAGGAAGAGGTATCTCAACTGTTAGGTCAGTTAGGACTTGCCTAACTTGCATCTTCTCAATGCTAACCTAAGCCATTATCATGTACTTAGAATCAACGCCTGGTTTTGACATCATGTCCTGCTTCTTACTTTTCCATGATACATGATTTTATAGCTACTTTAAAAACATAAAGGAAAGTTGCACGGGCATCCTAGTAACTTATGGGCGGTCCGATCGGTTAAACTGGGAATCGGTCTAGTTTCGGTTGGTTTGTCTGGTTTACTGGTAATTCAAAAAAAAATAGCTAAACCGGGTTGGATCGGTTGGTTCACTGCGGTCGAACCGAAGTGGTCAAACATAGATGCAACCGTCTTGTAAGCGAATACCCAAAGCCCAAAAATCCTTTTCTCTCATCTCTTTCGGCACCTCATCTCCTCCTCATCTTTGTTGCAACCTGGCCCTCTTCTTCCCCATCCTACCGTTCCCTTCCCTGTCCAATGACTTGCCCCTTTCGTTGACGCTCCTCCTGTTGCCACCTCCCGAGACCGCTACTAGCAACTACTCGATGCATCAAGATTTTTCTTATACTGTAAAATGGCATCTGTTTTTTGTTCATGCTTCAAGATCTATGTTTTTATGTTTTGTTGTCCTTCATCTTTCCATAGTACTGTAGGATCCCTTGGTGAAACTTCACGTGCAGTACATCTCTAATGCTACTTTAGTCGGTGGAAAATATTTACCATGAGATGTGAAGATATTAATAGATCAAAATAGAAAATTAGTCAAAGTTTCCTATCAAAACTAATGAAACCAATCAAACTTTCTCTGCAGTGTCATGGTTGATCCACATCTGTTCCAATTCTGAGTTATTCTGAGTTATTGTGACCATCAGAAACATTTCAAATAAAAAAATAGTTTAAAATGGCTTCATTGAGAAGTTTCAGACACAGAATTGGTTACATGATCCAAATGCTATGATCCAAATGCTAGAATGTAATTAGTTTTTTTATAGTGCATGTCTCATATAATGCAACAACAATCTCTTATCAAAGCTGCAATGCATTGCCTTTTCAAAATTTCTTCCAAGTTAAACACGGAATATCTTTCGGGACGAGCTGATATTCCACTAAGAAATTGATTTGAACCAATCAACTCTCATTGATCATTTTTTTTTAATTTTTTTGGTGGTTTATGTACAAATATTCAACTTTTAAGTGGTATCACTAGCAAATTTTATAGGTATTTTCTTCATGCAAGAGCTAGGATATCTTGCTGAAAGTATATTCATGGAGAGCATGTTTGCATGCCAAAATTTTGATTTGAGAGCCAACGAACTATCATAGGTTTGTTGTTCGGCAAAGACTCCTTTTTTTTCTCTGAAATATTAATTTGAAGTGTGAAAGCTATTGAAATCTTCTCACAAATCAGATCAATGTCAACCCTTTTTAAGGTTTATTCAAGATGATATTAGAAACAGTTTACATTTAGAACCAATCAGATCATCCCAATGTATATATTTTGCTATATATAAATAAATGGAATTTGTTGTTTCAATTGTTATATATATATATATATATATATATATAGAGAGAGAGAGAGAGAGCAGGGGGCTTATCAGTGAGCCATGTGCCCATTTGAGTTGCGGTGAGCACCAAACGTGGGCTCGCCACGTGTATTTCCATTTGAATGGTTGCCTATTTCAAAGGAGCACGGTTTTGGAAGGATTTAATACGTTTGAGCCTTTTATATTTCCAATTATATCGAGTCCTTAAAAAAGGAAGACGGTTTTGGAAATATACATTCAAATCATTAATTTCGTACCGAACAAATAATCATTGTACATTTGATCAATAATGTACATAATGTACTCAAGTAATTATATGTTGCGAGATCAGTAATACTGAAACAATTGTCAGTATTTTACACATGTAATATTACATTGTACAGAGATCAGCAATTCATTCATGTTACTCAAGTAATACATATTCAATTCTCAAGTAATTATTGTTGTGAGATCAGTAATTAAGTATGTAAATTACTAGTGTCCATACAATAAGTACTGATTACAAATGTTCATTTTACTGACGTCATTTTGATTGTTACTAATGTTATAGTTACTTAGTACTTTGAGTCTTACTGAAGCACCTCTTATTTACTTATATAACCTTTTTAATTACTATGATGCATCGAGTGTTACTGATAGCAATACATAAGTTGCTGGTCACATGGTTTTTTATACTTATTCCAACTTACTTATTCCATTATCTTCTTTTTACCTACAATTTATTATATGTTATTGATGCTTCTATATATCTTACTTGTTTAATTTTTTTTTTCAATTACTATCGAATCACACATTCTTTACTTATGTAGCATATTAATTACTTGTAATACGTTAGGTGTTACTGAAAGCCACACATAAATTACTTAATTATTGTTATATGATGAACATCCAAATTTCAATTGTTGTCGTATAGTCCATATAGATGATGTTGCTTTGCTCTCACTCGTCGGCATAACAACAGCTTCTTCAAGACACCAAATTATTGCATTGTTCTGCAAGAAATAATAAGTTAATTGATCATTTAAAAATATTAAAATATCAAGAAATTGGAAAAGAATACACATTACTTACAAAATTTCAGTAACGTTTGAGGAAGATACTATCTTCGGTACTATTTTATATCCGTGAATAGTAAGAATTGTAAAAAGAAAGTAACTCAGCAATATACTCGCTTTCAGTAAGAATCGTTCAATGACAAGTAACTTGTAATGAATTGTTAGTAATGTTTGTTATATGACAAGTAACGTGTAATGAATTATATTTATAATAGTAATTCAATGTGAAGCATAGGTAATTTGATGAGCTACTTAAGTAACTTACTGAATTGAGATCAGTAAGATAAACTTCGGAATTCATATAAGTAACAATTCACTATTTCAAAAGTAGATTCATTTTTGCTCAAAAAATCAGTAACTTTTATTTCTATATCAGTAACTAATTTTAAAGTACGAGTAAATATTTAAGTTACTTATGTAACTTGTAGAATTTTTATCAATGATAATAAATGTAATAGCAGTGACTCAGTATAACTTCAAAGTAACACATTAAAAGTAACAATTCTGTTAGTAATAGTAATATAAAATATCTTATAAGTAAATTAAGTAAATATATCAGTAACTTGGTATATCTTCAAAGTAACACATAAAAGTAACAATTGTGTTAGCATTAGTAACATAAAATATCTCATAAGCAAATTACTTAAATACATCAGTAACTCAATATATTTTCAAAGTAATGCGTGAAAAATAACAACTGTATTTACTGTAACTTTTTATTATATGAAATCAAAATACCTTCGATAAAAAATCAATTAGGACTACAAATCGTATATCAAAATGAATAAAAACGATATTATGAATACCACTTTCTCATATTTCAATCATACTTCTCGAATAAATATAGCTTACGATAAAAAATATGCAGTATTCGTAATTGCTTCTGAAATATACCGATCACAATCCATTCGCGAATTATCCATGAACGAAACCTAATGAAAAAATATTAGCAAAGAAAAAACAATAATTAAAATGTATGATCAATGAAAATATAAAATGAACAATTGAAATACAATACCTTTGGCGAGCGAAAATTATCTCCAACTACAATATGCTCGGATCGTCTCACGAGATCGATAGTCACGCGTTGCAGATGTTCATATCAATCACCCAACCAAACAATCAAAATGTTATCATAAATGCATATTATTTTTGGAAAGTTTTAAAATTCCTATTTAATTTTTCAACCATTATTGTTACGGGTTCTTAAAATCGGGGGATTAAAACTGCAAATCCAATGGTTGAGATGATGGGCTCATATCATCTCTGGACACAGGGCTCTCTGGATAAAAGTCATATATATATATATATATATATATATATATATATATATATATATATATATATACAGAGAGAGAGAGAGAGGTTGATGGGACTGCCCCCGCCCTTATTTCGGTATTTTTTTATTTTTTCCCGAAAAATATCGCCATATATATTCATCCCCATATCCCTCCTATATGCCATTCGAATTTCGTCAGAAACAGAGACTCCTATGGCCTCCATCCAGACAGTCATTTTTTAACGGTAACAGGATTTTTTAAATCGACACCATCTCGATGGAGGCCATAGAAGTCTCTATTTCTGACGAAATTCGAATGGCATATAGGAGTGATATAGGGATGAATATACGTGGTGATACTTTAAAAAAATTGATGAAAAATGGAGTGGGGGCAGCCATGTTGGCTCCTCCTGGGGGCAGCCCCATTTTTTCCATATATATATATATATATGGGTAAAATGTGTATGCCCCCTAGGGGGAGCTAACTTAGCTCCCCCCGCCATTTTTTCACAAATTTTTTTTATTTTTTTTGAAATCTAAAACCGTGTAAATTCAGTATTAAATACCTATATTATGTCATTCAAATTTCATGCGAAACAGAGACTCGTACGACCTCCATCCAAACGGGGTCGATTTAAAAAATCCTGTTACCGTTAAAAAAATGACTGTCTGGATGGAGGCCGTAGGAATCTCTGTTTGACACGATATTTTTATAACATAATATAGGGATATAGTGATGAATATTCACGGAAAAAATTTTCAAAAAAAATAAAAAAAATTGAATAAAATAGGGTGGGGGGAGCTAAGTTAGCTCCCCCTAAGGGGCAGCCCCATTTTCCTCTATATATATATATATATATATATATATATATATATATATATATATATATATATATATGAGTTCAATGTGGCTGCCCGCAAGGGGCAGCCAACATGGCTTCCCCCGGCCTTATTTTGATATTTTTTTTATTTTTTTTCAAAAAATGTCGCCATGTATATTCATCCCTATATCCCTCCTATATGTCATTCGAATTTCGTCAGAAACAGAGACTCCTATGGCCTCCATCCAGACAGTCATTTTTTAACGGTAACAGGATTTTTTAAATCGACACCATCTCGATGGAGGCCGTAGGAGTCTCTGTTTCTGATGAAATTCGAATGACATGTAGGAGGGATATAGGGATGAATATACATGATGATATTTTTCAAAAAAAATAAAAAAATTTGACGAAAATAGCGCGGGGGCAGCCATCTTTGGCTGCCCGCAAGGGGCAGCCCCATTTTATCCTATATATATATGGGTCATATGTGGCTGCCCCCTAGGGGCAGCCAACATGGCTGCCCCCGCCTTATTTGGGTAAAATTTTTTATTTTTTTTAAAAAATAACACCATTTACATTCATCCCTATATCCCTCCTATATACCATTCGAATTTCGTCAGAAACAGAGACTCCTACGGCCTCCATCCAAACAGTAATTTTTTAACGGTAACAGGATTTTTTTAAATCGATACCATCGAGATGGAGGCCGTAGGAGTCTCTGTTTCTGACGAAATTCGAATGGCATGTAGGAGGGATATATGGATGAATATACATAGTTTTATTTTTCAAAAAAAATAAAAAAAATGCCGAAAAATGGGGCGGGGGCAGCCCCATTTTTTCCTATATATATATATATGGGAAAAGGGAGTATGCACCGGCGGGTGCAGCCAACTGACTACACCCGACCATTTTTTTCATTGGTTTTTTATTTTTTTTTTTTGAAAAAAACTTATGGAGATTTACTTAGTTTATTGTGTGGAATATGTGTTTCAAATTTCATGCAAAACAAGCACTCCTAGCATGCCCATCTAGATAAGGTCAATTTCAATAATTCTGAAACCGTTAAAATGTCATAGCCTTGATGGA
This sequence comes from Ottelia alismoides, assembly GCA_037367405.1. Classification (NCBI taxonomy): domain Eukaryota; kingdom Viridiplantae; phylum Streptophyta; class Magnoliopsida; order Alismatales; family Hydrocharitaceae; genus Ottelia; species Ottelia alismoides. Next base: position 513,748 of record JAZKJV010009625.1, on the reverse strand, counting down.
GATGATAGAAATGTCGAATTTAGTTGAAATTGGTATGATATCATGATGATATATAGTGATTTAAATACCCCTAAGTTTCATTTCAAAAACACAAAAAATCAAAGAAAAAAATGGCCGGGTGCAGCTAGTTAGCTACACCCGCCGGTGCAGCCTCCTCAACCCCTATATATATATATATATATATATATATATATATATATATATATATATATATATATATATGGGTAAAATGGGGCTGCCCCTTGGGAGTAGCCAACTTGGCTACTCCCACCCCTATTTTTCCCTTATTTTTTTATTTTTTTGGAAAATAAAAATTTATATATTCATCACTATATCCCTCTAGCATTATATTAAAATTTCGTCAGAAACAGAGACTCTTATGCCCTTCATCCAGACGTCATTTTTTCTAACGGTCGCAGGATTTTTTAAATCGACCCTGTTTGGTTGGAGGCCGTAGGAGTCTCTGTTTCTGGCGAAATTTTAATAGAATGTTAGAGGGATATAATGATGAATTTACAATTTTTTATTTTCCAAAGAAATAAAAAAATCAGGGAAAAATAGGGGTGGGAGTAGCCAAGTTGGCTACTCCCAGGGGGCAGCCCCATTTAACCCTATATATATATGAGGTAAATGGGGATGCCCCCAGGGAGTAGCCAACTTGGCTACTCCCACCCCTATTTTTCCCTCATTTTTTTATTTTTTTGGAAAATAAAAATTTGTATATTCATCATTATATCCCTCTCACATTCTATTAAAATTTCGTCAGAAACAGAGACTCCTACGGCCTCCATCCAAACATGGTCGATTTAAAAAATCCTGCGACCGTTAAAAAAATGGCGTCTGGATGGAGGGCTTAGGAGTCTCTGTTTCTGACAAAATTTTAATAGAATGTGAGAGGGATATAATGATAAATATACAAATTTTTATTTTCCAAAAAAATAAAAAAATGCGGGAAAAATAGGGGTGGGAGTAGCCAAGTTGGCTACTCCCTGGGGCAGCCCCATTTTACCCTATATATATATATATATATGGGAGTAGCCAATTTGAACCACCCCTATTTTTCCCTGATTTTTTTATTTCTTTGGAAAATAAAAATTTGTAAATTCATCATTATATCCCTCTCACATTCTATTAAAATTTCGTCAGAAACAGAGACTCCTTAGCCCTCCATCCAGACGTCATTTTTTTAACGGTCGCAGGATTTTTTAAATCGATCATGTTTGGATAGAGGCCGTAGGAGTCTCTGTTTCTGATGAAATTTTAATAGAATGTGAGAGGGATATAATGATGAATATACAAATTTTTATTTTTCAAAAAAATAAAAAAATGAGGGAAAAATAGGGGTGGGAGTAGCCAAGTTGGCTACTCCCTGGAGGCAGCCCCATTTATCTCTCTCTCTCTCTCTATATATATATATATATATGGGTAAAATGGGGTTGCCCCTTGGGGGCAGCCAACATGGCTGTTCCGCCCCCTATTTTCGGTATTTTTTTATTTTATTTTTTTGAAAAATAAAACCATGTATATTCATTCCTATATCCCTCCTACATGTCATTCGAATTTCGTCAGAAACAGAGACTCCTACGGCCTCCATCAAGATGGTGTCGATTTAAAAAATCATGTTACCGTTAAAAAATGACTGTCTGGATGGAGGTCGTAGAAGTCTCTGTTTCCGACGAAATTCGAATGGAACGTAGGAGGGATATAGGGATGAATATACATGGAGATATTTTTTGAAAAAAATAATAAAAAAATGCCGAAAATGACGTGGGGGAAACCCCATTAACCTCTCTCTCTCTCTCTATATATATATATATATGGGGTTAGATGTGTGAATATTGTTGTACATATTGGTTATTATTTATTAAATTATTTTAAAGTATGTTATTTATAGACACACGTATAGACAGTACATATATCTTGCATATAATATATGGGTTAAATGGGGATGTCCCCTGGGGGGAGGGGAGCTAACTTGGTTCCCTATCCCATTTTGCCTGGTTTTTTTATTTAATTTTTTGGAAATTTCTTCTGTGAAACTTCATTACTATATCCCTATATTATGTTATTAAAATTTCGTGCGAAATAGAGACTCCTACGGCTTCCATTCAGATAGTCATTTTTTTAACGGTAAAAGAATTGCTAAAATCGACCCCGTCTGGATGGAGGTCATAGGAGTCTCTTTTTTCGCGCAAAATTTGAATGACATAATATAGGGATATATTGATGAAAATTCACGGAAGAAAATTTCAAAAAAAATAAAAAAATGGGTTAGCTCCCCCCAGGGGGCAACCCCATTTTACCCATAATATATATGTATTTATGTATTTATGCATGTATGTTATATGTTATCTATGGTTTTCACGGTTCAGAAAATTGGTTTGACTGATAAAAATAATCCGATCCGATTTTTTCATGTCCAATATGAATGTCATGCTGACAATCATGACCTATCTGATAGGTCTGAACCAACGGTTGGACCTAGTTAGAACAAACCGATGACTGACTGGTTTAATGTGCAGTCAGGTTTTTAAAACCTTGGAAGGAGGAAGAGGGTTGATGATGGTGAGTTGACGTCAACGTGCCTACAAGTATGAAGATAAAATCTCTCTTCGGTAATTTTTTTTTCAAATTGATTTTAGGTTTGTGATAGAAATAGAGTTTTTTTATGTTGTTTTATTGTCTCGCTTTATGAAGGATTTGGGGGTAGTTAATGGACATAAAAAATCTGTAGGAGGATTTTGATTGTTGGAATAAAATGGTGCATAGTAATAGAGATTTTGGATTTCATTACATGTAGTATATATAATAAGGTGAAAACTTTATTTTGTAGATTGCATGACAGTGAGTTGTTGCAAGTTGATTTTTCCCAACTTGGTGGATGTTATTAGTGAGTGTTCCCTCATCTTAATTTGATTTATGAGATTGCTACTGAAATGTGTTATTTGTAGTGACTAAAGTAGAGAAAAACTGTGGATGTAATGGTGCTTTAATGGGAAGCAAAATTGAAATGATGTAATTGTTCTTTCAAGTGAGGAAATGGGAAGCAAAATTGAAAATAATCATTTTATAAAGAGGAGATGTGAAGAAAAAGAAGTGATTAAAATACATATGTGGCTGCATGTGGGGTTAGAAATTTTTGAGGCTAAAGATAACAAACCATGGGTTATATATAAAATAGATTTTGAGAAAAAAAAAGGTTATGAGGAATGTTAAGGATAGGGTATAAAATAGATGAAAGGAATTTTTACACCACAAATCATTAAAACTTTGTAATTACCTTTTAGACCTTGTATTCTTTGTACTTATCACCTGATCTCAGCAAACATGCTAACAGTAACCGATGTAGATTAAAGAACGGATCGTATGTTGTAGTGGGTACTGCACCACTTGAGCTGCTCGATGATGATCAAGTAGTTCACATGATTTCACACTTTTTATAGATCCGTACCGTGCAAAATCGTATGAACCGCTTTAGTGGTTCAAGCGATTATTACATGGATTAACATCCGTCCACTTGGTCGTTTGTTTTACTTTACTGAATCTGTTTTGTTATTCCTTTTTTGTCCTCACAAGAATACTGAATTTACATCTGCATGCCCTCAGCCATCTTGCTGCTATATCGGACGTCCTCGTCATGCCTCCTCCGCTGCTAGTGTCGGCGGCAGCGTTACGTCGCGCCAGTTTGGGGAGGGACTCAAAAGTTGTGATATGGATCAAATGCTGAAGGGAATGTTCTTGTTTCTTCTCAAAGGAGATGATGGTCGAAACCCTAAGGCCCAAGTGGCATAGGGTTGAAGGCTAAGTGGTTGGCGTGCGGAGCGTGCGTTGGTAGGTCATGGCCATGTTTGGATGTGATCAGCGGAATGAGATGCATCGATGGCGGAGGCCCCCATGCCCTCACAGCGGAGCATGCATGGAGCACTTACAGCGGCAGCCATCGTGCCCTAACATTGGAGTTGGGAGCGTCAATGGCAGCAGATCTGGCGGAAGAGGATGGTGGTGCTTAGTCGTCGTAGTAACGAGGGCGGGTAGAACATGATGGATGCCGAAGAGCAGAGAAGCTTGGGTTGGCAGAGGGTTGTGGCTCCGTATATGATGGTGGCTGATCAGCGAAAATCCGAGCGACTAAGGTAAAGGTGCTAAATAGGTCGTTGCGACCTCGGTCACTCAGATGCACTTGATCAAGAAAAATTGAACCACTAATGAAAATAAAATCGATCAAAATACGAAGTAGCGGTCCTGCTATGGGTTTAACCTGGTATAGCACCCAGGGTCGAACTCAAGGAGCACGGGTTGGCCGAGAGGCCTACGAAGTAGTCAAAATAAAAGGAGAAAATCTTTTATGTGGTTTTTAATTTATTTTATATTTTTTTTTGGATTTTTAAGTAATTAGGAAAATAAAGAAAAACAAGGAAAAGCACACTTCAACAATTTATTCAAAGCATCAAAAATCGACCAAAAATTGGAATAAAAATATTTTTATGTATTTTATATTTTGTAGTGTTTTTGGTGAATTTTTGAGAATTTTCTGATGTTTATTTTATTTCCTAAAAAGCAAAAAATGAAGCAAACTGTGGGTACTGTCCAGCCGAGCCAGAAAGCCCTAGATAAAATATCTAAGGGCCTTAAAATGGCCTGGAGGTAATTTTCCTGTAAAGATGATAAAACAAGGAAATTTTAGGTACCAATTTTATTGTTTTTGGATTTTTAATTTATTCACTAGAATTTTTATGGGTTTTTAAGTGTTTTTAAGTTTTTAGTGGTTTTCTGCAGTGAAAAATAGCCAAAATTGGCTAGAAAATCAAACTAAGCAAGACAAACAGTAGCCAATTTTTGTGGAATTTTTATAAGAGTTTTAATATTTTTTTGTGATTTTTCAAGTTAGACAGTAGCAAAAATGAAGGTTTTTGAATTTTTTAAAATACCAAACGAAATCAAAAATGTCCTCAAAAATCCACAAAAATTTTACACCATGGCAGGAGTCATGTGTCCAATTTTCGTTGGATTTGGAGGTGATTTGCTATTTTATTCAAGAATAAAGAAGGGGCACTGTGCACAGGGACCAAAGTGTAAATACCCAAAGTTCTGAGGGGTCTGGTGCAATTTTCCCAGTAAAACACGTGCCACGCGCGTGCCTGGGGCACTCAGGGACCCAAATGTGATAAAAATAAGTCCCGATGACTTATTGGTAACAAGTACCAAAAGTCCACGGGCTTATCTGCAAAATACCGAAAATATAACGCATATGTGGAAATAAATCACGCATAGGGGTATAAATGCAAATAAGTAAAAGATTTCATTCATTCAATAACATCCAGAACTACAGGGGTCTCTATTGCAAATAAACCAAAATATCACGTGTCAATGCACGTGTCCACAACTGGCAGGGGTATAAGTGCAAATACGATAAAAAGAAGGGTCCACAGTGCAATTTTCACAAAAACTAAACAACTACACTATGTATTTACAGGACTACAAACTAAATGCAGAAAGTAAAAGGGGTCTAAGGACAATTTACCCCTTATTTAATGTCGAAGGCTGGATGTGCGCCACGTCGACGATCTGACGGTGGAGAGAAGCGGGCGCTCAAACTCTGGAATGCAGGCCTGACCGGACGGTCAAGGGCCCTCCACGTGGAGATCGAACGGTCACGGTGCTTTGGAGGCCAAGCCCTTGGTGTATCGACGGAGGAGGAGAGGACACGTGGCAGATCCGACGGACGAGGCGTGCTGGTGCCTCTTCCTCCTAGCGGATGGTCAAGATCTGTCCTCGAAATGATCTGACGGTGATGCCACGCTGATGAATACTCATTCATCACTCTTTATTCTTATATTTTAGCCACAAAAACCTTTGCAAATGCATGTAGATGTGTGTAAATACAAATAATTACTAAAAGCACGCATTGTGTAAAAACCTATAATTAGCATGTTTTTGTGCAAAAATAAAAGAATAAAGATTAAAAAGAAAAAGAGGGAAATATTTAGAATAAATATTGAGCAACCTAACCCAAGGGAGGGCTCAGCATGGGCCTGACCACATAAAAGCCAAAGTAGAGGGAGATAGGGGCTCATGTGTAAATATTTATGTAAATAAAATAAAGATATTTTCCTCACCAAAAATATGCTTGTAAATACTTGTATATATTTATAAAATATAAAAAAACCAAAAGAAAAAGTTAAAAATCACAAAGAATTGAAATACCCCTTTCATCATGTACATAAACCACATCTATATATTTATTTAACCTTGTAAATGAACAAAATTATTTTCCAAACTTTTTGTAAATATTCTATATTATATATTGTAAATAAATAAAATAAAAATAATTAGAACAAAAACAAAATAAAAAGAGCAAAATTAAAAATACAAAAATACATTATATACAATGTATATAGATGTACATATTTTACCTATGTATATAAATAAGAAAAATAAAATAAAAACACCCTTTTATTCCTTATTTTATAATATAAATATATAAAATATAAAATAGGAATAAAATTGCATAAAAATAATAATTAAAAATCAAAAAAATCAAAAACCCTAATTATGTACATATACCTATATAGTACATACTATGTATATAGCTTATTTTTATTTCCAAAAATTAATTAAAAATCACTAAAAAATAGAAAAAAAATAAAATAAAAATATTTCATGTTTTAAGTTTTTGCAAATTCGGCCATTGGCTACCATAATTTTGAGCTTCAAGATTCAGCCGCGTGGTCGCTTTCCATTGGGTCCTGGGGATGTTGACCGCCCGGTCAACTACCCCCACCCCCCCCAGGACCACCTCCCGCGGATCTGGGTCGTGGACCCGATTTCTCGAATTTCTACCCGCTCGACCCGATCACTATTTCACCAAACCCCGGCTCTGTTTTGATCCTCCCACATCCGACATCCTCGCCGGGCACATACCTTGGGATCCGCGCTCCTCATCGACCTACCCGAGCCAGTCTTAGCCGGACCCCTCCAGCGTACATAAGCGAGCTCCGCCACCCATTTTCACCATCTTTGGCTAGTTGTTTCCTCCTCCTGTGAGCTCCAGAGCAACCGTGAGAGTGACAGCTCGCGTCTGAGCCTGTCGAAGCGAGGAGAGGGAGCTTCGCCATCGATCCGGCGAGCACAGCCGCCGTAGCTCCGCCACCAGCGTGAGCTCCGAGCCTCGGACCGAGACGATCCTCGAGGCGACGACCGGGAGCTTCCTCAGCTCCTCCCCAGTCTCTCCGACCACCCAGGTAACCCCTTAGCCTCCCCATTTCCTTTGATTTCCATTTTCGCCCAAACCGCGCCGCCGTCGTATTTCTTTGATTCCGACCACTCCGTCACCCCTATCGATCATCGGAATCGACCATTGCCTTCGCCATCTCCCGACGCACCTTCTTCACCCATTCGCCCAACCCAGCTCGCACAAGAGCTGGGAACCGAGCTCCTCCGTCCACCACCTTCGCCGGAGCTCGCCATCCCGACGCATCAGTCATCCCCACTTCGCCTAACCGGGTCGAGGCAATTTGCCCTTGACCCGTGAGTCTTCTGGTTCACTTTTCAGGTCGAAACGAGGGCCATCTGAGGCCCTTCGTCATCCAGCCAGGAGACCCAGCTCCGCCGACCTCGCCCGAGCTCCTCGGAGCTCGGCTCGATCATCGGAGCCCACCGGCAGACGCGGGAGCCTTCCACGATTCTTCTCCGACCTTCAGAAGGCTCCAAGGAGGAGCACCGCGCACGCACGAGCCCGGCGAGTCTCGCCGGGGACTTGTTCTTCCAGCATCCTCCATCGCCGTCCGATCGTCCCCAGCGCACCAGTTGTCATCTGAGCCGTTCGTCCTAGGCGTGGCATCACCGTCAGATCATTTCGAGGACAGATATTGACCATCCGCTAGGAGGAAGAGGCACCAGCACGCCTCGTCCGTCAGATCTGCCACGTGCCCTCTCCTCCTCCGTCGATACACCAAGGGCTTGGCCTCCAAAGCACCGTGACCGTTCGATCTCCACGTGGAGGGCCCTTGACCGTCCGATCAGGCCTGCATTCCAGAGTTTGAGCGCCCGCTTCTCTCCACCGTCAGATCGTCGATGTGGCGCACATCCAGCCTTCGACATTAAATAAGGGGTAAATTGTCCTTAGACCCCTTTTACTTTCTGCATTTAGTTTGTAGTCCTGTAAATACGTAGTATAGTTGTTTAGTTTTTGTGAAAATTGCACTGTGGACCCTTCTTTTTATCGTATTTGCACTTATACCCCTGCCAGTTGTGGACACGTGCATCGACACGTGATATTTTGGTTTATTTGCAATAGAGACCCCTGTAGTTCTGGATGTTATTGAATGAATGAAATCTTTTACTTATTTGCATTTATACCCCTGTGCGTGATTTATTTCCACATGTGCGTTATATTTTGGGTATTTTGCAGATAAGCCCCTGGACTTTTGGTACCTGTTACCAATAAGTCCTCGGGACTTATTTTTATTACATTTGGGTCCCTGAGTGCCCCAGGCACGCGCGTGGCGCGTGTTTTGCTGGGTATTTTGCACCAGACCCCCCAGAACTTCGGGTATTTGCACTTTGGTCCCTGTGCACAGTGCCCTTCTTTATTCTTGAATAAAATAGCAAATCACCTCCAAATCCAACGAAAATTGGACACATGGCTCCTGCCATGGTGTAAAATTTTTGTGGATTTTTGAGGACATTTTTGATCTCGTTTGATATTTTTAAAAATTCAAAAACATTCAATTTTTCTACTGTCTAACTTTAAAAATCACAAAAAATATTAAATAGTGTCCAAAAATTACAAAACAATTGTCCACAGTTTGTCTTGCTTAATTTGATCTTCTAGCCAATTTTGGCTATTTTTCATTACTGAAAACCACTAAAAACTTAAAAACACTCAAAAACCTATAAAAATTCTAGTAAATAAATTAAAAATCCAAAAATAATAAAATTGGTACCTAAATTTTCCTTGTTTTATCATCTTTACAGGAAAATTACCTCCGGGCCATTTTAAGGCCCTTAGATATTTTATCTAGGGCTTTTTGGCTCGGCTGGACAGTACCCACTGTTTGCTTCACTTTTTGATATTTAGAAAATAAAATAAACATCAGAAAATTCTCAAAAATTCATCAAAAACAACAAAATATAAAATACATAAAAATACTTTTATTTCAATTTTTGGTTGATTTTTGATGCTTTGAATAAATTGTTGAAGTGTGCTTTTCCTTGTTTTTCTTTATTTTCCTAATTACTTAAAAATACAAAAAAATATAAAACAAATTCAAAACCACTAAAAAGATTTTCTCCTTTTATTTTGACTACTTCGTAGGCCTCTCGGCCAACCCGTGCTCCTTGAGTTTGACCCTGGGTGCTATACCAGGTTAATCCAATAGCAGGACCGCTATTCTTGTTTTGATCGATTTTATCTGTCTTGAGTGGTTCATTTTTCTTGATTGAGTGCATCTGAGTGACCGAGGTCGCAACGACCACTTCTGTACCTTTACCTTAGTCGCTCGGATTTTTCGCTCATCAGAATAGTGCCGTTGCCGGGGAGCACGACTTAGTAGTCGCTTTTTGAGTTTTTCCGCGGCTTTTTCCTTTTCGCGGCTTTTTGTATAGCTTTCTGCATATATATACATATTTTTCCTGATATTATTTAAATAATTTGGTCTGACCACTCTGTTCTTTTTCTTGCGAGGGCCCGAGGACCGAGGCGGCCGATTTCGAGAAGCCGACGCAACCGCGAGACTCGGAGGCGGCTCCCTTCTGCACGGAGCCGCAGGAGAGAGCGAGAGAGAGAGTTGTGTGGGTGAGGTTAGATTAGGTCTCATTTGATTATTATTGTTGTAATAATACAGGGACTCAGAGACTGGACTTGAATTGTGCTTGAACAATTAGCGGGTCTGTTTCGCCGAGCACTGGTATGCTCGGGGGACCCTTAGGAGATTTTCGCGGTTTTTGACGCGGTTTTTCTTATCTTTTTTACTGCCTTTTCCGGTGTTTACGCGGTTTTTGATCGAGCCTCTAACCGTAGGATTTTTTGCTTGATTGTGACGTAACTCATAGGATCCAAACACCCTAATATAATTTCCTGTTCCTATAGTGCGGTAATTGGACCTATAATAAAAATAATAATAAAATAGTTGTTTCAACACCTCCGAGCCTACGCGCCGTGAGCCCACCCCGTCAAGCACTACTCCTGAACTCGACCTGTCGAGAAGAGGAGGGGTGGGTCTAGACCGGACCCTTTAGATTAGAGGCTGGTGGTCGGCTAGTCGTTCTTTCGAGTAGCACTGCTGTTTAGGGCCTCGGTTTTCTGCTTGCATCATTTAGGTAGTTTATTTCCTGTCTTTACATTTATGCGCGGATCATATTGCATATAGAGTGCTGGAGTCAGGTACGTCTTCCTTACTTTGCATGCATCATTGATTTATCGTGCATCGGCTTTTTCGTCTTCTCCCCCCCTGTTTTGGACTTAATAACCAGGAGAATCGAAAAATTCGTTAGGCATCTGTTTGATATTTGAAAAATATTAAAAAGAAAAACCATAAAATTGGGACTGGTTAACACTATTGATCTTAAAAGACGTTCACCCTAAAAATTTTTGTCTTGGGGAGAGCAACCCCCTCATTGTATGGTTTGGATGCGCGAGAGAGTGACCTGCACCCTGGGTAGAGCCCTCCGGTGCTAGTCCCGACTGATTACCAACTCTTCCGTGCGGGCCAGTCGGTTGGGGTAGCATCGGGTATCCTAACAGGTCACGTAAGCGCTCTGATATTTTGTGTGTTCACCTAATAAAATTGACAAAATAATTTGACCGAGCTTTCACGGTCTTCAGCTCGCGTTGCGTTGGTGAACCGGGGGTTTGTATTCTGATCATAGTTTCTCCAGATCTCATCCGCACTACTCGCCAGATCAAGATGATGGGTAGACGCTCTCTTAGGCAGCCTCTGGCTGCACCGCTTTCGGGCACGTCTACCCGATCATCTAGGTTGGCCCGCGAGAGCCGAGACCAGCTCTCCGAGCCCGAGTACGACTCCGCCCTGTTCCCCCTCGATCCCCTTTCTTTTGGTACTGAGAGACATGAGCCCGAGGAGAGATTAGCAGATTTGACAGCACCTGAGTTTGGCTCATTTGATTTTGCAGACGTCATGGCCGGCAGTTCTGAGGATCACCCCGGAGGTCCACGAGGAGATCAGCATTTTGTTCTGGACCAGGGAGCGATCAACTCCACCCTGATCGCCTCTTTAGAGATAGTTCAGCAGCAGTTGAGAGATCAGGGAGCTTTTATGATAGAGATGAGGAGAGAGTTGGAGCGACTCAGAGCAGAGAGAGATCAGAGCGAGCCTGAGGACGGACCAGATGCAGAGGCACGAGCCGCAGCAGCCGCAGCAGCAGCAGCAGCAGCCGTCGCCGCAGCGGCAGCCGCTGCGGCAGGAGGACCACCGAGACCGATGCGGGAGTTGCACAATCCCGGATCTACACTGATGCATCATTGGGTAGTGGTGCCTGCTATCGTGGGGGACTTCAAGTTCCCCCCGAACACCCTGCAGATGCTTCCCTGTTTTCACGGACTTGCCACCGAGGAGCCCCATCTCCACCTCCAGGAGTTCTTGATGATTTGCAGTACTGTCCACGACCGCCATGTGGACCAGGATACTATTCGGATGATCGCCTTCCCCTTTTCACTGGCAGATAGAGCAGCCACCTGGCTGAAGCATCTGGGGAAGTTTGTCTACACCTGGGAGCAGCTCCGCACTGAGTACTTGAACAAGTACTATCCACTCGGGCGGACGAATGCAGCGAGGACCCTGATCAGTAACTTCTCCATGCTCCCCAACGAGCAATTCCATGAGGCATGGGAGAGGTTCCGAGAGCTCACAGACCGATGCCCGCACCACGACATCACGAAGCCGAATCTTGTGCAGAGCTTCTTTAGCGGGTTGACACCAGAGCTCCAGGGCCTGGTGAATGCTTCTTGCGGCGGGTCCTATTTCGCCAAGGATCACGACCAGGTCTGGGCCATTTTCGAGGAGATGGACGAGAATTATATGGTGATGTCCCAGACTCGGTTGTACACACAGGGGAGACCCCAGCAGCAGCTAGGATCCGTGCAGTACTAGAGGATAGCACGGGTCGATGCCGGTCCATCCAGTTCATCCGCAGTTGCAGCAGCACAGGCAGAGTCGTCCGCTGCGGGTATGGGTATTATCAGCGAGAAGTTGGATCAGATGGAGCTGATCGAGAAGAAGCAGTGCCAGGGTATCACGCAGATGGAGCAGATGGCACAGACTCTGAGCGACATGAAGACCCAGCTCATGTGTCTCCAGGAGGCACAGACGGCATCACACCCCCGTCTTCTGTCGCAAGGCGATACCGGCGGCAGCAGCAGCTCGTCCCAGCACTCCAGCTCCTTACAGCAGCCTAGACAGGTTCACCTTGTATAGGCGGAGCCGTACCAGCCGCAGCAGCCCTCCTACCAGTCACCACCATCTCCAGACATGCAGATGGTGGTATACCAGCCGGATCAGCCTCTGGCAGTACTCCCGCCAGCCCCCTACGATGCAGAGCCGTTGATGGATGTCAACGGGATTTGGTATGACTGCCCCCAGCCTGGGATCCGACGAGACCATCCCGGATTCAGGTGGGGGAGTGGAGGTGCTCAGCCCCAGCAGCAGTCATCCGGTCAGGGAGGGCAGTATGACCAGCAGAGAGATCACCAGCCGCAGCAGCAGCCCCCAGCCTATCAGTCACACCAGCAGTCGTCCGGCGTTCCTCGTCCCTATCAGCAGCAGGGACAGTCTTGGAGATGTGAGCAGCAGGCTCACCAGGCACACCTGCAGCAGCATCCTTCCTCCTACCCCTCTTACCAGCAGCACCAGTTCCAGCTGCCTCAGCACCAGAGAGGCTACCCGTTGGGCTCCCATGAGAGCCCTGCCTTGGATGACATAGCCCGCCTCCTCACGGACCAGCAGGCTACATTTAGACGGGAGATGGACGAGTTCCGCCAGGAGATGCGGGACCTGATGAGAGGGAAGGCCGCCATCCCTGCACAGATAGAGCTGAATCCGAACAGCCTGAAGAGGAAGTCTGAGCAGGTAGTTGACACTGAGCATACTACTCCTAGTGATCCATTTGATGATATGTCTTCAGATCTGTTTGATGCTGATTTTGTTACACTTAGGAGCGGTAGAGCACCAGCAGGCGGCGCCTCATCTGAGCGACGACTCGAGGATCCACCCAGGGCGCCAGATGAGGAGGAGGAGAGTGGTACTGAGGCCGCACATGATGATGAGGGTGGTACTGATGCCACCAAGGATGCTGATTCTACCGGCGGTACTGAGGCCGCCACTTCACCAGTTCGAGGAGGTGGTGCTGATGCCACCCGAGGAGCCGAGCCAGCCTGCGGTACTGAGGCCGCGAGACGTCCAGTAGCAGAGCCAGCCCATGGTGGTACTGAGGCCACCGGTGTTTTTGTAGAGAGAGCAGTTGTTTTTCCTCATTCTCATGTATCTCAGAACACTGTTGTGAATAAAGGAAAAGGTTTAGTTTCTTCCGGTCCCACTGTGGTGCTTGATGTATGTGCGGATCCGGCCGTCGAGCCGTCTAGACCTTGTCCTAGTCCTTCATCTGAGAAGGACCCTGTGATCCCCTTCCCTAGAGCCCTTCAGATGGGGAAGAGGAAGAAAAAAAATGATCCAAAAAAGAGAGAGCAGGAGGAGTTCAGTCAGAGCATGATCGATAGATTCCACATCCAGCTGACCCTTCAGGAGGCTTTGCAGCACATCCCCCTTCTTCAGCGATCTTTGAGAGACAGGACCACAGTCAGGAGGAGGAGGAGGAACCACCCTTCCGAGATTCATGTGCTGACGAAAGCCACGTGTTTTGCGATCCAGAACCGTCTGCCGGCCAAGAGGCCAGATTCAGGGGCACCATATGTCAGATGTCTGATTAGTGAGCAGAGGTTCGACCGGACTCTATTGGATAGCGGATCGTCGATCAACCTCCTTCCGACAGCCCTTCTCGACCGCTTCGAGTTGGGCACTCTTAGACAGAGCAGGATAGTCCTTCAGTTTGCTGATTGATCTGTCAAGAGGCCGAAGGGGTTGTTGCGAGACGTTATCGTCATGATTCAGGGCCTCAAATTCCCCGTGGACTTCGTAGTGTTGGACATGGAGATCCCTGAGTCAGTGGCCGATACCCCCATCATCCTTGGTCGTCCGTTCTTGGCCACAGCCAAGGCGGTGACTGATCATGATAGCGGGAAGGTGTACTTTCGCGTCGAGGGCGAGAGTATACAAATAGAGACGGTCGAGGACTACAGAGCCAGAGAGAGGACACTTAGAGGATAGCACAGATTCAGAGCAGCTGACAGACGCAGAGCCAGACATCCACCAGGACTGTGACTTTGTGATCACAGACGATGAGGCAGCATGGGCAGATCCTGCAGCACAGGCCATCCTCTCATTTTCAGACACAGCTGATGCCGAGATGATAGCAGAGGAGAGCTTGGAGAGCACAGCCCTGGTCCAGGATACAGTAGAGGCAGCAGAGCCGGTCCTTGATCGCGACACGGATTTCAGTGATGGTGGTGCTGAGGCCACCTTGTGTTACGGTGGTACTGATGCTACCGCATTTGATGCAGATCCCTCGGATTCAGAGTCTGATTGGGCAGATTGCGACGATCAGATGCCAGACTTGAGTCCACCTGAGCCTACAGATGAGGAGGAGATAGATGCAGAGCAGATCAGAGACAGCACAGTTGAGCAGCCTTCTCCAGATCCAGTTTGCGAGAGTTCGCTTTCTTTCTCCCAGGCAGATTTGGCAGACTTAGCAGCATTGACACATTTTCTTTCGAAGCCAGAATTGCTAGCGCCCAGCTGTCCAAAGCTGAAGTCGCTCCCTACTTCGCTAAAGTATCGATTCCTTGCAGGCGAGCCTGAGATGTACCCAGTCATAATCTCTGCCGATCTGATTGGAGAGCAGGAGTCCCGTTTGATGGGGGTTCTTGAAAAGAACCGCAAGGCAATCGGATGGAGCTTAGCAGATCTCCATGGGATTAGTCCATCAGTGTGCTCCCACCATATCTATCTCGAGGAGGGGGAGAAGCCGTCGCGTGAGTTCCAGCGGCGGCTGAACCCCAACCTGAGAGAGGTTGTGATGAAGGAAATATCAAAATGGAGTGCAGATTTTATTTATCCCATTTCCGACTCCAAGTGGGTTAGCCCCTTGCATGTGGTGCCCAAGAAGACGGGCATCGCGACTATGATCAGTGAGTCGGGAGAGGAGATTGCTACACGAGTAGCCACCTCTTGGAGGGTCTGTGTTGACTACAGGAGACTCAACCAGGCCACCAAGAAGGACCATTTCCCCCTGCCTTTTATTGACCAGATCATTGAAAGACTGGCAGGGAAGAGCCATTATTGCTTCCTGGATGGGTACTCGAGCTACAACCAGGTGGCCATCGCTCCTGAGGATCAGGAGAAGACCACCTTTACCTGTCCCTTTGGTACATGCCTTTCGACGCATGCCATTTGGGCTATGCAATGCCCCTGCGACTTTTCAGAGGTGCATGCTGTCGATCTTTTCGGACATGGTAGGGGAGTGTTTGGAGGTCTTCATGGACGATTTCTCGGTCTACGGCGACGGATTCGACTCCTGTCTTGACTGCCTAGACCGAGTACTCCAGCGATGTATTGAGTACCATTTGGTTCTATCTTGGGAGAAGAGTCACTTCATGGTGACTCAAGGGATGGTGCTTGGCCACATCATCTCCAACAGGGGCATGGAGGTTGATCCGGCCAAGGTTGATGTCATTAGAAAACTCGCACCGCCGTCCAATTTGAGGCAGCTACGGTCATTCCTGGGGCACGTTGGATTTTATAGGAGATTTATTCAGGATTTCAGCAGGATTGCCCGATCGTTGACTGACCTCTTGACGAAAGACACCGAGTTCCTTGTCGATGACAAGTGTCTCTCGTCCTTTTCGACTCTCCAGCAGTGCGTGATTGAGGCTCCTGTTCTCCAGCCGCCTGATTGGTCTCTCCCATTCGAGATCATGACGGATGCCTCCGATTTTGCCGTGGGGGCAGTGCTGGGACAGAGGAGGGATGGAGTTCCGTTTGCTATCCACTACGCTAGCCGCACATTGGATTCCGCCCAGCGGAATTACACAGTCACCGAGAAGGAGATGCTAGCCGTAGTGTTCGCCCTGGATAAATTTCAATCTTATATCATTGGATCTAGAGTGACTTTGTACACAGATCACACCGCCATCAGGTACCTCATGGCAAAGAAGGATGCCAAGGCCAGACTGACTAGATGGATCTTTTACTCCAGGAGTTCGACATTGAGATCAAGGATAAGCCTGGAGTCAAGAATGTGGTGGCGGATCACCTCTCCCGTTTAGAGCAGCCTGAGGAGTCTAAGCAGATTGATCCCATTCGAGATACCTTCCCAGATGAGGCGATCCTTGCTATCGCCTCACTCCCGTGGTATGCCGATATTGTGAACTTTCTCGTTGTTGGGAAAGTCCCACAAGATTGGCCCAGGCAGAGGCTTGAGACCTTCCTTGCGAGGGCCAAGTCCTACCACTGGGAGGATCCCATCCTTTACCACGAATGAGGGGATAGCGTCTGGCGTCGGTGTATTCCTCAGGAGGAACACCATAGCGTCCTCACTTACTGCCACAAGCTTGAGGCAGGAGGACATCATTCTGGGAGGAGAACGGTACAGAAAGTGCTCCAATCCGGCTTGTGGTGGCCTACCCTCTTCAAGGACTCTGATGAGTTCGTGAAGAGGTGTACTGACTGTCAGAGGATGGGCACTTGTGGACAGCGTGATATGATGTCGATGCAGCCCATTCACTTCTGTGAGGTTTTTGACGCATGGGGCATCGATTTCATGGGTCCATTCCCTAAGAGTCAGGGATTTGAGTATATTCTGTTGGCCGTTGATTATGTTAGTCATTGGGTTGAGGCCATCCCCGCCCGAGCCGCTGATGCGAGGACAGTTTGCAGATTTTTGAGGAAGCACATCATCACGCGGTTCGGGGTTCCACGAGTTCTGATTTCTGATGGGGGGTCTCATTTCATCAACGACCAGGTGAAGGCCCTTGCTAGCGAGTTCAGTATAGACCATCGTGTTGCCACACCTTACCATCCACAGACGAATGGTCTAGCTGAGGTGTCGAATAGGGAGATCAAGACTATACAGAAAGTCGTCCGCCCTGACCGAAAGGATTGGTCACTGCTTTTGGACTCGGTCTTGTGGGCATATAGGACTTATTTCAAGACACCATTGGGCACATCTCCCTTTCGCCTCGTATATGGCAAGCCGTGCCATCTACCCGTAGAGCTGAGGCACAAGTCACTTTGGGCAGTTACATATATTCTTATGGATCCAGATGGTGTAGGAGACCAGAGGAGGGCAGAGTTAGCTGCCCTGGAGGAGCTTAGAGATACAGCTTTCTCAAACAGCCTACAGTATAAGGAGAGAGTGAAGGAGTGGCATGATTCTCACATCAGCCACAAGCATTTTGAGATTGGACAGAGAGTATGGTTGTTTGATGCAAGGCTTCGTTTGTTTCCAGGGAAGCTGCAGAGCAAATGGAAGGGACCCTACTTGGTCAGAAAGGTACACGACAATGGTAGCATTGATATATCCGAGTTGTCTTCTGAGAGTACCTTTCGAGTGAACGGCCAGCGGCTCAAGCCATTTCTAGATCATGAGCCGCGGGACGTTATTGTTGCCCCTATTCATTTTGCGTGAGATGTGGTCTCTTGACTCACATCTTTTGCATCTCACGCCTGATTTTCACTGTTCCTCCACCTTGTATAGATCCAGTTGTCCATATCATTCTATTCTTTAGTCCCACATCCCTTTTCTCATCTTATGATTATGCTATACTTAGGGTGTACTTTACCCTAAGTACAGGGGGGATGTAGGATCTGCGGGCATTCTTTTCATTCTTTCTGCTCCTGTTTTGCTGCCTATATTTAGGGATATTTTACCCTAAGTATAGGGGGGCAGACTCTGTATCTTCTTCACTCGGATTTCCCTTCATGTACAGCTTGCTATACTTAGGATTAGTTAATCCTAAGTATAGGGGGAAACCACCGAGTCCCTCTCATTCTATTCATTTATTCGTTCCTGTACTTAACCATTCCTTTTCACTTCCCTTTTACTAAGCACGAGTTATGTCTTCTTCATCGCTCTTGATCACTCTGAGGACATCGTTCGAGCTAAGTATAGGGGGGTGTGTATATATTTCATATATACTTTAGCCATAACTCGTACTTTGTGTGAGTGTGTTAATAAATAAAATGGCTAAAAATCACAAAAATTAAAAAATTTTCATGTACATAAACTTCTTTTATTTGCACATACATAGCTAGTGTACAAAGTATTTTTGTAAAAACGATTTCAAAAATCTTTTGTGTAAAGCTTGTGTAAATATTTTTGTATCAAAATTATGTATATAGTACAAAATTTTTCTAAAATGTTTTGAAAATCAAAGGTTTGCAAAAATCTTGTGTAAATGTTTGTAAATATCCTTTTGCAAAATTTGCACCTCAGGCATCATTCATCCATGATTTCAAAACATTTTTCAAAAATTTTGCACGATTGTAAATATTTGTAAATAGCATCTGTGTACATATGTATATAGTTTTTCTGGATGAGAGTTGACATTTAAACTAAGCCTGGAATTAAATTGAGAAATGGAGCTTGAATAAGATCTTAATCCACCTAACTTTAAGAGGAACCTTATAGGGCTTAGGGTTAAGGCTTTTCAGGTCCATAAGGAATTAATTCTTTGAGTCCACTAGGCTATGAGCATATGTCATCTTGATGAGCCTAAGTAGAGCACTTAACAACACACGCATGACTCTTAGAGACAATGGCTTGACTTGCACCAGCACTTTACACATGGCTCTCCACGGATGAGGTGGTGAGGAGGCAGTTTCCTTTGGCTTGGGGTAGCATATGAGGGTAGTACTTCTAGGCGGAACCTCTCTTCTTCTTCTAGTGAAGGAAGTGCGTCTCAACTTGGTCTAGTGGTGATGAAGGCTAAAGACAGAAGCCGTGGGTTGCAATAAAGCTTCAAAAGAGGGATAGTCTACTGGCTCAAGAGGAAAATTTCTTAAATGCTGCACCATGTAGATATGTTGTATAGAAGCACTTGAAAAAAAATGCAAAATGCAAAAAGAACTCCAAAAAAGTGGTGGGTCGGACTGAAAATTTAATAACCCCACCGGAGTGTATATAGTCAAATAAAGCAAAAGCTTATGGTATCATGTTACATCTCATGAAGCTTGCAGCGGGAGACTTGGCTACACTGGCTGAGCTTCCAAAAGTCTATACTTCTTCCCCCTCTTCTTGAGCCGGTTGCACTTGAACTTAGAAGGGAATACCCCGCTTCTCGAGGAAAGAGTTGCTAGACCGAGGCATTAGAGTTACCAGGTTGAGGGAGGTTGTTTCTTTGTTACTTCTGAGGTGGGGAGCTACATAGCACTTACACTGCATGGAAAGATTCATGGTCATTAGAGTTTGTGTATGTAGACTTGTTCTGATCTGGTTTATTGAGGAGTCTTGCCCATAGATTGGTGGAACTTAGAGGCTGTTGAGTTTTAAGCTTAAGTCTAAATAAGGTTCCGACACATTAATAATCCAAAGATCTGATCGAGCTCCATATTCCAATTTAATGAAGGAAAGTTTAATATTCAACGTTGATCCATGTACATTCCCCTCTTTTTCTTTTTCTTTCTTTCTTTTTCACTTCTTTTTCAAATAAGTGTTTGCTAAGGGACTAGCAAAGTTAAGTATAGGGGGTGATGAATACTCATTCATCACTCTTTATTCTTATATTTTAGCCACAAAAACCTTTGCAAATGCATGTAGATGTGTGTAAATACAAATAATTACTAAAAGCACGCATTGTGTAAAAACCTATAATTAGCATGTTTTTGTGCAAAAATAAAAGAATAAAGATTAAAAAGAAAAAGAGGGAAATATTTAGAATAAATATTGAGCAACCTAACCCAAGGGAGGGCTCAGCATGGGCCTGACCACATAAAAGCCAAAGTAGAGGGAGATAGGGGCTCATGTGTAAATATTTATGTAAATAAAATAAAGATATTTTCCTCACCAAAAATATGCTTGTAAATACTTGTATATATTTATAAAATATAAAAAAAACAAAAGAAAAAGTTAAAAATCACAAAGAATTGAAATACCCCTTTCATCATGTACATAAACCACATCTATATATTTATTTAACCTTGTAAATGAATAAAATTATTTTCCAAACTTTTTGTAAATATTCTATATTATATATTGTAAATAAATAAAATAAAAAGAATTAGAACAAAAACAAAATAAAAAGAGCAAAATTAAAAATACAAAAATACATTATATACCATGTATATAGATGTACATATTTTACCTATGTATATAAATAAGAAAAATAAAATAAAAACACCCTTTTATTCCTTATTTTATAATATAAATAAATAAAATATAAAATAGGAATAAAATTGCATAAAAATAATAATTAAAAATCAAAAAAATCAAAAACCCTAATTATGTACATATACCTATATAGTACATACTATGTATATAGCTTATTTTTATTTCCAAAAATTAATTAAAAATCACTAAAATAGAAAAAAAATAAAATAAAAATATTTCATGTTTTAAGTTTTTGCAAATTCGGCCATTGGCTACCTTAATTTTGAGCTTCAAGATTCAGCCACGTGGCCGCTTTCCATTGGGTCCTGGGGATGTTGACCGCCCGGTCAACTACCCCCCCCCCCCAGGACCACCTCCCGCGGATCTGGGTCGTGGACCCGATTTCTCGAATTTCTACCCGCTCGACCCGATCACTATTTCACCAAACCCCGGCTCCGTTTTGATCCTCCCACATCCGACATCCTCGCCGGGCACACACCTTGGGATCCGCGCTCCTCATCGACCTACCCGAGCCAGTCTTAGCCGGACCCCTCCAGCGTACATAAGCGAGCTCCGCCACCCATTTTCACCATCTTTGGCTAGTTGTTTCCTCCTCCTGTGAGCTCCAGAGCAACCGTGAGAGTGACAGCTCGTGTCTGAGCCTGTCGAAGCGAGGAGAGGGAGCTTCGCCATCGATCCGGCGAGCACAGCCGCCGTAGCTCCGCCACCAGCGTGAGCTCCGAGCCTCGGACCGAGACGATCCTCGAGGCGACGACCGGGAGCTTCCTCAGCTCCTCCCCAGTCTCTCCGACCACCCAGGTAACCCCTTAGCCTCCCCATTTCCTTTGATTTCCATTTTCGCCCAAACCGCGCCGCCGTCGTATTTCTTTGATTCCGACCACTCCGTCACCCCTATCGATCATCGGAATCGACCATTGCCTTCGCCATCTCTCGACGCACCTTCTTCACCCATTCGCCCAACCCAGCTCGCACAGGAGCTGGGAACCGAGCTCCTCCGTCCACCACCTTCGCCGGAGCTCGCCATCCCGACGCATCAGTCATCCCCACTTCGCCTAACCGGGTCGAGGCAATTTGCCCTCGACCCGTGAGTCTTCTGGTTCACTTTTCAGGTCGAAATGAGGGCCATCTGAGGCCCTTCGTCATCCAGCCAGGAGACCCAGCTCCGCCGACCTCGCCCGAGCTCCTCGGAGCTCGGCTCGATCATCGGAGCCCACCGGCAGACGCGGGAGCCTTCCACGATTCTTCTCCGACCTTCAGAAGGCTCCAAGGAGGAGCACCGCGCACGCATGAGCCCGACGAGTCTCGCCGGGAACTTTGTTCTTCCAGCATCCTCCATCGCCGTCCGATCGTCCCCAGCGCACCAGTTGTCATCTGAGCCGTTCGTCCTAGGCGTGGCATCACCGTCAGATCATTTCGAGGACAGATCTTGACCATCCGCTAGGAGGAAGAGGCACCAGCACGCCTCGTCCGTCAGATCTGCCACGTGCCCTCTCCCCCTCCGTCGATACAGCAAGGGCTTGGCCTCCAAAGCACCGTGACCGTTCGATCTCCACGTGGAGGGCCCTTGACCGTCCGATCAGGCCTGCATTCCAGAGTTTGAGCGCCCGCTTCTCTCCACCGTTAGATCGTCGACGTGGCGCACATCCAGCCTTCGACATTAAATAAGGGGTAAATTGTCCTTAGACCCCTTTTACTTTCTGCATTTAGTTTGTAGTCCTGTAAATACGTAGTGTAGTTGTTTAGTTTTTGTGAAAATTGCACTGTGGACCCTTCTTTTTATCGTATTTGCACTTATACCCCTGCCAGTTGTGGACACGTGCATCAACACGTGATATTTTGGTTTATTTGCAATAGAGACCCCTGTAGTTTTGGATGTTATTGAATGAATGAAATCTTTTACTTATTTGCATTTATACCCCTGTGCGTGATTTATTTCCACATGTGCGTTATATTTTGGATAATTTGCAGATAAGCCCCTGGACTTTTGGTACCTGTTACCAATAAGTCCTCGGGACTTATTTTTATCACATTTGGGTCCCTGAGTGCCCCAAGCACGCGCGTGGCGCGTGTTTTGCTGGGTATTTTGCACCAGACCCCCCAAAACTTCGGGTATTTGCACTTTGGTCCCTGTGCACAGTGCCCTTCTTTATTCTTGAATAAAATAGCAAATCACCTCCAAATCCAACGAAAATTGGACACATGGCTTCTGCCATGGTGTAAAATTTTTATGGATTTTTGAGGGCATTTTTGATCTCGTTTGATATTTTTAAAAATTCAAAAACATTCAATTTTTCTACTGTCTAACTTTAAAAATCACAAAAAATACTAAATAGTGTCCAAAAATTACAAAACAATTGTCCACTGTTTGTCTTGCTTAATTTGATCTTCTAGCCAATTTTGGCTATTTTCATTACTGAAAACCACTAAAAACTTAAAAACACTCAAAAACCTATAAAAATTCTAGTAAATAAATTAAAAATCCAAAAATAATAAAATTGGTACCTAAATTTTCCTTGTTTTATCATCTTTACAGGAAAATTACCTCCAGGCTATTTTAAGGCCCTTAGATATTTTATCTAGGGCTTTTTGGCTCGGCTGGACAGTACCCACTGTTTGCTTCACTTTTTGATTTTTAGAAAACAAAATAAACATCAGAAAATTCTCAAAAATTCACCAAAAACACTACAAAATATAAAATACATAAAAATACTTTTATTTCAATTTTTGGTTGATTTTTGATGCTTTGAATAAATTGTTGAAGTGTGCTTTTCCTTGTTTTTCTTTATTTTCCTAATTACTTAAAAATACAAAAAAAATATATAATAAATTCAAAACCACTAAAAAGATTTTCTCCTTTTATTTTGACTACTTCGTAGGCCTCTCGGCCAACCCGTGCTCCTTGAGTTCGACCCTAGGTGTTATACCCGGTTAATCCAATAGCAGGACCGCTATTCTTGTTTTGATCGATTTTATCTGTCTTGAGTGGTTCATTTTTCTTGATTGAGTGCATCTGAGTGACCGAGGCCGCAACGACCACTTCTGTACCTTTACCTTAGTCGCTCGGATTTTTCGCTCATCACACGCCTAGGAGGAACGGCTCAGATGACAACTGGGGCGCTGGGGACGATCGGACGGCGATGGAGGATGCTGGAAGAACAAGTCCTCGGCGAGACTCGTCGGGCTCGTGCGTGTGCGGTGCTCCTCCTTAGAGCCCTCTGAAGGTCGGAGAAGAATCGTGGAAGGCTCCCGCGTCTGCCGGTGGGCTCCGATGATCGAGCCGAGCTCCGAGGAGCTCGGTCGAGGTCGGCGGAGCTGGGTCTCCTGGCTGGATGGCGAAGGGCCTCAGATGGCCCTCGTTTTGACCTGAAAAGCGAACCAGAAGATTCACGGGTCGAGGGCAAATTGCCTCGACCCGGTTAGGCGAAGTGGGGGTGATGGATGTGTCGGGATGGCGAGCTCCGGCGAAGGTGGTGGACGGAGGAGCTCGGTTCCCAGCTCCTGTGCAAGTTGGGTTGGGCGAATGGGTGAAGAAGGTGCGTCGGGAGGAGGCGGATGTAATGGATGATTCCGATGATCGAAATGGGTGACGGAATGGTCGGAATCAAAGGAACGCGGCGGCGGAGCGATTTGGGCGTAAACTGAAATTAAAGGAAAAGATAGGCTATCGGAGCTACCTGGGTGATCGGAGAGACTGGGGAGGAGCTGCTGAAGCTCCTGGTCGTTGCCTCGAGGATCGTCTCGCTCCGAGGCTCGAAGCTCACGTTGGTGGCGGAGCTACGGCGGCTGGGCTCGCCGGATCGGTGGCGAAGCTCCCTCTCCTCGCTTCGACAGGCTCAGACGCGAGCTGTCACTCTCACGGTTGCTCTGGAGCTCACAGGAGGAGGAAACAACTAGCCAAAGATGGTGAAAATGGGTGGCGGAGCTCGCTTATGTACGCTGGAGAGGTCCGGCTAAGACTGGCTCGGGTAGGTCGATGAGGAGCGCGGATCCCAAGGTGTGTGCCCGGCGAGGATGTCGGATGTGGGAGGATCAAAACGGAGCTGGGGTTTGGTGAAATAGTGATCGGGTCGAACGGGTAGAAATTCAAGAAATCGGGTCCACGACCCAGATCCGCGGGAGGTGGTCCTGGGGGGGGGGGGGGGGTAGTTGACCGGGCGGTCAACATCCCCAGGACCCAATGGGAATGGGCCACGTGGCTGAGTTTTGAAATGGAAATTAAGGGTAGCTATGGCCCGAATTTGCAAAAACTCAAAACACAAAATATTTTTATTTTATTTTTTTCTATTTTTTAGTGATTTTTAATTAATTTTTGGAAATAAAAATAAGGTATATACATAGTATGTACTATATAGGTATATGTACACAATTAGGGTTTTTTATTTTTTTGATTTTTAATTATTATTTTTGTGTTATTTTATCCCTATTTTATATTTTATTTATTTATAGAATAAAATAAGGAATAAAAAGGTATTTTTATTTTATTTTTATTATTTATGTACATAGGTAAAATAAATATATATATACATCTATATACATGGTATATGTACAATGTATTTTTGTATTTTTAATTTTGCTATTTTTATTTTGCTTTTGTTTTAATTGTTTTTATTTTATGTATTTACAGTATATAACATAGAATATTTACAAAAAGTTTATAAATTAATTTTATTTATTTATAAGGTTAAATAAATAAGGAAGAGTGGTTTATATACATGGTGGAAAGAATATTTTTGTTCTTTTTTATTTTTTTTTTCTTTTTCTTTTGTTTTTATACTTCTAAATATATATACAAGTATTTACAAGTATATTTTTGGTGAGGAAAATATCTTTATTTTATTTACATAAATATTTACACACATGAGCCCCTATCTCCCTCTACTTTGGCTTTTATGCGGTCAGGCCCACGCTGAGCCCTCCCTTGGGTTAGGTTGCTCAATATTTATTCTAAATATTTCCCTCTTTTTCTTTTTAATCTTTATTCTTTTATTTTTGCACAAAAACATGCTAATTATAGGTTTTTACACAATGCATGCTTTTGGTAATTAATTGTATTTACGCATATCTACATGTATTTGCAAAGGTTTTTGTAGATAAAATATAAGAATAAAGAGTGATGAATGAGTATTCATCACCCCCCTATACTTAACTTTGCTAGTCCCTTAGCAAACACTTATTTGAAAAAGAAGTGAAAAAGAAAGAAAGAAAAAGAAAAAGAGGGGAATGTACATGGATCAAGGTTGAATATTAAACTTTCCTTCATTAAATTGAAATATGGAGCTCGATCAGATCTTTGGATTATTAATGTGTCGGAACCTTATTTAGACTTAAGCTTAAAACTCAACAGCCTCTCAGTTCCACCAATCTATGGGCAAGACTCCTCAATAAACCAGATCAGAACAAGTCTACATACACAAACTCTAATGACCATGAATCTTTCCATGCAGTGTAAGTGATATGTGGCTCCCCACCTCAGAAGTAACAAAGAAACAACCTCCCTCAACCTGGTAACTCTAATGCCTCGGTCTAGCAACTCTTTCCTCGAGAAGCGGGGTATTCCCTTCTAAGTTCAAGTGCAACCGGCTCAAGAAGAGGGGGAAGAAGTATAGACTTTTGGAAGCTCAGCCAGTGTAGCTAAGTCTCCCGCTGCAAGCTTCATGAGATGTGACATGGATACCATAAGCTTTTGCTTTATTTGACTATATACACTCCGGTGGGGTTATTAAATTTTCAATCCGACCCACCACTTTTTTGGAGTTCTTTTTGCATTTTGCGATTTATTTTCAAGGACTTCTATACAACATATCTACATGGTGCAGCATATATACAAGAAATTTTCCTCTTGAGCCAGTAGACTATCCCTCTTTTGAAGCTTTATTGCAACCCACGGCTTCTGTCTTTAGCCTTCATCACCACTAGACCAAGTTGAGATGCACTTCCTTCACTAGAAGAAGAAGAGAGGTTCCGCCTAGAAGTACTACCCTCATATGCTACCCCAAGCCAAAGGAAACTGCCTCCTCACCACCTCATCCGTGGAGAGCCATGTGTAAAGTGTTGGTGCAAGTCAAGCCATTGTCTCTAAGAGTCATGCGTGTGTTGTTAAGTGTTCTACTTAGGCTCATCAAGATGACATATTCTCATAGCCTAGTGGACTCAAAGAATTAAGTCCTTGTGGACCTGAAAAGCCTTAACCCTAAGCCCTATAAGGTTCCTCTTAAAGTTAGGTGGATTAAGATCTTATTCAAGCTCCATTTCTCAATTTAATTCCAGGCTTAGTTTAAATGTCAACTCCCATCCAGGAAAAACTATATACATATGTACATAAGATGCTTATTTGCACAAATTTTACAATCGTGCAAAATTTTTGAAAAATGTTTTGAAATCATGGATGAATGATGCATGAGGTGCAAGTTTTGCAAAAAGATCTTTAACACATATTTACACAAGATTTTTGAAAACTTTTGATTTTCAAAACATTTTAGAAAAATTTTGTACTATATACATAATTTTGATACAAAAATATTTACACAAGCTTTACACAAAAGATTTTTGAAATCATTTACAAAAATACTTTGTACACTAGCTCTGTATGTGCATGCTAAAAGAAGTTTATATACATGAAAAAAATTTTAATTTTTGTGATTTTTAGCCATTTTATTTATTAACACACTCACACAAAGTACGAGTTATGGCTAAAGTATATATGAAATATATACACACCCCCCCTATACTTAGCTCGAACGATGTCCTCAGAGTGATCAAGAGCGATGAAGAAGACATAACTCGTGCTTAGTAAAAGGGAAGTGAAAAGGAATGGCTGAGTACAGAAACGAATGAATGAATAGAATGAGAGGAGCTCGGTGGTTTCCCCCTATACTTAGGATTAACTAATCCTAAGTATAGCAAGCTGTACATGAAGGGAAATCCGAGTGAAGAAGATACAGAGTCTACCCCCCCTATACTTAGGGTAAAATATCTCTAAGTATAGGCAGCAAAACAGGAGCAGAAAGAATGAAAAGAATACCCGCAGATCCTACATCCCCCCTATACTTAGGGTAAAGTACACCCTAAGTATAGCATAATCATAAGATGAGAAAAGGGATGTGGGACTAAAGAATAGAATGATATGGACAACTGGATCTATACAGGGCAGAGGAACACTGAAAATCAGGCGTGAGATGCAAAAGATGTGAGTCAAGAGACCACATCTCACGCAAAATGAATAGGGGCAACAATAACGTCTCGCGGCTCATGATCTAGAAATGGCTTGAGCCGCTGGCCGTTCACTCGAAAGGTACTCTCAGAAGACAACTCGGATATATCAATGCTACCATTGTCGTGTACCTTTCTGACCAAGTAGGGTCCCTTCCATTTGCTCTGCAGCTTCCCTGGAAACAAACGAAGCCTCGCATCAAACAGCCATACTCTCTGTCCAATCTCAAAATGCTTGTGGCTGATGTGAGAATCATGCCACTCCTTCACTCTCTCCTTATATTGTAGGCTGTTTGAGAAAGCTGTATCTCTAAGCTCCTCCAGGGCAGCTAACTCTGCCCTCCTCTGGTCCCCTACACCATCTGGATCCATAAGAATATCTGTAACTTCCCAAAGTGACTTGTGCCTCAGCTCAACAGGTAGATGGCACGGCTTGCCATATACGAGGCGAAAGGGAGATGTGCCCAATGGTGTCTTGAAAGAAGTCCTATATGCCCACAAGACCGAGTCCAAAAGCTGTGACTAATCCTTTCGGTCAGGGCGGACGACTTTCTGTAAAATAGTCTTGATCTCCCTGTTCGAGACCTCGGCTACACCATTCGTCTGTGGATGGTAAGGAGTAGCAACACGATGGTCTATACTGAACTCACTAGCAAGGGCCTTTACCTGGTCGTTGATGAAATGAGACCTCCCATCAGAAATCAGAACTCGTGGAACCCCGAACCGCGTGATGATGTGCTTCCTCAAAAATCTGCAAATTGTCCTCGCATCAGCGGCTCGGGCGGGGATGGCCTCGACCCAACGACTAACATAATCAACGGCCAATAGAATGTACTCAAATCCCTGACTCTTGGGGAATGGACCCATGAAATCGATGTCCCATGCGTCAAAAACCTCACAGAAGTGAATGGGCTGCATCGGCATCATATCACGCTGTCCACAAGTGCCCATCCTCTGACAGTCAGTACACCTCTTCACGAACTCATCAGAGTCCTTGAAGAGGGTAGGCCACCACAAGCCGGATTGGAGCACTTTCTGTGCCATTCTCCTCCCAGAATGATGTCCTCCTGCCTCAAGCTTGTGGCAGTAAGTGAGGACGCTATGGTGTTCCTCCTGAGGAATACACCGACGCCAGACGCTATCCCATCCTTCGTGGTAAAGGATGGGATCCTCCCAGTGGTAGGACTTGGCCTTCGCAAGGAAGGTCTCAAGCCTCTGCCTGGGCCAATCTTGTGGGACTTTCCCAGCAACGAGAAAGTTCACAATATCAGCATACCACGGGAGTGAGGCGATAGCAAGGATCGCCTCATCTGGGAAGGTATCTCGAATAGGATCAATCTGCTCAGACTCCTCAGGCTGCTCTAAACGGGAGAGGTGATCCGCCACCACATTCTTGACTCCAGGCTTATCCTTGATCTCAATGTCGAACTCCTGGAGTAGAAGGATCCATCTAGTCAATCTGGCCTTGGCATCCTTCTTTGCCATGAGGTACCTGATGGCGGTGTGATCTGTGTACAAAGTCACTCTAGATCCAATGATATAAGATCGAAACTTATCCAGGGCGAACACTACGGCTAGCATCTCCTTCTCTGTGACCGTGTAATTCCACTGGGCAGAATCCAATGTGCGGCTAGCGTAGTGGATAGCAAACGGAACTCCATCCCTCCTCTGTCCCAGCACTGCCCCCACGGCAAAATCGGAGGCGTCCGTCATGATCTCGAAGGGGAGAGACCAATCAGGTGGCTGGAGAACAGGAGCCTCAATCACGTACTGCTGGAGAGTCGCAAAGGACGAGAGACACTTGTCATCGACAAGGAACTCGGTGTCTTTCATCAGGAGGTCAGTCAACGGTCGGGCAATCCTGCTGAAATCCTGAATAAATCTCCTATAAAATCCAACGTGCCCCAGAAATGACCGTAGCTGCCTCAAATTGGACGGTGGTGCGAGTTTTCTAATGACATCAACCTTGGTCGGATCAACCTCCATGCCCCTGTTGGAGATGATGTGGACAAGCACCGTCCCTTGAGTCACCATGAAGTGACTCTTCTCCCAAGATAGAACCAAATGGTACTCAATACATCGCTGGAGTACTCGGTCTAGGCAGTCAAGACAGGAGTCGAATCCGTCGCCGTAGACCGAGAAATCGTCCATGAAGACCTCCAAACACTCCCCTACCATGTCCGAAAAGATCGACAGCATGCACCTCTGAAAAGTCGCAGGGGCATTGCATAGCCCAAATGGCATGCGTCAAAAGGCATATGTACCAAAGGCACAGGTAGAGGTGGTCTTCTCTTGATCCTCAAGAGCGATGGCCACCTGGTTGTAGCCCGAGTACCCATCCAGGAAGCAATAATGGCTCTTCCCTGCCAGTCTCTCAATGATCTGGTCAATAAAAGGCAGGGGGAAATGGTCCTTCTTGGTGGCCTGGTTGAGTCTCCTGTAGTCAACACAGACCCTCCAAGAGGTGGGTACTCGTGTAGCAATCTCCTCTCCCGACTCACTGATCACAGTCGTGATGCCCGTCTTCTTGGGCACCACATGCAAGGGGCTGACCCACTTGGAGTCGGAAATGGGATAAATAACATCTGCACTCCACCATTTCGATATTTCCTTCATCACGACCTCTCTCAGGTTGGGGTTCAACCGCCGCTGGAACTCACGCGACGGCTTCGCCCCCTCCTCGAGATAGATATGGTGGGAGCACACTGATGGACTAATCCCATGGAGATCTGCTACGCTCCATCCGATTGCCTTGCGGTTCTTTTCAAGAACCCCCATCAAACGGGATTCCTGCTCTCCAGTCAGATCGGCGGAGATGATGACTGGGTACATCTCTGGTTCGCCCGCAAGGAACTGATACTTCAGCGAAGTAGGGAGCGGCTTCAGCTCTGGACAGCTGGGCGCTGGCAATTCTGGCTTCGGAAGAAAATGTGTCAATGCTGCTAAGTCTGCCAAATTTGCCTGGGAGAAAGAAAGCGAACTCTCGCAAACTGGATCTGGAGAAGGTTGCTTAACTGTGCTGTCTCTGATCTGCTCTGCATCTACCTCCTCCTCATCTGTAGGCTCGGGTGGACTCAGGTCTGGCATCTGATCAACGCAATCTGCCCAATCAGACTCTGAATCCGAGGGATCTGCATCAAACAAGGTGGCATCAGTACCACCGTTAGGGTTGGGCATTTGGTTGGGCCGGCCCGACCCGGCCCAAAACCCGACCCGTATAACCCGACCCAAACCCGAACTCGAGATTTAATGGGCGGGCCGTGGACCTTAAAATGAGCCCATATTGATTATCGGGCCGGGTTTGGGCCTGAGAAGACCCAAACCCGTTAGCCCGATAGCCCGACCCATTCTAAAGCAAGTATATTTATATCTAGTACGGTATAATTATATCAATTATATTCATGTTCATTCCAAATACCATGTTCTAACTTTAATATCCTTATTCGAGTGTAGAATAAATGCTTAGACACATTAATAATCATATCCATTAGTGGATTGAGGATATTATTACATTAATATATAAGATTATTACATTAATATGCAAGAATGGAATCTGTGTCCTCAAGTGTTACAACATGTACAACTGTAAGTAACCAATCTGTATTGGGTCATAGTGTCCGCATCTACAATAGAATATGTAATTGTGTATTGAAAGGTGGTTTAAGTCGCCATATTTTTACCACATTTGTATTTCCAACATACAACTAATGTTAAAATCTCAAATTAGTTAGCATGCTTTATAGTTTTAAACATGCACACATGCATAAGAAACAACCACACAAATGCAAGAAGAATGGAAGACATGATATTGGTATACATAGGTGTTAAATAGGGCCGGTCCGACCCGAACCCGACCCATTTTGTTTGGGCCGGGTTTGGGCTTGGGCCTAATTTTTGAAAATAAAATGGGCCTAGGCCCGACCTGTTAGCCCATATTCTAAAATGGGCTTGGGCCGGGCCAAGGCGAACCCGGCCCGAGCCCGGCCCATGCCCAACCCTAACCACCGTAACACAAGGTGGCCTCAGCACCACCATCACTGAAATCCGTGTCGCGATCAAGGATCGGCTCTGCTGCCTCCGTGGTATCCTGAACCAGGGCTGTGCTCTCCAGACTCTCCTCTGCTATCATCTCGGCATCAGCTGTATCTGAAAATGAGAGGATGGCCTGTGCTGCAGGATCTGCCCATGCTGCCTCGTCATCAGTGATCACAAAATCACAGTCCCGGTGGATGTCTGGCTCGGCGTCTGTCGGCTGCTCTGAATCTGTGCTATCCTCTGAGCGTGCTCTCTCTCTGGCTCTGTAGTTCTCGACCGTCTCTATTTGTATACTCTCGCCCCCGACGCGAAAGTATACCTTCCCGCTATCTGATCAGTCACCGCCTTGGCTGTGACCAAGAACGGACGACCAAGGATGATGGGGGTATCTGCCACTGAATCAGGGATCTCCATGTCCAACATTACGAAGTCCACGGGGAATTTCAGGCCCTGAATCGTGACGATAACGTATCGCAACAACCCCTTCGGCCTCTTGACAGATCGATCTGCAAACTGAAGGACTGTCCTGCTCTGTCTAAGAGTGCCCAACTCGAAGCGGTTGAGAAGGGCTGCCAGGAGAAGGTTGATCGACGATCCGCTATCCAATAGAGTCCGGTCGAACCTCTGCTCACTAATCTGACATCTGACATACGGTGCCCCTGAATTCTGATCAGCGAAAATCCGAGCGACTAAGGTAAAGGTGCTAAATAGGTCGTTGCGACCTCGGTCACTCAGATGCACTTGATCAAGAAAAATTGAACCACTAATGAAAATAAAATCGATCAAAATACGAAGTAGCGGTCCTGCTATGGGTTTAACCTGGTATAGCACCCAAGGTCGAACTCAAGGAGCACGGGTTGGCCGAGAGGCCTACGAAGTAGTCAAAATAAAAGGAGAAAATCTTTTATGTGGTTTTTAATTTGTTTTATATTTTTTTTTGGATTTTTAAGTAATTAGGAAAATAAAGAAAAACAAGGAAAAGCACACTTCAACAATTTATTCAAAGCATCAAAAACCGACTAAAAATTGGAATAAAAATATTTTTATGTATTTTATACTTTGTAGTGTTTTTGGTGAATTTTTGAGAATTTTCTGATGTTTATTTTATTTTCTAAAAAGCAAAAAATGAAGCAAACAGTGGGTACTGTCCAGCCGAGCCAAAATGCCCTAGATAAAATATCTAAGGGCCTTAAAATGGCCTGAAGGTAATTTTCCTGTAAAGATGATAAAACAAGAAAATTTAGGTACCAATTTTATTGTTTTTGGATTTTTAATTTATTCACTAGAATTTTTATGGGTTTTTAAGTGTTTTTAAGTTTTTAGTGGTTTTCTGTAGTAAAAAATAGCCAAAATTGGCTAGAAAATCAAACTAAGCAAGACAAACAGTAGCCAATTTTTGTGGAATTTTTATAAGAGTTTTAATATTTTTTTTGTGATTTTTCAAGTTAGACAGTAGCAAAAATGAAGGTTTTTGAATTTTTTAAAATACCAAACGAAATCAAAAATGTCCTCAAAAATCCACAAAAATTTTACACCACGGCAGGAGTCATGTATCCAATTTTCGTTGGATTTGGAGGTGATTTGCTATTTTATTCAAGAATAAAGAAGGGGCACTGTGCACAGGGACCGAAGTGTAAATACCCAAAGTTCTGAGGGGTCTGGTGCAATTTTCCCAGTAAAACACGTGCCACGCGCGTGCCTGGGGCACTCAGGGACCCAAATGTGATAAAAATAAGTCCCGATGACTTATTGGTAACAAGTACCAAAAGTCCACGGGCTTATCTGCAAAATACCAAAAATATAACGCATATGTGGAAATAAATCACGCATAGGGGTATAAATGCAAATAAGTAAAAGATTTCATTCATTCAATAACATCCAGAACTACAGGGGTCTCTATTGCAAATAAACCAAAATATCACGTGTCAATGCACGTGTCCACAACTGGCAGGGGTATAAGTGCAAATACGATAAAAAGAAGGGTCCACAGTGCAATTTTCACAAAAACTAAACAACTACACTATGTATTTACAGGACTACAAACTAAATGCAGAAAGTAAAAGGGGTCTAAGGACAATTTACCCCTTATTTAATGTCGAAGGCTAGATGTGCGCCACGTCGACGATCTGACGGTGGAGAGAAGCGGGCGCTCAAACTCTGGAATGCAGGCCTGATCGGACGGTCAAGGGCCCTCCACGTGGAGATCGAACGGTCACGGTGCTTTGGAGGCCAAGCCCTTGGTGTATCGACGGAGGAGGAGAGGACACGTGGCAGATCCGACGGACGAGGCGTGCTGGTGCCTCTTCCTCCTAGCGGATGGTCAAGATCTGTCCTCGAAATGATCTGACGGTGATGCCACGCCTAGGAGGAACGGCTCAGATGACAACTGGGGCGCTGGGGACAATCGGACGGCGATGGAGGATGCTGGAAGAACAAGTCCCCAGCGAGACTCGCCGGGCTCGTGCGTGTGCGGTGCTCCTCCTTGGAGCCCTCTGAAGGTCGGAGAAGAATCGTGGAAGGCTCCCGCGTCTGCCGGTGGGCTCCGATGATCGAGCCGAGCTCCGAGGAGCTCGGTCGAGGTCGGCGGAGCTGGGTCTCCTGGCTGGATGGCGAAGGGCCTCAGATGGCCCTCGTTTTGACCTGAAAAGCGAACCAGAAGATTCACGGGTCGAGGGCAAATTGCCTCGACCCGGTTAGGCGAAGTGGGGGTGATGGATGTGTCGGGATGGCGAGCTCCGGCGAAGGTGGTGGACGGAGGAGCTCGGTTCCCATCTCCTGTGCGAGCTGGGTTGGGCGAATGGGTGAAGAAGGTGCGTCGGGAGGAGGCGGACGTAATGGACGATTCCGATGATCGAAATGGGTGACGGAATGGTCGGAATCAAAGGAACGCGGCGGCGGAGCGATTTGGGCGTAAACTGAAATTAAAGGAAAAGATAGGCTATCAGAGCTACCTGGGTGATCGGAGAGACTGGGGAGGAGCTGCTGAAGCTCCTGGTCGTTGCCTCGAGGATCGTCTCGCTCCGAGGCTCGAAGCTCACGCTGGTGGCGGAGCTATGGCGGCTGGGCTCGCCGGATCGATGGCGAAGCTCCCTCTCCTCGCTTCGACAGGCTCAGACGCGAGCTGTCACTCTCACGGTTGCTCTGGAGCTCACAGGAGGAGGAAACAACTAGCCAAAGATGGTGAAAATGGGTGGCGGAGCTCGCTTATGTATGCTGGAGGGGTCCGGCTAAGACTGGCTCGGGTAGGTCGATGAGGAGCGCGGATCCCAAGGTGTGTGCCCGGCGAGGATGTCGGATGTGGGAGGATCAAAACGGAGCCAGGGTTTGGTGAAATAGTGATCGGGTCGAGCGGGTAGAAATTCGAGAAATCGGGTCCACGACCTAGATCCGCGGGAGGTGGTCCTGGGGGGGTAGTTGACCGGGCGGTCAACATCCCCAGGACCCAATGGGAATGGGCCACGTGGCTGAGTTTTGAAATGGAAATTAAGGGTAGCTAGGGCCCAAATTTGCAAAAACTCAAAACACAAAATATTTTTATTTTATTTTTTCTGTTTTTTAGTGATTTTTAATTAATTTTTGGAAATAAAAATAAGGTATATACATAGTATGTACTATATAGGTATATGTACATAATTAGGGTTTTTGATTTTTTTTTATTTTTAATTATTATTTTTGTGCAATTTTATCCCTATTTTATATTTTATTTATTTATAGAATAAAATAAGGAATAAAAAGGTATTTTTATTTTATTTTTATTATTTATGTACATAGGTTAAAAAAATATATACATCTATATACATGGTATATGTACAATGTATTTTTGTATTTTTAATTTTGCTATTTTTATTTTGCTTTTGTTTTAATTGTTTTTATTTTATGTATTTACAATATATAACATAGAATATTTATAAAAAGTTTGGAAATTAATTTTATTTATTTATAAGGTTAAATAAATATGGAAGAGTGGTTTATATACATAGTGGAGAGAGTATTTTTGTTCTTTTTGATTTTTTTTTCTTTTTCTTTTGTTTTTATACTTCTAAATATATATACAAGTATTTACAAGTATATTTTTGGTGAGGAAAATATCTTTATTTTATTTACATAAATATTTACACACATGAGCCCCTATCTCCCTCTACTTTGGCTTTTATGCGGTCAGGCCCATGATGAGCCCTCCCTTGGGTTAGGTTGCTCAATATTTATTCTAAATATTTCCCTCTTTTTCTTTTTAATCTTTATTCTTTTATTTTTGCACAAAAACATGCTAATTATAGGTTTTTACACAATGCATGCTTTTGGTAATTAATTGTATTTACGCATATCTACATGTATTTGCAAAGGTTTTTGTAGCTAAAATATAAGAATAAAGAGTGATGAATGAGTATTCATCAGTGGCCTACAAAGCAGCCATGCGGAGGCGATCAGGGCTTGTCCTATCAGAGCAAAAGAAGGATGCAAGATTGTTGGATGGCATGGTGATGATGGCCGATAGTGGTGCTTCTCGTGGAACCCCTTCTCCCCTTCATTATAGACAGGGGATTTGTGGCTTGGAGATCACGATGTTCAGGTGTAGCTTGTAAACAGGATACGGATCCTATGTTGTGGTATTGTACCTGCTGTAGGCATGGGAGCCGCTTGATCTTGAATTCTTGATCGAGTGGTTCACACGATTTTAGACGGTACAGACCCACAAAAAGTGTAAAATCGTGTGAACTGTCCGATCAAGATCGAGCGGCGCACACGCCTACAACAGACTCTGTTGCACTCCCTCTTGCAGCTGATGATCCCCTCTCACCCCGTCACCCTCATGCCTTC
The DNA here is from genome assembly GCA_037367405.1 of Ottelia alismoides. Classification (NCBI taxonomy): domain Eukaryota; kingdom Viridiplantae; phylum Streptophyta; class Magnoliopsida; order Alismatales; family Hydrocharitaceae; genus Ottelia; species Ottelia alismoides. The sequence goes on along the minus strand of JAZKJV010009625.1, from coordinate 477,229 downwards.
TACCATCTCAGAGAGGTTCATCTCCAACAGGGCCCCTTGCTCCAGATCCCACGTCGTCGGTGCACGTCGCATCACCCCCGTGCCTTCCACCCTCCTGAAGAACTCTCTCCCAACGGCACCCCGGGCTCCAAAACCCATGCCGTTGTCGCCCGCCACATCACTCCCACACCTTCCACCCTCCCGAAAAGCCTCCCTCTCCAATGGCAGCACCCCCTACGGTAGCAGAGGTGAAGGTGGTGACAAAGGAGGAAGGGAGATGGTGAGGAGCAAGAAGAGGGAGGGGGGAAGATCCACCATTAGATTATGGAGTGGTTTGATAGAGAACATCCTCTGGTGGGAACCATCCGATCTTGATTGAGCGATTCACACGATTTTGTACGGTACGGGCGCACAAAAAGTATAAAATCGTGCGAACAGCTCGATCAAGATTGAGCGGTTCCCATGATCACAACAGACTCTGCTGCATTTTGGCCCACATCAGACGATCCGATTCTGTGGTTTGATTAACCCGATGTTAACTCAAGCATGTAAACTCAAAAGTTAAATTGAATGTATGGTGGTAGTGTAAAACAGAGCAGTTTGCAGGGGTAAGATGATAATTACAAAAGATGCATGGTCAAAAACATAATTTACAATTTTTTAAAGTTTGTGGTGTAAAAATCCGTAGATGAAAATATAATTATTAAAATATATGAAAAATGACGATTGGGAAAAAAGAAACCATCTGTGTTTTGCACTGGAGGCATAAAAAGAATGAAAGAGAAGTGGGGGTATTGGAGACTTGTAAAATTGTATCAATGTAAACAATTATAAGCAATGACAGAAGGTGTATGGGTGTAAGTTTGGTAAGAAAAAGAAGCGAGACAAGAACATGAAATATGAATGATCGATGTTCTACGTTGAGTTATAACTTACTAGTTACTTATTACAACATATAAAAGTATCCATTTTGATATGATCCGAGTTATGTTGCGGCAAAGTCGAACCTAAGCAAAGATATCGAATGTGTGGATAATGGTACTACACATATCCTACGTAAGGGTTTACCTTGTTATAAACATAATTTTCTCATTAAGACTCTTGCTTAGTAGGGTTTGCACTATGTGATTATACTGGGAGAACATGTGAAAAAATAGTTAACTAAGTGAATATTAGGACTTGTCGGGAAAATCTATAGGAATCAATATATAGGGAGACTGATAGATCTATGATATTAATTTAAAATATAGATCTATATTAAATAATTAAGTACTAACCGGAGGCCATCGCGGCGAGACGAAGACTCGAAGCGGAACGGAAGCGGGGAAAATCGGGTTTCCTTCTCCTTCTCAACCTTGACTAAGATGCTTGAGTAATGGATCCTCACACATACTTGGTTGAGGGAGAGGAGACCCCTTGCCATATATTTGTACACATGAATGATTGCCTCTCCATTAAGGTAACCACCATGTCAAAGGTAACCCTTAATGGGATGCATCCTTTCACATCATAAGCCACCCTTTAAACAATAATAATAAATATTTTTTATGTCATCACAACATTCTCCCACTTGGCCCATTTGACAGATTTGTTGCCTTTCATTTGTTAACTTAAGTTCCACTAGCATGAATCTTGGCGGTCAATACCTATCAAACAGATATTTCCTTCCAAGCACTACACTACTAATGACTTGCTTAATTTAACAAAAAAACTTCATATGTCAATATCCAAATATCAATACGGGTCCTAACTTTATGTCTGTTAATGAAGTGCATGCAACTACAGGTAACAAACAATAAAAGAAGTAGATCATATTATCAAAACTTAAAGTGTATACATCTGGATGTATTGATATGATTACAAGGTAATTAATAAGCACATTTCAGTTACATGATTAATGAATATACTATGCGGTAATCCCTTCGTCATATGATCTGCAATCATGTACTTAGTATCTATATGTCCAATCAATACTAGATGATCTCTTACTTTCTCCTTAACAACAAGATACTTGATGTCAATTCTCATTCAAGCACATGTATACTTGTTATTTGCAAAAAAATACTAATGTAAAATTATTACAATGAATCTTTAATAGCCTTGAGATTGAATCAACTATATTCAGACCCACGATGAAATTCTTTAGCCAAACTAATGGTGTAGTAGCCTCATGACATGCCACGAACTCAGCTTTCCATGGTACTAGAAGTAATAAGTGGTTGTTTCACACTTCTCCATGAAATAACATCTCCCGCGAGTAGAAAGATATATCCAGAGGTAGAATTTTTATCATCCTTACAACCCGTGTAATCCGAATCCGAATAGCCAATGACTTATAAGGAATCTAAATGCTGGTAGATGACTATAAAACCCTTAATTCCTTACAAATATCACAAGACCTTCTTTGCTGCTATCCAATGGTACATGCCTGGATTGCTTTAATATCTACCCAACATCCCAACTGCAAAACATATATCTAGTCTAGTTCATTTTTTAGCATACATTAGACTTTCAATGATAGATTTATAAGGGATTCCCTTCATCTTTCCTTTTCCAAATTATTTTGGGGTGAGAAAATCTTACCTCCTTTTACAATAGGTGCTGGAATAACAGAGCAATATTTCAAACCAAACGTTTCTAATACATTTTCAATATATACCTTTTGAGACAATACAAGCATTCTCTTAGATCTGTCTCTATGAAGTTCTATGCCAATGACATATTCTGCATTGCTCACACTACAACAAAGTTGAGCTATAGTGACATTTTTTAAAATCTGTCACTAAATTAGTTGTTATTAAATATATAGTGACGATATTATCCATTGCGAAATGAGTTTTCATACTCGAAGTTAGCAACGAAAATCATATCTATTGCTATCATCAGCAACGGTCCATATATCGACGCTTACCCGTTGCTATTTTTCAAAATATCAACTAAGCATCACTATTTTTTAGTTCAAAATTAAACGATGATTAATTAGAAGTTTGAAAAATAGTAATGGATAAGCATCGTTATTTGGACCGTTGTTAATGATATAACAACATATATGATATTGCTCGCTAATTTCAACTACAAAAAATCATTCGCAACGAATAATATCGTCGTTATATATTTAACAACGGCTAATTTAGTGGTGGATTTCGAAAAATCGTCACTATAGCTCAAATTTGTTGTAGTGTCATATCCTTCATTTCAAAATTATTTGAAAGAAACATCTTTGTTTGATGTAACATCCCGAGGTCATTATAAGCAAGCAAAATATCATCCACATATAAGACTAGAAAAGCATATTTACTCCTAATCGTCTTAAGGTATATGTAATTATCAACAATGCTTTCAACAAAATAGAATGAAGTTATAGCATTGTTAAACTTAATGTACTATTGACGAGATGCTTGTTTTAGTCCGTGTATAGATTTCCTTAACTTGTAAACTAAATGCTTGCCTTTATCTCCAAGAAATCCCTCATGTTGTCGCATATAAACATCATCGTCCAAATCTCCATTAAGAAAGGTCGTTTTCACATCCATTTGATGTAACTCTAAGTCAAAATAGGCTACTAATGCCATGATTATTCGCAAGGAGTCCTTTCGTAATACCGGGGCGAAAGTCCAATGATAATCTATACCCTTTTTTTGAGTGAAACCTTTAGCCACAAGTCTAGCTTTATATCTCTCAATGTTACCTAATGAGACTTTCTGAGTTTTAATAACTCAACCAAGTCTCATACTTAGTTTGCACTCGTAGATTGCATCTTCTTCCTCATGGCATTGTACCAATCAGTAAAGTTAATGCAATTCATGTCTTGTGAAAACGATATTGGATCCTTTAATATTCCCATGTCGTAGTCACATTCTTGTATGTATGTTATAAAATCTAATGAGATTGTTGATTTTATTATTCGACCAGATTTATGTAACAATACCTTGTTGAACACTTGGTATTTTTTTCAACTTGATTCTCAGATACTAGTAGATTCACTATTGGTTCAACCAAAGGATATCTTGCGCTTGAGGAATGATAATGTCTTGATGCTGTAACTCATTCAAGATATTGTGTTGAATATTTTGCATCTCCTTTTCTAGTGGTATAACAAGATCCGATAATTCATCAAGTATGATATCTTTAAATAATATCATGTTCTCAATATTCTCGTTATTTTCCAAAAATATGCCATTAATTGATTCTACAGTACTCGGTTTTCTATTTGGATAACAGAATCTATAACCTTTAGAGCCTTTTAGATAACCAATGAAATATCCACTTTTAGTCTTCATATCCAATTTTTTTTTGTGGATTACATATTCTAATATCAGCTTGACAAGCCCAAACGTGTATGTGCTCCAATCTTTCTTTCCATCCCTTCCAAAGCTCAAATGGAGTGGATAGAACCGCTTTTGTTGAAACTCTATTCAATATATACACGATTGTCTTTGTGTTCCAATCGCTTCAACTTATGATGGCATGTGACTTCCCATATAGACACTTCGCTCATTTTTTAGTGGCTTCTGCATGCTCAGAAATACCTGCATGAAGTTAGAAATATGTATTGAAGGATCAGAGTCAAGCCATCAAGTATTAAAAGGGACATCAATAAAATTAGATTCATAGCATACATGACATTGATGTATACCTTTCTTGGCGAGTCATTCCTTAAGCTTGATGCATTCCTTCTTGACATGTACAGGTTTCTTGCAAAAGAAGCATTTCGCTTTCTTAAAATTAACATGCTTCTTTTCTAAATGTTTTACCTCCCTTTTCCATTTAATCCCTTTATCTCAAATGACCAAATAGACACTCCGAACCTTATCTTGTTTGAGCCTATTTTCCCCTTGTACACACATCACTAATAACACGTTTAGAGTCCAATGATACTTATGTGTTGTAGCAAATCTTGAATGGCTCATATTGCAAAGATAATGTATTGAGAATTATAGGACAAGTAATAGCTCCGAAATATCAAATTTGAGCATCTTGAGTTGAGCAACAATATTGCTCATCTCCATTATATGCTCTCTTATCCCAGTGTTACCATTGTACCTCATAGAAGATACATTGGTAAGGACTATGTTTAAACATTGTTGTACTCGATAAACATTGTTGTAATGGACCTATTCTAGATGGAAGGCAATAAAAGTCTCTGTTTCTAACGAAATTCGAATAGCATATAGGACAAATATATAGATAAATACACATGATAATTTTTTTTGAAAAAAAAATAAAAATAACATAAAAAATGAAGCGAGAGCAACTATGTTAGCTACTCGAAAGGGGCAGCCCCATTGAACCCGTATCATATAAAAAATCGCTCATGTTATTTTTTATTTGCCACCGAGGCACGGTTGTTTGTGTTGTCATTACATTTGTGAATGTTACTCTCACTCCAACTTGTTATTATATTTCAAAGGAGAATAGCAAGTGTGTTGCTTTTTAAGTGTTTAATAACGTCACCATTTTTGCCACTTTAATGTTATTTTGCCACGTTTTATTACATGCACTATAATATTGCTTGATGCCCCCTACTATTGCTACTTTAAGGTGTTAACTTGTCTCCAGCATACATCACTAGATAAAAGATCCAAGTGCCGGTAATTAAGCTGCAAACGAATGTAACCTTATATTTATTTAGTTCTGTTATGAGGATTTCCTAAATTAATTACAACAAATATAATACGATGATATTCAAATTCTACATTCCTCAAATGCAATTGACTTACTTCATAATCTGACAACTATGAAATAGTGAGAGTCCCTCAATTTGTCAATGATAAACAAATAAATAAAAAATAGATCATCAGGAGCTAACTTGTCATGGAATAATTTGTATTGAGTATAAAATATTAGAGACTCACGAACAAGTTTTATTATACCAACCTAATGATGGATAAAGAGATGGATAATGATTTTGCAAGACAGACTACCAAAGGTAACATGATTGTTTAATTTCAAGCTAGAGAAACGGTAATAGATATAGAAACAAAACTATGCCAAAAAGAAGGAAAACCGTCTAGAAATGCAAATAAAAGAACTGCATTGACTGAAGGCAACAAGGAACCTCTAAAAACAAAAAAGAGATTTTCCATGGAGAAAACAGCTCATGCCTTGAGCTTGCCATAGAACTTGGCCTTCTCCTCAGTGGTCTGGAAGCGGCCATGTCCAAACTTCGATGAAGTGTCGATAAATTTGAGCTTGATCTCCTCCAGTGCCAGTCTGGAAGTTTGCTTGAGAAGGGATTGCCTTAAAGTAACAACACGCTTCTTAGGTCCAACACAGCAACCCTTTATCAAGATGTAGTCATCCTTCACAATACCATAGTGCGGAAATCCACCAATCGGAGTTATGTCCTTGTCCGTCCTGTAAGTTAATATCAAAGATTAAATAAAAGAAATTAAGTCAATATCATGTTAAATATCATGTTAACATGCTGGAGTCAGTGACCAAACAGGTTAAGATCACAAATAAATGAAACAATGTTGTCGAATCCTAGTAGGCAATCCCTAACCTGTCAAACTCTGTGAGAGCCTTGTGAGACTCTTCCCCAGCCTTGCCAAGCTTGTAGATCTTCTTGTTCATCTCAGTACGGTGGTGATATCCATTCTGTCCAGCCCTGGCAACTGTATAAGAAACCCTAGCAGGGTGCCAAGCCCCAATACAGGCAACCTTCCGCAGACCCCTGTGGGTCTTGCGCGGGAGCCTGGTGACTCCCCAACGAGTGACAACACCTTCATAACCCTTGCCCTTTGTAACTCCGATAATATCAATCATTTCATCTTTCTGGAAGACTGCATCAATAGGAATTTGCTTCTCAAAAAAGCCATACGCAAAGTCAACTTTCTGGGCTACAGTTCCCCCATTCACCTGGATCTCCATAAGATGTGCTTTTTTCTGCTTCAGACCTTTTATCTTCTTGATCTGTATTAAGACAAACGGGTCTTATGTTAAAAAGAAAACAAGTTTCACTGTGATTCAAATGTTGGACATGAGAAGCAAGCATAAATAGTGATAAGCACAATAATGGTAATCTAATGCATCAGCAACAAAAAAAAACACGCAATGTACCTGAGTATGTGCCAGGACACGAACAACAGAAGAGTACTTCTTAACCTTCTCCAGTTGAGCATGGATATCCTTCTTCCCATCTTCTGTTTCATACTTCTTTGCATAGTTAGTAAATGCCTTCTTCTTTGACTTGCACCAGTTCTTGTGAAACCTCCTCCTCACCTCTTCACTAAGATGCTGAGCCCAGACGGTAGTCAGCGAGCGGAGACCACGAGGAGTCTTGACATAACCAACAATGCCCACAACAACCATAGGCGGAGCTTCTATCACAGTCACCGCCTCACAAGTTTCCTTTTTGTGAAGCTCTGGAAGGATGGAACAAAATTGGGAATCGTAATTGTATTGGATTAGTAACCAGTTCCTAAACAACTCCCAATGGACTTTAGATTAAGTGTAAAGCATTCAGTTGCGGCAAGGGTAAAGTAACAACATAAAAGGGAGCAACAAGAAAAAAAAACACATTGATGAATAAAGTAAGGACTGCCACAAAAAACATGCATTGATTAATAAAAAATAATTATGGACTACAAACATTATCTATCGCAACCAATGTATCAACAAAAATCTTTGAATCAATTGTATTCTAAAAAATAGAACATAAAAAACTCACTTGATCCAGGCTTTTCAACTTCTCTGACAATGTGAGTCATTCCCGCCTTGTATCCCAAAAAGGCCGTGAGCCTGCAGGGCTTGGTTGGATCATCCCTTGGAAAAGACTTCACTGAAAAAAATCATTAAACAGGATAAGGATATATAACACAACCATCATACTCATGATGTCATGCAGTGCAACAAATAACTAACTTTTAGAACAAGCAACTTCAACTACTCTAAAAAAATCAGATCATTTCCAATCAACAAAAAACTATACAATTATTCAAGAATAAATATGCTATAAATATCTCAATAATAAAACGTTTATAAATATGTTTTCAACATAACTTAACATTAAAGGGATCGGGAATCTGCAGTAAAAAGTAAATTGGCAAGAACAACAATCGATGAGACGCAATCCATAAAAAATAACTTGATAACAGATGCTAAATATAAACAGATACACACATATAAACAAACACGATACTAACATACATACTCATCACCAACAGCAATTGATTGCAGTTAGCAACTCGATACTTATATACATACTCATCACCAACAGATTTATTTGCAGTTAGCATCCCTCCCTTTCTTTAAACAGACGATAAATTTTGAACTAAAAAGGATTTATCCAGGATGGCTGTCTGGTTAAAAAACAGGCGTTGGCTGAATAATGCTATGAACATGAAATCTAGCATCTTAAAAATGTAAACAAAAATAAGTTGGAACAACATTAGCAATAATTTACCAATGTCGGTGTTAAAAAATGCAACTATTTGTATTTAAATGATTGCGCACAAATATAAAGTAATTGGGATTATGTGAAATTCAGAGTCTGCGCCAAGATGGTATTCACAATCCTTTTTCAATAGTACATAAATAATATGAAAATGAATATCCACGGACTAAGGCCCCGTTCGATTGGGGGGTTACCCCCCACTATGGGTGGGTGGGTAACCCCCCAAAACCCACACTTCTAACCCACTTGTGGGGCCCACTCCTTTCCTATCAAAAAATATATATATTATACCATCATATCATCTAAAAATCATAAAATACTCAACTTCTACTCACTATTCCAAACTTCAATACAATCACATCACAACAACTACCCACTTTTTCAAATTTCAATACAATCATACAATAATAACTACCAACTTTTTCAAATTTCAATACAATCACATCACACAAACCCTCCCAACCCTTAACCCACCAACCAAACACACAAACTCAAATCCGGGTTATCCACCCCTGGCTAACCTCGCAGCCGAACACCACCTAAAGGATGTCTATACAAAAATATGATGCTGACATCGAGGATGTCTATACAAAAATATGATGCTGACATCAACTACTCTTTACACACACCATCAATCTCATTTTAGAAAATGTTATATGGTCGTTAATATTTAAAAAGTAGCCCTGCATAAGGTAGTTAAGATATTATATAATTCAAAAATGAGGTCAAAAGTGGATTCGAGCTCCCATTTCAGAACTTGGAACTACCAAAACAAACTTCGAGATCTTGCCACCAAATATGTTCTATCTGCATCCGTTCCTCCTTTCTTTTCTCTCAACTCAGTTTCTTCAAACTTCCTTTCAATTAATACATTTTAACATTTTGATTGCATATTTTCATGAAAATGTAAATTTTGTTCAGAAAAATATATTAAAATTAAACCTTGCCAAATATGTATATAATTAATGCATCAAATCTTAAGAAAACATGGAAGTATGCAGAGAATGAAGAAAACCTTTCCCCCTGTGACGTGAGGATCTTTTTCTCGGAAGGAACCCAAGACTTCCATGACGAGGGTGCTCAAACTTGCGATGAGACATTCTTGTCCTACCTGTAAATCTATTAGACTAAGAATGGACACAACAAAAAATGTCCCTTTTAAGAAGACCTACTTAAACCATGATAGAAGATGATAAATTCAAAGCTAAATATGATCAAGCTCTGATTATTAAAATCGGTAGTTAAATAAAAATAGATAGACTGAGTGGAGAAGTTGAACAAACTCTATCACAATCTCGACGAAAGCAAGATAACGAGGACAAGCTAGAGAACCACTAAGCCAAGCACTGCAACCTAAAGTAGCGTGATAGGAAGATAGCTCCACAACCAAAGGCCTATGGCATAAATAAAGCCAATTCTCGGGCTCTCGTGTATTTCTTTCCATCAACCCAATATGCGGGTCTTTGGCAGAAGAGAACCTATCAAAGACTCCAGCCTTGATTAATTTCAAAGATTTGATCTTTCTGTGAAGCTAACTCTTCCATCAAACACGATGGGCGCAGGAACCAGAATTAATGTCTCTCTATCTCTCCAGAACGACATGAAGAAACATATTGTCGCAATTAAATTAAGAGAAACGTCTTAGATACCAGAAATTAAAAGCAAACAATTTTATAAAAATTAGATAAACGATGAAAAAATCGCTTGTTAGCGTGAATACGGATTGAAGACAAGTAACAAATCACCGGAAAGAAGTAGATATATGCAAAAGGCGAGGTGACCTATGTACAATGAACAAGATGGATCAGGATACGTAAAAATCAATACTTTTGGCTCTAGTTTAGATAAAATAGGTCTTCGGATAGATGTCATAAATTATGGATGGAATCTAATAGAATTACGAGTAAGAGGCATCGAAATATGTAAAGATATAATTTTTATCGCTGATGTTGTTGAGAGGAATCGAAACATTGCAGAAAAAACAGTAACCGGAGAATTTGCCGACCTTCTGACCTAAAGAAGATGCAAACAAAATCTGAAGGCCGCAGGGATCGAAAGAGAACTGGAGATGAGCAAAGTGAGATCTGGCGGCTGGATATTACCTCGATCGAGCGTGTGCCGACAAGAGGGAGAGCGGCGTTGGGAATGGCGTTGTGCTTAGCCCTAGGATCTCGGTATGTTTTAAAGGGGAATGAACGGCCACGATCCTCTGGATAGTGATCTGGACTGGTCGTGTTTGCACGTAAGACCTATTCATATAATGGGTTTTAATTGGGCTTGTGGAGTGGGCTGCGTCTTTAGAAGATCAGACTCCCTTGCCCCATTTGTTCCCTATATGGTAGAGATACTATTGCATTACCCGTGTTCCTTGTAAAGTATACTATTGTATTACCCGTGCTACATTTGTTTCGTTGTAAAGGAAATAAACTGTAAGATTTTCTTTGTTTGGAAAATAAGTATTGGAATAAAACGTCAATTTTTCGTACGGTGCGATTTCTAATAATATGGTTATTCATATCCTAATATTATTATTTCATCTTATTTCACCTTTATTCTTATCTTTATTATATCTTACCTATCATTATTTCACATTATTCTACTTATTCTTATCTTTTCAGCTGAACAGAGAATAAATCCTTTTTCTTCTTATTCCTCATCTTCATTCCCGAAGCGAACGTCCCGTGATAGAATCAAAACAAGAATGAAATTAATATGAAATAGAAAGGATTGGATTTTTTCCACTCCATTATTTAGTTCGTATTGAGAATGGAACATTTCACATGAGACAAACTTCTGTTGTTAATAGGGTTACCAGTGCGCATAATAACAATATATTATATGAATCCAAATGAATTAACAGAGAAACGGAAACAATCAACAAAATGATAATCATACGTTTCCCATTCATTTCCAGATTACGAAGTGCACAAAGGAACCAATTATTAAATCGGGAACACAACATAGGGCGCGATCCAGGAAAGGCAAAGCAATAAACGAATAGCAACTTGGAAATGAGAAAATAGATTAGATGAGAGATCACCGAAGCATCCATGAAATGGATTGTCCTTAGAGAGGATTTCGCCCCCACAATACCGGTGCGTAGGGTACTGGCGATCCGCTCCCGAGATACGACGGTTTACGGTCGTCGTCCGCGCACACCGAAGAGACCGTCCTCGAAAGCACCTCCGAGAACTTGTAGCCGAGAAGAAACAGGGTCGCAGGCGCGCGAGAGAGAGAACAAGAGTGACGACGGGTTTTTCTTATGAGTGAAGAAAAATGACGTCAGGTGAGGGATATAAAAAGAGGAACTCGCGTGTCCTAGCGCGCGGTCCCTTAGGTTTCGAAAATGCCCTTCAACGGACGTGTCCTTTTGGATCCCAAAGTCGCGACTAAGTCGAGCCGTTTGTATCAAGTCTGATTCCCAATGTGGTCGAAATCAAATTAATCTACCTGATTAATTTAATCGATCAGCCAAATAAAATCCGCAGCAAAAGTATCGAGATTTGAGATGGGAATTGACTCTTCAAAACCCGAGCCGGAGCTGGTGTCAGTGCCGAAGAAGGAGCGGAGCGCGCACGCGCATGTGTGGTCCTCCATTCCTCCTATCTACTATTGCTACAAGAACTTGGAGTGTAGACTCATATAAGTCCACCAAAAATTTAAATCTCTAAGGTATGGTACTAAACTTCAACCCAAACTCATCCATGTTTCAAATTTGGGAATTCTTAACTTTCCCTCCAAACCATTTGGTTTCCAAATTGAAACCAAATTAATTCCAATTGTAATTACATAAGTTTTCCAATTAAAACATGAATACAATTTTTAATACAACAATCCCCCCACGAATTCACCAATTTGAAAAAGAGATTCAAAAAAGATTTAAGAGACTTCTTTCGGCTGCCCACACTTTACTTTCAGTAAAGGTACCTTCCGGTTTGAACATCTACTTGAGTTTACTACTTTCACTTTAAGAGGAACGAAGTGAACTACGTCTTGAACTTCAGACCTTAGTGTTAAAGTATACGGTAGAAACAACAAAGCGTTGTTCTTGGTGCAATCTTCAGGGTTGGTGCTCTTAAAGGCCATGCATCCTTATCTTGTTTCATGAGTGTGTTTAGGAAAGACCCTCTTCCTTTAACTGCGGCCCACAGTAATACTCACATAGGTGGCGTTCTCCAAGGATGCACTGCTAACATCCTGCCTAAAGGCTTGAACCCATTCAGAGCCTACTCTCTTCCTAAACTTGCAGCTTGAACGGCACTCAGGCTTCCAAGGATAAGACACTCATTCTTACACATTAAATTAGAGTGCCAACCAGTTCTCCAAACAGCTTTTTATTACCACATTAAACCTACTTAGTGGGATCTCCACTCAGATAGGTTGGGTTGCCACTGTGAAGGAACTCTCAATTGGTCTCAGCCCCATCCCAAGCCTAGACTTTAGAACTAAAGATCTATCAAGTTCCTTAGTCAACGGATCTGTCGTGTTGTCTTTGGATCCAACGAAATCCACAGCCAACACTCCTCGAGACACCAAATCTCTTAACGTCTTAAGTCTGATTTGTATATGTCCCCTTGTTTTCTGATTGAACTTTGAACTCTTGATCTTGGCAATTGTGGTCATATTATAACAATGTACCGAGATCGCGGAAACAGGCTGACCTACCATGGGAATTTCAAACAGAAGTTCCCTTAGCCATTCAGTCTCAATTCCAGTGGTGTCCAAAGCACACACCTCTGCCTCAAAAGTGGATCGAGTTAGAATTGTCTGCTTCACAGACCTCCAGGAGATTGCACCGCCTCCAAGGGTAAATACATACCCTGTAACACCATTACTCCCATACTCCTCTATTTTCCCTATCCAGCTTGCATCACTGTATCCTTTTAGTACAGAAGGATGTCTACCATAATGCAAATTAAGGGAAATAGTTCCCTTCAAGTACTCCAGTACTCGATCCAGAGCCTCCCAGTGAGTACGGTCAGGACAGCTAGTGTATCTACTCAGCTTTACAACCGAGAATGAAATATCAGGTCTCGTGTAATTTACAAGATACATTAAACTTCCTATCACCTGTGAATACCTTAGTTGAGCTACAGGTACTCCACTTTTATTCTTAAACAGCGTTTTCGATGAATCAAACGGAATGCTTACAGCTTTAAAATCTTGATATCCAAATTTCTCAAGTACCTTCTCAACATAGTGAGATTGAGAAACTACAATCCCATCAACTGACCTCGTCAGTTTGAGACCTAAGATCTTATCAGCAACACCCATGTCCTTCATCTCAAACTTGCTATTTAAGAATGCCTTAATCTCATTAATAATCCTCATATGTGATCCGAACAACGATATGTCATCAACATATAGGCACAAGACAATACACTCATCACCTTTCACCTTGGAATAGATACACTTATCGGATTCATGAACCTTAAAGCCATATGACAAAATAGTCTTGTCAAATTTTTCATGCCACTGCTTTGGTGCTTGTTTCAATCCGTAAAGGGATTTGACAAACTTGCAAACCTTTCCCTCATTCCCAAGAGTCACAAGCCCATCAGGTTGATTCATATAGATCTCTTCCTCAAGATCACCATGCAAGAAGGTGGTCTTCACATCCATCTAGTGGATAGAGATATCATATACAGATGCCAATGCTATGAGCATCCGGATTGTGGTCATCCTAGTCACAGGGGAATAGGTATAAAAATAATCGATACCTTCCTTTTGACTAAAGCCCTTGGAAACTAATCTGGCTTTGTGCTTTTCAATTGATCCGTCAGGTCTAAGCTTTCTCTTAAATGCCCACTTGCACCCAATGGTAGAGCACCCTTTGGGTAAATCAACCAATTTCCAAGTTCCATTAGCCATAATGTAATCCATCTCAGATTTGATTACTTACTTCCATTGTTTTGCTTCAGACGAAGCTATGGCTTCCTTGTAACTTGGTGGATCACACTCGATCTGGTAGACAACAAAGTCGCTACCCAGATCCTTAGCTATCCGAGATCTTTTACTCATTGGCTCAATCTCTTCAGAAAGATCATTGGGTTCAGGTTGAGTCTCAACCCCCACATTCGTTATCCTTTTCCACTTGATCTGGAATAGATCCTGATGTAGAGGCGCCCTCAATGGTCAGATTTTGAGGAATCCCAATCTTCAACGGGAAGACATCCTCAAAGAAGGTAGCATCACGAAGTTTAACAATGGTGTTGACTTCTATGCCCGGTATATCGGACTGAATTACCAAGAACCTATATACATAGATATTTTCCAAATAACCTAAGAAGATCGCATCAACAGTTTTAGGATCAAGCTTCTTTCTCTTGTGTTCTGGGACTAAATTCTTAGCGAGATAGTCCCACACTTTGAGATATCTTAAACTCGATTTCTTATTTCTCCAAAGTTCAAAGGGACACTTTTCCATATGTTTTGGAGGAACCCTATTTAGAATATGGCAAGCCGTATTCAAGGCTTCTCCCCACATATAGATTGGAAGTCCAGAACTCTGTGGGAAAGCATTGATCATGTCAGTTAAGGCTCTATTATTTCGTCCTGCTATCCTATTTGATTGCGGTGAATATGGGGCCGTAACTTCATGAACTATGCCAAACGATTTGCATTGTTCATCAAATAAGTTAGAGATATATTCACCTCCTCTATCTGACCTAAGGCGTTTAAACACTTTTCCTGTTTGTGTCTCAACCTCATTCTTAAATATAATAAATTTATCAAAGGCTTCATCCTTGGATTTCATTAGATATACATAGCAGTATCTACTGCCATCATCTATAAAGGTGATAAAGTATTTCTTATTGTCTCGGGTCAACACACCATTAAACTCACAGATATCTGTGTGCACTAGATCCAAGATCTCACTATCTCTAGAAACAGACTGAAAAGACTTCCTAGGTACCTTAGCTTGTACACAGATTTCACATTTTTGAGTTTTATTAATAGAGTGTTTAGGGATCAACTCTAAATTCATCATTCTTTTAATTGAATTAAAGTTTACATGTCCCAATCTAACATGCCACAGATCACAAGATTCTAGGTTATTCACAACATGAGACACATAATTAGAACATTCAGAATTCAAAACATTCAATTCATTAATATTTACTGAATCACATCTAATTCTAAATAACAAATCAAAATCTGCCCAATAACATTTTCCATAAAAAATGTTATTTCTCATAATAACAACTTTATTACATTTAAAGTTTAATTCAGAACCATTTCTAACTAAGATAGAGCCAGATAAAATATTCTTCTTGATATCAGGAACATGCAACACCTTGTGCAATGTCCAGACACGTCCAGAGGAGAACCTCAAGTTGACTTGTCCCGACCCTAGCACCCTGGCTGCAGAATCGTTCCCCATCTTAACAGTCCCACCACTGCAGGTCTGATAAGAAGAAAACAAAGTTCTGTTATAACAGATATTTACATTGACTCACGTATCCACGAGCCACTCATTTGGATCATAGATATGATATAGTTCAGGTTTTACAGAGACATATCCCTCGCTAGTCCCGAGTCCCATAGTGATCATGTTCACTTGTGGACTCCCGTCTGCAGACTTAGGTTGAGCCTTCAAGGACGGACAATCCTTCTTCCAATGGCCAACTTGATTACAGTGCCAGCAGGGTTTATTCT
Organism: Ottelia alismoides; assembly: GCA_037367405.1. Taxonomy (NCBI): domain Eukaryota; kingdom Viridiplantae; phylum Streptophyta; class Magnoliopsida; order Alismatales; family Hydrocharitaceae; genus Ottelia; species Ottelia alismoides. The sequence goes on along the minus strand of JAZKJV010009625.1, from coordinate 461,193 downwards.
TTACCTTTTTTGGATCTTGCCATTTGGTTTCATTTTATTATTATTAGGACACTTTCCCTTCTTGTCTTTGCCCCTTGAGGTCATGAAATTGACCTTATCTTGAATATCAACAGGAAGCACATGTTTTTGTTTCCTGTGTTCCTCCTCTATGGCAATTGCCACCATTAAGTCATCAATAAAAATTTTCCCCTTCCTGTGTTTTAGGGTCATACCAAAGTCTTCCCATGACTTGGAGATTTTTTCTATGATGCACATGACCTGAAACTTCTCTGGAAGTTTCATTTCAGCATCCTCCAAACCATGGAGCAAGAGTAAAAACTCATGTACCTGTTCAGAATCTGACTTTCCTTCGGTCATGGAAAACTTCACCACGGAGTATTTATCAATATCGAGGTCTTCGATATTATACTTCCAATCCAAGTCTTTCCATATCCCCTTCGCAGTTTGCGTGAACGAACAGTATACGTCAAACAACGTGTTGGACAGAGGCAACAAGATGCAACCATGACATATACGGTCGCATTCCTTCCTCACAGATTGCGCCTTCTAACTATCGGGTGAGGGGTTTTCCATTTCCACAGTAGGATAGTCGGTTTCTAGCATCGAGATTAATCCTATGGTGGTTAACCAGATCTTCATGCGTTGTTGCCAACGCTTAAAGTTCTGTCCACCGAACTTTTCAGGCATACCGGTCATATCAACCCTCGATTTAAACACGGTTTCTGACATAGTTTTATAACTGGTTCCCGAAATCCTCTCTAACATTGTTGTTAACAGGGTTATCAATGCGCATAATAATAATTTATTATATGAATCCAAATGATAAAACAGAGAAACGGAAACAATGAACAAAATGGTAATCATACGTTTCCCATTCATTTCCAGATTACGAAGTGCACAGAGGAACCAATTATTAAATCGGGATTACAACATAGTGCGCGATCCATGAAAGGCAAAGCAATAAACGTATAGCAGCAGGGAAATGAGAAAATAGATTAGATCAGAGATCACTGAAGCGTCCACGAAATGGACTGTCCTTAGAGAGGATTTCGCCTCCACAATACTGGTGCGTAGGGTACTGGCGATCCGCTCCCAGGATACGAAGGTTCACGGTCGTCATCCGCGCACATCGACGAGACCGTCCTCGAAAGCACCTCCGAGAACTTGCAGCCGAGAAGAAACAGGGTCGTTGTCGCGAGAGAGAGAGAGAGAGAACAAGAGTGACGGTGGGTTTTTCTTGTGAGTGAAGAAAAGCGACGTCAGGTGAGGGATATAAAAAGAGGAACTTACGTGCCCTAGCGTGCGGTCCCTTAGGTTTCCGAAAACGCCCTTCAACGGGCGTGCCCTTTCGGATCCCAAAACCGCGGCTAAGTCGAGCCGTTTAGATCAAGTCCGATTCCCAATGTGGTCGAAATCAAAATAATCAGCATGATTAATTTAATTGATCAGCCAAATGAAACCCGCAGCAAAAGTATCGAGATCCGAATTGACTCTCCCGACCCCGACCCCGACCCCGAGCTGGAGACGGAGCGGAGCGCGCGCGTGTGTGGTCCTCCATTCCTCCTCTCTACTATTGCTACAAGACTTGGGGTGTGGACTCATATATAAGTCCACCAAAAATTTAAATCTCTAAGGTACGGTACTAAACTTCAACCCAAACTCATTCATGTTTCAAATTTGGGAATTCTCAACTTTCCCTCCAAATCATTTGGTTTCCAAATTGAAACCAAATTAATTCCAATTGTAATTAATTATGTTTTCCAATTAAAACCTAAATACAATTTTTAATACAACAACTTCTTTTTTATGTTTGGCATGAGAAAAGAATATAAAGATGTTAACTTTTCTTTTGATATATTATGTTAACTGTGTAATAGAATCGGTATCTTCAGACTTAATTTTTAATATATTTGACATATTTGATATAAGACATCAATAGTTAAATTGAAATGGATATTTTTTTCTAGTTATCATGTAATATTAAAATAAAAAATTACAATTGAAAACTCTTTATATAAATAAATATCAATATATATATGGAGCGCTAAAGAAGGGTTTACTATGCGAGGATCTGGTGGCTACGACCTAGAGGTTCCCTTTGGCACAAGATCGAGTGTAAATAGGTAACATACAAGAACAATTTGCAAAAAAAATAATAAAGAGAAAACAGTACACAGTTTTTCCTCTACAAAATAAAGTTTACATAATAATTGTTTCACCACATTATTTTACATTTACATCAAGTTGAAAGAAAAGAACACAAAAGAACTACTAACTATCTTTGACTACAACGACTACTATTTGCAAGCTAGCAGGCTAAAGTCTTTGTCATGGCTCACTGCTACCTTTTTTATTTTCAAAAATCATAGGATAGAAATTAGCGAGGGCTAAGTAATGAAGAAGAGAAAAGTATCATCTACGGTAATTTAGCATATCTTACCTCTCATTATATTAAATCATTTACCTTTTATTCCATGCCAGAGATTAGTCCGTGTGATTTACTTTACCCATCACAGACTCCGAAGTTGTGAACAATCCGGGATTGGAAATTACATTGATACGGCGAGCTTATGTCACGTACATCGACTCAACTAATCCTCCAATACTACCTGAAAAGTTTTCTTTTATATCATTATCAAATGTTTTCAAACTCTCAACCTTTCAAACAAGCAAGCGCACCATCCTCGAGGATCGGGTAGCTTAAAACTACATACCAAAATATTTTATACAATAGCAATGGCTTTAAATACATATTATCGTGATCCAATAACTATTGAACCACTTGTGCCTCCATATGCCACCTATGTTTGGCCTACCATACATATTTCTCCTAGCAAATATGCAAGCTGCACACGATATATAGTTTCTACTCCAAGTCATCCTTATCATAAAAATCATATCTAATACATAATTGGATCCAACTTAAGCCATATCAGTTTTCACCTAATATTGATATAACATCACATAGGAATCTTTACCTTTCTTCTCTAGTAAGTATATGTATATGTGTGTGTCTATATATATGAGGATATTTGTTTATACTTTCTTATTCTACTTTACTTTCCAAAATCTCAGATATCACACAACTTGTGTGAATCAAACCAACGGCAAGTATGATTAACTAGATTAACTTAAAAATTTAACAATAAAAGACATGATTTCATTACATAATCATGATATCTTTTGTGTGCCGCAACCTACTTCGGTTCGTGGACGATTAACAACTTCTGAAATGAACGAATTCTATTTTAAAATCAAGAATACGAAGAATACACAAAAAATGAGCGACGAATGTGGAGAGTGCGGAAATCTCCCAAAATTTTGATAGAGATTCCCCTTATATCGGGTGATTTCTAAGAAAATTTTAATAGAGTTTCCACTTATATGGGATGATATTTATAAGAAATATTGACAGATTTTCCCTTTATCTCGGGTGATAAAAATTTGGCAGAGTTTCCCTTACATCAGGTGATATTTCTAAGAAAGATTCGACAAAGTTTCTTGTTATAACAATGATATCCATAGGAAAAACATAAACTATCCTTGAAATTGAGAATAAAAAATAAGACATGATACAGAATTGATACACCTCGTATCATGGGAGAGTAATGCATATGTTCACCAACGACCCAGCCACACTCAGCCAAGTAAGGTGTTACCTAGGTTTTTACATCATATAACAATATTATTAGCATATAACAAAGAATCAGCTAGTCTCATGACATGGGTGAGTGAGATATGTTCACTGACAACACAACCGTCCGCACACAAGTAAGGTTATGCTTAGATTTTTCCCTTATATGTTGATACTAACATAGAAAAGGAAATGAACTTGGAAAGATCTTGAAAATGTAAAGCAAGTTAGATCTCCTTTTTTCCTCCTCGGAGTCATCGAGGAGAGGAGCGCACCATTCTCATTCTTCTCTTCTTTCTGGCAGCGCTTCGTTAGCGCTTCTTCCCTACTTGTCTTCCCTTTTCTCAGCCTCCCAACCCTAGCCATGGGATGGTGGCGGATGGAATGGATGTTATAGATAATGGAAGGGTAAGGGGTATATATAGGACCCTAACTCACCAAAACCATGGTTTATAGCCCATGATTTCGGCCTACAGTCTTGACAGTGATGCTTCATTACACCGGTCGCTATAACTTAGCATCGAACATGATCAAGAATCCTTAACTATGAATAATATCTATTGATTTATTATTAGTATTCCCTAATCATGATTAGTAATTTTAATCATCATTACTGTCGTTGATCAAGATTTATTAGTGTTAATGATGCAATTAAGAGCTAATGACGGCTCACTACGTCAACCTCTTTTGCTTCCAAAATACCTAACAATTCCACATGGACTACGATTTAGATTAAATGACTTCTGTTGGATTCTTCGCATCGGACCAGATCTAAAGTCTATATTTTTTGGTAGGATCGATGGAATTTAATTTTAGGGATTTATATGCGGCACTAGTGATGTTCACCAAAAATAACATCTGGAGGTTGTTCCTATGGCATAGCGGGGAGAGAGGTTGTGATGATGGATGGTTGAACTCCGGACTATTATGGTCTTAGTAGCATCGAGGGACACCAACAGGAAGGGGAGGGACTAGCGACCGAAGACTTAGGGGTAGAGTTTGAAGCATCCCCAGAAAGTGACAATGATATCACTCATATCTCCATCTTTTTATTTGTATGAAAATAATATTCCACTATTGTAGTATTTGAGTCACTTTATTTTTTACAATTTTGAAACAAGAAAAAGAGAGAATTGATTAAAAATTAGTTGAAGAGCAAAGAGAAATAAACGGATTGGCAGATTCTAACGTAATAATGAATTAAAAGCGAGTTGAAATAGTGTGATGGAAATTTGATGACTACAATGTATGCTTATCAGTTTTCTATTAAACCTTATGCTCACGGAAAAAATCACATGTGCATGTGACGATGGTGGTGGTGTGCGGCGATGGTGGTTTTAAGGGATGATAGACGGCATAGTGGTGACCACTACAACAAAATTAAGCTATAGTGATGCGTTTTTCAAAATTCGTCACTAAACTAACCGTTAAATATATAATGATGACATTATTCCTTGCGAAATAAGTTTTCGTACTCAAAATTAGCAACGAATATCATATCTTCAGTATATCATTAGCAACAGTCCATATAGCGACGCTTATTCGTTGCTATTTTTCAAAATATCAACTAATCGTTACTATTTTTAGTTCAAAATTTAGCGATGATTAATTAACAGTTTGAAAATAGCAATGAGTAAGCATCATTATATGGATCATTGCTAATTATATAATGACATATATGATATTCATTGCTAATTTGGAGTATGAAAAATCATTTCGCAACGAATAAGATCGTCGTTATATTTCTAACAACGGCTAATTTAGTGATGAATTTTGAAAAACTCGTCACTATAACTCATTTTTTGTAGTGGGTAATCACGATTGGTGTGATGACGAGGTAGATAGAGGTACAACTGGTTATGTAATGCAGAGGGTCGTCCAATGGGGATTAGATGGCCCTCATAGGGTGCTGACTATTCCCAGACCCCTATAAGAGCTGTCTGATCCCCATTGGACAACCCGTTGCATTACAGCACCGGTTGTAATACAACAGACGATTCGATCTCGCGATCGTAGGTGGTGGTGCGGGTGACTGATATGCACAACAATAAAAATAAACGATAAAAAATGCCACCAAAGCATGCCATCATTTAAGGCAAATATATAGTAGTCTTCGCTCGCTCCTTCTTTCGGGAAGTTGGAAAGTTCTTTTGACAGTGCGAAGCGTAGGAGACCGAGAGGGCTCTCTAAAAAGAGAGAATGCAAGCCTAGATGATAGGAGAAGTGTGCGAATGGAGAGAGAGAAAGTCTTGATCAAGCCTAATCATGCGAATTTTGACCGAAATGCGATGGAAATTCGGTTCCATGTACTGATATCGAAACCATATATATTATCTCTTTCCAGGATTTCAGCCGAAATTTCGACCGAATTTCGTTCATTTCGGTTCATTTTGGTCCATTTGGACCAAATTTGTTCATAGATTTCTCGAATTTCCGTTCATTTCGGTCTATTTCAACTGAAATTGTTCTAGGTCACTATATGTCATGCTTAGGCCACTAATTGATATTTATAGGACACTATTTGGCCACTAAATGAAATTTCTAGGCCACTATTTCAACCACCATTGCAATATAGGCCACTGTTCTAACCACTATTGTAATAAAATAAGACCATTAGGGCTTCTCTTTAAACTCTATAAATATAATGTATATGTTTTCATCCCATCTCACAAGTCACAAGTTTACAACCCAACTTCAGCCTTGGAGAGCCATGTTTTCAAATTCCAAGCAATGTGAGTTTTTTACCATTTCTTTTTTTCATAACACAACTTTTTTTAACATACTTGGAGATGCCCCATATATATTTTTTTTCATCTTTGAATGCTAACTTTAGAATCTTCAGAGTTTAAAATCTTTATATAACCATCTTGTTATCTTTGCTTAGACTATCTTGAAGAGCCAAATATGGTTTTTACTATTTGTCTGCTACCTTCAGATAACCATCCTTTTATCTTTGCATTAAAAAATATCAGTTTGCTATGCATCTCATGACTAACATGCTAATAAACCAACATTATTCTGATTGTCTCTTGATCATTGATGCAAATACCATGCACATGTTGAATAAAAGACCAAACATGTATTGAGTATGTTATAGTGATCATTTACAAGGAAAGAATTATTCCGCCTACTACTGTCCTGAATGCTATTTAGTCAGCATAGAAATTCATATTAGCATGGAGTGTCGTATCATTTAACCCAAGGTCATAATCTAAACACAAATTAGTACTAATTATCCAGCAGTCCAATGCATTTAGCCGAAATGAATACATTCAACTAAGGTCTAGCTCTATCCTTTCCACTAAGGAAGGAATCGGAAAGAGTAAATGGTTGCACCGAAGAATTCGTGGTTTGGTTGAATCTCATTCCCATCCCAAATAAGAATGTAATACTAGTAACTTAGTGGTTAGTATTTGTAAGTGCAGATATATTATGTGAATGACGTATCATGTGATCTTGTAAACTCGTATCATGACATTTACTATTTCAATTTTGAATTTATCACGCATTCTCTATAATAAAAGTATTATTGTTCTTTTGAGAAATGACAGAAAAATTAGAGGACAAAATTTAAGTTTATGTATTGACATTTCACTCTGGACGATCATCGATATGGAAACCGAAACTGTTATTTAAGGCATTGATCATTAGAACATCTTATTATAAATAAAAAACTTGTATTTCTATCTCTTTTATTGATTAAACAATATTAGAAATCTTAAATTTGGAAGAAAAAGATAAGTTTTCAAGTCATTTCCCCAATTTCCAACAATTTCACCAAAATCCATCAAAATTCTTTTTCCGGATTTTTACCGAAACGAAACCGAAATCCGGCATTTGAGGCCATGACATATAGATGGTTGTTTGGGTTGAGGTTATTGGTGATGACCACGACATGTACACTTGATTGGTGGAGAGAGAGAGAGATGGTATGAGACAAGGAGAATGAAGGGACAAAGATGAAATGAGAAGAGGAAACATGTTGGGTATTCAATCTAAATTAACATAATTACAATGACACTAAGACGCTCCCAACACCCTTCAGTTTGCTCCCAGTGAAAATTAAGTGCAATTTCTTAAATATAGTTTTTCCATTTGCGATTAGAAATGTCAGGGATACTGCATGCAATATCCTACAAATAACATTGCGAGGACAAGTACACACAATGTCCTTGTCTGCATTTTCTCACTAGTATCGATATTTGTTGGCATGTCTCTCCATTCCAACATGTAATTTCTACATTAGCCATGAAAATAACAAACTCCATAGGACAATGATAACTCGACGTGTGGCATAAGGTTATTCTCTCCTTTTTTAGTTGATCCAAACAAGGAGGTTGAACATTTTTAGATACCATATTTTCTCATTTTAAGTTCGATTCTAATTCCATTTTTTGTTATTTCCTTATTGTCATAATCTGTAGTGATATAAATTATTTTACAGTCGAATTTTATTTTGGTTTATTATATTTTTATTTAGTTACTTGTTCATGTTCTTTGCTTTATTTAGCTTGGTTGTGTTTCTCTTTGTTTTTTGCCATCTTTTTGGGAATAAATGTGATAAATTTAGTTGCAATGTGTTGTTTCCATTTATTTTCCATGGAATTGCAAATATGATATTATAAATTGTTTGACTATGCATGAATTTCAACTACTATGACCAGCATTTTTAACTTTGGATTTCAAGTGCAATTAATCGCTTCCATTGAATTTGGTTTTCAAAAATTATATATAGATAAATAAACAAGCATTTTGCATAGCCACAACTGCAACCTCATTTGCATAGCCAAAATGCTGATTAGGTAGAGCTTTTTCTGTCAACTAACCAGTATGATTGCTTAGTTACAGATAAACCACGGAACTATTTCTCTGGTGAATCATCTACAATAGTAGCAGAAGTAAAGTCAAGGTTTTTTATCGGTTGTGCCCCTCTGAGATATTGCAATTTTAGTTATGCCCTTCCCTTTTTGAGAATATCAATTGTACCTCCGACTTCTTGTCGTTCTATCACTTGTGCCCCCGGGTTAATGACTGTGTCCATAACCAACGCAAACGGACATTAACTTTGAGGATACAAATGGAATTAAATTTAAAAAAAGAGGACTAAAAAGTCCTCCACATCCTCTTCCTCCTCTCTCCGCCCCCACGCATCCCCTCTGCCCACGCTCCTCCTCCACCCCGAGCTCTCCTGCAACCTCCTCTGCCACGAGCTCCCCCTCGCCCCCTGTTCCTCCCTCACGCCTCCCTCTCTGCCCTGTCCTCTCCCTGCCTACAACCTCCTCCTCTGCCCTCAACCTCCTCCTCCTCATCCCTCCGCCCGCAGCCTTCCCCTCCGCCCCATCCTCCTTACCCTGTGTGCAACCTCCTCCTCTACCTGCTCAACCTCCCCCTCTGCCCATGTTCTCCCCACTCTGCCCGCAGACTCCTCCTCTGCCCATAGCATCCTCCTCCTCCTTTCCTATTCGCCCGTAGCCTCCTCCTCCGCCCGCAGTCTCCCCCTCCTCCTTTGCCCACAGACTCCCCCTTCGTCCATGTCCTCCTCACTCCGCCCACAGCCTCCTCCTCCGCCTGCAACTCCCCCCTCCTCCCCTGCTCGCAGCCTCCCCCTCCACCCTTGGCCTCTGTCTCCTCCTTCCCCTCCCCCACCCCGACCTCCTCCTCCTCACCCCTCTACTTGCAACCTCCATCTCCACCTCGTCCTCCTCTTCCCTCTGCCAAGAGCCTCCTCCTCCCATGGACTCTCGAACCTCCTCTGTTCGACATGCACCACCATGCAACCCTCCCCTCCACCTCCTCCTCAAGCCCTCATGCCCTCTCCTCCCCCCAGCCTTTGATCGGAGAAGAAGAAGGCATATCCCCTGGCTGAGTAGGATCGAGAAGGATGATCGTGACCAACGATGATGAACCTGGAGGGTGATGTGGCCGGATGGGTCTCATGCTTCTTTTGATTTCCAGTTTTACCCCTCTTACCCAAACTATGGTTTGAAAAAATCATGGTTGAGTTCAACTCATTGACGACCAAAGTAATGGAGGGGCACAAGTGATAGAACGTCAAGAAGCTGGGGGCACAAGATATTCCCAAAAAAGGAGGGGTATAACTGATATTGCAATATCTCAGAGGGGCACAACCGATGAAAACCCTAAAGTCTATGTTGGTAAAAAAAGCGTATAAAATGATTTTTAAAATTGAGCAATCAATGCAAAAATGGAAAATGCCTAAAATATCCATAAAACAAATTTATTTCAAGGGTGGTCTCACCTTTTTAATTACTATATCAAAACTATTGAGAAAATAAAATCTGTAACATGCACATAAGAAAGCCTCTAGTTACTTAGTAAGAGAGACATATTTGAGACTATGAAAAATGACAAATACCCTATTTACATATAGGACTGGTACAAGTTTCAATAAATGCCTTAAAATGGAAAGAAAATAATGCATCCATCCTCGTATCCCTTAGAGATTGTGAGCATAAAAAAATTCCACACTTCCTGATGTGTTTTCAAAATTTTCCATCTCTTCAACAAATTCAGGACTATTTAAAAATATTAATCTTAAATACAGAACTTTGGGTTTGATATGGACCCAATTTCTTAAAAATATAGACTTATGCTAGAATATGTTTGAAAGCAATGAATACTATAGCACCACAACCGACTATATCACAAGAAAAAGATGTAACAACTTTACAAATGTATAAAACAGAATAGTCATTCCAAAGTCATGAAATGGGATAAAATCATTGTAACGTCTCGCGCTTAGGTCTCCGGTCCGTTAGCGGAGCATTACTGGCCCTAACAACCTCTTGGGATCGGTCCCATTCGGACCCGATTAACCACCCCAAAATGCTCAAGCCGGGTTGTTCTGTAGTAAGCTCCTCACTATTTATCCCACCCGGAAATTTCGTGTTCCACGGTATGAGACCTTTTTTGGGGGTGTTACAACCTCCCCTACTTATATTCGCAACGTCCTCGTTGCGACATGGCCCATCACGTATTCCCAATGATAGTGGCGGCTGCACGCTCCGGGTAGCCATTTCCTCCAACCTCTTTGTAGGGGCGGCTCCACCTCTCGGGTGGCCCTTTCCACTATCAGAGAGAATTTGGCTCTGATACCATTTGTAACGTCCCGGGCTTAGGTCCCCGATCCGTTAGCGGAGCATTACTGGCCCTAACAACCTCTTGGGATCGGACTCATGCGGACCCGATTAACCACCCCCAAAATACTCAAGCCAGGTTGTTCGGTAGTAAGCTCCTCACTATTTATCCCACCCGGAAATTTCGTGTTCCACGGTATGGGACCTTTTTTGGGGGTGTTACAATCACACATCGCGGAAATTGGACACCGATACTAGCCAAGACACCGAAATCCATACAAAATGTTGAAGTACAATATATAGCAGAACATCGGAATGGGACATATAAATTAATTTCACCAAGGATAGAAGATCATTTATCATATCCAGACATTCAACTCAATCCCGACAAGATGAAGGTGAACAAATTAGTGTAACATCATCAACCAAAATAGGCTCTATAAATATAACACAAATCCTATGGCGACCATTGAGGGTTATCCTATGCAATATATGATGATTATGAACCAACAGAAATGGAGTTTAATGTAGATGTTATAACTGTAACCAAAGCAAAAAATTATTCGAAAAACAAGAAAATATTGAGAGATGACTTTGATTCCAAGAAAAATAAAAGGTAAAATAGTTTTCTAATGCATTTGGCAAGGAAAAAAGAGAAGCAATTATGGCCATTTGGCATGGAAAATGGAAGGGTTGGAAATGACTATAATGTTTTTTGAATGCTACGAAGATCATTATGTTAAACATTAAAAGAAATGTCTGATGATCTTCCCGTAGAAAATCATGTTCTAACAATAAAGAATATTACAATCATTGTGAAAACGTCTAAAGAAGAAGAGCTCGAGTCTATACACCCACCATTTGAAGTGGTGAAACTATGATCACAAGAAATACCCCCACCCCACCCCACAACCCCCCCCCCCCCCCCCCAAAAAAAACTGGAATATAATGCCAATCCAACATAATAAGAGCATACAACAACTATAATTGAACAATTAATCTACGCAAATGTAAACCTATAAAGAGAAACAAAACTGAAAGAATAGAAAACGTACTCATTAAGGCTGGTGAATGAGATCACAAATAAACTCAATGGTTTGTCACTATCACTTGATAAGAAGGTCAAGACAGCTGGATAAAAAGGTGATAAATTCTGAAGATGAATCGATCTCTGGAGGATAATTAAGTCCCGAGGAAGAATTCCTATAAATAAGAGTCCTAACATCTAATAGGAAAAAACAATTATATGAGTACAACAAAAAAGAAAAAAACCATCATAAAAGACCTAGTGACCTACCCTATTAGACTTACAACTAGAAGAGTGTGCAGAATGGCATAACTGATATATATGATGGAGCATCTTTAGCATAATGGAATATAGATGGACTTAGGGAATTTGAAACACCCTGCACAAAATGATCATATTTATTCTGGCAAATATGGCAAGGGGAAATGATTGACATCAATAGATACAAATGATAACGACTAGATTTGTAAGACAATTATCGGATGGTAGAATCACTATCTCACGTAGGAGTAAAAAATGGCATCCTCTATGTAATAAAACAAGACTGAACGAGAGCGCCAACTAAAAGAGAAGATGGACAAAATACACCTAAATTTGCATATATGCTACCTCAACATTGCACAACACTTTGTGGGATCATCCATAAACACTCAAGAAAAATTAGCACACCAATTAATGAACCTAATGTGCCTAACACAGTTAGATTTTAGTGGTGTAAAAATCTCTTCTTGTCGTAGGTATTCCAGTTAAGCAAGTGCGGTCAACCGGGTTGAAAAGAGAAGTTCATAGATGAACTTCCTAGTTTATTGCCAAAGAGTCATAGAGCACCTAAGGGCTTAATATAACTATACACTACCCCCTATAAATAATTTCATACGGAAAGTTGGTCTGGAAAAAGGCAAGCCAAAACCTATGCAATGGCATGAAATTTAAATATCAATTTAAGCGTCAAAAAATCCATAGGAAGAAATAAATCAGGAGACTCCGGCTATCAATTTAGGTGTGAAATAGAAGTATATAGATCTGCAAAGGTAAGATCTAAAGAGACTAGATTTAAGAGACAAGCGGGAGAAAGATATCCAATGGAAACATCTAGAAAGAAAAAAGGTGAAACGAAGAAGCAAAGAAAGAAGAAAAATACTAACTTGTTATAATTGCAAGAAAAATGGACATTTAATGCATTGAGAAAACTCAAGAGAATGTAAATAGATCCAAGAATTAGGATAAAGGGTTCAGAAAATGAAACTGGAATAGTCAGAAGAAGAGGAGGAATGTTCTTACCTAGATTGTGCTAATAGCGAGGATCGTTCATATAACTTAGTGAATGCCACGACATCTCAAGATAGGTCCATCCTAGATATACTGGATAATATCAATGACCCTAGTGAGAGGAAAAAAGAATTATAGAAGTATTGGAATTGACTAAACTACCTGAAAGAGGAAAAATATCTAGAGATGATGATCTTTCTTTTGGCATCATGATCAAGAGTCTTGAAGGAGAAAGGCGTCATAAACCAACAACATTGTAATAATTAACAAAGGAAAAAAAATAAAATGAAAAGGAAACTAAACCTAAAAAAAGAAGGTCAAAGTTCAGAATCATTCTTAAAACAAAAAGGGAACTAAAGAAGAGGAAGAGGAAGATAAGGATTATATATGTATCCGTAGAAATAAAAATAAAAATAAAACCCATTTCCATGTCCATATCCGCTTCCGTAAAAAGAACACCATCCATGTTAATATATGTATCCGTAGAAAAATTAAAATCCAATCCATATCCGTATATATATCTGCTAAAATATAATCATTATCCATATCTTAGAAAAAAAATGAACATTGCATCTGTTTCCATATCCATATTAGAAAAAATCATATATCCCTATCCGTATCCATATCTGGAAAAGAACCAAAAAAATACATATCCGTGTAAACTAATCATATCTGATATATTTTTTTAATAGATATATTTAATATATATGTATTCGTATCCGCTGGAATATCTTGTAACCATATTTGTGTCCATATCCAAAAAAATAAACTGTATCGATACATGTATCCGCAAAAAATATCACATATCCATGTCAGTATCCATATATGCATATATTTGTAACTTATCCAACCTTTTCCATCCATATGTTTGTATCCATGTCAGTATCCATATATCCATGTTAAAAAAAACCATATCCATGTCAGTGTCCAAAAAATATCCAAAAAAAGAAAAACACATATCCACATCGATAACCATATATTTGTAACAATAATATATTAACTAAAAAATACTGAAAAACGCATTCATTAACATTGGTAAGGAATGGAAGCCCGATTCCTAGGGGGGTACCAAGGAATGGCAATTCCCATGAATGAGGGAATCGGGTTTCCATTGTAATCGTTATTCCTGCATAAAGTTAATCTAACAAACAAAGGAATGGAATCAAGAGAACAATAATGATTCCATTCCTTCCTCTATTCCTGCGTAACAAACGGGGCCTTAATTCAAAGGAGAACCTTCGGAAATGAAGCATGAAGAGTCTGTAAATATTGTATGAAAGATAGAAAAGCAAAGGCGGAGATATAGCATCTGGTTGAAGATAGGCTACAGTTCCCTATTCAAACATATCGCCTTGATCGGCTCACAGTGGCAGGCACAAATTGTGCGAGGGATGGGTCGATCCCCACAAAATACTTTGAGAAAACTTCACATGATATAAGGTTCGCATCATGCCATTACCCAGACATCAAATACAAACTCTCTAATGCGCATATTTGCATCTAAGGAGTTTGTATAAAAGGATCTTTCACGTTAGTCAAAAGTCTGAATGAAGAAACACTATTAAGCACTCCACTTCTTAACACGATAAAATCATTTATTACAATAGAAAGACAAATTCAAATGCACAGTCAAATGAAATATACATTTCTCAAATTTGTTAAAAGAAGAGGCCTGACACTCTTAGGGAATATGGAGGTAGACATAGAATAACCGGCGACATTCTGGCATACGAAGAAACATGAAGTAATCTTTCCATATATCAAAGGTCTTTCAGAATCGAATACACTAAAGCATGGCTACTACAAATGAATACAAGATTCCAATAAACTTGTAAAAAGGAAATCAAGAAATTCCAGAAAACCCCTTACAAGGAAAAGCTCATTGCATTGGAGTTGTGTGACCTTCTATTTTGAGAACAATGTTGAAATAAGGAGGGGAGGACCTCAACTAGTGATTGACTATAAGCCATTCGATAAGGTCTTTCAGTGGATCAGATATCCAATACGAAATAGATAAGGCCTTATCAAATTAATTTATGAAGCAAAGGTATTCTCAAATATTGATATGAAATCCGTATTTTGGTTAATACAAAATAGAGAGGAAGATAGATAGAAAAAAATATTTATCACCCCATTTGAACACTATAAATGGGATGTTATGTCATTCGAACTAAAAAACTCCAATCATAATTTGAAAACTCATGAATGAGATATTTAACAACTACTTAACCTATATACGGCATCCTAATATTTTCAAACAAGTATGACAAACACCGGAAGCACCTAAACACATTTTTCTAATAATCAAGAAAATGATTTGGTAGTGTATAAAACAAAGATGAAACTCTTTCAAAATCAAATACTATTTCTAGTACATGAGATAGACAAAGGAACAATCATGCATATCAATATGTGATAAAATTTGTTGAAAATTCCCTGATGAGATAAACGAAAAGTAACAACTTCAGAGAGTTTATGTCACCTAAACTACGTTTAAGAGTTTTACAAGAATTTAGCCACGAATAGAAAAATTACTCTTTGTCATATTAAGAAAAAAGCTCTAATATGGCAAATGAGTGTACAGATGTCGTTAACAGAATCAAATAAAAGGCAAAAACACTCCCATGTCTAAATATCCGCAGTAGGGATGAAAACGAATGAATACGAATGTGAATTCATGTCACACCACAACTGTATTCATATTATTTTTCGAATACGAATACGAATACAAATGTTACATGAATGTAAAAAATTAAGATCCATAACCTCAAAATACGAATATGAATACGAATACGAATCTTTTACAAACGAATACGGATATCCAAACGAATATTGCAATAAAAATTTATAAATGAAAATGTAGACTTGATTTCTTAGAATTAACATTACAAGATTGTGAATTTAAGATGTTATATCATATCAGTTGCGACTGCAACTGAAAGGGAGGTTGTGGCTATGGCGGAGGGAGGTTGCGGTTGCGACGAAGTAGGGTTGGTTGCTACGTAGAATTTAAGATGCACCAATCATATGAAAACTCCACATATAATTTAGAATGGAAACGACAACCGTAGAGAAAAATAACCTTGATGAATGATGAATCTCCTAAACAAGATTCTCGAGAACACAACAAGGAAATCAAGCATCGTCGAAGGGAGTTTAGGGGGGAGCGGCGATGGAGGAGCACAAATAAGTCATTCATCATGTATATACATGGATCTTTTAGTGGGTTTTAATTATATATATATGTCTGATATTTTTGTATTTGATTTTAAATTTTCTATTTTTATAGTTTCTTTTTATATTTTTTATATTTTTATATTACTTTTTCTTTATATAGATAATATAGCCTATATAAGGCTTTATAATTACAATATATAGTAATATATGTATATATACTAATAAAAAATTTGATAAAATATAGAAATAAAATTGTTTGGGGAATTTTTATTTTTTTCTAATATTTTTGTGATTTTTCAGAATTTTTTCTAATTTTTATGTATTTATAAAGTCAAAATTATCCCAAATAAGGGATCAAATAATTAGGTCAGACATAAATTGGATTTTAAAAATAGTAAATAATTACCAAAATTATACAAATCATTTTTAATATAGAAATACTTATATAAAGAAAATTATAAAATAGAAAAACATATTTTTGGATTTTTAAATATTTTTTGCTTATTTTTATGAAGGATTTTGAGGTTTTTTGATTTTTAAGGCTTTTGTTTTTCCATTTCTAGTGATTTTTGGTCTATAACTAAAATATGATAAAATACACTATATATACGTTTTTTTGGAATTTTTAGACACGTTTTTCTATTTTTTTAGTATTTTATACTCTAAACAGGGGATATATATGCTCTTTTTTATTTTTAATAAATAGATAAAACACTAAAATGTTAAATAAAATATGGACGTGAATATACATGGCATGAGCCATTTAATACCATTTTTGCACAATTTTAGAAGCACAATAGCTAAATTTAATAAATAGATAAAGAGCACAAAAACATATGTTCTAGCAGGACCTATTCACAAATAAAATAAATGCCAAGGACAACAATGCAAATATGACAAAATAATACAACATTTATTTAATTTTTAAAGACTATTTTACGATTAGTAAAAACCATCAGGCCATACATGCAAAATGCCCAGCTCGCATGGGACGACACGCGAGCTGAGCTGGACTGGAGCTCAATGTTAATTTAACAAGTACAGGGGCCGCATAGCAAAATTTATAGTTTATTTATACTTTACTTTTTATTTTAAAGGACTAAATAATAAATACAAAAATGTGTGAGGTTAATTATTCAATTACCCCAATATACACGTGTCATCCAATGATTGAGATTTGTTCACTTGATACGCGATATGCTCTAGAGAGGCGATGACGCTTCAGCTTCGACGCACGAGATGAGATCACTCAAAGTGATCTGACGGTTGATGTTGGGCTCAATCCGACGTCTGCAGCTACATCTGGAGGCGTCACATAGATTAGACGACGGAGATGGCGGTTGGAAGACCTCGGAAGGAACCCGCATGGGGTGAGTTTTGATCCTTAATAGCGGACTCCTCCAGCCATCTCCGTCACTACCGAGATTCTCTACACATTCCTGGTGGTCCCCCCACGTTGATGGATGGTCTCAGTTAGGCACCTGGAGCTCCGACGCGATTAAACGGTGTCGAGGAAGAAGGGGAGCTCCAGGTGCTTCCTTTTCAGGAAATCGAACCCCCTTGGGAGCTCTTGGGGTGTTAGCACCTAGAGGAAGAGTGTGCAACAAAAATCGAGGGTGTTGGGGGTCTTACTGGGTAAAATGGAGCGAAAGATGGCGCGAGCGGAGCTCCTTCGACGAGGGCAGAGGTGGAGGAGGTGATCTCCATATCGGGTGTCGATCTGGGTGAGCGAAGGTGTGCAGGGCGTAGGGAAACGACTAGGGAAGGATATGAGGGTGATTTGGCGAGTCGGGAACAGAGGATCACATGCAGAGGAGTTCGTCGGAGCTAAGATCCGACGAACCACGCTAGTCAGAGATTAACCTAATCTAGCTAACTAGAACCTAAACTAAGAACTGGAAATCAAAGCTATGACTAATTGCAATTTAAAAATGATAAAAAGGCAGCGCTTATACCTAGGGTTGACTAGGGAGCAGGGTCGCCGGAGTTGGCAGCCGTGGGTGCACCCCATCCTCCTGGGGCTCAGTCCGACCGCGAGGAGATGCCTCCTGTCATGAGAAACTCGACTAGACTCAAGACCATGACTCCTAGACTCGAAATGGTGACCAAATTTAAGGCGGAGACGGAGGTCTTTTATTTATACAGCATGCGAGCACCCTTATTTGACCAGGCGAAATCAACGAATCGATGCTATGTACAATGGATTAGAGGGCTCGGCGTGTATGTACAATGATCACTGATCATTTTTGCTGAAGGAAGGGATCACGATGGATGGATGGATGGATGGATGAGGAGATTGGGAAAAAAAGCTGGAAATGTGGGGATAGACAGGCACGTCAACTCAGGAGGCAGGGGGAGTTGACTGGCGGTCAACTCGTGACCAGACGTGATTGTCCATGTCAGGTCGCTAAAGGACAAATTTGGAATTTATTTCAAAATTAATTATTTATAAATAGTAAATGATTTTTATTTATTTTCAAATATAAAAATAACAATTGTTTATTTTTAATGTAGTATTTTTATTATGATTTTTATTTATCTATTGATTTTACTTATTAGTAGATTATTTTTAATGGTGTATTATAAGTATATTTGCCTATATTTTGACTATTCTCATTTTTTTGTATATTTTATTATATTATTTTATTCTTTTATTTTATTTTATATATTTATAACTTATTTTTACGTGTATAAATATATTTTTATTTTATTTTTAGTTTGTACATATAAATAAATAGATATGTATAGTTTATGGCTATATTTTCTAAGTACTTTACCTATGTTATATATATATATTATTTATCTGATTCATTTTCATTTGTTTTATTTTATCTTTGCATTTTTTATATAATGTAAACAATATTTATAATATTATAAAAATATAAATGAACAAAGAATAAATGAATAGGATCCCCTTTTATTGATATACATGTATAACTATAGGTATTTTGCCTATATATTTATAGATTTATTTTAGTTTGTATTTTCTTTTTTGTTTTATTTTAGTTTCAATATCCAAATATGTTATAAATGATATTTATAAAAGTATAAAAATATAAATTTGTAAAAATAATAAAGGATGAATAAAATGAATATTTTAATCATGTATGATGTACAATGGGGGTACAAAACCTAACTTTCACATAGTGACTCCAAAAAATATGAAACCACCTCCATTAAATAGCTTGTGAAAAGTTATATACAATTAGAGGTGATTTTGATATGTTTTGAGTTTTTATTTGGAATATATGGGTCTATAAAACCATGATTTTGACTTTTATTCTGTGTAAAATGAACATTGTATATTATTTGTACCAACTCAATTTTATATTTTTATTTGCATTATTATCTACAATTTTCATGTTTAAAGTTTTTTATTTGATTAATAAATAATAAGAATAAATTATGCATCAAAAATGAATAAATGGCATGTTTATTGTATTCTTGGCCCTTATTTCCCCCTACTTTATTCCTTGTCGAGCAACTCAATTCTTGACTTGATCTCAGGGTTTAGGGTCATAAAATACCTTCGATATTTTATTATTTTTATTTTTTCTTTATTCTATAATTTTGGCATTAAAACTGTATTATTTACATTGTAATGCAATAAATCAAGAATGTTATTTTGTACAAATTAATGCTATTTACATGCATTAGCTAGGGTTTTTAAGGCCAAAATGATATAGTAAAGGTGATGAAATGGAGATTCATCAGCAGGGCAGTAGGGGGAGGGCGGGATGGCAGAGGGCATAGGGGGTCAAGGGTATAGGGAGAAGCAGAGGGCGGAGGAGGCGGAGGGCCGCAGGGGGAGGTAGATGGCGCATGGGGGAGGTAGATGGCGCATGGGGAGGCGGGGCAACAGGGGGGGAGGAGGGCGGCGGGGAGGCGGAGGGCTTAGGGGGCTGAGGGTGCAAGCCTGCAGGAAAGGCAGAGGGCGCAGATAGGAGACGGATGTGGCAGGGGGAGGCAGTGGGCAGCAGTCAGGGACTCAGAGTTGGGGGTGTGGGGGAGGGAGGAAAGAATTTGGGAGGCGGGATATTAAGTTATTAACCCAATTTTTATTTAAATTATTAAATATATAATACAAATATTCCTATTCGTAATCGGATTCGTTTTTTTCATATTTGTATTCGTATTCGTTAACCCAAGATTCATATTCAGATTCGTATCCGCAAAAAAAAATCGTTTAGGTATTCGTATTCATATTCACCTATTTTAGAAAAACAAGAACCATGTCCTCTTAAAAACGAATACAAATACATACGAATACTAATATTACCACATTCGTTTGTGTCCCTAATCTGCAGCCCATTTGCTCATAAGATTGTATAACTAGGCGACTCGGATTTTGGCTATGGATGCATTTTAAAACAAAAATACAAAATTAAAGAAAAACTCGTGAAATTTATATCTGGATCTTGGAATAAAACAAGGAAAAATTATTCCATGAAAAAAAGGAATACTATCTACATTCCTCGTAGTATCGACACTTCAAGGTGAATTGCGTAACAATAAATTCACTGTAAGAGTTAACTGCAAATATGTCAAATATATATGTTATAAAAGATGTTGAATTCATTGCCTCTAAACAAAATATTTGCCATATAACAACCAATATTAGTTGTATATGACTTTGATATACAATAAAGGGGAAATTAATTGCGTCCTTGATTTTCTCTCTCATTAATTTTGCCAGGAAAGGATGATGGTCGCTAATGGCAACAACAAGAATGTAAGTGTGGAGAAGATCGAACCACTGAGTACATATAGAAAAATATTACGACTCGGTTACAATACTGAAAAGTTTGATGTAAAATCAGTGGTTTATATAACAAAGATTTTAAAATAACATCTCATACAAGAATATCATCATATACGATTTCTCTAGGGGAAATCATGCATTTATCAAAGAATTATCATGGAAAATACAATGCCTCGTCACAAATCACTATTACAAATCATTTTGAACGGATTTGTATCATATTCTCAAACGAAGAACAAAAAGGATTATACCCGATGAATGCACGGTGTACAGAGGGAAACCCCTACTTCAACAGGAAAATAAAAACGAAAATGGAGAACTATTGGATATATATAACTATTGTGATTATAGATAAACCTGGATGCACGTCTTAGTGGTCCAAAACAAATTCACGATACACAATTCTAAATACAAATGGAGCTCACAAAGTAGTTTATGAACAACTTTTGGCATTATTTCGGAGCAGTTTGCGGAATTTTTTCCTAGGAAATATAAAAGTTTATTCCTTTGGAAACAAACGAAGTTAAAGAAGCTTGAATAATACCAAAAGCACGCACCATGTACCAAATTCCACAGATATTGCAATTGTCATGGAAAGTTCACAAAGAATAACAACCACCGTCTTTTTACCAAAATATCTTTGTAAAGTGGTTGGATAAGTTCTGATTTAATGAGATTTCAAAAGGAAAAACAACCACGAAGTTAAATCACGAACTCCATTGGCTATTATCAAACCAAATGGCCTTGGAATATTAAAAGATGGCATAGTTAATAAGCTTAAAAAATACCCATCTATGATAGTGACGAACTCAAGTTAATAGTTTTTTGTCGAGATATGGCATGAATATATATTGTACCGATGAGGATTGTTATATTGTAGTGGACAATGGGAGTTCATACATATGCGAACTCATGTAGGAGTGCAATCACTGATCACCGCAATTATCTCTATGGATTAAAGAACATGGTAATAAAAACTTGCTAACAAAGGAAGCGTGATACCCCTAGGGTCCAGATACTCAACAAAACACGTCCACACATAATATTCTAGATTTGAAATATCAAGTTGTACAATACATGGAAGAGAGTAGCAAAAAAAAGAAAATCAACAATATTTTTCATTTAATTTCCATTTGCATTAATGTCCACAAAAGATGTACATATATACCAAAATGTATAGCAACAACATGTACATGCATATCGTGCCTCTCTATTATCACCGCAATTATCTCCATGGATTAAAGAACATGGTAATAAAAACTTGCTATCAAAGGAAGCGCGATACCCCTAGGGTCCAAATACTCAACAAAACACGTCCACACATAGTATTCTAGATTTGAAATATCAAGTTGTACAATACATGTAAGAGAGTAGCAAAGAAAGAAAATCAACAAAATTTTTCATTTAATTTCCATTTGCATTAATGTCCACAAAAGATGTACATATGTACCAAAATGTATAGCAACAACATGTACATGCATATCGTGCCTCTCAAAAAATTGTACAAGTGCAAGAAAACAAAAGAAAAATAAGCTATCGCATCACTTTATGAATCCGTGATTCATACATTAAAAGATGAAAATAGAGCTTCGTCCCCGAGTAATTAGCTGCATTTCATCATTTAATCTACATTTTAACCATTCATGCACTTATAATTAAAATCTGCATTTTAGCATGCGTAATTGCAATAATAATCATCTACACATTTTCACTTAAATTCATACATTTTTAACTAATTCATGCTAACTCCAATTGGCCTCAAACCATCTTCATTGTGTAATATTTCTAGTAAGATTGAAGAAAAATATAAAAAATTACTAACTCAAATAATTGGCCCGTGAGACAAACCCCCAGTTTTATAATAGACAGAGTAAAATGCACATATCTTCCTCATATAGTGTTCGATTCAGGTCTACTAACTTTTAAAGTAATTTATATTCGAAGATCTTCAAAACAAGACCAATTTCATAAAAAAATGGAGCTCATATGTAAAAGTTGGTTGTTGGACCTCTTTTGTACATTATGTATTTTACCTGATTTTGACATGTTATTTTATGTACATAATAATCTTTTTTATTTTATTATGCTTCATTTATATTCTTTGATGAAATTTTAATAAATTCACCAACATCCAAATCCAAAATAAAACCGAAATCAGAGAAACTGACCGAGTCTGAGTATCCCGTGTGAGTCTATACAAATATCTCATGTTTTCTGACTTTATTTTATTCTCCTATTTCCGTATTTAATAAAAACCCAAAAAATAAATTAGTGTGTAATTATTTATCTTTGATTTATCACATTTTTTATTGATTTTTCTCTTTATTAAAAATCACAACAAAATTACAAAATCCAAAAATCAAGGTATTCTATGTACATAGAGTACCCCAAAAATATCATTTTCCACATGTGACATCTTTTGCCATTGGTCCCTCCATAAAAGTTGTAGATCTTTTCGAGATGAGCAACTTTTGTGAAGAATTTTTTTGTTCAACGGTCAGGTTTTATTTCTTTCATATTTATCTTTAAAATTTATTTCTTGGTTTTTCTGGAGCTGACAACAAAATAAAGAGGGAAAAATGAGTGACACGTGGCATCTCTTGGAGCCACCACGTGTCACTCATTTTTTTACCTCTTTATTTGTTTTATTTTAAAAAAATTTAAAAACCGCAACACGTGCTGGTCACGTGCCCCCTTCGTATGTTCCCAGCACGTGCCACCACTATGTTTCTTCCCCATTCAAACCACACGCCACCTTTCTCCTTTGGTTGCCCATTCTGCAACCTCCTACACAGAACTCCCAACGGTCGTTGATCAACCGCCTCCCCATCATTTTACCGTCGCCTCCATCTTCAATAGTCGTCGCACGTAGCCTCAGCAGCCATCGTTATCTCTGCTCTCTATATAAACCAATCGCCCCCTCCCTCGATCCTCATCCGCCGATTGAGTGAGGAAGAGGACCAATCCCCTTGTTCCTCTGGTGATAGCAGAGGGATGTCTGGTTTGAGCAATGACGTTCGTCTGCCTTCTGTAGGTGAGATCCGATGTAAGCTACCCACCGCACCGCCGCGAGTTCCCTCGAGCTCGCCCAGCTCCACCCAACCGCTCCGTAGAGCAACAACCTGAGGCTCGTCGTCGAGCCTCTCTCCAAACATTTTTATTCCTCTCTTCTTAGGTACTCCCTTCCTCTCTACTCCTTCCCCGCCCTCTTTCCCTATTCTTTTAATTTTCCTCTGTTCTTCCCTTTCCCTCTCTTCCTCTATTTTCACATAAGTCCTCTATTTTCACCTCATTCCCTTATCTCATAATCGCCACCCTCATTCCGCGTCATCTCCGCCTTCTTCTTCTATTTATGCAACCCTCCACCTCCGCTACATTGACCACGCCCATCGCCCGCGCGTGGCTCCAACTTTGCACCACCGCCAAGCACCGCCGTCTGTGACACCTTTCCATCGGCTACATTGCTATCCCTCACGCATACGCCTCCACCACCTACGAGGTTGAGCATCACCACCAGATCCTATGATAGCTGCCCAACCCTCATCCAAACTGTCCCCAACTCACGCGCCATCTTCCTTGACGCCGACCCCAGTGACCCGCGAGCCACGACACCATCCAACTACTCCATAAGCTCCACCGCGACCAGGGGCCATCTTCCCCACCATTGTAGTTCCAGCCCCATGACTCAACCACCTCCAGCTCGACTTCTGCGCCAACCCCTGCATCTGTAGCCCCTTTGCTCCTCCTGTCAGCACAGCAACGCCCAGTAGGGTGCATCGCGTCGTCTCCTCTCCGACCCCTCGCTTGGAGGTCTCCGCCCATCGCCTTCAAAGACAAGCTTCCCACACTACAGGAATTGCCCCATTTAGGGACGACAACTAGCGACGGTCTTGGAATGACCGTCCCTAATGCCTCTTTTTAGGGACGGTCATCCAACAACCGTCCCCAATAACCACATAATAAGAGACTGTATGTGGCTATCGTCCCTTTTGTACTAACTCAAAGGGAACGGTCACTAATGACCGTCCCCTCTGCCTCTTGAAGGTCTTTGGGGACGGTTCTGACCGTCCCCATAAGTCTTCTGTTGGCATCGCCTCTGACGAATGGTGCAAAGTGGTCGACCGGAGGGGACGGTTATAGTGACCGTCCCCTCTGCCTCTTGAAGGGCTTTGGGGACGGTTCGAACCGTCCCTATAAGTCTTCTGTTGGCGTCGCCTCTGACGATTGGTGCAAAGTGGCCGAACAGAGGGGACGGTTATTGTGACCGTCCCCTCTGCCTCTTGAAGGGCTTTGGGGACGGTTCTGACCGTCCCTATAAGTCTTCTGTTGGCGTCGCCTCTGACGAATGGTGCAAAGTGGCAGAACAGAGGGGACGGTTATAGTGACCGTCCCCTCTGCCTCTAAGGGCTTGGGGGACGGTTCTGACCGTCCCCATAAGTCTTCTGTTGGCGTCGCCTCTGACGAATGGTGCAAAGTGGTCGACCAGAGGGGACGGTTTTGATTGACCGTCCCCTCTGTTTTGGCCAAAAGCGACGGTCTTTAGTGAACCGTCGCCGATCGTCACCATAGGGGACGGTTATTACGACCGTCCCCATTGGTCTGATCGAAAAAAACCCCTTCGACCTGCGTTTTCATCCCCATTCTCACATTTGCAAGCCGCCGCCCCAAGGTCGCCCTCTCCGCCCCGGCGTCGCATCCGGCTCCTCCTTGCTTTCCAACCTCGTTAATCTTCATTTCCGGTAACTATAAACACTCCTTTGCTTTTATTCTTGTTTATTTTACTTGATAATCTTGTTAGAGTTGTTTTTCTCCATTGGATTTAGTTGTTTTGATTATATGCTTAGGTTTGCTTGATATGTTTAGTATATAATAGATATGATTTGTCTAGGTTTGCTTGATGATATGCTTAGGTTTGCTTGATTCCCCTAGTTATTAATTTTTTTGATGATAAGCCTAGGTTGTGTATACAATAGGTTAGGGATAATGCTTAGGTTTGCTTGATTCCCCTAGGTTTGCTTGATGATATGCTTAGGTTTTCTCCCTAGGTTGTGTATACAATAGGTTAGGGATAATGATTTGGGTATACCATAGATTTATCTGTTAGCCTTTGTGCCACAGCGAGCCCCGCAAAGCGCTTTCTCCTAAGCTCAAGTGTGTTGAGCACAGAGGAGGGGTGAGCCAAGACCGGACTTTTTGAGGCTAGAGATGAATGAGAGACTTGTGGTGCTTCATTATGGTTTACGGTAGAAAACTTGTTGTCTATAATAACACAATGCTGGATTTTATTCTGATTGTGCAGTAAAATGGATAAATCATGGATGGATAAGAGATACGATGATTTTCAACAATATAAGAGAGGAGTGATTGCGTTCTTGGATTGGGCATTTCAAATAGAGAGAGTTGTTAAGAAATTTGGTGGTCTAAAGATTTATTGTCCATGTGTGAGATGCAAGAATATTAAATGGGATGTTAGAGAGGCAGTGTATAACCATCTCATCCTCAACGGATTTTGGTTACATTACTCCATTTGGACAGAACATGGAGAGGGTTTAGATGTGCGAATGGATGAGGATATGGGCGTTGATGCAGGAGTGACTACCCAAACCTTGAATAATGTTGATCACGAGTTATTTGAACTAATAGACGATTTAAGAAGACCTGAGGCACAAGACATTGGTTCAGATGATAGGTTCTCGAGCAGTTGGCCAGATGCAGAAGATATATTGGCTCTTGGGGTGAAAATGACGTGTTTGCAGTTTTTGTTAGAGCTGTTTAAGATGAAAGTAAGGAACGGATCAACTGCAGCTATGATGACAGATGTGTTGGGTTTAATACGAAAGTTATTAAATAATCCTCAGAATTATCCTAAGGATTGGAAAGAGGCGAAGCAACGATTCCAATCGCTTGGTCTGAAATACGAGAAGATAGATGCTTGTGTTAATGACTGTATGCTTTTCCGAGGAGAGAATTCGGATCTAGTTCTTTGGCCATATTGTAATGCTTCCCGGAATAAAGAAGAAAAAAATGATTTAAAGAGAAAGAAGAAGTCGGTGAAAATTTTACGGTACTTCCCATTAATTCCAAGACTAAAACGTCTCTTCATGTCTGAAAAAACTGCAAAGTGGATGACGTGACATTCTCGTTCAAATAAACGAGATGCTAATGGAGCTATGAGACATCCATCCGATGCAGAAGAATGGATAAAATTTGATCAGAGATATCCGCAGTTCTCTAATGATGAGAGAAATGTTCGTTTGGGACAGGTGTGCAGAGCCAGGGTCCCTCTCCACATTACACACTGGGGTTTAGTGGAGCGGTCAATAAAAGATGCCATTCTTCATGATTTGGAGGTATTTTTAATATTAACAAATCAAATTTTTTCTTCAGTATATATATATATATATATATATATATAAACTTATTTATGTTTGCTTTGATTTCTTTGCAGTCTAGTTTTTCCTGGGACCGTGACCCGGCCACTGATGCTCTGATTTTAGGCCATGGGGGGGAGATGATGCGTAAATATCGAGGTCGTCTGAAGGCCCGAGTGAGTACCTTTCTTTATAGTTAAGTACAAAATTATTTTTCATCATCTAAGTATATAATTAATTTTCTTAATATTTTAAAGTATTTCGACCCGGAGCTTCCATTGGAAGCCAATTTGGCAAATTGTCCTCCGAATGTACCCGCAGAACAATGGAGGGCGATGGTCACTATTTGGATGGGAGAAGAACACACGGTATGTGACATATATATATGCATTTTATAGATATATCATTTGGAATTACTATCATTTGGAATTCTTTTATTGAAATTACTATCTTCGTATAGGGCATCTCAAGGAAAAATGCTGAAAATCGGAGGAAAGGTTTCAAGTCTACCCATAGAATGGGGAGAAGAAACACAAATCAACTCAAGGATGACTTCGTAAGTAATCTACTTTATGATTAGTGTTAAAAATGTAACCATTATATATGTATTAAAATAGTATCGTAAGTTTACTAATCTTTTGCCATTAGGAAGTGGAGAACGAGCGAGTGCCCAGTCGAATGGAAGTCTTCGAGAGGTCTAAGAGCCGCGATGTGGGCGGGGAAGTTCATTGGGTGGATCCTGCCTATGGTCCAATTCATGTAAGTTATTCGTAACATATTTGCATCTTTTTTACAAATTAAATGAATCCAAACTTAATTACTTAAATAAATTTGTAGGAGGAGATGGTGAGGCTCACAACCACTGGCTCTGTAGACCACTCCGGAACGAGTCATCCACCTCTTACTCCTGATGCGGCCTTCCTCCAGGCGACCGGTCCAGAGCATCAGGGACGCGTCCGTTGTGGTGGTCGTGGCGCCACCATACGGAATTGGTATGGAGTAGGGACCGGCTCGACCTCTCAGAAGACACAAAGGGAGAGGGAACTAGAGAGTCAGGTGTCTAGCATGAATATGGAGATTCAGGATTTGCGCCAACAAATGGCGATTTTCAATGCATTCATGCAGGCACATCAAGGTGGAGCGTCGACTAGCCACCCAACTGTTGATGATAATGCCGCTGTGAGGCTAGGCGACGACGATGACGGCGAAGAAGAAGATGATGCTGATGACGACGAGGACGACGACTATGACGAGGATGAGGACGACGACTAGGATAGCTTACTTAGTTTGTAGGATACTTTAGTATATTGTATAACTATTTTGAACAATTATTGTAGGATACTGTAGTAGTTTCAATGCATGTGTTGTTGGACGAGTTTTTTATGAATGTGGATTGCATTTTTTTGTCTGGTGATTGTAATTTATATTATGTATACAGATTTTTTGTAACAGGGGAAAATGAGGATCAAATAGGGGGCAATGGAAATTTTTTTTGTTAGCAGATTAACAAAGGGGACGGTCATTGTGATCATCCCCTTCGTACTTACCGTCTTCAGTTTTTATCATTTGGGATGGTCAGGACCGTCTCCCCTGACAGACTTTACGGGACGGTCATGACCGTCCCCAATAAAACACTTTAAGGGACGGTCACGACCGTCCCCTGTGGCTGACTTGTAGGGACGGTCTTGACCGTCCCCTATGTGCGGGTATTGGGGACGGTTACTAATACCGTCGCGTATACCAAATGCTACGGGACCTTTAGAGACGGTCTTATGACCGTCACCTCTGATCAATGGGGACGGTCAACTTATCGTTAGCGACGGATGTTGACCGTCGCCTGTTCTCATCTTTCTTGTAGTGCCACCAACATGTGACCCGCACGTGGGGAGGGAGGAATTTGTAAGGACCCCCACTCCGGTTCCGCGTACCTCTGAGATATATTACCTACTGATATATCTTAAATAATTTGCAAGTGACACTTGGAGATTTGTAGATTTCCCCCCATTAGTTTCGGTAATTCTCCTTAGGAACATGTTCTGCGTTTTTTTTACTTCATTATTTATTGTATTTTTGCAAACAGAACCCTCTATTTACTCTATAATTTGAACCTCTACATGATATCATTTTATTATTCCAAAAATCGTATTTTGTTTTACAATTAATTCTCTACATCGTGGCATGCTCATCATATTTTTATTGTATATGATTAATAAGTAATTATTATTCTTGCAAAAGTTTGCATATTTTTCCCTATTACCCCTCGAAAATTCATAATTAATTAATCATAGCTTCAAAAATTACCAAAAAGTCGTGGATTGTAGAATTAATTGTTAGTTACATTATGCCCGACAAAAATTGTATTTGCATGCATATTTTGCTCTATAAAAATCATTCTGTACATTTCACTAATTAATTTTTAATAGATTTTAAATTCAATATTTTTATCTATTAAATTCAATATTTTTAACATTTAGGATTTTTGTGAGATATATTACCTAGTGATATATCTTAGATAATTTTATTTCCTAAAAATAAATAGATTTAATATTTATTATACTTAATTATTGAAATCACACTGTTTGCATTCATAGATTCATTATTTATTCATCTTGCATCTAAAAATTTCAAAAAAAAAAAGAGTGCATTTATTTCGTCATGTTTTACATTCTGACCAAGCTTTGAGGATTTTCAGACACTGCTTGATTGAAAATTTCATTTTAATCCCTAAACTTTACCATAATTGCATTCCGTTTATTATTTACATAAAAAGGATAAAAAAAGTACTTCTTTGTAAACCTAAACCTCGAGATTGACTAAAAACCAACCTAAGGAGACAGTAGCCTCCCTGAGTTCGACCTTAAACTTACCAAGTAAAAAAAGTTGACCTCTTGTTTTTAATTGGACTAATAATAAAAATAAGCAGTCGTTTTGATTAATCCTTGAGTAACCGAATACTAAAACCAATCGACACTATTAAAAGGGTAATGTTAGGCTTCTTCAATCACGGGTCTTAGTTGTAGAAACTCAACTTACAAGTTGCCCACTACTACGGGTTGCTGCTCCTACGAATACGTGAATTCATGCAAACATATTCATGTGCAGAGCACCTAGTACGTATATAAAATGACAACTAAAAATGGGTAAAAGTATGCACATGAAATTGCAACTACAAGGAAACAACTACCAATAAGGAAATTAACTACTAATAAGTACTCAACGGGAAGTGAGAACTCTATAAAATATCTCTATCATTTAGATCATCACATTTAAGTTACATGTAAACTATTATTGTTATTTAAATGTATCCTAATGAAATTCCCAACACGTCCTTTTACCAACCATTTCAATGTTTCCATTATTCTACTGAAATAAGCCATTTGATTTCAACAATGATCACTAAAATCTACTACTCATATGCAAGTATCCATGGCAGTGGGGTACAAGGTAGATCACAAGATATTTATTATAGGATTTGATTCACCACTCACTCATTGTATTCGGAAGACCTACAACCACCTTTCGTTTTTATTCGATTATGGGGTAAACTAATAAAACACCTCCTTTTCTAGCTACATCCCACAACTCATTTCATGTAAACCAATACGAAAAACCAACTCGAGTGATAGCCCTAATTGACCTCTTGTATTAATCCTTAAGACTACCAACCCCACGACCCCAAACATCATCGTGCAACCACCGTAACTATGTCAGAGCACAGAAGGACAACGTGCCTCCCAACCAACGCATACATTGAGGTCGCCACCATCTAGTCATCCACCCGGGGACCTAAGGGTACATGCCATCCCTAAAGATCGCGATCTCCTACTACCCAACGGAATACATAAACTGTAACCGTGTGTGAAACATCAACATGAGAAAAGTACATACGTAGAGACAACATAAAACCACATGGGAATTGCATCTGCACCGCATATGAGATATCTCAATCTTCACAATCAATATCAGATCACTTACATTATCTCCTCAAAGATTTTAGAGCAATGTAGACCACATAGGTTATTTGATCCACTAAGGCAACTAGATTTCCGGATAATCCCACCATTAGTATTGTGATTAGTTTTGTCGGTTATATATTGAACTATATGAACACGAGGTTAATTAGACCCATGCATTATATCTTACATGATAGATTTATTTAATCATCATTTGTTCCTGTGTAATTACAGTGTTTACAGCAAGTACATCAAAATTCGAGAGCCTTATCCATTTTACAAGGCTATTAGGGATATGGGTAAAAATTGACAACTTACATGACATGAATGCATGGTCCCCACATTTACTTATATGTGGTGTAATAATTAAGTTATATTCTAAAAACTTTATCCAATTCATAAAACCATAAGAGGCCTAGCTGTGAAAGCTCTAACTTAGTTGACACGACAAATGAACCCTGCCCCCATTTTTATTTTCATGCACAACACCCCATTCCATCTCCATGCAAGCACACTCTTCTTTCTCTCCTCCATCTATCACGCATCTGCGGCATTTCTCTCCCTCCCTCCTCCCTCTATCTCGATCGATTCTTTCTATTTTTCATCCTTTCCTCCCCCTTGGTTCTCCCTTTCTCTCTCTATCTCCCACTTTTCCCGAAATCACATGTTTATAAAATATATGGAAAATGCTTTCTTATATGGATCGGACCACCCACGCGGATGCAGAAACACAACATATGCACGATAGTAGATATGGTGACTTGCACGGATTCAGAAACACCGCACATGTGTGATCGTGGATACGCCACCTCTCACGAGTCCGAAAAGACCACACGTGCACGACCACAAATCTGGTACAAATCCGAAAACACCACACATGCACGACCACGGACCCGACACCTTGCACGGATCCGAAAACATCACATATCCATGACCATGGATCCGACACCTCCCACGTATCCAAAAACACTACAATGCGTGACCATGGACTCGTCACCTCACATGGATCTATAAACACCACAAATGTGCGATCACGGATTTGACACATCAATAGATCCAAAAACACCGCACATGTGCACCCGCGGATCCTGTACCTCACACACATACATTCTCACGGTCACATAGCTATACACAATGATTCCAACTCTGGCGTCTCCTCCACATAAGGCAATGTGTTCATATTCATGCATGGATCCATGATCACTCGCGGAACTGACAATAAATGTGTTGATTGTTAAAAATTATAACCAGCATTACAATTCGAATATGTCGAAATATCAATAGTAGAAACTATTGCATTTATAGCCTCATTTTGTTCCTATCATGGAATCCAACGTTCTTTATTTGATCATTGCAACAAACTTTTCCATTTCACTGACATAAATGGTCATCCTTCAAATAGAAAGAAATTAGAAAGATACAAACGAAGTAAATGATTCATTTTAGTCTACACACTCGACTTGAAAGCACCATCATCCTTTGCACATATCTGTTCTCGTATCTATCGGTTCACAACCACAATGTCAGAGTTATCTTACTACTGCAAGAACCTTCTTTGGCCAGCAATGATCCAAAATACTAATGTTGTTGGCTTTTCCTGCGCCTTGCTCTTTTACTCACTAATGAATCCCTATGGGATCATCATTATTCTCTCTTTTTATCCTCAAAAAAATAAGAACCTCATAAGAAATCTTCATTAATTCCGCATCTTTGAAAATAAATCAATCACCAATAATTGACCCTAACCATAAATTTTATTATATTTTTCACTAACATTTTCTTTATTTTCTTTATTGTTAAAAATCCCTAAAATTTAGGTTAATTATTGTATATTTTTATTTTGGTCTTTAAAAGAAATTAAGAATATAAAAAAACACATACCTTTAAAACCCGGTGTTTTTACCTGTTAAAAATACTCACAAATGATCTCTTTTGACTATTTGATTAACATGAGACTTGTAGATCTCATCGAGATCTACAACTTTCAAGTTTTGACTTTTTTATTCGTCATCATGCTATTTCTTTCTTAATCTTCTTTATTTTTGGTATTTTTGATTTTTTTAGCGATCACGTGGCGCTCTCTGGAGTCACCATGCGACCGCCCCTCCTTGCGCCACTCGCCACCTTTCTACGCCCTTGGATCACCTTCTCTCCACCTTAATCATAGCCGCCCATCTTCCATCTTCTCCCACCCATCAGATTGGTCCTTTGAGTTAATCCCATCTGCCCTTGTCCGCCCTCTTCCTGGCCCTAGGATTGCCATTGATCCAAGGGCACTCTGTCCTCCACATGGCCTCTCCTTTCCCAACCGTCAAATATCTACACACCCTGCAACCACTCAATTAGATCCATCAAGTTGATCCAAACCCTTCACCCATGCTCCAATCCCAACCGTTGGATCACTCGATCCAACGGTCTTGGCAACGTCTTATTCCTCCAACATCTTCTTTCCTAGGAGTTAAGCTTTGCGCCACCTTCACCCCCTTTATATTTTAGCAACCAATTCAAGGCGACATTCACGTTACCCCCAGACCCACCTTCTCCGTGCAACCATCATTACCCTCAACGCCTGCCTTCAAGACGTCCTACAACCGCTACAACTTCACCCTCCACCTATGTAACTGGTGAGCCTCCATTCTTTGAATCCACCTCCGCCCCACTTCGACGATGTCCACCGATCCACAAGATGGGCCCCAGCCTCCCATGATCCTCCGGTGATAGCGGAGGATTGAATTGGCGTGGCGACGACGACCTTCACACCCAGGTGTCGACCCATGGTTTTCGACCATGTTGCAGCACCCCTGGCCTACTGAGCACCCCACCATGGTTGTGTGGGTCATACGAAAACCGGAGATCCCCTAGGGATCTCAGCCCAAGCCTCTGTCCATCTTCTTCCTCCTCAACCCTCCAGGTACTCGTTTCTTATTTTTCTTTCGTTTTCTCCAATTTATTCCATCGCATACATAGGACTTCACCTTCGATTCACACCGCCCCCAACTTCGCCTCGCACCTCCGACCTTCGCGCCACTCCCAACGCACATTCTTCCTCCTCATATTCCCTCACCGACTCACCCCTTTTCCCCATCCATACAGTAGAGGAACCCACTGAGCCTGCACCTTCTCCACCCGATTAGACCCCATTCCACTCCCTTTCTCTCACAACTCACTCAGCACACATGCTTAGGCTACCTTCTAACCCTCTGGCAGTAAGCATGGGCATTGGGCTGGGCCGGCCCGGCCCAAGAAACCCGACCCGGCCCAAGCTCGAACGAATAATGGGCCGGGCTTGGGCCGAAAATGTAGGCCCAATTTATACTTGGGCCGGGCCCGGGCTTTCCTCGGCCCAGCCCGGCTTGGCCCGAAGGCCCGGCCCAGATCTAGGCCCGCATGCCCAGCCCGAAACCAGGCTCACAATCAGCCCGAGGCCCGCGTCCCTCCAGCACCTGCTTTCAAAAAAGACTACTGATCCAGTGATCCTAATGCATAAAACAACAGCCATCTAGAAATAAACCAGGCATAACTCACATTTATCATCCTAGTAGCAAGTGATGCTTCCTATCTGGTACCATTGTGATATTAAATGTATGTACATATAAAGATTTTGCTCCTGTCATAGTGTGTAAAGTGACAGAACACAGGACGGGTTACATTGTTCAGATGGGGTTCATTAAGCTAAAATAATATAAACCATCAAGTTTAGTTAATTTATTTTCGAACCTAATAACAATATAATAAAACATGGACTTTTAAGAATACAACTAGAGATAGCAGTGCGGTAGGAGGTGATGGCTATACAGGCAGGTAATAGACAAGATGCATGGGTGAACAATAAAATATTTGATTGTGAAGGAAAAATATGGAGACGTCGAGCACCACAATATGTTTTTTGTAACAAAATGTCATACCATACGATGAAGCCCATTGAACATAACCGTGTTCAAAAGTTGGTACAGTAACTATAAACATACGGGGTTACAAGCATGTGTTTTTCTTTGAAGAATATGATTTCATTATTCTCAAAAGTAATCAAATCACAAAATGTGGATTTCTCGCAAAAGGGAAAAGGCCAGATATTAGTGCCAAAGTAGCTAGGCTTTCCACATATTGCACTTAGCAGGATCGAGTTACAGCATGAGTTTTTCTTCGAAGCGTGTGATATCATTCTTCTCAAATTTTACCAAATCACGATTCATAAGAAATAGGTGTCTAGATAAAGGATGAGGGTAAAAATTGGAGGTGAAGTAGCTAGGCTTTGTACTTATTGCACTCACTGGATTGCAGATGGGCCGGCCCGGCCCAAGCCCGGCCCGAAGAAGTTGGGCTGGGCCTGGGCTTGGGCCGAAGGATTACAAAAACTGCGGGCCTAGGCCCGGCCCAAGGCCCGAACTATTAAGATGGGCTTGGGCCTGGGCCCTTCAGGGCCCGGCCCAGCCCGGCCCATGCCCATCCCTATCTGGCAGGCATCACCATCAATAACCGAACCTGGAGCAAAGCTCAATTCTTGAGCTCCGCCTTCAATTACCTCACATCGCCTGCTCGATCGAAACCTCGATGAGTCTTCTCCTTGGTTCGAGCTTCTTCATCAAGGCAAAATGATGCATTTGTCGATCACTAGGTTGCTCAGAGAAGCAAAGAGTAGTCCTAGCAAGGTAGCCGGAGACTCGTTTATGCTGCCCCTTCGACGACGGAGAAGAAGGACCATAACGTACATGTACCATTGGATGGCACCCTTCTAGTGTTCATCCAACAACCCAGAGCGAGCCACATCATCAGTATGAGGAAGAGAGGTTCGGGTGGCCCGAGCTAGCATCTAAAGCTCTAGATCCATCCACGTGCCGCTGAGACTGGACCGCGCTCCGAGCCTCGCCCTCACGTGCTCCGGATGTGAGGGGCTGGGTAATTTGCAAAACAAACCCCTGAACCTTCATGAATTGCAATCAAGTCCTCCACACGTGTGCCTCACATGCGTGCCTTGGGTAAATTTCATCGAGGCCCCGCTGACCATTGATAATTATAAAAATACCACCACGTATAATGGAAAAATTACACAGGGGCCCTATCGGCCTTTGTTAATTGTAAATATGCCCCTTCAGGAGCCTATTTATAATATTTATATTTATATTTCTCGCATTTTTATTGTATTTATACCCCTTGTATTGTTTTTAGCACATCTTGAGTATTTTAGATCCAAATTGAATGATTTCAGTTTCATTTTGAAGCATATTTGATTCTCTACCTAATGACGTTTGTTATTCATTGATTTGACACTTAAATAAATATGCTAAATTTTGGATGATCTATAGTGTCTTTTGCTCTATAAATATTTACCATTAACGGATGCTTGACCTTAATTTTTATGCTTCATTCGTCACTGAAACCAACCCTCATTTTATTGATCAATAATTTGCTTATTTTGGGATATATTTATACATACATATCTTCATGCATATGATTCACATTTACATCTCTCTTAGTTGCATTTAAAAGTCAAACAAAGATGCATACATCACGTAACCTTGTCCTTGCATCATTTTATTTGCATATGCATACCATTTTTATATGGCACATCTGCATGAAGACCTAGAGTTAGAAAATAAACACTCATTGATTAATCAATAATTTTCGATAAATAGACGAAGAGGCTCATGTCCTTGTATTCGATCTTGGTATACTTGCCAAGTAAAATAATTTCCCACAACATTCAAATATTGTGGTTTTTGATCGATCAGATTTCTTCTCCTATGCTAGATCTTTAGATTATTAATGAGACGATTTACACGCTCATCGCTCACTCTGCCATCACTTCGCTCACTTGCCATACATGGATTTCTATGTTATCATAGGAAGGCCCAAAGTCTTTTTTCAAGTTTATATATAGGGAAAAGAGACAACCGCTGACACCTAATTCTTATTTTTTCTAGAAGACCAGAATTAAAATATATAAAATAGCATGAATATGGGTCCGCGTGGGTAGCAACCAAAAAATATCTTTCTAGTTCTATTATCAATTACATGTTTAAATATAAGAGAAATTCTAGATAATATTTGTTAGCATGAAAATTTCTAGTCTTTTCCAAATGATAAGGAGAAAAAAAGATTGATAAATTGGCAATGGTCTAATCGACAAAGAACATACTAAGATCATATATGTCTAAGCACTTCAATAGAAAATGACTGTGATGTATTTCTTAATCACAATAGCATTACAAGTGCATCATATTGGGTAATCACATCATGTTACATCTCTAAACAGATTATACGGCCACTATCCCAAAAAATAACTAAAGATGGGAATAACTTTATCAACATCCAAAGTTTATATGGTGTAGTTTTTATTTCTCATATGCTAAAATCATCATTACATGCCTTTTAAAAAACACTATTAGATGAATTCAAAACTGAACAAGGGAAAACATGCTATTTTAGTTGTACATAGAATGAGATGCAAGATGGTGCCTCTAAAGAGGCTTTCAAAATCATTGCATATCCGACTCACTAAGCAGATCTAGCACTTCGCATGGATCCAGCTCCTGTACTCATATATGGCATGTATCTTCCAATGCTTCTCCCATGCGCAACCATCCATATGCACATACACATAGCTCTAGCCCATGCACGTGCACAACCCAAGCCAATTGTAGCACACTTTCCTGCTCATTGATCCACGCGCATGCTTGATCCAAAGTATCTGTACCACATTCACACAAATCCTAACGGCTCGCATGCACAATA
The DNA here is from genome assembly GCA_037367405.1 of Ottelia alismoides. Lineage (NCBI taxonomy): Eukaryota > Viridiplantae > Streptophyta > Magnoliopsida > Alismatales > Hydrocharitaceae > Ottelia > Ottelia alismoides. The sequence continues at coordinate 423,171 of JAZKJV010009625.1, read as the reverse complement.
TAATGCCAACAAACATGTTATAGTAACAAAATTGAAATCCAACCTATAGAAAATAATATACGAAAATGGGCCGCAAGAAGCAAAGATCCGTACCTCACAACCGTGAGAAAAAGATCTCCCTGCAGCGACCTCTACGCGGTGATGTTCTCGGCTTCGCGATTAGACCACTCCAACGACTCTCTAGCGAGCTTTAAGGTGAAGCTCCCGCATAAGCTTAGTTATTCAAATCCGGACATGACTCCAGTTCGGGTTTGAGTTCATTTATCGATCCACAATCATAAAACGACTGTATCTCCTTAGTCCAATGTTGGATGTTCTTGGTACCATTGAAAAGTTTTCGTTGAGTACTACATGATAGACTATTTATTTATCTCCTCTAGATATCGAATTGGGTTTGAAATCTAAAAGTAAATGAACGACAATGTACAAGAGTCTGATCGAAAACCACGCCTCGAACCGTATCGAGATCAGATTTGAATGGTCGTCTGACACCTATCTCGTATCTCGTATTTTAACATGTATACAAGTCTCGCAGTCTTACATCATTGAAAAGATTGAAGGGACATAAAAAAGATAATAAAAAATTTAATGGCATCCACTATTAAGAGATTCATCGTATCTCTCAATGTAATGTAAAGTTTCCATGAAATGATACAACTCAAATAAATAAAGAAAGGAACACTATTGGGAGATTCTCCAAATATCTTCATGTGACTTGTTTCTCTACTCAAAGCTCTGTATAAATGGAACGTTATTGGAGAAAAATGCAATAATAAAAGCAATGAATGTCTCACTCTCTCTGTTTGTAGTATTTCTTGTGTGTATTCTACCTTTTCTAATAAAATATTATAAGGTCCTACTCTCTCGTGTAATCGAAAATCTCATATAAGTTCCTTTATTTTCTGTATTTTATCTATACACTTTTTCTATGTATGTCATATATATAATAATTATAATTTTATGTAGTTTTGATGAGACTTTATGTAAACTCTTGGGCCCATTACATCACAAAAGAAACTAGAACGGGCTTGGCGGACGGGAGTTTTGTTACGCCCGCCCGTTTGGATTCCACCGCACAGGACTGGGAGCACCGGGAACATACCACCTGACCACCCCCAGCGTCTAAAAACCAACAAAACCCTTCCTTTTCCCTTTGCTCCTCACTCACTCCTGCAGCAATGGAAAGCTTATCTCTCGCCTCTTCCTCCTCGTCCTCCTCCCGCCCCCTCCTCACAGCTCCACCTCGAAACCCTAGAGACCTCCCCCTCCATTTTCCTTCGCATACAATCCCACGCAGCCTAATCAGGAGCCTCCGCTCCTCCAGACGCCGCCTCGTCACCGCATTCGACCGCCGTCTCGGCGACGGAGCTCACGGGAGATCATACAGATCCGGTAATTTCAACTTCTGACATATAAACCCGAATTTGATGCGTGTAAATAGATCCTTGTTGTTTTCAGTAACGATCGAAGCACGGCGAGCCAATCTGTGCTAAGTTACTACACACAGGATAGAACACGTGACAACAATCCACCGACTAGCTGATGGTTTACGGCTGTGACAGAGAGAGGTGGGGTAGTCAGGGGGAATCTGTTCAATGGAACAATTCAATTATATATTCAAGAAATCATTATTTTCATGTTTCGAAATCCGCTTTATGGTAAAAATTTTGTGTAATTGTCTACTACAAGAGACGATTTTTATCGACTGAAAATTTGGCAACCGCCTTTGGTAGGTGATTGCCTGCAATATTTATTTAATAGAATTTTGTCTCAAAAAATATTTAATAAAGTCATACATATACAATTTCCAGGGTCGTTAAGGGGTATGTGCTGCTACATTCTCCTCGTCGAACCTCCCACCCTTAAACATTGAGATATTCCTAGCAATCCACAAGGTCCACATCACTGCAAAAGGTCTTGCTCTGTTACTCCTTGGAAAATAGATCGAACTGCAAAGTTTCTTCAAACACCCCAGGGTCTGAGGAATCGATCATGCAAAAATCGATCCACTCCACACCACGTATACCTTTTTCATAGGGGAAGGATAAACATTTACAAACTCAACAGAGGTTTAGTTCTAAGTGTTGGCTTGCGTTCCCTGAATAACATATTATCCCCCAGCATATGATGTACAGCCAATTCCTTTTATGCCTTCTTAGTATAGAATATCCCATTGAACCAGATCCACTGGTATATCTCCCACATGGAGGAAGGACCACAACAAGAGGCCAGCTACGTTGCCAATAAAAAATATTATAAACTGTTAAAAAATATGGATAAGAAATTGGAGACCAAGCACAGTTTTCCTCATTAGAACCATGTCAGCACTCAACTATTATATCCTTTCTCATTACCGCTAAAACAAGCCGCATGAAGCGGCCACAAAAATGCACCCTCACTCCAGTAATACACCCAGGAAATGGAAGATGTGCCATTGCCAAACACATGACACAATAATGCACCAAAGTCAGGAGCACACAGCAATCACCATTTCATAAAGTGGACACTTGCCTAACTATCACTTGCGGAATATCCAGCTTATTAGCTGAGATGCCATGAATTTGCACAATAAAGCATCACCGGGATCGCCATCTCTATCAAAAGAGATAGTTACATGTCTCTTAGCTTCAAAAGTCCCAAACCACCCTCCTCCACAAGAATGGTGATTGAGCCGTAGTCCACTAATGTCACTCACGCTATCTTGGACAAAACTAGACCATCAAAATCTCTACATTATAAGTCACAACTTCTAAACTTTAATGTACCCCAACACTAATTTGTGCGTCAACATAGAGAAAACTGGTCAAGACGTGTATCTTGCGTTGCGACCAGCATTGGCCAAACACACGACACAATAACATATCAAAGTCGGGGGCACATAACAGTCACCCCTTCAAAATGTGGACACATACTTAACTATCTCATGTAAAGTATCCAACTCAGATGAGATGCCATGAATTTGCACAATAAAGCATAACCGGTCCGCCATCTTTATCAAAAGAGCCCGTTGCACATCTCTTAGCTTCAAAAATCCCAAATTGTCCTCCTCCACAGGAATGGTGACTGAGACCTAGTCAACTAATGTCACCCATGCTATCTTGGACAAAACTAGACCAACATAATCTCTATATCAATCTCCAAACTCGAACGTACCCCAATGCTAATTTGTGTGTCAACATACACAAATTTGGTCAGAACACGTACCTTGTGCTTCGACCAACATTGCCAAACACATGACTTAATAATGCATTAAAGTCGGGAGTACACAACAACCACCCTTTTAGAAAGTGGACACATGCTTACATATCACTCGTAAAATATCCAACTTAGCTGAGATGCTATGAATTTCCACAATAAAGCATCATTGGGATCACCATCTCTATTAGAAAAGCTTGTTGCACGCGTCTTAGCTTTGAAAGTCTCATATGGCACCCCTCCATAGGAATTGTGACTGAGCCCTAGTCCACCAATGTTGCCCAAGCTATCTTGGACAAAACCAGACCAGCATAATCTCTACGTCATAACATCCAAACTCAAATATACTCCCAATGCTAATTTATTCATTAACATACACACTCCCAATGCTAATTTATTCATCAACATATATTGAAGCTTCATGTCCTCGCTCTACACATTGGCAAGGCGTGGAGCTCGAGCAACACTTGTATGCGGGTTGCGATGAAGGTCGATACCGATCTCACTGGAGATGAAGCTCTGTCTTCGCTCGACCTAACCACATCTCTTTGTCACTGAGGGAATTAAAAGGGGCTTGGAGTTGTCTCACATACATGCGGATAATGGCAACTGTCATCTGCCACCATGGTTTTGGTAAGGGAACATGTAGTTGGAGGTGGTGGTTTCAACCGATGGTGGTCAGATAGAGATGAGGTGGAGGACGGTGATGGAGGAGTTGGCGAAGAAGAGGTTGAAATGGTTGAGCGAATGGCACCAGAATCATGACGTGAGGACACATGGGAAAGAGAGGATAAAAGGGAGAAGTTCGTGTGCATGACCCGGAGGGGAACTGCTGGCATGGCCTCAAATTTCAGCGAAATTCCGTCGAACTTCTATCGAATATCGATATCCTGTTGAAATCGAAATTCGACCGAAATAGCTGAAATGATCGAAATATGGGGGCCTTAGTACAAAAAATGACCGAAAAATTATGTTTTGGTCAGTCACCGAAATAGTGATCGAAACTGACATTTAGGGCTTTGGTTGCTGGAGGTTGAAGATAAGCATGGGTCGTTGGATTTGAGGATACAACGACCTTGCTTTGGGTGTACTGGAGAAGAGGAGGCCCGCTTGATCATTTGATCAAGCGGTCCCTGATGAGGCGGATATGTGGAGTTGAGAACCTTCTGATCAAGAAATCAGACAGTGGAGATTGAATGCGGGATTGAATGAAGGGTCAACCACATAGCTAGTCCAGAAGAGGCCACGTGGCTCGATCAGAAATTAAAGAAATATAAAAATAAAGTAAAATAGAAATAAAATAGTAATTGCAATCAAACTAAAAAGTGTTCTACATGAATATTGTGTATTTTTTCAGATCTACAACTTTCATGTAGAATACAAAACAAAATACATCATCTATATATAGTAATATTTTTAGGTATTTTTATAAATAAAAATACCAATTTTTTATTCTTATTCTTTCATTTTTTTAATCATTTTATGTATTTTTGTATTTTTGAATAGGAACTAATATGGAATATATTATTTACAATACTACACTGATTTAAGGGATTTTAAGTATAAAGAAAACACTAAAATAAAGAGAACAATATACACATAAACACACCAATTTAAGACTTTATTTATTTCCAATAAATAGTATTAATTATCTACAAGGTGTATTAATCAATTAATTAGGCTAAGGTATAGTTTTAAAAAAGCTAATATAATATTGATGAATTTGAGATTCATCACCTGCCCATAATTGAGAAGATGGAAAAGAATTGATTCCTATATTTTTCATGTTAGCCCATTTCTATCCAGTTGGCATCTGTTGTCGTCTTGATCTTCTTATGAGGAGATTTCTGCGGGCAAGTTAGGTCATGATGGATTCGAAATACACTTGGTAGATTGGGAGACTGTCATGCTCCTAAAAAGAATATTGATATCCAGTCGAAATCGAAATTCGACCGAAATGATCGAAATATGGGGGTTTAGTACAAAAAATGACCTAAATGACCGAAATCCCGATCGAAATTCCACTGAAATTCCATCGAGATTCTGTTTTGGTCGATACCGAAATGGTGACTGAAACCGACATTTAGGGCCTTGGCCACAACACACAATTTTTTTACCAATAGTCACGGATTCACAAATGATGCCTCCACAGGTTGACATCTGATCCAATCGAGTAGTAAGCAATTCACCAATAGCAACCAAAAGATTCCTTGGTAAATCAAGTGAAAATTGGAACTACGCGCATAAATATTTTTGATAACAGGTAAAGCCAACAAACATATACAAACTACTGCCATTGTGGCTACACCTCCCGATTTGTCAGCTATACTTGGAAGAAGGGCATATATTAGTAGGAAATACCATTCTGGCACAATATGAGGCAGTGTGGACATCATATTAACATGTATATAATTATCGGGATGCCCCAAAACATTAGGAGCATAAAAGTCCGACCTTTTGGAGAGGCGTCCGTTCTGTGTTCTCATGTTTCACAGAACTTTTTAGCCCAGTTCTTGGCGATGGTACATCCTTTTGCATTATGGTCACTTGATTGGATGGGTGGTCGTCTAGCAAATTGATAACCACACCTTTTTGCGATTGCGACATATATAGAGGCATGAGTTGCAGACTATTGGGCTTATGGTAGTTGGATGTCATATTTTCTGACGTGTTTCTATGATCATCGCCTGGAGGATTTTATTCATCTCTTAGACTCGTTGAACCATTTAGAGGGTCCAGTGGGAGGTAGAGACCATTGGATTTGGAGAGACATCAGTTTTCAGTGAAGCGGGCCTATAGGGTGATTGACAGTCCATCAACCGTGGAATCTGACTATCTACTGCGTGATTGCAAGCTTATTTGAGAGCTGAAGCTACCATCCCGTATTGCTATTTTTATGTGGCTGATGATACGAAGACGAATCTTGGCCGAGGATTGGTGTTGTCAGATCTTTTGGTTACTTCTCCCTTTTATCGCCTATGCGATAGTAGCTTAAAATAATAGAGCCTTGATGCTTTTTGGTATTCTAACTACATTGCAAAGAGCCACCAAAAAGCGGAGCTGTTCCTTCCTCTTTTGATCATTTGGGCAATCTTGTTAGCTAGAAACGTGGTTATTTTCAATTCTGATCATTTCTACATTGACAATGCAATTTTCCTTGTCAAGACTCTCATCGAGTCATGGCCACTATGTTCTTTACACTAGTTTTAATATATTTGTGGCAGATAGCATAGTGTATTCCCCCTCTTTAGTCTCAAAAAAAATTAGACCTAACATCCTCTGCTTTCAATGCACAATCCTTCTTAGGAAGCAAAAAAGAGAGGGCCTTATGCAATACATTGAAACCAATATTCCACTTGTTAAATTCTTTTGGAAGCTCATAGTATCTCCTTGAATCAAATCCCAAAATTCTTTGAAGAAGAAAACAAGAAAGCTATCTAGGATCGACCATATGCATTCAATTACTAGATAGCATCACACCTCATGCTTGAAAAAAAAGTTATGATTAACCGATTGACATGTTCGTGCTACTTACCCCTCTTCAAGACCTCTGTTGGAGTATTTGGTTGTGCGCCATATGAGTTGTAGCAGGTAAATGGATCTTGGAGAGGATCCATTTATCCCATCCATGTTTTTAGTCCCACACCGACCAGTGGTGGGACTTGGAGGCTATGTGGAGGCTATATAAGGAGCCCCAGATCCCCTGTAAACATTGAGAAAAAGCAATGAAGCATACGCCCCTTTGAGGGCTTCTCCCGTGGTTTCATTCTGCTCCTTAAGGAGTAGGGTTCCACGTAAAAATCATGGTGTTCCATGTTTCTTCTTTATGTTCTTTAGCTATGTTTATCATTTCGATTCCGCTTCCGCTTCTTATTTTCTAACATGGTATCAGAGCGGGTTCGATTCTCGAAGTTTTTCAATATGTTAACGATTTGTTCGAGATTCGATATTGAGTTCATGATAAGAGTAGTTTGATCTTGCCTTCGATTTCGTAGCTGTATTTTCATGTTCATCATCATTCAAGATCTTCTCCTGTTCGTGGTTCGTTTCTGTGCGGATTAGGGCTCCCTAAGCATCCCTGAATGGTTCATTTCGGGTTCCGTGAATGGAACCCTAGCATTTCTTAGCATGTCTACAATGTTGTTTGTGGTCCTCATCCTCAATATGAAGCATTCAGGAGTTTCGATTCCTGGCCAGGCTCGAGGGCGGTGCCACCGACCTCTCTTTGCGACTTCAGACTTTGCCTTTCCGCACCTTGCATTCTGGCGGCGTAGGCGCGCGATACAACCATGCCGCGGCTCCAGCAACCCGAAGCACTCTCTAGGCAATGTTGGCTTATCGCGTGTCCCTCTTCTCCCAAACGACACAAGTGACACCTCCCGGGCTCCGCCTCCTCTCCAAACACCTCAAGGCGGAGGCGAGTCTCTTCGCTGGCGTAAGCTCCCGATCTGGAAGTCTCCTTGTTGGCAGCGAATCCCAAGGCGGAGGCCTACCTCCCATTGTGTGAGCCCCTGCGTGCATCCCTTGAGCGGCGAAAGCACCCAGGCGACGCCGCCCCAAAGGCCATGGTGGCCTCCTTCGTTCTCCAGGCGTCTGGGCGGCCTCCTTCGCGCTCCAGCATCATACGCGCCCCCCATCCCAAGCGTGGATCAGTGCGGCGATCAGTGCTGCGCTCCATAAAGTGACGGTGCCCCCGCAGGTCGCACGAAGCCTCCAGGCAGAGCCCAGGCGACCCTCCAAGGTGCTGGCCTCCTCTGGCAGCGCCCACCTCTCCCATGAAATTGTTGCACACCCTCCAGACAATTTCGCGCAAGAGCGCTCCAGGCAGATCCATCCAATCTCCCCACAACAACACGAGTAGGCTTTGCGGCTTCCCCAGATTCGCCTCTACCTCTCTTCCAGTCATCATGCACATGCAGCGCGTCTCAACGACGATCATCCCCAGACGCACACCGCATGATTGCGGCATCCCTAATTTCGCTGCACCATCGATCGGCCTCCAGATTTTCTCCAAGGAGGCGGCGGAGCCATCCCTCCTCAGCCTCCCACCTACCTCCTCAGCCTGATCGCAGGAGCATCGCAACTCCTAGATCCACTAGGCGGTGCTCCTCCTGATGTCGCCCCTCCTTGCGGCGGCAAGTTCCTCCATCGTGCGCAGCCTAGGCAGATGTGCGATACATCAAGCGACGATTCCCCAACCTCAAGTCCCATGTCGGGGGCGGCAGGCTTTATTTTGAGTCGAGGGTTCCCATCCCAGACAGGGAACCCTAATAAGAAGGGTGCGGCGATGTAACCCTGGGTCTGTTTATTGAAGAATGTTAAATAAAAAAAGAGAGGGGAGGGGAGATGTTCTGTAAAGCCCAAATGGGCTGATGCCTCTTGGGCCCAACCGGGCCAAATTTATTTGGTTGAGAAAAAAAGAGAGGAGACGCGTACATACAAAAAAAACGTACGCAAATTACAAAAAAAAGAGAGAGAGAAGTCGGAAAAAAATTGTTGAAACAACTTTAAAAAATGTTTTTTTTAAAAGAGTGGACAACTATTTAAAAAATGAAAATAGCCGAAAAAAAGATGGAAAAAATTTTGCACGAAAAGCCGAAAAGAAAAAATGTAATCGGCTAATTTGGTATTTTTTCCCATTTTTATTCTCTTCTCCCAACTTTGTCGATGTTAATTTTCCGACAAGTATGAGAGAAAGGGGTAGTATATGTAGAGTCACATGTCTATTCAGAGTCTCCCGATGTCAGATTATCCAGACTGTCCAGATTTCCAGATTCTATAGTTCAGACTCGACGATTGTCTTCTGAGTCTCCAGTTTCAGACACGCACATGGATGCGGTTTTCTTTTCAGATGAGCAGATGTTTTGCATCGTTTATTCAGTGGTCCCCATCATTCTTCTTCTTGTTGTTCGGCTAGAGTTTTCATGTGAGCCATAGGGACTCCAGAGTAGAGGACCATTCCCTATGCCATGTTGGCAAGGGTTTTCATGTGGTATCATAAGTACTCTAGAGTAGTATACCATTCTCTGAGCAAGATGGGAGATTCCCAGTTATCCGACGAGGAGACTTCTTTCAGACTCCATTCTCCAACGACCGTGGACTCCGACGAGGATTGCACTTCCACGGCCTTTTTCAGTTCGACCCTTTTCAGAGATGGAGCAGTTGCCCACATGTTGTGGCGGGCCAGAGTACTCCGACGAGGAGACTCATTTCCAGTTGCAGCGACTTTAACAGGCGCAGTTCAGAGAACATTCTCTCCGACGAGGAGATTCAACAGACTCACACTCCAGCCCGTTCGTCCTCCTCTCCTGCACGGCATGAGAAGCAACGTCATGGACAACAACCGACAGTTGTGCGTGTTGAGTTGATATTGTCTGTAGTGTCCTGTAGCGTGAGTTGAGTTTCTTTATGTTTGTCCAAGCTGAGCATTGGATGCTCCAGCTTGAGGGGGAGTGTTGGAGTATTTGGTTGCGCGCCATATGAGTTGTAGCAGGTAAATGGATCTTGGAGAGGATCCATTTACCCCATCCATGTATTTTGTCCCACACCGACCAATGGTGGGACTTGGAGGATATGAGGAGGCTATATAAGGAGCCCCAGACCCCCTATAACCATTGAGAAAAAGCAATGAAGCATACGTCCCTTTGAGGGCTTCTCCCGTGGTTTCATCCCGCTCCTTAAGGATTAGGGTTCCACGTAAAAATCATGGTGTTCCATGTTTTTTCTTTATGTTCTTTAGCTCTGTTTATCATTCCGCTTCCGCTTCCTATTTTCTAACAACCTCTAGAGAAGATGCCTACCACGTTTACTACATTTACTACATTTACAGAAGTACACGTTAATAACTCTCTCCACATGTCTATCTCCTTGAACCTTTGTCCCTAAACTTCTAATAGGCTCGCCAAAGAAAATATTTTTAGCATCACCTTTCTTCAATCATGTTTGTTTGGAATGCTGCTTCCACCACACGTCTTGCTTCTTATCTTCCTCCTTCGCCATCCTTTGTTGTCCAATCCTTTTCCTCAATTCGTTAATTGTGAAAGCCCTATAATCCTCCATTGTATTCAAATTATCGACCAACCTTTGTGTTACCGTCCTCCTTCGTGACCTCTACTGTTTGATTTGTCTCTAATGATCTGAATTTGTTTTCTTAAAGCATTAAGTTTTGAATATATTGAAAGTAGTTGACCCTTGTGGTTCTTTGATCTCAAAAAATACACTGCCATCTCCTTAAAGCTTTCCTCCAAGGGTAGATCACGCTCCTCAGCCTCCCAAAGTATAGTCATGTGATCTTAATAGATTCGCACCGAACACTTTATTAGAATCTCGGTAGATAAAAGGAACTTATCCAACCTTTAATATGAAGAAGAATTCCTCCATGTTTACCGGTAATTGGGAGCATCAAACTCGAGCAGTTGTAACTCTCCAATCAATGTCGGAAAAGCAAGCGAGCTTGTCCCATCCTCTCATATCCCTTAGCCTGTCCCCTGTCAACATGGTAATTCAACTGCGCATTGTAGTATAAAAACCCATTTTAATCTTCCTTATCTCCAACCAACTCATTTTGCATAAATTTATCCATTGGCCTATAGACCGCCATCACCCTGAATTGGAAGTCATCCGATATTTTGAGCACTATACTTCAGGTCCTGCAACTATGGCAAGAGTCCTCAAGCTTCAGTAGACTCCTACACCAACTAATTAAAATACCCTTGGGTCATCTTATCCAGTATACCACACGATAAGTAGTCAATCTCACCCCCCTGCAAACTCCGCCTTTTTTGTAGAGACTACCTTTGTCTTTTTTGATAGAACCAGATTGGCGCCCACTAATTGAGAAACCTCCATTCATTGCTTGTTTTTTAGGATCTCCTGGATTCCGTTCATTCCATGTTGGAACCTTCAATGGGTCACCATGTCTCAGCAAGGAGGTCATTCCGTCACCATGTCCAACCCCAGTCTACATTGAAATCCTACCTTCTTGATAACCTCATTGCTGAGTTATCTATCTTTTATTGCCTCTTCCCCATACTCCTTGTTACCTTGCAGAGCGAGAAACAATGGCGTTGAGATTCGATAGGATCACTTTCCCTGTAACAATGGACGATGAATGTACGGAGGTGGCAGTAATGGCGGCGGACGAGTTTTGTCTGACGATGGGTGGTACCACAATCGAAGGATTGGTACTAGTCTACTAGAGGTAAGGGGAGCAACGACTTCTATGTAAGCAGTGGGATTCACAAAAAATGAGGCATCATTTTCGGGATTAGATACAACCTTAAGCGCGAAGGTGGATAAATTTCCTCTACAGTCTAGTGAACAAGGGGCCTTTATTTTACCCTTTAAAGCCTCGGAGGGGGGTTTCATTCATCAAGTGGAGCTTTTCAGCATGTGTTGAGCAGCGATACACTGTAGCAGTTACTTTCGCTTCAGCCCACTTGCCCCTTTCTCTCTTTACACATGTCTCCTCTCTCCTCTGCCATCTTTGTCCCCAACACCGCATGCTGATGTTCCCTTCCCCACTCCTTCCTTCGTTGGCTCCTTCGCTGTTGAAGATGCTGCACTCTGCAGGACGCAATAGCACATCTACGCCCTCGAGATCGACAACATCTGCCCCACACGTTGCTCCTCTGTCGGGTAGACCTCTCCATCACATGGGCCTGGCTTTCTTGTCTTGTCACCATTTTCGCTGACGCCAACTACAGTAAACGCCTGCCGTGGTGCATAGGCCTCACGCAGGGCCACGATGGGGATTTCGGTAGAAATTGGTTTTATTTGTCCGAGCTCAGGTTGGGAGGATTATTGGGTTCAGTTTATAAAATTTTCTTTAAAGTGTTTTACAGGTGCGTTTCTTCCTCCATCCATACTACTACAAATTTTCTTCGTTTACCTTTTTTGCGACTTTTTAGTCGCTCTTATATCTAATATTTTATATTTTTTCCAGCTAATTTCTGTGCACAACCTCCTGAAAAAATACTGTCCGGATATAAGTTGTTTATAGGCAGAACCTAAACTGGCAGGGGGAACAATTGTCCTTTGTCTTGTCTGTTCTTCAATGCGGCATTTAGGGCATTGAATATTTCATACAAGACCCCATAAAAGTCACGGTTTTCCAATGTACACATGCACCAAGGATGAGCTCATGAACTTGTCTCAAAATCGCCGCAGATGCCATAGCGACCATGTTATCAATAACATGATCTTTAAAAATCCAAGCTTTAAACACTATTTAGTCCTAACTTTGGATAATCACATTCAGAAAACAATTGTATTCATTTGCCTCATTTTTTAAGCATGTTCCAAGTGTCCCATTTGCAATTAAAGGCAATATCCAAATTCTGCTTACTTGCACTTCTACTTCCAGCATCATCCACGAACAACTCAGAGAACTATATTCGTTTGCCCCTCAATTCTCATCATCTCTACGTAAATTGATATTTTAAAAAAGCCCCCCATTTTTCCTGGGGCAAATGTGTTTACATGTTACAACGATATCTTCGAATTATGGAGAAAGAAAGCTAATATCCGTAATAATGATAGTGAGGATTCACATTTCTCAAGAATTTTTTTGAGGCTAACATTTCTCAAGAATTAGCAGCATGCGAATGGGACCTAGATCGAGACTCTCCATTGTTCAGAGGTTGAAGTCTTTTAATAGTGGATCGCTATTCATTTTTTTGAGAGAAAAGAGGGTGAAACCCCGAGATGAGACCCACCTCAAACTTGTATTATAAATTAAAAATCACCTTACAGATGGCCAGACCATGCAAAGGGCCCTAGAATATTCCAAAACATTTTCAGAATAAGAAGACCGACCACAAAAGATGACCTTATTTGTAGCACACCAGATAGCCCACATAAATGCAAAAGGTAGGGAGTTGTCCTCTTGGTAGTTGCCACTGTTCCTTCTGATAGAATCCCAGAAAAGAGCACTGATGAATAGTGGATCACTATTCATTAATATTGTTATATAGGGTATAGAGGTGTGATCAACTCAAAATTGTGCCTCCAAGAGTCCTTCTAGGAACAAACCAAGCCATATATTCTTTTGGGACATGTGAAAGTTCAATTACAAAAGCACCAACGATCTCCCTCATGTCATTCGAAGGTCCATAGGATGACAACCCATTGACCAATGGCGGTGATAATTTTCACTACTCGGCATTGAAAGGGCATCCGTTCGACTAAGATTTTTTTTAAGCCAAAAAAAGGGAAACACACATATTGTACCCGCTCTAATATATTAAACGGTTATTAAGAGTTAATACAAAAGCTAGGACCCGAGGAGATGCCACATTCATCATGGTTGTAGACCACTATCATCTCGTATTAATTACCTATGCCACCTGATAAGGTCTTCTCCCAAAAGTGCATCTCCTTAGGCCTTTCAAACATCTATTCAATGAACTTATCTTGTGTACGACATCCTCATAGGAGGTCCACACCACCTCACATTCACATGTTATAGCCTTTGTTACGTTTCTTGTGCCTTCCTTCGTGTTACCTACCAAATAACCCTTAATTGGCATCATCTGAAATCTTGCCTCCAACCGATTGCCTCCCTCTCGAATTCCTTTCATCTTCCAAACCCCTTCTTGAGTGCAAGCAATCCATCGACATTGTACTTTTCACAATGGAAGCGAACAAGTTCTCCACAGTCCCTCGTGAAATGCCATTTCTGTCTCACTTAGAAAAACAGATGTCAACCGATCAACATAGTGCCCCTTATCTTTGCTGGAGGAGGAGCCCACTTGCGTCTTACTAGCGAGCCAACTACATTTGCCTTGCCCTACTGCTTCCTCTTCACATCCCCCAACCGTCTTCCTCCCTCCCCAATTCAATGCTCCTTGAAAACCATTTTCCCTCCACTCTCCCTTCGCTTCTCCTCCATCATGCTACCATTCTCCTTTCTCCAATCGCTGTCCATATTTTGGTAATGTGAGTACCTGCATGAAACATGATATGATGGAGAATTCAAGGGTGCCTGTTAGCATCGCTGTTGTTTGTTATTGCTACAGATATCCTTGCCATTATAATTGACTAGGTGATTCTTCATGGGAGGTCAGCTAGGTACTCGAGAGGGGATTTTTCCATCCTCTTGTTACAGTATGCAGATGATGCCTTAATCTTCATTGAGGGTAGCTGTGACGAGGCCAGGTTCATGAGTACCATACTTGACGTCTTCGGTGAGCTGTTTGGGTTGGAGGTGAACTTAGCAAAGCCTGCCTTTGTGCCGTTCGACCTATCTGATTCGGAGATTAAGGAGTGTTCGAGGATCTCGGCAACTCCGCGTGGGTCTTTACCCACATGTTACCTTGGTTTACTTTTGACTTATGGGCACTTTAAGTAGCTTCGATTGACTGTCGGTGATTGAGAAGTTGGAGTGGAAGTTGGTTGAGTGGAAGGCTTCCTGTCTCTCACGTGATGGGAGATTGTGCTTTTTAAGGTCGTTTTGGCGGCAATCCCAATCTTCTTCATTTAATCAAGGATGCTACCAGTTAGGATTCAGAACCACTTGGAGTCTTGTATGCGTTGTTTCTTTTGGACTCCTAATGGGCAGTCGAGAGGGCTATACCTGGTGAATTGGGAGGCGATCACCTCGTCGAAGGAGCAGTGTGAATTGGGCGTCCTCAGGCTGGAGGACGAACTTATATTTTGGATTTGGTGGGATGGCTTCTTATCCGTGAGAAAGGCCTACAGGTCCCTCACGGGTAGTGATGACCGATGAGCTGGCCATAGGGAATAGGGACATAGACTGCAATTTGATTGGATGTCGAGGCATCGATGATGATCGCGGTTTTCTGCTCCACAGGGTTGGTCGGATGTTGATTAAGGAAAGGAGATCCTCCTTTATCCGGGAGGGTGACCATGCGATCTATGTGTGTCGTTGTGGAGGAAGATATGAACCACTTTTTTTTATTCATGTGCTCGGGTCCTGGAGATCTGGGCATAGATGAACATTTCATGGGTGGATCTTTCTTCCGACGCAAACTGTTGGAGCTCCATAGTGACCAACCAGTTCATATTGATGGCGGAGCTGCTGCACCCACTCACTGTGATCTGGGCGATTTGATTCTCACGTAACGTGTTGATTTTTAGTTCACATATGATGCAACGTGAAATAAATAAATATGGTTTAATTTTCATCCGTTAATTAGAGTGTAATTTTTATTTAAATAATGAGATCGTTTGTTAATTGGTTGGATTCCATTTAGGATTTAATTAGTTAATTTGCTAGGCATGTCGTAGGATAATTAAGACTTGTTAGGATTTTAATTTTATTTGTTTCCTAGTTTGATTGTAATCTCCTCCTCCCTCCTATATAAAGGGAGCAAAGGGTTATGTAAGGGGAAAATTCAGAGTTTATAAAATTTGAGAATCATCTCATCTCTCTCCCTTTTTCTTCTCCCTCCACGTGATCTCAACGGTTCTTCTTCCCCAAATCCCTTGCATATGACGAGCTTTCTCTCCTTCTCCACTCCGATTTCTCCCACAAAATATTTTTTCGTTGTCAAAAAAATATTTTTTTACCGTGCAAATTCTTATTTGCAAAAATGCCCATCAATGGAAAGAAATTATAAATGTAACATTGAAAAGAAGAAAAATGGGGAAGATTGGGCCAACGATTTCAGCCGGAACCGGAATGAACAGATTGCACAGAATAAATAAAAATGATTTAATTTTCGTCTGTTAATTAGAGTCAAACTAATTTTACGGTTAATTGAGTCCGTTGCAATTTTTATTTAAATAAATTGATCGTTTGTTAATTGGTTAGGGTCCATTTGGAATTTAATTAGTTAGTTTGTTAGGCATATCATAGGATAATTAAGATTTGTTAGGATTTTAATTTTATTTGTTTCCTTTTAAGTTTGATTGTAATCTCCTCCTCCCTCCTATATAAACGGAGCAAAGGATTATGTAAAGGGACAATTCAGAGTTTATAAAATTTGAGAATTATCTTATTTCTCTCTCCCTCCTCCTCTTCTCTCTCCACGCGATCTCTGCGGTTCTTCTTCCTTAAATCCCTCGCATCCGACGAGCCTTCTCTCCTTCCCCCTTCCAATTTCTTCCACTAAATATTTTTCCACCGTCAAAATTTATTTTTTACTGTTGCAAATTCTTATTTACATCATTTGGTATCAGAGCATGACCCTCAGATCGTCCTCACGATCTGACGATCCGTACAGATGTTTGCACAAGTACAATGAAAGACTCTTGTTTGTCAGAAAGTAAACGACGGGCCAATGAATCCTACAACAAAAAGTTGATGCCCATATTGTTTGAATTTTAGTCGAATTTATGGGAGTTGGCTGCAGATTTTTGGACCTTGAGTTCCGTCGGATCAATACCTCCCTTCCTCGAAGCTACTATCATGATTTCCAAGGAAGAAAAACAAGAAAAAAAGCCATCATTGATGTTCTACTTGCTGTCCAACAAGATTTTGACCAACCTACGCCTACAGAAGGTTGAGACAAGTTTCCCAAATTTGGGAACGTGTGATCGAAAGAAGGTTGAGACAAGTTTCCCAAATAAAAGAAAACCAATTCGGATTCATGCCAGGTCGCTCAACTATTGAAGCCATCCATTTGCTGAGGAGAACAATGGAGATTTATAGAGCTAAAAGGAAGAATCTCCATATGATCTTTATTGATTTGGAGAAGGCTTATGATTCCGTCCCACGAGAGATACTGTGGAGAGTTTTGGAGAAGTGACAAGTACCTGTCCTATACATTAATCTCATAAAGGATATGTATGATGGTGCTTTATCTTGTGTAAGGACCCCGACGGGGAAGACTGACTATTTTGATATCAACATTGGTTTACATCAAGGTTTATCTTTGAGTCCATTTCTTTTTACTTTGATTATGGATGAGTTGACAAGTCACATTCAGGATGAGTTACCTTGGTGTATGTTATTTGCTGATGATATTGTGTTGATTGATGAGACTAGAGATGGAGTAAATGAGAAGCTTGAGGTTTGGAGACATGCATTTGAGACTAAAGATTTTCGTATAAGTAGGGTTAAGACGGAATATATGGAGTGCACTATTGATGGAAGCAATGGTGAAGGAATCGAGGTGAAGATTGGTGACGATAACATTCAGAAGAGAGATTTCTTTAGATATCTGGGATCTATTTTGCATCATGATGGGGAAATTGATGGAGATGTTACTAATAGAATAAATGCAGGCTGGCTAAAGTGGAGAGGAGCCTCCGCTGTTCTCTGTGATAAGAAAATTCCTTTAAAAATTAAAGGAAAGTTTTACAAAGCAGCCGTGAGACCTGCTATGCTTTATGGTTTTGAATGTTGGCCTGTGAATCATAGACATGTGCAGAGAATGACTGTAGCAGAAATGAAAATGCTAAGATGGATGTGTGGACATACACGTAAAGATCGGATTCGGAATGATGCAATCAGAAAGAAAGTTGGTGTAGCTCCGATCGAGGATAAGATGCGAGAAAACCGCTTAAGATGGTTTGGTCATTTGCAAAGAAGGTCAACTGATGCACCGGTTAGGAGATGCGAGTGGTGGGATGTTGAGCCGGCTAAGAGAGGGCGAGGACGGCCCAAGAAGTGTTGGAAAGAGACTATACGAAGGGATCTTAGTTTTTTGGATATAAGTCCGAGATTGACCCAAGATAGATCTAAATGGAGGCGAAGAATCCATGTAGCCGACCCTACTTAATTGTGGGAAAAGGCTTTGTTGTTGTTGTTGTACGCCTACATAACCGACTCCACCGACACCTTTTCATGGGTCCCCTACGCCATCTCCACACCTTGAGCCCCCTCACCGACCCTTTTTTCCACCAAAACAGCCTCGCCGTACCCCCCTTCTGCTCCAAGAACCCAATCTGAGCTTGCTGTCCAGCACGATTCCGATCAACTAACACTGGTGGAATCGACGCCTCCAATACCCGCAATCCCCTCACTGACCCCCTACGCCATCCCCACACCTCTGGTCCTCTCGTCAACTCCGTTCGCCATCCACTCACCATCGCCTCTTCCTTCCAAACCCCTATCCCCGCAACCCACAACCTTCCCTTCTCCCGCAACTCTTTCCCCACATGCTAGCCTCACAACCACCACCATTTCCCGCTACTCCAGCCTTGTCGCCACCCTCCCCGTACCCTAAAACCCCCACTGATCCCTCCCACGCAACCTTCCCCTCCCTCCACGCCACCAGCCGTTAACGTATCACCTCCACTAGTCCCCTACCCCCTGAAAACATTCCCGCCACCATCTCCATTTGCTATCGCAACACTACGGCCTCCTTCTCTTGTCGAGCCCATATCCCTTCGTCGCTATCCCTATCTTCGACTCCTCACCCACAACTACCTTCTTTCCCAGCTCCTCGTTGCCGCCTACCCCTCCCCAGCATCGAACTCTCCAGCCATCGCTTCTTCGCAGGCTTCGAGCCCCGACGTTACCCTGTGTATCACTTATGCACCCCCCACTGCCACCTTTTACGCATCCAACAAGGTCGTCGACGTTGCCTCCTGCTCTCATTTTGCTGTCGCCGCTGCCACTTCACCTTAACGTGGATTCTTTGTGCAAAGGGATTCGACTCCCTTTCAATTAGGATTATGAGATATTGTTAGCAACATTTCAAAGGAGCCCCTCCTTCAAAAAAAGTTTATTCCAAGGGAAAATTTTGTGGAAACTTAAGAGGAGATATCTTAAGCGAAGGGGTAGGAAGATTGCATATGCACCCTCCAATAAAAAAAGAATTACAAGCGTAATGTTGAATTGAGTATGAAAGACATGAACTTGGACCAAATGACTAGACAAATTCAGCAAGAATTCTCCGGTACTGCACCTGAAGATCAAATCACTCATCAGGATATGATTTTTTTTGAAGCGACATAGAGCTGATGCAACGTGAAATAATTATGTAGGGTTTAATTTTCGTCCGTTAGTTAGAGTCAAATTAATTTTACGATAAATTGAGTCTATTGCAATTTTTATTTAAAGAATGAGATCATTTGTTAACACCCACTTAATGGTCTAGTGGTAGTACAGTGTGTCTACCACACAAAAGAGCAGGGTTCAAATCCCACTCTTGCAGGGGTTGCGTTAGGTAGTCAACGGTCAACGTAAAAAAATAGTCAAATCTTTCAACATGGATTTGAGCAAGAATCCATGTAACCGTCCCTACTTATAGTGGGAGAAGGCTTAGTACTTTTAATGAGATCATTTGTTAATGGTTAGTTAAGATTTGTTAGGATTTTAATTTTATTTGTTTCCTTTCAAGTTTGATTGTAATCTCATCCTCCCTCCTATATAAAGGGAGTAAAGGGTTATGTAAGGGGACAAGTCCGAGTTTATAAAATTTGAGAATGATCTCATCTCTCTCTCCCTCTCTTATCTCTCCATATGAACTCTGCGGTTCTTCTTCCCCAAATCTCTCGCATCCGATGTGCCTTATCTCCTTCCCCCGTTGCTTTCTTCTACCAAATATTTTTCCGCTGTCAAAATTTATTTTTTTTCTTCCTAAAAAATTATTTTTTTCACTGTATTAAATTCCTATTCGCATCAACATAGATTTTATGTTGAGAATGTTGTCCATTTAACTAGATATCTCCTCGAAATCTGGTTGCTGCAACTTTTTCTGTAACACTTCCATCTTAATAAAAGCTTGGAGCGGACACCTCCGGAGTGTTTCCCTCTTTTTTACTGGAAACAGAGAGTTTAAATTGAGCAATATACGTGTGGCACTGTTGATTCAACAGTAGCTTGTTTTTGAGTTTCCGGCAAAGAATAAGGGTCGAGGGTTGAAGCTGGGGTTGAGAAAGAGGGGGGGGGGGGGGTAACCGGGGATAGGAATGCGATGATGATGGGTTACAAATGCTGCTCTGAAGGAGTACCATTAGAGAGTTTGCAGGAAGAGAGGATGAGATGGAAGAAGTGAATGGCTTGTGCTTTGTTCTTCTTTGGTGCGAAAGGAGCATGAAGAGTAAACATAGTGAGGAGGTTGATATTGTATTATAGAGTAATGGCAAGTAAGTTGATGCTTGAGGGGATGGGTGTGGGCTGCGCATTTCTTATAATCCAGGATAAAATTTTGAAGTCACAATTAATAATAATGAGTGTAGAATCTAGAGATTCCCTCCACCTTTTTCTTGCTTATAGATTATTGTATCGTTGATTAATATGTTTCTCCGGCATTCATATGGAGTTGTTCGATGTAGTGGAGGAGATCTCTAAGCAGGGTTTCGCGAGCATCTCATCCAGTGGCACAGAGACATCATCGATTGGGACTTCACAATTTCCGGTGTCTCCGCCTCCATCATCTGTGTTAGTGCATCATTTTACATCTCTTTCATAATTTAGTTTCAAATTTCAAATATTTTTTCTGTACAAATAGTAAAGTAGGTGATTTCTGCAAAATATTGAAAGGTGAGAACTGCTTCGCAGAGGTTCACCCCTTTTCTGGATTGGAGTTGGAGTCGCTTTCTCAGCACTATTTTCGTGGGTGAGAAATTAAACGATTTGCCTTAGCAACCATGATCCTTATGCTTGTTTTTCTGTTGGGACAATTCCATGAGTTTATTTGGATAAGCATCTCTCATTCAGTCATTCCTTTCTGTTTTAATTTCAGGTTGCCAATTATTTAAAGGTGAGTCCTTCCGGATTGCATTCCGTATTCAGACATCCTAAATTTCCTAGTGATACAACGGTCTTCTTTTTGATCGTGTGTGCCTGAGAAGGGTGACATGGTTTGGAATGCTTTGAAGAAACAAATTATTTATTTCTTCTTTTTGATCGTGTGTGCTTGAGAAGGGTGACATGGTTTGGAATGCTTCGAAGAAACAAAATATTTATTTTTTTGTTTGGTAAATTTGGGATGTCTTCCTTGGCATTTGCATGAGAATTGGAGGTATCAGGTGTGGGGTTTAACTGTGAAGAAAAGTGGAATACGTCCCCATGCTATCTACCTTTAAATTACATGAATTAATATTCCTCATGGAGGCTAACATAATATTTCATGAGCGAGAGATGGCGACTCAGAAGGCGACCGGGAAGGCGACTCAGAAGGCGACCGGGAAGGCGATCGTGCAGCCGTCTTCGCGGACTTTGGCTCCTAGCGAGCGGGCTACGGGGAAGGGTTGCGCGTCGAGTTCGCAGGACATCAGCCCCCAGTTCGTTGCTGCTGAAGGGGAGGAGAAGCTCCATCAGGAGGCAGGTTGGGTGGCGGTCTCTCGCAAGAAGCAAGGGCGCGTTTGCTGGCGGTGCGGGGTGAGGGGTCATCTAGCTTCGGTTTGTGTTGCGAGGCCTCGTTGCTTTGCATGCGGAGGGTTGGGGCACAAGCAAGCGGGCTGTGGTGCAAGGTCCAGGGGGGATGTCGGTCGTCTCTCTCTTGGAGGTCCTCATACAAAAGGGGTTGCTGCCGGTCCGGGGGCTCCTCATGCAAAAGGGGGTGCCTCGGTCGACGCAAGCAGGTCTTTCGCGCAGGTGGTCGCGGGGGGGGGGGGGCGCTCTTCGGCGGAGGTAGGCTGGTCCTGCGGGAGGAAGGAGTTTAGCTCCCGTGCTTCGTTCGCCTCGAGGGGGGTGCGTGTTGCTGGGGGCTCAACGATGGGGGAGGCCGCGGTGGCGGGGGGTGCACGTTCCCCGGAGGGGAGAGCTGACGATGCGCGCGGCCCGCGTGAAGGTAGGGTGTTGGTAGGGGTTTTCCTGAATCAGTGCTTGTCCGTCGAGGAGGTGAACAACATTCTCGAAGGGCTTCTGGGGACCAGCTTCTCGGGAGACCTGTTCCTGCTGGGTTCGAAAAGATGCTGCGTTAGAGGTCTTTTAATGGACCAGCGTTCCCGTTTGATTCATGCAGGGCCTCATGGAGGCATCGTGTGGAGGGATTTGCGTTTTGCAGACGGTGCTTGCTCGGAGTTGGAGGTTTGTGTAGCTGAGGTCAGGGGGGTCCCTTTCTTGTCAAGATCCGTTCATCGCCTTCGGCGACCTCTAAGAAGGTGGGGTGAGGTGTTGGCTGTTACCAGCGACGGCTTATCGCCGGGGGATGATCCAGCGACCACGAAGATTCTAATGGAGTGCAACAAGGCCTTCCTCGATCGGGCGGATGGCCAGGTGTTCTTCGAAGAGTTAAACTTGGGAAGATTCTTTTGTAGAATCGAGCTTTCGGTGGTGGTGCCTCCGCCGCCTCCCTCCATGCCGGACCGGTGGGCTCTTGGGGGGGAGGCCAGCAAGAGGGTCGTTCCGTTTTCCGAGGAGAAGCTGCCGCTGTGGGATTTCGCCTCGACGATCTCGCCGCAGATGGGTACGTCTTCGGGGGGTGCACCGTGCTATGATGTTTACGTAAGGCCTTCTCCCGCTATGGTACGTGAAGCCCATCCCACTGCATGGAATCGGTGCATGGTAGCCGCCCTCGGGAGTATGCGGGGGGACGTGGCGGGCGTTTGGAGTGACGTGGAGGGTAGGTGCACGAATTTCGGAGGAGATTTGACATTCTCGGTGGGGTCGCAATGCTCTGCCTTCCGGATCTTTTCACCAGGCTTTGCTATCCTTGGGCATGACGCTTCTCCATCATTCGGACCTGCGCGTCATTCCATAAGTCGGGTTGTTAAGTTCGACCCGAACAACCTTTCAAAGGCGGATCCTCTTCTAGTTCCGGGTCGGGCGGGGGTTGATTCGGGTTCGGGGGCACAAGCGGAACCTCTTCTGTCGGTGGACCCCGCCACCTTGAGTTCTTCATCTGCATTGTTCTCCGCCCCGCATTCGGCCTCTCTGCTTCTCAACCAGCAGGCGGAACCATCGTCGCAGGAGGGGGTCTCTCGTGGGTCAGATCCGGCTGCTGAGGAGCCCCTTGATGATAAGGCTACAGATGCCGAGTCATCGAAGAGATCTTGCAAGCGGTACAGAAGAAGGCGAAGCGCTCGCTCGCTGTCAAGGGAGCACCACTCGTGTCAATCCTTCGAAGAGGCGGTGGCGGAAGCAGCGGGGGTGGTGCCTTCATGGGTCTTCAACAAGGTTACTAAATGAAGATCCTTTCCTGGAATGTTAGGGGCATGGGGGATGCGGCTAAGAGAAATATTCTGGGGACCAGATTCAGGGAATGGGGGTGCGACGTCGTTCTTCTGCAGGAAACCAAGTTGGTCTCTCTGGATGATGATGTTTGGAGCTCTCTCGCGGCGGGGGATCTTGATGAGTTTTCCGCTTTATCTGCATCTGGGAGTGCTGGCGGTTTGCTTATTGCTTGGAAATCATCTGGGTTCTCCCTTGTCTCTACTGTGAAGGGAAACCACTCTGTCTCTGTTCTGCTCACCAGGAAGGAGGACTCTCAATCGCTCGTTTTCTCTTGCGCTTACGGCCCTTGTGATGCGGCTCGCAGGAAGGAGCTATGGGACGAGCTTCGCAAGATCTCGCTGGACAACGTGGGTTTGCCTTGGCTGATTGGGGGATATTTCAATGTCACGCTACGTTCCTCTGATAGGCCCCGGTCTAGGGGAGGCTCCGACTTGGGCTCAGCGGATTTCGCGGACTTCGTCAACGGCCTGGCTCTGCAAGATTTAACGGCATCGGACGTGAAGTTCACTTGGAGGAACTCTTCCTCGAAATCTTGCATTGACAGGTTTCTCGCGTCGATGGTTTTCATGGAGCTTTTCCCTCTGGCAGTGGTCCTCTCTAGACCTCGTGCTTTCTCGGACCACACTCCGATCATCTGGGACTCCAAGGTGTCTTCTCCGGCGGCAGGGTTCTTCAGATATGAGAGGTGCTGGCTGCTTGAGGATGATTTCTGTGTGCTGGTGTCTTCTTCTTGGGCGGAGGATTGCGACGGTCGGTCGGCGGTGGTGAGGTTTCGGAAGAAGCTCGCGCGTCTCAGAGGCATCCTTTCACGGTTCAAGAAGAGGTCGCGGGAGGCTAGGATGTCTGCAAGGAGGGATGCGGAGGCCGTCGTTGCCGAGCTGGATACCTTGGAGGGGCTCAGGGAGCTCTACGCTGAGGAGCTGCTCTCCAGGACTGCGGCGGTGGCTGCGGTCGAGAGGGAGGAAAGAATGAGAGTGGCGGAATGGCGCCAGAGAGCGAAGCTGAAATGGATCAAGGAAGGAGACGCAAATTCTTCTTTCTTTCAAAGGGTCGCCTCTAACAGGAGGCGGTCAAACTTGATTCGATCGATTTCGTTCGGGGGTCGCGAGGTGGTGGGCGAGGAGGCGGTTGGGAATGCGGTGGCCGACTACTTCAGGGACTTCTCTTCGGTTCGTATGCCTCGTCGCTGGTGCTGGGTGGGGGAGGATGACTCGAAGCTCTCGTCCGCGCGTTGTGCGGAGCTGATTAAGGAGATCTCCTTCGACGAGGTCAAGGCTGCTGTCTGGGATCTCAATGCCGATGCCTCGCCTGGTCCCGATGGCTTCCCTATTGCCTTTTACAAAGATTTTTGGGAGGTGGTGGGGTTGGAGGTCTGGGAGGTGGTTGCGGAATTTTGTACGGGAAACTTGGGCTTTGATGGGATCAATAGGGCTCTTATTGTTCTTATTCCTAAATCTCAATCTCCGCTTGCTATTGAAGACTTTCGGCCGATCGCTATCTCAAATGCTTTATACTTGATTGTTGCGAATGTGCTGGCGAGGAGGCTTGCGGTGGTGCTGGACGATTTAATTCATCCCTCGCAGGTGGCTTTCATTCCTGGCCGCCTGATCTCCGATGTGACGGCTCTTGCCTCTGAGATGGTTGAAAGTTGGGTGCGGAGGGGGAAGCAGGGGATTCTTTGGAAGGTGGACTTCGCAAAGACCTATGACTCCTTGGACTGGAACTTTCTCTGGTCGGTGTTGCGGGCTCGTGGTTTTCCAAATGTGTGGATCTCCTGGAAGCGCCGATGCGTTACTACAGCATCTTTCTCTATCATGCTGAATGGCCGTATCGTTGGTAGCCCCTTTCAGCCTAGGAGGGGTGTTCGGCAGGGGTGCCCTCTGGCACCCATGCTTTTCGTTATTGCGGCGGATGTGCTTCCAAGGATGGCGGATAGGGTGGTCGCGCGAGGCTTCTCCTCGGGCTTCTCTTGCGACTACAGGAACACTCCTACTCTACAGTATGCGGATGACATCATCGCCTTCATCGAGGGGGGCTTGGAGGAGGTCAGAGGGATGGCAGTCACCTTGACCATTTTTAGTGAGCTCTCGGGGCTCCGCATCAACCAATCCAAGTCCAAAGTGATTCCTTTCGCTTGGGATGAGCGGTCCGCGGCGGCGTGTGGCGTGCTTTTGGGAAGCCCCCCATCTTCTCTTCCGATCGATTATCTGGAATTGCCGCTGGGCGCGAGAAGGCCAAGATTGATTCATTGGAACAGGGTGATGGACAAGGCGGAAAGAAGGCTTGCTGGGTGGAGTGCGGCTATGCTCTCTCGGGGTGGCCGACTCGTGCTTGTTAGGTCGGTCCTTGCCTCTATTCCCATTTATTTCCTGTCGAACTGGGCTATCCCGGTGGGAATTAGGAGGCGTCTTGAGGGTCTTATGCGGAGCTTTCTGTGGGGAAGAAGGGGTCCCGCGGCGCGGGGCATCCATCTGGTGGCATGGAAGGAGGTGGCAAAAAGAAAGTGCGATGGTGGACTCGGCATTCGTAGGCTGGATCTGGTTAACGACGCGTTGATGCTAAAGTGGGTCAACAGACTTTGGGGTAGCGCCACCGGGTTCTTTCCTTCTATGTTGCGGGATGTTCTTTCGATCGGGGTGGGAATGATGCGGGACGCGGACTCTTTGCGCTCTGGAACCCCTTTCTGGAGGGGGATCGCTTCGGCGGTTAGGCGTTTCTCTCATCTGTTCAAGCCAGCGCTGGGGGATGGCAACTCTTTCTTTTCTGGCGCGACGCTTGGGCGGGGGACACCTCTCTCGGTAACTCTTTCCCTCGGCTTTGTGCTCTGGCTTCTGACTCTAGCGTGTCGGTGGCGTCCTCTTGGAGTGGGGGCGAGTGGTTCCTTACTTTTGCTAGCAACCTTTCAGACGAGCGATTTGATGACTACTTAAGGCTCCTGCAACAGCTTAGGGCTGCGCCAAAGCCCTCGACTACCAGGGATCATTGGGTTTGGCGCGACGACATCTTCTCTTCGAGGCGGGCGTTCAAGGTCATCTCGCAACAGCAGTCCTCTGACCGGAACCTCCTCTGCAAGGATCTTGGTTGGCTGTGGCGCATAAAGCTTCCAGAGAGGGTGACTTTCTTCCTATGGCTCTTGAGACGTGGGAGGCTCTTGACCCGAGATAGATGTGCAAAGTTTGTCTCGGGGACTGACTCCCTGGACTGTGTGCTGTGCGGCGACAATGTCGAGACGTTGCAGCACCTTTTTTTCCTCTGTCCGAGCTCTGGCACAATCTGGGAGGACCTCAATGTTTCTTGGGTCAACGCATCTTCGGCTGGTTCGTTTTGGGACTCTATGCGCTCAAGTGCTGATCGGCCAAGGAGGGAGTTGCTCCGCCCCTTCGCTTGCATTTGGGCGCTGTGGCTCGCTAGGAACGCAAAGATTTTCAGGGGTCAAAGATTTTACAAGGAGAATGTTTTAACACACGTTGATCTGCTTATGAATGACTGGCTGCTCCTGTAATGCTTTTGGCGTGTGTTCTTTCTCTTTTGGGCTGGGGCCTCAGGCGGGATCCACTCGATCCTTAGTGTCTGTATTTCTTCTCTTCCGCCTCCTACTCTTCATCGTTTTTTAATAATATTTGGGGCGAACACCACGACGTGTTTCCCCCGAAGTGCTTTGGTTTCAAAAAAAAAAATTCCTCATGGATAAACTTATTCCACCCAAATGTCTCACGGGTACCTTACTATTGCATGCATGCTTTTCAGGCCTGTGTTTTTTTCTCAAATGCGGATGAGATATTTCTCGCAACAAATATTTAGAAATACTAACTTTTTAAAAATACATACTTATGTAGCCTCAATTTTATTATGATGTGTTATCTATAACATATATTAAAAGGCGTCAGTTGCTTCAGCTGACATTAATTTTTCACACGTTAATTCCGTTTTTGCCCTTAACATCTACCCATCTTTACATTTTGCCATTACATCCAATCCCATCAAGGGCTGCTGCAACGGCAACCTCCCCCTACGCTTCCACACCGCCGCGCCAACTCAGATGTCCTCTGCGCCTGCACCCACTTCGACATGCTCAACGACACATCATTCCTCAAACTAACTGCCTCCATGGCACCTCTCCCATTCTCCCCTCGGCGCATACAGTGCCTCCTCTTCGCCAAACGTGTACACCATCTCTCCGTCCGGGCCAACACCTCCTTCAAGGATACCTCTGGCTGGAGCCCATTCCTGCTCCCTCTCCTTCCTTCGTCGCCACCACCTCTCTGCTTTACGCAGGTGGCGCCTCCGCCTCCCCTCCCTGTTCACTGCCCTCTGCCTTGTATATATTAAAGGCCGTCAAGGCAATAATTTTTTTACAAAAAATCGCATTTTTGCCCCCTGCGACTCTGGGCATCATTCTGACATTGTCCCTTCCAATTTCAATAATTCCTATGCATCCAAGTTTCCCTATGTGGCCTCCGCTTCCCCGTTCTTAACCCTAAAAATCTTGCCCCTCTCATGATTTCGACCTTAGCATCCGCCTCCCCTCCACGGCTACCTGGCGGAGCCCCCCAACCCACGATTTCGACCTTAGCACCCGCCTCCCCTCCACAGCTACCTGGCGGAGCCCCCCAACCCACGATTTCGACCTTAGCATCCGCCTCCCCCCCACGGCTACCTGGCGGAGCCCCCCAACCCGGCGACGAAGGCAAAGAGCTGCGATGCCAAACGACAGAAGCAGAGAAAGAACCAACAGAGCCCCCAATCTGCGAAGGCCCTGTCTCTATGACACCGCCTTCGATGGCAATTGTTGTGTATAATACATTCAAGCTCTTCCCGAGGTATGCGGATTGCTCACAGGAGACGCGTAGCTTCTTCCCGAGGCATGCATGCCCCGCCTTCGCCATGCCACCGCCTTCGACGAGGGATCGCCATATCGCGATATATCGTCGATATATCGGCGATATATCGGTATCGACAGGTCACCGATATATCGCCGATATGGACGATATCGGATATCGACAGGAGAAAATGCCTTGGTGGATACCGGGTTTCAGCGATATGCGTCGATATATCGCCGATATATCGGCGATATATCGGTATCGACATTGTATCGAAACGATATCGATACCGATATTTCCTTCCTTGCCTTCGACGGCAATGGCACTGGTTGGAGAGGTGGCAGATAAAGGCCGAAAATATGCTCCTTTCTCTGACTCCTCACCGGAATGTACTCCGTTCGCGTAGATGCATCGATTTGACTTCTCAGAGTTCCCTCTGTGAAGGAAACAGTCGCAGTTCTTGATAAGGGGGGACCCATATTTTTTTGGAAATTTCAAGTTGGATACTTGATTTCTTGGATTTGGGATATCCGTTCTCACATATCCGTACAAATGCATCAAAATAGGATTTTTTTGTTAATCAGAAAAGGTAGAGAAAAAATATGAATCCGACTTTGTTCTCTGATTAGCGGAAGCATTGCCGAGCTTAGAGCTTCAATTTGAATAAGAAAGAATGATAAGGCCCGACATGACTTGGACATTTCCTTAAGAAAAAGATAGACCTGTATATGCAAAAGATAGAGAGATGAAGACGTGCATATGCTCCGCATAGAGAGATGAGGACGTGCATATGTTAAAATAATATGATTATTATATATGCTATTAGTAGATAACTTGGTGTTGTAAAGAATGTAAATGGTTATTCGACTTATTAGTAGTTAGCCCTCCAATTATAAAAGCACATTATCTATATATGCTCATTTTGGTTTATAATTCCAGTACAACAAAAAAGAGCTATAGTGACGGTTTTGAAAAAATCCATCACTAAACTAGCCTTTGTTAAATATATAATGACGATATTATTAGTTGCGAAATGAGTTTTCGTACTCAAAATTAGCAATGAATATAATATCTGTCGTTATATCATTAGCAACGGTCCACATAACGACGTTTATCCATTGCTATTTTTCAAAATATCAACTAATCGTCGCTATTTTTTTAATAGGGACGATTAGTTGATATTTTGAAAAATAGCAATAGATAAGCGTCTCTATGTGGACCGTTGCTAATGATATAACAACATATATGATATTCATTGCTAATTTTGAGTACGGAAACTCATTTCGCAACGAAGAATATCGTCATTATATATTTAACAACGGCTAATTAATGACGTATTTCTTCAAATCCGTCACTATAGCTCAATTTTTTTAGTGTTCTATCATCACTGACCATCTCATTTGTGGCATATGTATAATTATGCATTATGAATAGAAATTAAATTTAATTATATTTGTATGTCTTAGACAAGGTTTGAAAAAACGAAAGGCGGAACGAGGCAGTCTCCTTGGAATCGAGGCGAGGCGTAGCCTCGAGGCGGTCGAGGCGTAAGCCTCAGTTTATATAGAAAAATATGTATAAAACTACAATTATATATATCTCTATGTAATTATATGTTCTCTGCCCAATATATAATAATTTACACTACAAGATATGATGAAATAATAAAGATAAGAACCCCAAAATAGGAGATAGAACAACATCATATACATTTCTACGCATTTTCATCCAATCAAAGAGGAATTCATTAACTATAGATATTGTGAAAGAATAAACAATACTTCTATGAAATATTGTTGTAATTAAAAGTGTGACTAAATATACATCGAAGAAATTTATGTTATGTGTCTAACATATAATATATGATCGCACGAGAAACCATGAATCATATCCATTTCAGGCAAATCTTTGAAATATTATTGCAATTAAAAGTTCGATTAAATATACGTCGAAGAAATTTATGTTGTGTCTAATATATAATATAAGGCAACATGAGAAACCATGAACCTTATCCATTTTGTTTTGATTGATATATTGCAAATCTTGTTAAGTTACAAGTATTGTTTAATTTAATATTTATGAATTCATTCATTAAGAGTGAAATAGTAAGAGTTTGCCAAAATAGTTGGATACATTAATTGTAAATATGAAGTGATGGGCATGAAATAAACATCATATTTAGGCATTCATCTTATATAATCATTATCCTAAATAAAAATATATTGATAAGCTTCTCAAACTACTAAGGAAACCATGAAAATAATAAAAAATACTTCAACAAAAGTAGAAACGCCTCACGAAACGCCTCGACCGCCTCGAGGCGTTCCGCCTCGAGGCTATGCCTCAACCACTCGAGGCGCACGCCTCACAGGACTGGTCTGAGGCGTAAGCCTCAAGGCTAAAAGGGACCGCCTCGCCTCGAGGCGTACGCCTCGACCGCCTCGAGGCTAGCCTTTTTGAACCATGGTCTTAGATCATACTGCTTAAATGTAATTATATTTGTATGTCTTAGATCATAGAGTTTTAACTATAATTACGATTGCTTATATATAAAGCCAGATGAATTATTTATTAGGTATATATAATTCCAGGGTAATAGAAATACAATAAATTTCTTCCCCGTGCAGCGTACGGGCTCCCTACTAGTTATTTTCATTAAGAGATGCATAATTATTTTATTTTTTGAAAGGATACTTAAGTTGTTTATTACATGATGTTGAATTAATATTCCTCATGGATAAACTTATTCCATCCGAATGTCTCACGGGTACCTTACTATTGCATGCATGCTTTTCAAGCCTGTGTTTTTTTCTCAAATGCGGATGAGATATTTCTCGCAACAAACATTTAGAAATACTAACTTTTTAAAAATACATACTTATGTAGCCTCAATTTTATTATGTTGTGTTATTATTTTCATTAAGAGGTGCATAATTGTTTTTTTTTGAAAGGATACTTAAGTTACATGATGTTATATTTTCGATATTTTTTTGCAATGCTTGTAATGATGAATAAGCATCACAACATATTTTCTTGAAATCAATCCTAAACAACATGCATGTTTATGAAAGAAAAGGGGTATAGGCCCAACATACATTAAACAACTTTGGCATGATCGGTAACAATTTCAACATAGAAGTGACCTCGCTTGAAAACCAACCTATTGCATGATATCCGTATCGCTCACAAAACCACAAATGGTCGCAAACAACCATGCTAGGAGGTGGTGTATGCGGAAACCAAAGAAACCCAACAACTCAAAGCACATGTGAGGTTCATCCAAGCAAGCACCATAGAATCCCATATCTCCCTTGAGTAAGAATAAGAAAACATCCTTTGGGGGTCCGAACACCTTGTGCAAGTAGCCTCAGTTTTGCACAAGATATTAGCTTTATTGCGATTCATAATCATTCACCTTTTTCCAGGCAACCAAAGGAAGACCTCCATGCGTAGAAGTGAACTGCCAAATCCCTTTATATTCCATGGGTCCATCCTTCGATTGGAAGTTCTAGGGAAAAGGAGGGCCCTATAAGCATTCTTCACCAAGAACAACTTATTACACCGCATCCAGAAATCCCGACCTCCCGTCAGGCCTTTAACCTCACCTAGAAGGTTAGACATGTGTGGGAAATCTCGCATCATTTGATCCGAGGAACTTGTAATAACTTGTAGCCCAAGTTCCCCAACCATGCCTTTGCGACATAAATATCTTGTTTACCGTCCATCTCTAAGACCATAGGAAAACAATCACAGAGGAATCCTTCTTCAAACCAACTATCCTTCCCAAATTTGAATGAATCTCTGTCCCCAAACCAACAATATCGGTGTGTCAGGCTGTTTGGTGTCATTTCTGACAGGTGCCTGCTTTGCAATGAGGTGATTGAATCCGTGGAGCACCTCTTCTTTTCGTGCCCCAGGGTGATTCAGGTGTGGCAGGGGGCTAGTTTGGACTGGTGCAGCACGAGCGACCTCCGCTCTTTCTGGATCTCGCTTCAGGCGAATAGGGGGAGACCGGTGAAAGAGGTGCTTATCCTGTGGCCATACTGTGGGCGATTTGGCAGGGTAGAAATGATTTGCTGTTCTCGGGCCAAAGATTCTACGAGGAGAACGTGGGGATTTTTGCAAAAAATCTAGTGGTGGATTGGGCGTTGTAAGGGCCTCGTGGTATCGGGCGTGGCTGTTTTCTTTCCCTCTATTTTCACTGTCCTTTATAAAATTCTTGGGGCGTGCACCATCGAGTGTCTCCCCTTTGCTTCTGGATTTCAAAAAATGAATCTCTGTCCCCACTCATCTATCGTTGATGCTGTCTCATTTCAGGTTGAACACAACATATCTCCCCTAGAAGTTAGATGGCAATCAAGTATCACTCGCTTCTGAAGATGGGTAAGAATCAGCTCCATAATTTGCATTCACCAGGCTATAGAGCGGATCATGACTTTAATCTCTCGTCACACAGTTCAATAGCATGGCCTTGTCCTCTCTTTAGGCCTCAACATACCTAGCCCACATCTTCAAGGACATAGTTACACTATCCCAGTTCATTAAGGGGACATTACGAGATTCCTGTCTTGTTCCAAACTATAAAATGCGTATATCAAAGTGCTTCTAGACATTTATAAATAGACACTAAGATAAACCACATGGAGAGAACAAAGATGGGAATGGTCTCCAGTGCTGATTTTGATAAAACAAGACGACCTCCCATCAAAAGACAAGAGGCCTTGCAGCAGACCTACTTTTCATCTTCTCAACCAATGCTAAATTCGATTGTTGAAGTTTTATACATAGTAAAGATAAGCCCCGAGTATTATAAATAAAGGCCGGTACGCGGGAAGTTCATGACCCTACTTTATGGTTCTACTTCATCCCAGTGGAGTCTAAACCGAACAAAAACTTACTTCCATTGATCTTGAGACTATAAACATCACTGATGATTTTTGGTCCCATTGAAAACCCCCTAACTTCCCTCTCACTCCATTCAATAAAAAAACTAACATTGTCTGCACACCGAACAATCAGAATAAAAATGCTTTCAATCATGTATCCTGCATAGAAGCCCCCAACCACAACTCAATTTGCCATGTATCAAGGCATCTACGACGATCACGATAAAAATTGGGTGATAGGCCCCATGCTTAATCCTATTCCATGGTTGGGAAAAGACTTTCCCTCACCGACCATTGACTATCACAGAATATAACATCGTCGTGACATATCTCTCCATCTATGCCATTTATATTTTCGAGAAACTTTTCTATGCAGGGAAATCCAAATGAAATGCCAATTTACGCAATCGTAAGATTGGAAAGATCAAACTTTTAGAACATGTCCTTGGCCTTTTGCCTCTTCCAATCTGTCACAATCTTTGACGCCATGATCAGACTGTCCATATAAAGCGCCCATGTGCTTTTGTTCCTTGTGGTGCTTTTTTGGTATGTCTTTTGAAGAAACTAAGGCGTGCAAGTGACTCTTGCTACCCCATATGCGATCTTTCTCATTACCTATCTTGGCATTCTGTTGATTTGTGGTCGGTTGAGGAAGGGGGACTGGTTGCCATTTGTGGAGAAGCTCGAGAAGAAATTGGTTAGTTGAAAGGCCTCTCACCGTCAAAGGTTGGCGATTGGTATTGCTCAAGGCAGTCCTCTTAGTTTCCTGATTTTCTTTCCCAGTATTGCCTTTTTTTGATTGGTGTGAAGAAGCTAGAGTCGATGACGTGCAATTTCTTTTAATCCAGTGTTGGTTTTCTTTTTGTCTCTTTTTGTCTGTTGGGACTTGGGAGTCTATTATGATGCTGTTGAAGGTGGCTGGTTGTGTTGAGGCTCAAGGAGATGAACATGACACTCCTGACAAAGTGGACCATGCTTATTTGGGATGATAGCATGGATATTATGTGCCGCTTGATTAGAAATATTGATGACATTTATTGCAGTTTAGCAGTTGGAGCTCACTACCGTTGAGGTCTTGTAGGGGCATCTGTAGTGTGTTGCCAGAGGTGATTCTGTTGATGAGGCCGATCATTGGAGATGGATACTCTTTCAGATCTTGGAAAGATGATTGGATTGATGCTGGTCTTGCCCAACTATTTCTGAGGCCCTTTGCTCTTGCAAATGACCAGGATGTTGTGTGTGGTAGCGATATAGTCTAATGGTGCATGAGCTCTTATCTTTTCCTTTGTTTTCTCATTGTTTTCTTTGTCCAAAGGATGGGGGATTCCATCTCTATGATAGCATGTTTAGACATAGCGAGGAGCCTTCTGTCGGGGTTTGTTGAGATATTTATACATTCCATGGATCTCTCCTGTTATTTTTATTTCGTTCTGTCTATTCAATGTAGTTTACCCATAGGCCTCTCCCACTATAAGAGAGCCTAGGGTTACGAGGAATAAACATCTCTTTGTTTTCTTCCAACATGGTATCTGAGCGGCAGTCCTAGACCAGAGCTCTCGTACCCAACAACCCTAACCCCACCTTATACCCATCTCCGCACGCTGCCACCTTCACACGCGGCAGTAGGCGCGCGCCTCCGCACGTCTCCGTCGACTCATCTCCGCTTGTCGTTGCCCACACGCACTGCACGCAGCACCCGCGCGTCACCTGCACGTGAGCGCGAGCCACCGCGCACCGATCTGCGTAACTCCCTGCGCGTGCCTGCACGTACGCTCTTGTTCCTGTGCGCTGATCTGCGCATCTCCCTGCACCATGCCTAGCATCACCTAGTACGGTCAACGCACACCACGTATTGTGCCTCTACGCCCCATCGTCGTTCAGCTCATTCCATTGATGGATTTGGGGGCATAAGTCTACATATGCACCCAAATCCACGTATGTTTGTGTAGACATTCATTCATTGGTCTACGATATCCGAGTCTATATATCCGGCAAGATGTCGGAGAACAAGGTTGATGTACCCACCACAGGTGCTTTCAGAGGTTCGGCGCCTATTGTCAAGATGGATGGGACAAATTATGAGTTTTGGGCTATGCAGTTCATGAACCTTATGAAGTCAAATGGTAAGAAACACATTCTTACCGAGGAAGAACCTGTGGAGAAGTCTGGGATAAATGCCTCATGGGAGGCAGACGATGCTTATGCCAAGGTGTGGATGTCCGGAATATTGACGATTGAGATCGCCAATGATGTGTTACATCAGCCTACTGCTAAGGCGATGTAGGATATCCTCGCAGCAACATATTCTTAAGTGAGGAACGAGACTGAAGATCCTTCAACTTCAGCATGACATATTCACTATCAAGCGGAACAGACGTCCTTTGCATTCACTGTATACATTCTTGCAAGAGATGTTTGAGAAGCTTCACTGCTTCATGCCTCTAACGGCAACGCCTGAGCAAGACATATAGGAATGCTACCATGGTAGGGGTATTTCTTACAGCTCTTGACCCTGAATATGAAGCTGCTCGTTCTCAGATTTTAGCAGATGCTTCTATTCCTCCCATGGAGGAAGTTTTCCGCAGACTCAGCAGGATTACTATTCCTTCTACAGCTCCTAGTCAGACTTCCTCGGCTATGGCAGCCTCCCGAGGAAGAGGAGGTCATTCTACCTTCCGTGGGCGTGGACCTCGTGGTAGAGGAGGTCGAACTCGGCAGCCTTGTACCTTCTGTCACCGCCCAAGTCACTCTGAGGAGACATGCTATTCTAAGCATGGGTTCCCGACATCAGCTCGTGTTGCAGAGCATATTGAGTCTCCTGCTGCTTCTACCCTAGATCAGAGGTTTGATCACCTTGTTGCCAGACTGAGAGATATTATACCCCCCTTTGCTTCACCGTCCTCAGGAGATCATTCAGATGTGACAGCCTCAGCAGTTGCCAATACTTATGCTACAACTAGCACCTCATGTACTTATGCTTTTACATCTTGTCACGTTTCTGACAGTACAGAGTGGATTATGGACTCCGGTGCTACACATCATCTATGTGGAGATAGACAACAACTTGCATCATATAAACAAATTGCTCCAGGGAGAACAATTGTGATAGCTGATGGGACTCATTCCCCGATCACAGGACATGTGGAGAGCACTCTGACTCCTTCAATGTGTCTGAAGAATGTACTACATGCTCCAGACTTCTCTATGAACCTACTTTCTATTAGTTAGATTACAAAAGATCTGCACTGTCGAGCTATATTTGACCCATCATCTCTTATTTTTCAGGACATTCTTACGGACAAAGTGATTGGGTGTGGCCGTGAGCAGGGTGGTCTCTATCGCCTGGTTTGGACTTCATATGCTGGCATCTTTTCTCTTTCGTCTGGATCAGTCTCTCCGTTCACTTGGCACCTCCGGTTTGGACATTTCCCTCTTCAGAAGATGAGTCATATGCTACCACAGATTTCACCCACATCTTCCTTTCAGTGCGAAGCGTGTCAATTGGGAAAGCATCATAGGTCTACCTTTCCTAGTCGTCAGTGTCAGAGGATTAGCTCCTGTTTTGAGTTATTTCATATTGATATCTGGGGTCCGAGTCGTGTGCCTGATCACCAGGGACACATATTTTATCTTGTAGCTGTGGACGATTTTTCTCGATTGTCATGGGTGTTTCTTCTGAAAAATAAATCTGAAGCAGAGGATGTGATTAAAACCATTATTACTGAAGTGAATAATGTCTTCTCTACTTTTGTGAAGTTTGTGCGAGCTGATAATGCATTGGAATTTTGTACGCGCGACCTTTCTCATTTCCTGTCATCCAGAGAGATTATTCATCAAACGTCTTGCTCTTACCCCTCATAGCAAAATGGCGTTGCAGAAAGGAAGTATCGTCATCTTCTTGATGTCACTCGGACTCTTCTCATTCAGAGTCATGGACCACATTCGTTCTGGGATGATGTAGTTCTCACTGCATGCTACTTGGTGAATCGTATGTCGTCATCTGTCCTGGGTGAGAAAATTCCTTTCTCCATAGCTTTTCCTGAGAAGGAGCTATTTTCACTCACTCCTCGTGTATTCAGATCTGTTGCATTTGTTCACCAGTTGACTCCCGGCCTTGCCAAGCTCGCTCCTAGAGCTGTCAAATGTGTGTTCGTCGGATACTCCAGGACTCAGAAGGGATATCGGTGTTATGACCCTCTTCGCAGAAAATATTATATAAGTGCTGATGTCACATTTTTTGAGTCTGTGATGTACTTCTCTCCTACAGGTGATAGGTTGGCTTCATCGAATGTGGATAATGAAATCTATATGCCATCACCTCCTGTGTTTGTCGTCCCTTCACCTCCACCTCCACCACCACCTCCATCTTCTACTAAGTCACATGCACCACTGGTTCCATCTCTACCTAAGTTCTATACTCGTCGGACTACTACTACTTAGGGTCATCACCCATCATCCACGGAGCCCCAGTTTTGTTCTGATAGCAGAGCTTCTAACGATGGGTCTGGAGATGTATTTGTGCAGGACACTTTGCAGGATTGTACACAGATGGAGGATGTTCATTCCGATCTGGATATTCCTATTGCAGTCCAGAAATAGAAGAGATCCTGTGCTACGTACCCCATTGCAGAGGCTCTATCTGTCGTGGAAATTCCACGGAAATATGAAGAAGCATCGAAAGATGGTCGCTGGCGCTTGGTTGTGGAAGAGGAGATGGCTGCATTACAGTCCCGTAGTACGTGGAGTCTTGTTTCTGCTCCTGTTGATTCGTCCGTTGTGGGATGCAAATGGGTGTTCACTGTGAAACACCGAGCGGATGGCAATGTGGATCATTTTAAGGCGAGACTAGTGGCACGTGGGTTCACCCAGACATATGGGGTGGACTACCAGGATACCTTCTCCCCCATAGCCAGACACTCTACTCTGCGTATACTTCTCTCAGTTGCTGTGACACGTAATTGGCCCCTGTATCAGCTTGATGTTAAGAATGCCTTCCTTTACGGTGATCTACAGGAGGAGGTCTACATGCAACAGCCAGCGGGGTTTGCTGCTGAGGGGGAGTGTCAGAAGGTATGCAGGTTACACAAGGTTATTTACGGCCTTAAGCAGAGTCCAAGAGCATGGTTCCAGAGGCTCTCAGATCTAATAGAGCAACATGAGTTTGTGCGTTCAACTGCCGATCATTCCTTGTTTGTATAGAAGACCTAGAGAGGTACTATTGTCATTCTTGTATACGTTGATGACATTATTATTACAGGGGATGACAAGGAGGGTATTCGGGGCGCCAAGGATTTCCTAATTCAGCAATTTGTGACCAAGGATCTTGGACATCTACGTTACTTCCTTGGTTTGGAATTTGCAAGGAACCAGTGAGGTCTTGTGACGACTCAGAGAAAAGATGTTTCAGACCTCCTTTCAAAGACAGACATGGCAGACTGCAGACCTGCCATTACTCCCAGCGATCCAAGCATGAAGCTATATGATGATGACACTGAGGAGGTTGACAAGAGGAAATATATTGAGCTTGTGGGCAAGCTACTATATGTGACCATCATCAGGCCTGCCATATCCTTTGCTGTGAGCAAAGTAAGCCAATTTATGGAACAACCAAGGTAGGTACATATGGATGCAGTCCACATGATTTTGAGATATATGAAGACTTCACATGGTACAAGACTCCTATTTAGCAGCAACTCATCTCTCTTAGTTACTGCATGTGCAGATGCAGATTATGCTGGATGTCTGAAAGATAGAAAGTCTACCTCCGGGTTTGCTGTGTTTGTAGGAAGTTCATTGGTCTCATGGAAGAGCAAGAAATAGACTGTAGTTGCCAGATCATGTGCGGAGTCAGAATACAGGGCTATGGCACAAGCCACCACGGAAATGATGTGGGTCGGATCTGTTCGTACTGATCTAACTATAGAGGTGTCACTTCCCATGCATCTCCAATGTGATAACCAAGCTGCTCTTTTTTTTGCCAACAATCTAGCGTTCCATGAGAGAACCAAACATATTGAGGTAGACTGCCACTATACTAGAGATATGATTCAGAAAGACCTTCTTTCTACTTCTCATGTGAGTTCAGGGGAGCAAACAACATATATTTTCACCAAAGCATTACTCAGAGGGCCATTTCAGAAATGTTCGTCCAAGCTGAGCATGATTTACATCTATGCTCCATCTTGAGGGGGAGTGTTGAGATGTTTATACATTCCATGTATCTCTCCTGTTATTTTTATTTCGTTCCGTCTATTCTATGTAATTTACCCATAGGCCTCTCCATATAGAGGCCTAGGGATAACGGCATTCCCTTGGGGTGGTAATATTGCTAAAAACTGCTCTGAGACGATTTATCAACACCTTTTTCATGATCATATAGAGAGCATTAGACTTAGCAATCGATTGGAAGTCCTCCACATGTGTCACGACGTCATTTCTAGTAAGTAATATAATAAAGGCCCTATGTAACCTCTCAAAACCAAGGTTTTCTTCTTTGGATCAGAAAAATCCATAACACCATCTTTTAACACTTCGCTGTTCAGATGTCCCTTGGTGCATGGCAAGAGAAGAAAAGGTGGTTAATGTCCTCCAACCCTTCTACACAACATTGACAAGTGTTGCTAGTTCTCTGGAACAATCTAGCCCTTTAGGCACATGTCATCAATCTCTCCTAAACAGTCACATGAAAACCTTGACCTATCATGATACCTTTTAACTCAAGATCTGCAATGAAGTCGTAACAATCCCGGGGTAAAAAATAAGCGATGCACAGAGCACTTTGTATGCCTTTTTCATAGTTATACATCCATTTGCCCACTTCTAATTGTCCCTCCAGGTTGAGGGCATCTTCTGGTGAGACAAGGTATCTAGAACTCTACTACCATTGGATAGGAAGCTTACAACGAAATTGAAGGAACCAAACCCCACTGTCCAGGTCCATCAACTGATCTCGATCCATATCCTACATAAATTAGCGGCAGAGATTGATTACACAAGGTCTCTTTGCCATCAAATCATCAACTACAAGCGGAAATCATCACCATCTCCCAACACACCTCAAAGAGGTGGAAATTTGAGGGACACCAGAGCAACTCCCATTTAAAAGTTCGAGAGCACCTGCACCAGCCTGTGCTGCCAGGAGAGACCAATTGAAACACCATAACGCTTTCCTCACAACGAACAATGCATGCTTGAATCATTGCTCCAAGTACGAGAGACCCACTTGGCTAGAGGAACCCTGTTTATTGCATCCGTGCTTAACACTTCTAGACTCTTATCATCCTCAGATAACATCACTGCTTTCTAACTAGCCAAGGGAATGCCCTGGGTAGCCCTTGATTCCGTCCAAAAAAATCATCGCATAAGAGTTTCCAAACGTCTGCGGATCCTCACAAGAAACGTATGTGAGGACAAAAAGAAGACATGAATAGCAGAGAGGACTGCTTTCAAGAGCACTCAGAGGCTTCTCCTAAACAGACAAGAGCCCAACCAAATTGCACGCATGTGCTCAACCTCTTCATCATATGCAACCATTCAAATTGTCGTAGTTATCCGCTAATCAAAGGAAAATCGAAAACTGATTGGGAGCGAGTGCCACATAGAACACAAAAGGCCCTTGAAGCATATCATGCTCCTCCATCCCACAAGGGTCAATGACAAACTCGTCATCATTGAGCATTCGACCCAAGAAGACACCAAAGAGTACAATCATTGCAACAATCCCCTCCATTTCACAAGAGCCCCATTTTATAAAGAAAATGTCTCATCTTCATATTGCAAACCAGGAATCGACAAACTATTTAACCAATATCCCACACATAAAATCACCATTTGTCATATGAGAGGCCATCAGTAGGAGCACGTCTGCCACTAGAAGGAAGTGCAAAGGAACCAATAAGCACTCCTGATTGACTCTCCTCTGTGACTGAAAGAAACCCCCTTTATGAATCCATTCATCACAGTCGAGCATGATTTTGTCGTACATCTCTTTATCCAACCAATCCACTCATCAGGAAGATCACGACATAAAAAATAAACCCAAATGAAATCCAACTAGCATAATCATATGCTTCAGAGAAAAAAAATATGCCTTGGAGAAATCAACTTTCTAAGCAGACCCTTAGTTTTTGTCTGTTTCTAATCAACAGTGATCTCCAAACATTAACACACCATCCATTTTGTGCATGTCAGGTATGGAAGCCGTCTCGAGGGTACAATGATGGCATCTAGAACTCCTATAGGAGATTAGTAAAGACCTTCACCATAATGAGGTAAATATCATATGAGAGGGCTATAAGATGGAAATTCTACACTAGGAGTGTAGAGATATTTCTATGTTTCTATGTACCTTTTATGTTATTTTATTTGTTTATGTCTATCTTATGTAATTTACCCATAGGTCTCTCCTCTATATAAGATAGCCTAGGGTTCCTAGGAATAAATACATCTATTATTTTTTCCAACATGGTATCAGAGCGGCGGTCCTAGACCGGAGCTTGGGTATCCAAAACCCTAAACCCACCTTCTGCCCTCTCCCCATCGTTACGCGTCGCAAGCCCCTCTCCTCGTGTAGTGGAACAGATTGAGTCCCCATTAGTCCCTACCGCAGATCAACGGTTTGATGATATTGTTGCTTGTCTGGGGGATATTATGCCTCCTTCCGCTTCACCATCTCCAGGAGGCCGTTCAGATGTGGCAGCTTCTGCTTCTGCCAGTACCTCTGCTACTTCTAGCACCTCTGGTAGTACTTATACTTTTACATCTTATCATGGATATCAGATTACAGAGTGGATTATGGACTCCGGGGCGACACATCGTTTATGTGGAGACAGACATCAACTTGCATCCTATTGACATGTTCCCCCAAGGAGAACAATTGTGATAGCCTATGGGACTCATTCCCCAATCACATGACATGGGGAGATCACTTTGATGCCCTTGATGCGTTTGCAGAATGTGCTACATGCTCCTGATTTCTCTATGAATTTTCTATCTGTTAGTCAGATTACAAAGGATTTGCACTGCCGAGCTATTTTTGATCCATCATCTCTTGTTTTTCAGGACATTCTTACGGGCAGAGTAATTGGCTGTAGCCGTGAGCAGGGTGCCCTTTATCGTCTGGTTCGGACGCCCTGTGCTGGAGTATCCTTTCATTCATCTGGACCAGTCTCTCCATTCACTTGGCACCTTCGGTTTGGCCATCTACCTCTTCAGAAGATGTGTCACATGTTTTCGCAGATTTCTCCAAGTTCTTCCTTCCAGTGCAAGGCATGTCAGTTGGGAAAGCATCATCATACTGCTTTTCCTAGTTGTCTGAGTTGGATCAGTAGCTCCCTTTTTAGTTATTTCATGTTGACATTTAGGGTCTGAGTCGTGTTCCGGATCACCAGGGACATGCTTTATCTTGTGGTTGTGGTTGATTTTTTCTCGTTTGTTGTGGGTATTTCTTTTAAAAAATAAGTCCGAAGCAGGGGATGTATAATGAAGTCCAGAATGTTTTCTCTACCTCTATGAAATTTGTGCAATTGATAATGCTTTGGAATTTCGCACTCGTGCTCTATCCCATTTTCTTTCAACTCGCGGTATTATTCATCAAACATGTTGTGCTTACCAAGGTTCAGGAAATCGGTATGCGTATGCATTCGGACATGTCACTGAATAGCGCTTAAGCGGTATACAGGGAACATGCGGGGTATATGCGGTTCTACGTGGTTTCCTAATTTTTTATTCATAAATAAATAAATATATACAAAAGTGACTACAACAGAATTAAATTTTTGTATAATTGTGGTCCAACAGAAGATCTAAGAAAAATAACTTTCATATAGAGTTCAGAACAATCTCTATCAATCAAATATCAATACTTCAGTAGAACGGTTAGCACACAAAATATTTGACAACAATCAACAAAATAGAAAAGTTAGCGCATAAAATGCCTCTATTGTTGAATATAATGTCATTTGTCTGTCGTTATATTTATAACCGATCCTCCATCAAAAGTACCTAACTTTACATATATTGCATTCATAATAACTATTAGTTGACTAAATTCGTTTGTTAAATTATTAGTATATTATTCCTTTTCTTCCTTGCGTGTTTATTTCAATGTCCAATCTCGCAGTACAACTACTTTGATGATGGATTTAAATGGTCATGGATTGCTTGGTTGGCATACATGCAAAAGTAAGGAAAAACGTGGCACAAATAACACAATAAAAATGTGACACAAATTTAAAAATAAAAATAAATAAAAAATGTGTATGCGGTCGCACAGACCGCATATGCGACCGCACAACCCGTATATGCGGCCCGCATAAGCGCACATGGCACATAATGGGGGGCTTCAGGAAAGCGGTGCGTTGAGGGCACCATATACGCATATGCGGTCGCACATGCCGCTTTCGTGAATACTGGTTCTTACACTTCTCAATAGAATGGTGTTGCTGAGAGAAAGCATCGTCATTTACTCGATGTCACTCAAACTCTTCTCATTCAGAGTCGTGCCCCACGTTCGTTTTGAGGTGATGCAGTTCTTACAGTATACTATTTGGTGAATCGCATTCCTTTGTCTGTCTTGGGTGAGAAAATTCCTTTCTCTATAGCTTTCCCTGAGAAGGAGTTATTCTCACTCACTCCTCGTGTGTTC
Source organism: Ottelia alismoides (assembly GCA_037367405.1). Lineage (NCBI taxonomy): Eukaryota > Viridiplantae > Streptophyta > Magnoliopsida > Alismatales > Hydrocharitaceae > Ottelia > Ottelia alismoides. Next base: position 379,590 of record JAZKJV010009625.1, on the reverse strand, counting down.
GACATTGTTGCTTTTGCTCACCAGTTGATTCCAAGCCTTGATAAGCTCTCTCCCAGAACTGTCAAATGTGTGTTTGTTAGGTACTCAAGGACCCCAGAAGGGATATCAATGTTATGATCCTTTGCGCAGAAAGTACTATATCAGTGTTGATGTCACATTTTTAGAGTCTGTGATGTTTTTCTCTCCTACAGGTGACAGGTTGGCTTCATCAGACTCAGATGATGAGGTTTACATGCCACCCCCTCCTACGAGCCACTCACCTCCTCCTCCTGTTCCTGTGGTTCCACCTCCTCCACCACCACCTCCTCCACCCCCTTCTACTACTCAGTTGCTTGTGTCTATTATTCCACCATTACCTAAATTCTGTACTCATTGGACTGCTTCTGCTCATGGTCGTCGCCAATCATCCAGTATACCCCATATTTGTTTCGATAACATGATTTTTAACGATGGGTCTGGAGATATATCTATGCAGGAATCATTGCTGGAGAATAGCCCACAGATACAAGAGGTTCCCAATGACCTGGATATACCTATTGCAGTTCGGAAGTAGAATCGGTCTTGTGCTTCCCACCCTTTTGCTTCTCAGACCTCCTTTCATCGTCTAACTGGGGAATTTCTGAGATTTGCAGTGGCTCTATCCGTGTGGAAATTCCACGAACTTATCAGGAGGCATTAAAGAATAGTTGCTGGCACTTGGATATGGAGAAAGAAATGGTTGGGTTGTAGTCACGTCGTACATGGAGTTTTGATGTCTGCTCCTCCTGGGACGTCTGTTGTCAGTTGCAAATGGGTGTTTACTGTTAAACATCATGCATATAGCATTCTTGATCGCTACAAGATAAGATTAGTGGTACGAGGCTTTATTCAGACTTGTGGCGTGGATTACTTGGACACTTTTTCTTTAGTGACTCGTCACTCTACACTGCATGTTCTACTTTCGGTAGCAGAGTACGTGATTGGCCTTTGTTTCAGTTGGATCTTAAAAATCATTTTTGTATGGAAATCTATAGGAGGAAGTTTACATGCAGCAGTCTCTGGGGTTTGCTGCTGAGGAGGAGTGCCATCAGGTTTGTAGACTCCATAAGGTGATATATGGCCTTAAGCAAAGTCCAAGGGCGTGGTTCCAGAAGCTCTCAGATCTGATTGGGAAGCAAGGGTTCAAGAGGTCAAATACAGACCATTCACTCTTTGTGCAGAGGACACCTAGAGGTACTGTTGTCATCATGGTATATGTTGATGATATTCTTGTTACGGAGATGATATGCATGGGATAAAGACGATAAAAGAGTTTCTAGGCCGTAAGTTTGTTACTAATGATCTGGGCACTCTAAGGTATTTCTTAGGGTTGGAATTTGCTAGGAATGCCCATGGTCTTGTGATGATCTAAAGAAAATATGTTACAGATATACTTGTTGGCCATGTATGATTGTGTGTCGACCCTCTACTACTCCTATGGACCCTAGCATGAAGTTATACGACGATGATATATATGAGATTGATAAGAGGAGATATATGGAATGGTGGTAAAGCTCATTTATGTTACTATTACCAGACTGAATATCTCTTTTGCAGTGAGTCGAGTGAGTCAGTTCATGGAGCAGTCTCGACAAGTACATATGGATGTTATATACATGATATTGAGATATCTAAAATCTTCTCTGGGTGCAGGACTATTTTTCAGGAAGGGAGCAACTCTCTGTATCTGCGTGTGCTGATGCTGACTATGTCGAGTGTCCTAAAAATAGGAAGTCTACTTCGGGCTTTGCAGTGTTTGCTGGTAGTTCTCTTATTTTTTTGGAAGAGTAAGAAACAAATAATTGTGGCTATTCAATTGCCGAATCTGAGTATAGGGCTATGGCGCACGCTAGTACAGAAATGATGTGGGTTCGGGTAATTTTAACATATTTGCATATAGATGTTTCTCTACTCATGCAGTTACCATGTGATAATCATGCTGCCTTGAGGTAGACGACTCTAGAGATATGATTCAAAAAGGTTTGATTTCTACCTCTCATGTTAGTTCAGGAGAGCAAACAATATATATCTTTACCAAGACATTGCTCAGGGGGCCGTTTCAGAAGTGTCCGTCCAAGCTGAGCATGATTGACATCTATGCTCCATCTTGAGGGGGAGTGTAGAGATATTTCTATGTTTCTATATACCTTTTTTTTTATTTTATTTCTTTATGTTTATTTTATGTAATTTACCCACATGTCTCTCCTCTATATAAGAGAGCCTAGGGTTCCCAGGAATAAACACATCTATTATTTTTCCCAATAAGTAGCAACATCTCCTTTTTAGGAGTAGAAAGATTAGAGAACGATGCAACCTCTCAAACATTAGTTCACTCTCTGCAATGCCCTTTGCTTCCGATCAATCTCCCTTATGAAGCTAAATCCGTCTTGCCCTTTGCTTCAAATCAATCATGGTTTTTTGTCTTCCTCAAATTGATACTCTAATGAAGCTATTCCACTTCGGTCAGCCCCTCTAGTCTTTAATTTTATCCGGCCTTTTGATTTCTTACACATCCTCCCTCGTTTGCTTACATCTAACCCATACCTCCTTGTAGTTGACCAAAAACTCTTTTTGGCCGTGAGTTTCAAGGCAATTCGTCTGGAAGCTAATACTTTAAATAGACAATCTTTACAGGAATCCTTTATTTTATGCATGAATCCCTCCTCAAGCATCCATGATCAACTAAAGCAAAAGATATGTGGTGGAAGGGTACAAATATCACCATCTCATACAAGAGGTGTAACCAAGCTAGAACAACTACAACATCTCAAGGTCCTTCAAATGGCTCTTTTGAGTTGAGCATACCCGATGGTGATGTGCAATATGTGATGGTGTTCAAAGCATTCGATTGAACGAGCGAGGTATATGGAGATCATAGAGGGAAGGAGGGAGGGTAGGGGGGTTCTCGACTGGAGAAGGCAATGCTGATGGTGCTTGGCTACCTGGGGTCTCGAGAGACGGTGGTGGGATTAGCGATGGGGTTTCTGGTCGGAGCTGTGATGTTGGTGGATGAGTTGAGGATTCGAGCGGAAATAATGGCGGTGATGGAGCTTTGGCTGTTATGGTGCTGGTAACAATAAAGATCATATATATCCTTTATAAGGTTAAGGTATAGGACATGTGCTTGTTTCTTCTCCAAAACTCTCTACAAAATCTCCCTTGGAACTGAATCATAAGCCTTCTTCAAATCTATAAAAATCATATGGAGGTTTTTTCTTTAGCTCTATAAATCTCTATTGTTCTCCTCAACAAGTAGATAGCTTGAATGGTTAAGCGACCTGGCATTGAATCCGAATTGGTTTTCAGTTACCTTGGAAACTTGCCTCTACCTTCGTCCGATCACATGTTCCATATTTTCATAGTACGACTTATCAATTTGATATCTCTACACAACAACACCAAAGCCATTTCCTACATTAAGTAGGGTTGACTACATGGATTATTTGCCTCCATTCAGATCTATATTGGGTCAATCTCGGACTAAGATCCAAAAAATTAAGATCCCTTCGTATAGTCTCATTCCAACACTTCTTGGGCCTTTCTCGCCCCCTCTTAGCTGACTCAACATCCCAAAACTTGCATCTCCTAACTGGTGCGTCAACCGACCTACTTTGCAAATGGCCAACCCACCTTAAGCGATTTTCTCGTATCTTATCACCGATTGGAGCTACACCAACTTTTCTTCTGTTTGCATCATTCCGAATCCGATGTTTACATGCGTGTCCACACAAGGTTGCATAAATCGGTAGTCGGTACTCTGTCGGCAGAGTCACTGATAAGGATTAATCGGCAGTCGGACGACTAATTGGATTTAGTCGGTCATTAGCCGATTTTGAAAATTTAGTTATTTTAAATATATAAATCATTTTTATACATATATTCATATATATATATATATATTTACATAGATTTGTACATTTTTTATATTAATGAAATATTAATTGACATAAATATAACATTGAGCATATTAGAATAAGTTTAATTAAAAAAGGAAAAAAAATAAAAAGAATAAAAAAATCTCTAAGTAAAAGTTTACTTAAAAACCGCTTAAGATAGTTTGATCATTTGCAAAGAAGATCAGCTGATGCACCAGTTAGGATATGCGAGTGTTGGGATGTTGAGCCGGCTAAGAGAGGGCGAGGACGACCCAAGAAGTCTTGGAAAGATACTATATGAAGGGATCTTAGTTTTTTGGTTATAAGTTCGAGATTGACTCAAGATAGATCTGAGTGGAGGCGAAGAATCCATGTAGCTGACCCTACTTAATTGTGGGAAAATGCTTTGTTGTTTTTGTTGTGTAAAAGTCGGTCCGATTAGTCGATTTGACCGAGCATGCCTAGTTGAGTCGGCTACCCCCCGACTCGACTAGTCGGATCGACTAGCCGACCTAGTCGACCAGCTTTTACAACAGTGTATCCACACATCCGGCTTAGCATTTTCATTTTTGCTATTGCCATTCTCTGCACATGTCAATGGTTCACATGCCAACATTCAGATCCGTAGAGTATAACATGTCTCTTAGTTGTTTTGCAAAACAATCCTTTGATTTTCAAAGGATTTTTCTTATCACAGAGCAATAGAGGATACTCTCCACTAGCCAAACTGCATTTATTTTAATAGTAATATCTCCATCAAATTTCCCATCATGTTGTAAAGTAGATCCCAAGTATCTAAAAGAATCTCTCTTCTGAGTGTTATTGTCACCACCTTCATGTCGATTCCTTCACCATTGCTTCCATCTAAAGTATATACCACATATTCAGCCTTTACCCTACTTATACGAAATGCTTAAGTCTCCAATGCATGTCTCCAGACATCAAGCTTCTCGTTTACTCCTTCCCTAATCTCATCAATCACACAATATCATCATCGAATAAGATACATCTAGGTAATCTCATCTTGAATGTGACTTGTCCATTCACCCATAATCAAAATTTAAAGGAATGGACTCAAAGCTGAACCTTGATGCAGACTAATGGTGATGTCAAATAATCATTCTTCCCAGACTAGATCCTTACATAAGATGAAGCCCTATCATACATATCCTTTCACAATATCTCCCATGGGACAGAATCATAGGCCTTTTCTAAATCAATAAAAATCATATGGAGGTTCTTCCTTTTAGCTCTATAAATCTCCATCGTTCTCCTCAGCAAGTGGATGGCTTCAATAGTTGAGCAACCTGATATGATCCCGAATTGGTTTTCTTTTACTTTAGAAACCTGCCTCAACCTTCTTTCGATCACACGCTCCTAAATTTTCATATTGTGACTCATCAGCTGGAAACCTTTGTAATTTGAACAATTTTGAATGTCTCCTTTGTTCTTATAAAGAGGCACCATGATGCTTTTCCAATCTTTAGGCATTTTCTTGCTTCGTCAAATAACATTAAATAAATTTTTTAATCCTAAACCACGCTCACCTAAAACTCTCCATACTTCTATAGGAATGTCACCAGGTCCTACACTTTTCCTTAGTCTCATAACTTTCAAAGCCGCCTCTACTTCCTTCCTTTGTATTCGTCTATAGCTTGCACGATTCATTTAACATTCAATATCAACAAGATCTCCCCAAGTAATATCTTTGTTCCCTTCCCCAATGAAAAACTTTTGAAAATACTACTTCCATCTAGAGTCTCTATATCCTTTTGAGTAACAAGCACATGTCCTTCCTCATACTTGATGTATCTCCCTTGAGAAAGATCTTTGATTTTTCTTTTTCTTGCTTTGGCCAATCTGAATATATCCTTCTCGCCCTCCTTCGAGTCAAGTTTTTTGTACAAAACTTTATAAGCTTTTGACTTGTCTTCACTTACAGCCTTATTTACTTCATTCTTTGCTATTTTGTAGTTTGTGATCGTTTCCTCTGTTCTATCCTTATACATAGCTTCAAAGCAAGTTTTTTTAATTTTAAGCTTCTCTTGCATCCCTTCACTCTACGACCAAGCCTCCTTTTGACTTAAAACTCCTTCCTTAGACTCACCTATCATTTCTTTGACTATTCTTCGAATATAAGATGCTACTGCCTTCCACATCTTGTTTGCATTTCCGTTACAATCTCAAGATAAGTCTTCTAAAAGCTTTTCATCGAAGCTTGATTGCTTCACTTGAAGATTCCACCATTTAATTCTAATGATCTTGTAAACCATCCTCTTTCCCAACCCTTTTATTATAAATATTAAATTGAAGAATAATTAAAGAATAACATGTTTTTATGAGATTCTACTTCGGAAGGGGTACGAACATGTATTTTTGTATTTTTATTTGAAATTTGTTGAGATATTGTTTAATTTTCTATAATTTATGTACTTTTTCTAGGTCAGTGATCTCGATTATGGATCGGGTTCAAGGCCTAGTTTATTAAAGATGGTATCAAAATAGATTCCCTCTAGTAGTGAAAATGGCTATTCAAGAGGTGGAACCGCTCCTACCATAGAGGTAGAAGGAAAGAGCTACCCAAGAGGTGAAGCGACCACTTTTACTGGGAGTAGGTCATGTCATGAGCAAGGTTTTAAATTTCGATTTTGGATATCATATTGATACATTATCGAAACGAAATTTGATTGAAATTTCGTCGAAATTTCGGTCATATTTCACCCAAATCGAGCAACATTTGTAACGGAATGTCCACAATGAAGCAGCTGAGAAGTGCGACGAAGAGTGCGAAAGGAAGACGCTAAAGGAGACGACAAGTTCAGAAAGAGCTCAGCCTAGGGCTAATATGCATTCAAGTCTGGATAGTGCATTCTCATCAGTTCCTCGTTGCCCTTCGAGTAAAAGAGGACTAGGATCCCTAGCTTAACTAGAAAGAGATTCCGCTAGCCCTTTGAAACCTCGACCGTAGGGTATAACAAGGATCACCGAGAAAGTGCAAATGGCATGCTTTCTTTTGTTCCAAGCTTCCTCTTTCCTCCCCTTCGGAAAGGACGAGCAACTGGCATTTCGCTCGAAATTTCTGTTTCTTGTCGAAACCGAAATTTCGACGACATTTCACCGATATTTTGCGAAATCTGAAACCATGGTCATGAGCCATTGCAGAATGAAGACGTTGTGAATATAACTGACGATGATTGTAGCATCCCAAGTATAATACCACATCTAGTTATATCAAAGTATGGTAGGAGCTAATAAGTAATGAGGGCTACTACTAGATAACTTGTGCTTGTTTTTTGGGCTGTGATCAATGGCTCCAGTTGAGCACAAGTCCTCTGGGTAAGTAATCTCCGATAGCGGACCGGGTATAGGGCCTGAAATGTTACAAAGCAAGCCAAACAGGTTGTCTAGACCAGTAATCCATGTTAATGGACTGGGTGTAGGGTCCTGGCCATTACATTGCCAAATAGGTTTCTCCTCTTATATAAGAGAACCCTAGGGCATCATGAATAAATAATTCATTCGTTTTTCTCCTCATAGTATTAGAGCGACGGTCCTAAATCAGTGTTTTCTACCTCATGCTCTGCCCTACCAGCCACCCTCTTCTTTCTCTCTCTCTCTCTCTCCCCCCACGCATACCCTATGGAATCCCACAAAGATCATCGACGATGCCACCATGCCCTCTAAGCCTAGCAACGCCATCGTGAGGACCCACCAGTTCCTACACAGCTATTGTTAGGCCTCACATGGGCCTCCACAATCACCTTGGTCCCCGTCTAGGGGTTGCTGTAAGCCTAACCTCCTAGCGCTGTCGCCCCCTTGGGTTGCTGCTGTGTTGCAAGAGACCCCATGACTTTCTTGAGTGTTGCCCAGGCCCCGTAGGGTACACCTGCATCGCCTAAGATCACTAGCGAAGCCCCCTAGATACACCGTGATTTCATTTAACTGTGTTTCTTTGTTCGAGGGTCTGTTTTAGGTCTGATTTTGATCGGAAAATGTGATTTCACACCTTTAGAACATTTCTCTGGTCGTCACATGTTTCCAACGTTGAAAGGGTGATTGTATGAATCTACACGAACAACCAATCCTTTCTATGATCGTGTAGACTCACTCGGATAATTCTACTACCCCAATTTAGCTCCATTTCGGTCCGTTTCTTCATCATGCCAGAGAACAATGGTGAATTGGTGATGTCTTCTCTTCCTCCGATGCCTTCGAGGGCCTGACTCTCATAGTCGAGAAGGATGGGACCAACAATGAATTGTGGTCCATGCAATTTCTGACCCTTATGCAGTACCATAACAATGAGCAAATTCTGGCACAATTGGAGCCGATAACTAAAGACTGGAGAGAATGTTTTGTTAAAGCAGGACGACGTGTACACGCGTATCCGACTCTCTGTCTCTCTCCATGGAGATTGTCAATGCTATCGTATACCAGCCCACCGTCAAGGCGGTGTGGGATATCCTAGCACTCACATATGACCAAACGAAGAATGGAGCCAAGATTCTTTAGTTGCAGTTTGACATCTTTACGATCAAGCAGAATGATCGTCCTCTGCACAGTTTCTACTCTTTGCTTCATGGTATGTTCGAGAAGCTTCTCACCTTCATACCCGTGACTATGTCTACTGAGCAACATATGGCCTATAGTAATGTCTTGATGGTTGGAGTTTTCGTGGATGCTCTAGATCCTGAGTATGAGTCAACACACACCCAACTTCTTACCGATGCGACTATCGAGACGTACAATCGTTTCATCAGTATCATTGTCCTACCCTGCCACGACACAGACGTCCTCAATGAAGACTATATCTTGCGGCAGGGAAGGTACTATTCCTATCAGATGGTGTGGTCCCCATAGCAGAGGAGGTAGACATCAGCATGATCCATGCTCCTACTACAGTTGTCCTGGACATTCTGAGGAGATATGCTATCTAAAGCATGGATATCCTGCTTCTGCTTGTGTAGTCGAGTTATCGGTGCCTCCAATTAGTCTAACACTTTCTACAGATTCACGATTAGATGATCATTTTTCCTGTCTGAGGGAGATAATGACTCATGCTGCCGACACTAATACATGTCCTTTTGATGTTGTAACCTCTATCAGAGCTTCTTCAAGCACCTTAAGTATAATTCGTGCTTTTACCAGTTGTAACCGGGCTGATATGACAAGGTAGATCATGAAGTCTGGTGCAGGGATCGCCATATCGCGATATATCGTCGATATATCGGCGATATATCGGTATCGACAGGTCACCGATATATCGCCGATATGAACGATATCGGGTATCGAAAGGAGAAAATGCCTAATGGATACCGGATTTCGGCGATATGCGTCGATATATCGCTGATATATCGGTATCGACATTGTATCGAAACGATATCGATATCGATATTTCCTTCCCTGGTCTGGTGCTTCCCTCCATATGTTTAGAGACATAGCATAATTTACTTCATACATATCTGTACCCCCTTACAGATTAGTTGTCGTTGTTAATGGGCTCATTTACCTCTTATAGAACATGGGATGTCCATTTGACGCCATCCATGCGCCTACAGATGTGCTACTTGCACCGGATTTTTGAGATGAATTTTGTCTTTATTAGTCAAATCACTAAGGACTTGCATTGTCGTGCCATTTTTGACTCATTTTCTCTTGTATTTCAGAACATACTTACAAGCAGGGTGATTGGATACATGGTTTCAAAAAACGCACCTCGAGCATCTTTGCACCTCGAGGCGAAACATAGCTGAGGGAAAATGCCCCTTCGGCGATCGCCTCGGACCCTCCTGGCTGAGGCGTGCGCCTCAGACGCCTATGACGGTTGAGGCGAGTCAGTCGAGGCATAAGTGAGGTGTTGGGGATTTTTTCAAGCATTTTTTTAAAGAAAATATCCTATTGGTATTTTCAGATGTTTATAAAGGCATAGTTGTTGGGTATATATTTATGCAAGATGGTAGAGTATGGTTCCACATGGGGACTTCAGATCATTCTTCATCTAGGTTCAGTAGAACATACATTTAGGATTCAAATCATATGATTCATATCAACAAGTTGGATATCTATAATGGCAACTATAGCCAATCCCTTGTTGATAAATATTTTAGTGATAGTTATAGCCAATGATTTCCTTTTAACTGGGTAGAAATTTAGTAGAAAGGTTTATAGCATTGACATATCCTTTTCTCATGTTCTTATCTTCATAATATCATCATATATTACATTGTTATATATTATATGTTTGTCATATTTGATTATTTCACCAATAAATATATTTTATAATATATTGTATAATTCTTTCATATACAAACCGAGGCTTACGCCTCGACCACCTCGAGGCTATGCCTCGCCTCGCTTCCAAGGAAAACGTCTTGCTCCACCTTTCATTTTTCAAACCTTGATTGGATATGGCCGTGAGCAGAGGGGGCTGTACAGACAATTCAGTCTTCATATACTGGTGCCTCTTCCGTTCCTACCAGATTGGTCTCACCGTACATGTGGCATATCTAGTTTGGTCACCTTCCTCTGCATAAGATGTGCTATGCCCCCACTACAAATGTCCTTGTGTGTTCTACCTTTCAGTGCAAGTTTTGCCAACTTGGGAAGTATCACCGGCCTTCTTTTCCTGATCGTCAAAGTCGTAGTAGCAATCATTTATTTGAGCTTGTCCATTTTGACATTTGGGATCTTAGTTGTGTTCTTGATCACTAAGGATACATGTTTTACCTTCTAGTTGTGGATGACTTTTCTAAAATATCTTGGGTTTATCTTTTGAAAAACATGTCTGAAGCCAGGTATGTCATTAAATTTTTCATTATTGAAATAAAGAAATATTTTCTCTTCTATTTAGTTTATTCACTCTGACAACGCCTTAGAGTTATGCACATTACATCTTTCTAAGTTCTTTATGCCTCTAAGCATCGTACATCAGACCTCGTGTGCTTATGGTTTTCGGCAAAACGATGTTGCCAAACGCAATCTCCAGCACTTATTCGATGCGAACATGACACTTTTTATTCAAAGTCATGCTCTACACACATTTTGGGGTGATGCGGTTCTCATTGTCAATTACTTGGTGAACCGTATGGCTTTCTCTGTTTTAGGTGAGAAGGTTCCTTTTTCGACTGCGTTTTCGAGGACCTGTTCTCTCGTACACCATGTGTGTTTGGCTCCGTGGCTTTTGTTCACCATCTGACTCCTGGTCGTAACAAGCTCTCCCCTAAAGCTGTTAAGTATGTCTTTGTAGGCTACTCTCGTGCCCTGAAGGAGTACCGTTGCTTCGACCATGTTTGATGGAAGTACTACGTCAGTGTTGACGTAGCGTTCTTTGAGTCTGTCATGTATTTTTCTCCTATAGTTGACAGGTTGGCTCTGTCTGGCTCTAGAGAGGAGTTATATGTACATTCTCCTCGTATAACACCACCACCTCTGGTCCCGCCATCATCTTCACCACTTCCACCCCTCAACCACCTCCACTACCACCTCCCCCACCTCCACAAGCACCACCTTCTCCTGTGGCTCCTCCAGCGCCACTTAGTACGCTCGCACATTTATTGTCATGTTTTTACATTTGCATGCCTCCCGCTGTTCCCCTGCTCATGGGCCTTTCCTATCATCCAACATGTCCCATGTATGCTAAGAGAACATTGTTTCTACTGATGGCATTGGTGATTTGTCCATGCAACATGCTATTTTACAGTATGAGAAGGCACCTTGTCAGGAGGCAAGTGTACATGTTGAGAGGAGGCAGATAATCTTGATGTGCCTATTGCTTTGCGGAAGTGGGGACATACACGTGCTACTTATCCTCTTACAACCCATGTATCTTTGGGGCATCTCTCAGAGGATTTCATGAGGTTTGTCATGTGACTGTCAGCCATGGTGATACCACGAACATATTTAGAGGCAATGCATGACAATCAATGGCGTATTGCCATTGGAGGAGATGGTTGCGTTATGATCATGTTGCACGTGGAGCATTGTTACAGTTCCTACAGAGACATCTACTGTGGGATCCAAGTAGGTGTTCACAATGAATCATCGACAAATGACAACGTGGATCGCTATAAGGCAAAGCTTGCGGCTCGTTGGTTCATCCAGAGGTATGGGGGTGGACTATCAGGATACTACTCTCCTGTGGTTCAACATTCTATATTGTGGATCCTTCTCTCTGTTGCAGTGACACGAGACTGGCCCCTATATTAATTGGATGTGAATAATGCGTTTCTTTATAGTGATATGCAAAAGGGAGTCTACATGCATAGCTGCTAGGGTTCACTGCTGAGGGGGAGTGTCATATGATGTGTAGACTCCATAAGGCTATTTATGGCCTTAAGCAGAGTCCAAGAGCATGGTTCATGAGCTCTTGTACTTGATAGTGCAACAAGGGTTCATGAGGTCGACTACAGATCACTCACCGTTCGTACAGAGGACTCATAGAGGTATAATTGTTATACTGGTTTACGTTAATGATATCATTGTTATATGGGATGATCTGCATGACATTGGTGCAAGTAAGAATTTCCTTGGTTAGCGGTTTATAACCAAGGACCTTGGCGATTTACGTTACTTTCCTGGACTTTAGTTCGTCAGGAACCAACGAGGTCTTGTTATGACCCTAAGGAAGTACGTTACATATCTATTCCCTGAGGCAGGCATGGTAGATTGCAAGTCCGCCACTACTCCTATGGACCTGAGCTTGAAGTTATGTGATTGTGAGATATATGAGTTAGTCAAGAGGAGGTGCACAGAGCTTGTTGGGAAGCTCATTTATGTGACCATTACCTTACCATGCATATTCTTCGTAGTGAGCAGAGTGAGCCAGTTCATAGAATAGCCTAGACATGCACATATTGATGCAGTCCATATGATTATGAGGTATCTGACGACCTCTCTTGGTATTAGACTTTTAGACCCCGTTCGGATTGGGGGTTACCCCACACTTTGGGTGGGTAACCCCTCAAAACCCCCATTTTTAACCCACTAGTGGGACCCACCCCCTTCCCATCAAAAAAATTATATATTATACCATCATATCATCTAAAAATCATAAAATACTCAACTTCTACTCAATATTCCAAACTTCAATACAACCACATCACAACAACCACCCACTTTTTCAAATTTCAATACAACCATATCATAATAACTATCAACTTTTTCAAATTCCAATACAATCACATCACACAAACCCTTCCAACCCTTAACCCACCAACCAAACACACTAAAACGAAAACAGGTTACCCACCCCCATATAACCCCCAGAAAACCCACCAACCAAACACACTCTTAGTTAGCAGAGGAATATCCCTTGGCGTTACAACATGCACAGATGCAGACTATGTTGGATGTTCCATGGACAGAAAGTCTATCTCATGCTTTGTTGTGTTTATAGGGAGCTCCTTGGTGTCATGAAAGAGAAAAAAATAGACGGTGGTTTCCAGATCGAGTGCAGAGTAAGGGTACAGTGCCATGGCACAGGGGAGTACATAGATGATGTCAGTCAAATCCGTTTTGATTGACCTGGCTATTGAGGTGCTCTTCCCATGCATCTCCAATGCGACAATCATGGTACTCTTTTCATTGCCAACAACTCTACCTTATATGAGAGGACCAAACATATCGAGATTTACTGTCGCTACATTCATGACTTGATTCAGAAGGGCTACTCCACCTCTCAGGTCAGCTCATGGGAACAAACTACATATGTATATCATCAAGGCCCTAGCTAGAGGGTCTTTCCAAAGATGCTGTTCTGAGTTGAGCATGATTGATATCTATGTCAAGGTTCAGGAAAGCGGTATGCTTATGCGTTCGGACAGATTAAGCGATATGCAGGGGCATATGCGATTCTGCATGATTTCTAAATTTTTTTTTTAAAAATCAATAAATAAATATGTACAAAGGTAACTACAGTTGAACTGAATTTATTTGTAAATGTGGTCCAACAGAAGATCTATGAAAAATGGCTTTCATGTAGAGCTCAAAACAATTTCCATCGATCAAATATCAATACTTCAAAAAAGTTAGCACATATAATAATTGACAACAATCACCTAAATATGTAAGTATTCAAAACAAAATCAAAATTCAATACAAATACTAATCAAAATAACATGAGAAAACTGCAATGTGCAAGAGACAATATTCTGCCGAGTACAAAACAATCCTAATTCAGATCATCTTTATATTCCACTATAATATTGTCTTCATCTTCATCTTCACTCTCTTCCTCAGATGGGAGTTCTTCCTCATTTAAGCTCGATATTGAGGTTGAACCTGTATCATGCCTTTGTCTTCTTCTATGTTGCACCAAATCTTCTGCACGACTTGCATTAGTCGCTAAGTTCCATGCCAACCTCGATCCTTGAAATACCTCATCGTCTCCTTCATATTCTTCACCAATGCAATCTCTCCCATGGGTTTTATCATTTTGGTAATTGGATCATTTCATTTTTTAAGATGTCAATCTCAACTTGACGTTGAATCTTACATACACCAAGTTATTTAATTGCTTGAATTCATGTTCCTTTTCTTCGTATGAATATATAAAATAAGCACAAATATAACATTAACCACCTCATTAATGATGTGTAACATTTGACATGTGTTGCACCAATTTTCTAGTCTTACCGCCTTAGGACTCCTCCCATTTCTTTCACAACTCGAGGAAGAAGTTTCATTGCCATCTCCTTTAAACGTGGTGTTTCTATGCCATGCAATTCCCACCAACAAATTTCATTTATAAGAATAAATAATTAATACTCGTTAAACATATAGGTATATGAATGCTTAATGATAATTCATACATGGATTACAATCATCATCAATGATTGACCTTTGTCTCATAACCAAAGGTTTGCCAAAAGATCCTTCACCCCTTCATATAATGGCAATACTTTCCTAGTGATGATATCTTGGATCTCTAAATCTGGATAGAATATCCTTACAATTCAAAAATCCCTTCGGAGCAAGGCCTTCCCTTTGGATTTAAGCACTGTCTCTATAAAAGAAATAAGGATTCAAAAAATATGCAACAAGATGAAGGGAGCTATTCAACCTTTTTTTGACTTCGAGCGCATCAACAAAATATTTGTAAGACGCTTCCACATCTTTGAAAATGCTCATGATTTCTTTTATTGCATCTTGTAACTCACCGTATACAGACCCCATAGCCGTCCTCCTATCTCCAACAATCCGCAAAACATGTACCAATAGAGAAAATACCTTCAAGGTTAAAGACACTTGATTCCAAAATGAAGGATCCGAACAATGGCTGAAATAATTTCTCGCTTCTTTGTCTTGTACCATGTACAAGCTCTCCATTCATCAGAAGAAAATATACGTCTCAACTTGTCCTTCTCCATCACAGATTGTAAGGTGAGATATGTGGTAGCAAATCTTGTTGTTCCCGACCTCACTATCTCACCCTTTTGCGCAAATTATCTCATCAAGCTCAACATTTTTGCATGGACTGTATATGAGGACAACCAATGCTGTTGCCTTTGTGATGGTAGTTTTCACCTTTGACTTTTTGTCGATCTCTTTTAGTAGAAAATCGATGCAATCACAAACTCAAGAAGATCCGCGGGTACTTGGTTCTCAAGATTCTTCCAGTAGCTGACAGATGCATTATCTGTCACTACTTGGACTACATTGTCGGGCCCAACTTAATCAATTGACTTATCTACTAAGGAAGCAATGTAGTCGGTAGTATTAAAATTTGCAGACGAGTCAATATAATTAAGGAAACTAGTCCCTAGCTCACAATTGACGCAAATATTCATGATGCTCGTTTTTCTCCCATCAGTCCAGGCATACATCATAGTGGAACATCCAGAAGTCTTCCAACAATCACAATGACCTTTCAAGAACTCTTTTGTTTCTTGAACCTATTCTTTCAAAAGGGTTTCTGTAAGCTCATAGTACATTGGAGGCTTGTACCCCATTCCAAACTGCCCAATTGCTTCTCATATTCGAAGGAAGGAGTTATTTCTGACAACATTGAAAGCGATATTATTATCATTTTTGGGGGAAGATGTTATTATCATTAAAGTGCTTTGTCACTATTGAATTAATACGTGTATGTTCCTCCTTGGAAAATGTATCTTTGATTATGGACTAACGGAGACTCTCCACTGGTACATCTTCTCTGAAGTTCGAGGTCTTTTCCCATCCCTCTCTCCATTAGTCAATGGTTGATTAATCTTGATGGAGACTTGCTCTTGAAGGTCATTCATCCTTGCAATCTTCTCATTCCTTTTCACTTTAATTTCCTCCATGTATTTAATTTCTCTCTCCACACAGGAGTCACCTTGGAACAAGATGCTGTATTGCCTTTAATATGATCAAAATTTTGCTTCATGCGATTTATCCCTTCGATCATAACTTTTCGACATAAGCGACAAGTAACTATGCTAGGGCTACAGGGATTAGCTAGAAAAGCATACTTCCATCATGGATCATTGGATCTCGGAAGAACAATGAACTCCATCATAATGCTCTGAGTAAGAGGCTCGCTTTCAGTTCCATGTGTAGGAGAAGAACCACTGTCAGATGGTAGTCTGGAGGCCATAATTGCCTAACGTTCAATCATAGAAAATCGTCAAAAAGGTCCTATATGATCTGATTTAATATATAGAATCAAAATTTATAACTCTATGATATGATTCACATGGAGGAGATGATTTAATTTAACTACAATTAATAACCACATATAGTTCATAATTAATAACTATGTGATATGAGAATCTACAAATAATTTTAGTTAGGACATACAGTATCTAATAACTAGTAATTAATAACTACAGATCTAAATATTATTAAACAATAACATACACTACAGTTCATTATCATAACCTAAATATGGTTAGTAACTAATCTAGAGTCCGCAGAATAACTTTAGTTAATAAAATTAATAACCAGATACAATAATGCACTACACTAAACTTTATATTCTAAACTGTTAGAAAATAAAAATGCAGAAGCGTATCAGAGAAATATAATAAGAACAATAAGAAGAAGGGATTTTTAACGTGGAACCCTACTCCCTAAGGAGCGGGATGAAACCACGGGAGAACACCTTATATGGCTGATAGTCTATTGCTTTTCTCATCTGGATACAATGGGTGTGGGGGGTCTATCTATTGCCCCCACTAAGTCTCCACATCTCCAAACTGGTAGATGTGGGATTAAATTCTGGATGGGGTAAATGGATCCTGGAGAGATCCATTTACCCATCTACAATATAAAAGGTGTACAACCAAATACTCTAACACCCCCCTCAAGCTGGAGCATGCAATGCTCATCTTAGACAAATAAAAAGAAAACTCGACTCACGCTACATGACACTACAAACAATATCAACTCAACGCGCACATTTGTCAGCTACTGTCGAGGACGTTGCTTCTCTTGCCGTGCAGGTGAGGAGGACGAACAAGCTGGAGTGTGAGTCAACTGGATCTCCTCGTCGGAGAGCATGTGCTCTGTACTGCGCCTGTCAGAGTCACTGCAACTGAAATGAGTCTCCTCGTCGGAGTACTTTGGCCTGCCACAACATGTGGACAACTGCTCCATCTCTGAAACGGGTCAAAAAGCATCGCTAATTATCCATACGCAGAAAATGGGTCTCTCTCATAGGGACCTCGAAGTGGGTTCTCTCTCATAGGAACCTTGGAAGGATCTCATACTGGAGTTCACGATTGCTGGAGAATAGAGTCTGAAGAAGTCTTTTCGTCGGAGAACTTGGTCTCTTCCATCTGGCACGGAGAATGGTACTCTAATTTGGAGTCCCAATGAAACCACATGAAAACCCTAGCCAACATGGCATAGGGAATGATCCTCTACCCTGGAGTCCTTATGGTTCACATGAAAACCCTAAGCGACACATAAAAAATGTAGACCACACAAAAGATGGCATACATGTGCTCATCTGAAAGAAGCCCGCATACATGTGCGTGTCTGAAACTGAAGACTCGGACACAATCTGACGTCAAGTCTGAATATCTGCTGTAGAATCTGGAAATCTGATTGGTTTTGTCTGTAATATGGAGCCTGGAATATCTGGATCTGACTCGGACCTATAACTCTACATAATACTACCCCTTTCTCCCATACTAGTCAAATACATGACATCGACTACGTTGGAGAAGACAAGAAATTGGGGAGACAACAAAACATCACAAATGCCGATCTTATTTTTTTTCGGCTTCTCAAATCAATTTTTAACAATTCTTTTTTAAGACATTTAATTTATTTTTGTATGCCTTTTCCCCGTTTTTATTTTTTAACTTTTTTAAGCCAAAAACATGGGGGAGACACTCAATGGTGTTCGCCCCAAAATTTATGTAGATAACGAAACAAGGAGGAGAGACAAAAGTGAAAGTTACATAAGCAACCAACTACAAATCCTACTCATCTACCACTCTCGCGGCATGAATCCCCACATTTTCCTTGTACAAGCGTTGCCCAGAGAAGAGGAAATCATTCCTGCCCAGCCATACGGCCCGCAGAATGGCGACTGGATAGACGAGCTCCCGCCGAGATCTGCTCTTGCTAGCAATCATCGAGCTGCAGAAGGAGGCCGATCCGAAGCGCTCAACCAAGTTAATCTTGCCTTCCCCCAGATCGGGATCACCTTAGGGCACTTAAAGAATAGATGCTCAACGGACTCAATCGCCTCGTCGCACAACATGCACCTATCAAAGATGGAGCCCAAAAGCCTAGCACACCGGTCCCTCGTCATCAACCTTTGTCTACGGAACAACCACAAGAAGAAACCAATCCGCTCGGGGAGCTTGAGAGCCCATAAAAAAGCACAATCACGAACCACAACCTCCGAGCGAGACGATGCTTCCCACCATATGTTTGGAGACATAGCATAATTTACTTCATACATATCTGTACCCCCTTGCAGATTAGTTGTCATTGCGAATGGGCTCATTTACCTCTTACAGAACATGGGATGTTCATTTGACGCCATCCATGCGCCTGCAGATGTGCTACTTGCACCGGATTTTTGAGATGAATTTAGTCTTTATTAGTCAAATCACTATGGACTTGCATTGTCGTGCCATTTTTAACTCATTTTCTCTTGTATTTCAGAACATACTTACGAGCAGGATTGAAGCTTCGTTTCGTGTAGCATTATCACATCGCAGCCCCATTCAATGAATCTCGAACCCAGGATCCTCTTGCCCGGCTCCCCGAGCCCCCGAACGTTCCAGGAGAGAATCTTCATTTGGATCCTTCGTGCTGGCCCTAAAGACGGACCACCCCGGCGGCCTCCGCAATGAAAGTCTTTATGGTTGAGCATGGTTGCGGCTCGGAGCGCGAAGGCCTGGACCTATTCCTGCACCTGTACCTCTTGCTTGATCTTCTGTCAGCAATCCCCTCAGAGGAATGAACATTGCCCAGGTCCAGGCGCGGCATCATGGAAGTAGCAAAGGAGAGATCTCCACCGGAATGGTTATCCACGACAACGGCCAAGGTTGGAAGTGCAGGAACAGAGCGTGAAGCGGATCGGCTCAATGCCCCCCCATAAAACACCAAGGGCTCATTACGGAAACGCGACGACTCGGGAGGAGTACCAGGGGGCGGGTTTAAAAGCCACCAAGAGGAAATGACCAAGCTCCCATAGACGAAAGGGCCATGCAAGCCGTCGAAACAGAGGGGCCCAACGCGGTTGAGAAAACCGATTAATTAAAGACTCCGAGAAGCCCTCCTCGCCCGAACATAAAGCAGCTGAAGGGACCCGACCTGCAAAAGGGTTCGAATGCGCTGCCCGGATACCAGGACCTGCATCCTGAGGCATAGAGAAAGGCGGCGCCGAGGTGGAGGGTATCCTTCTTTCCACGTCAGAGGACAAAGAGAATTTTTGGGATACCAGGCTCCACACCTGAGAAGATCCTCCCAAGGGTCGCACCGAATCAGCCTCGCGCGACGTTCCATGCACCACGCCCCTTGGAAATCCAACCGCCAATTTAAGAAGCGAAGCGACATCGGGCACCCTCAGAACCTCCGGTGGCGGTGGAGGCTCAACGATCCGCAACTCGACTCTGAAGCTGAAGCGACCAACCTCTAACGCCGCGAAAAGACCCAACCATCTAAACCATCCAAGAATCCCTTGTTGCATTCTAGCAACACTAGCGTGTCATCCGGAGGCACGCTGGGATATAGCCCATCTTCAAGCACCGCGAGGACCGTACCCCATCGTCGGAGGGCCTTCCTTAAGCAATGAACTGTCCGGGACAGGAACGGAACACCTCGAACCTTCGCAACGCAAACCTCCACATCCGCATATGAACCATCCGCAAAGCGAAGAGCTCGCCAAAAAATATCGCCCACACTGCCATTTTGTAATACACGATCTCTCTCCGTCGCGGAGAGGCCACGAACGCAGCATCTCCGAGTAGTGTTCACTAAATCGGCCGCACGGGCCGCATATGCGGCCGCATATGCCCGTGTGGCGTGTAGACCACACCGATTACTTGAATCAGTGCATTATGCGCTCTCCCCGCATATGCGGCCTGCATATGCCCCGCATATCCCGCATATCCCGCATATGCCCCACATACTGCTCCAGCAGCTCCAACTTTCCAATCTTCTCACTCAGGTCCTTATTCTGTAACTCTGCCTCTTCATTCAATTGTTAGAATATGACATGCATTTCTATACAATTGCAATGCATTATACCATTTTGTATATGCAATGTTTTATGCTTTTCTCATGTATTATTTTCACGAGTATATGCAATGTATCGTCGAATGTTTTTTATATATGTCGATTGAGGTTTTGCTCATGTAGTGCATGCATGTGTATTGAAGTTTTGTTATTACGAATCATATAATGTGAATTTTTTAGGGTAAATGTTTTTTTGTGATTAGATATGAGGCAATTAAGAGTATATAAGCACACCCATCTAACATGAACCGTTTTTCTTAGATCTTCTTTAACTCCACTTAGATACATAACTTCAGTGGCAAAGTTATTCATAGATATTTTATATTTTTAAATTAAAAAAAATAGAAAACCGCTTAGAACCACATATACCCTGCATATGCCACCGCATACCGCTTAATCAGTATTCGGTGATCAGTCCGAACGTATACGCATACCGCTTTCCTGAACCTTGTCTCCGAGTATCAAGAGCCACCATATCACCCGCGAACCGTGACCCATGGAAACCACAATGGTGAGACCTCACAGTCTCCAACGAGATGGTACCTCGTACCGCAAAACCGATCAACGCATGCACGTCGGCACCCTGTATGCCACCCCTCACTGCCTCGGCGGCCTTTGCAACTCCCCCACCCTCTACAACACCCTTAGGCAGAGATACACCCGCAACCACCTCCGCGAAGCTACGACGCTCCCGACAAAAAACAGTCGCAGAGGACAAGTGCTGCATGGATTGACGACCCGAACCGTGCACCGCACCACCAACTACACGAAGCCCAGAAGCAAACCTGCACGTAGTTTGGCGGTGGCCAGTCCTCCCGCAGGAGAAGCACCTCGGAGGGGCAGGACAGAACGACGCAAAGTGGCACCTAGCCCCACATTGGAAACACCTCTTCTCCGGCTTCTTGTAGGAGACATGCACCCACTCCTCACCCTCCCCACCGCCATGCCCCGTGACTCCATCGCCGACTCGCCTCTCCCCGTCCTCCCAGCAAACCACCCACTTCCCCCTCTCCGTTTCCCCGCGCCTTTCCCCTACCAACGCACTGATGTCACCTCCCTCCGAGCCCACACCCTCCGGGTTCAACCCACAACCGAGCCCCGACGAGCCAGACTCCACCCCTCCCCCAGCGATGAGCCCCTTCTCGGCGCAGAAGCACCCAACTTCGACTCACCCACCTGCGCTCCCGGACTTCGAACTCTCCACCACCGCTCCATCTGATCACCCGATTATAGTCCCTACTAAGTCTCCACTTCTCCATACTGATAGATGTGAGACTAAACTTTGGATGGGGTAAATGGATCCTGGAGAGATCCATTTATCCATCTACAATATAAAAGGCGCACTACCAAATACTCCGACATAAACATATCCTAAAGTTATCTCAAAATATTAAACTTCCAAAAAATAGCTTGAAATAAGAGTAAACAAGGATCTACGTTTACGTGGCGGAGGTTATCACGGTCACGGGGGAGTTGGGAGGCGGAGGAGTTTCACACGAAGGAGCTGGGAGGTGGAGGAGCTTCACATAGAGGAGCTAGAGGTGCTTCGTGGCATTGTTGTAGGCGACAGAAGCTGAACTTCTCAATAGAGCTCTGGTGTGCATCCCAACGAGGAGCGATGTTCTAGTGGAAATGTGCGATGGAGGGTGGCTAAAGATCGACACATGATCGAGAGCTTTTCTGTGAAGGCATCTTGGAAAATATTTCCTTCTTCGTGGCCTTAGCTCAACACTAGAAGAATGAATACGAAGGAGACCTCGGCTGTAATGCGACGTTGCTTTGGTTCCTTGGAGTTCGGAGCACCTGCAATTGGAAGGTAGTGGTGCATGTTGATGCTTCTCTGTAGTTGTTACTTGCAAGAGGTTAGAATGTGTTCGAGCCAGTAGTTTACAGCGATGGTGTGATGGAAAGAGGAGGCAAAGATCATGGACAAAGCGTAGATGGGACCTATTAGTGCAAGCTCTTGCATATCTCGAGGTGTATAGGAATAGTGAGGGAATTTTGATGAAGAAGAAACATAGTTGTTGATCGGAGTTGATTTTGGGAGAATCAAATTGGACAAGACAAAAGAAAAGTGATGATGTAGCATAGAGAAGTAGCAGAACATTGAATAACAGGAAAGGGGAAGAATAAAAGGGGAAGAAAAGAGTGGTCATATGGGTGTTGGATGGAGTCTGGTTCCTAGGGAGGAGCTCGATAACAATCTCTTGATTTTGCTTAATATCTCGGTAGGACGGAGCTAAGCAGCTGTACCGAGCTGCTGCAACGACAAGGAAGCTCGTTGAATCATGCTTGGAGACGCAGTCACCGTCAGTCTCCCTTGCATCCGACTTGCCGCTTCTGTTACCGCATTGGAGTCACCACGTTCTGGGGAAGATGTCTTTGTTTTGGGCATGTTCTTAAGAGAAGTTGGGTTGGGAGAAGATTGAGGATGAATAATAGCATCGTTTATAAATATAGTATGTTTTAAGGAGCAAAAGTATCAATATTTAACATTTTTTTTGTTAAAGTAACCAAGAAAAGAGATGGAAGTTAACACACAGTCATGCCTTATAAGAGTTAAGCATTATTTTGGGTTATATGTGTAATCCGTGATTGTCGAGGGTTGTGTACGCAAATATGAAACTATTCATGGTTTTGGGTGTAAATGATCCTTAAAAGATGTTGCAATTTAAGCGGATGCATAGTGCGCATATGCAACCACACACCCTGCATATGCGGCCCACATATGCTCAATGGGTGTATAAAGGGAGTTTCATGTATGCGGTGCGCTGAGGAGGCTGCGCACGCATATGCGACTGCACAAACCGCTTTCATGTACACTGATCTATACTCCATCGTGGGGGGGACTGTTGAGATATTATTTATCTTTCCATATGTTAATGTATTTTCCTTTTCTTTTATTCTCTATCATGTAATTTGCCCAAACATGTTTCTGCTCTTATATTAGAGAATCCTACGGCCTCATGATTAAACAATTCATTCATTTTTCTCCACAAAGTTGATAGAATATCTTTTTGCATAGGCTTATTTGTACTAAAGGTATATATATATACTTAATAAGTATGGAATATTTTTATAAGGGAATAAAAAATCCTTCATCACCTTACTTGTTGGGCGTCACAGTTGTATATTTATACTCAACTCCTGGAACGGAACTGTTCATAAAACATCCCCCAAAATGGACTAAGGCCCCGTTCGGATGGTCCCCTTAACCCATCCCCTCTCTTTCTTATGTGGGCCCCACTTTTTTATCCTTTTTAAAAAATTAAATAAATCAATTCTTCATCATCAATTCCATCAAAAAATAATATATTATACCATCTTATCATATAAAAATTATAAACTACTCCACTTCTACTCACTTTTCCAAACTTCAATACAATCACATCACAATAACTACTCACTTTTTCAAACTTCAATACAATCATATCACAACAAACCCACTTCTAAGCCATCCCCAGTTTAACCCTCTATCCAAACACCAAAATACAAAAACGGGTTACCCTCTACCAGTTTAACCCGCCTTAACCCGCGTACCAAACGCACCCTAAGCGTTCCCGTGTTTATGTGTTGGGGGTGGTGTTGTAGCCTTTTGTAGTGCAAGGCAGTCAGTAGTCATTACTTTGATGTACAATGGTTAAAACGCGCCTTAGTGTCCTAAATCATGAGCCCTAAGCATCATTTCATCTGAACTTTTATCGATTGAATAAATATTTAGCTTCTCTGGCATGTTTCCTTGCTATATATACAATCTTAACCTGGAAAGATTTGGATTGCAATAGCTTTGCTGAATACGAACTTTGTAAATCGTTTCATGTTAAAGTTGACCTCACGCTCTCTATCAATGTACCAGGAAGGGTGGTTGAATGTTTTGTAATTCTATGAAATCAAGCTTATTCATTACTTTCATGATGCCTTTTTTACTTTGAAGAGAGGGAGCTCTTAACATGATCTCATCTGGTTTTTCGTTTGTTAGATAAATATCTATTATCTCTGGTGTGTTATACGGATAATTATAGGACCTAACCTAGAAAAGTTGGATTGCGTTACTTTTTTGGCTGAATATGAAGTTTGTAGATTGATTGAAGTAAAACTTAACCACATGCTGTTGCTATGACTATTTTGCTGTTGCTATGACTATTTTCTTCTGCAACCGAATTTCTTTAGTGATTATACACTGAATGATGTCAGAAATCAATAAATTGATACTCCCACATTTTTTCTACGACCATTTCACTTTTCTGGCACTTTGATTTCCGTTTATTATAGTCATATAATTGATAGACTGAATGATGTCAGAAATATGCAATGCAACAAGCATTCAAATCTATGATGGGCCAAATGTCAGCAGAAAAGGGTCCGTTTAGTAATGCTGCTGCTTTTCTCTGGGCAACCATTTCCATTTCCTTCAGCTCCAATTACACCACCACCATCGTCGCAACCACCTCCACCAAAAGCCGTGGCATCTCAACCTGCTGTAACGGTCGATGTCACTGCAACTAGAGTTGAGTCTTCTTCTACAGCATCAACTACAACACAAGAAGATAAACAGACTGATACAGAGTCCAAAAAATACGGTACGTGTATTTCTTTGCTCGTATTTGGTTGAGAAGCCCCTTACGGATCTTAGTAACCAAAACATGCTATGCAGTGTATTTGCCTAAAATATCAAGAATGAAGATGTATGTAGATTCTATAGAATATTTATTAAAAAGTGTGACATTTTGACATGGACATATTTTTTTTTAGAAAAAAGATCACATTTCATCCTCTAATATAAGTTTGACATGGACACTTTTTTTGAATCCAAAAAGTGGGGAACAAGCCTAGGTGTCCGCCTCGTTATATTAGTAAAACTATATGATCAAAACAACCAGGACTCGAGGTGAGTTCGTGCATGGTGGACTACATTCTCAACATAGAACCTCTCTGAGCGGAAGATTACACCATTCTTGGCAAGCCATAATGCATGAAAACCCGCAATCATCACTAATCTGTCGACATTTGGATGGAATCGAGATGTGAAGGGATTCCCAGAATGGCGACATGTTGATGGAGTGGCGTGTGAAGTCTGTCGGGCGATCAAGGTACGTTGGTGCGAGTGGTGCTGGTGCGAGGGACATTGGTGGAGGGCCTTCGGCGCCTGGTAGGAGCAAAGGGGGGCTACCTCAAGCGGCGGCGGAGGCTCGCGGCAAGCGGGCGACGCGACTGGAGTGGAAGGGGAGGCGTGGGTGGTCGACGTTGCGGCGGAGTCGAGTGGCGGGGAAGGAAACTGGAAGGTGGTTTCGCATAAAAAATGAGGTAAGCGGTGCTTCAGATGTGGATCTCATGGTCATGTTGCCTCGTCTTGTCCTCTTCCCCCGCGCTGTTATGCATGTGGGGGGGTGGGTCATCGGAGCTACGCATGCTGGGTGGCGGCGTCTTCTTCTTCGCGTCCTCCGTCGTCGGTTGTCTATGGCGGTCGCCGTGTCAACTGCGGCGGGCTCGGTTCGCGTTTCTTTGCTCACGTTGTGAGGTAGCAACTGTGGTGGTGCGGGGTGAAGCTGTGGTTGGTCGGTCTTCTTCGGTCATGGAGGGGAAGTCTACTGTGGCTGGCGGGGAGCCTTTGCATGGGGTGTTCTCGTTGGAGCGGGAGGCTGCTTTTGTAGGAGGAAGGCCTCTACATGGGGAGTTTCCCTTGGCTCAGGTGCATCCTCACGGTTTGGTGCATGGGGAGTTCTTTCACGCCGGGGGGGGGGGTCCCATGCATGGCCTCAAATTTCAGCGAAATTCGGTCGAATTTCTGTCGAATATCGATATCCAGTCGAAATCGAAATTCGACCGAAATGACCGAAATGACCGAAATATGGGGGTCCTAATACAAAAAATGACCGAAATGACCGAAATTTCGGTCGAAATTCCACCGAAATTCCATCGAAATTCTGTTTTGGTCGATACCGAAATGGTGACCGAAACCGACATTTAAGGCCTTGGTCCCATGCCGCTGGTGGCCTGGCGGTGGTGGGGGTAAAGCAAATACCAGGCTGGGCATGGGTAACGGTGCAATCGAAGGTGATGAACTTTCTGGGTCCCCACTTCGGTGGGGACTTCGTCGTGCTCGATTCGGGCCGGTGCTGCATTCGTGGGCTATCCCTTGACCAGCGGGATAGACTACTCTCTTCAGTAGGCGATGGCGAGGTTCTATGGCGATGCTTCAGGTTGGCCGACGTCGCTTCTCTTGCTCAGGAGGTCTGCGTGGTGGAAGTGCGGGGGATTCCCTTCCTTTCGTGCACGGTTCATGCGCTCTCGAGGGCTATCGGGGCGTGGGGGGAAGTGCTTGCAGTTCTTGACGATGGATTGTCTCCGGGTGCCGATTGGTCCTGTACAAAGATCCTCATGGAATGCTCCTCTTCTTTCCTTGCTAAGGCGGTGGATACAATTCTCTTCGAGACCATGAGGATCGACAAATGGTCCTTTAAGGTGGAGTTCATTATTCAGTCGCCGTCGATCCCGGCGGCGGCCGTGCCTTCATCTCCGGCGAACTTGGTTCCTTCAAACTCCCCAGGGTTGGTGACGATCGATTCGACTTCCGAGGGCCACGTGTCATGTTTAGGTGGCGGAAACGAGGCGTCGTCTGCTCTGTTTGCTCCCCCTGGCCCGTTGTTCGTGCAATCCTCTAGAAAGGCGTATTCAGATCCTATCGGGCGTAATGTATCCTCCTTTGGGAATGCCGAGGTCGATTCCTCTCCCCTGCAACCGTCTTCTCTGACATCCGCTGGCCTTCCTTTTGTTATATCGGGTCAAGTGCGCAATCATGCACGTTGTTGCCATGCTGGCTCCTTGCGGTTCGGATCTTGGCCACAGACGCGGGCTTCTCTGGACCCGGTTATTACTTCGGAGGCGGTGCCGGGTATGCCTATCGGGCATGGCGGTCTTGCGGTTTGTTCGGCACGTGGTACCTTGCGGTTCGGATCTGGGCCTCAACTACTGGTTTCGCAGGACCCGGTTATTAATCCGGTCCCTTTCACGGGTGTGCTTCGTGGGCAAGGCGGTTCTGCGGTGGGCGCTAGGCGGATTCTTCTGGAGGAGTTCGAAGCATCTCCGGTTGTCGCTCCATCTCCCTTGCTTTCTCCTGTTTGGACCCCCCGGTCATCTCCCGGATTCGCGACCCTCTCGAAGTTTTGATGGAGATACCCTTCGCTGCCGATGTCGCTATGGATCTTGGGATCGGAGGAGACAGCTCCTTGCCAATGGTCTCTTCCTCATCTAGGTTCGGGATTTGCTACAGTAGGAGACCTCTTTCTCGCCGCCTCCCTCCTGTGGTCTCTTCTTGCTCATCTCTGTGGGATGCTGTGGCCGAGGCAGCCGGCCTAGCTCCGATTGGGGGACTCTCCAGTGGTTGTTAATGAAGATCCTCTCTTGGAATGTTCGGGGACTCGGGGATCCGGACAAACGCCGGGACCTGGGGATGCGCTTCAATGAATGGGACTGTGACGTGGTGCTTATCCAAGAGTCAAAGCTTTCGGGTGTCGACGGCACCTTGTGGCGCTCTTTTGGTTCTCTTGCGATTGACGAATTTCGGGCTATTGATGCCGTTGGCGCATCGGGTGGAATCATTCTTGCTTGGCGATCTGCGATTTTCAATTTTTCCTCGGTGCGTGTGGGGAGGCACTCTTTGACTGTGCTTTTGTCTCGCGTGGATTCTAATGTTACTATCGCCTTCTTTGCTATCTATGCTCCTTCATGTCATCTGATTCGTCGGGAGCTTTGGGAGGAATTGCGTGGGATGGCCTCTGATTTTGCTGACTCCCCGTGGCTGATGGGGGGAGACTTCAACGTTACCGCTCTTTCTTCTGATCGGCCACGGGGCCGTGGCGGCCGGGACCCTGGTTCTGATGATTTTATCTCCTTCATTTCTGATTTGGCCCTGGAGGGTCTCGTGCCGTCTGATATCGCATATACTTGGCGGAATAGTTCTTCCCGCTCGAGAATTGACAGATTCTTGGCGAATGGTAAATTGATGGAATTATTTCCTCTATGCGGGGTGGATTCTCGCCCACGCTCTTTTTCGGACCATAATCCAATTCTATGGGACTCTGGGGATTCGCTCCCCGGAGGGGTATTTTTCGCTATGAGAGATGTTGGCTTTTGGAGCCGGGATTTAAGGAACTTGCATATAATCACTGGTGCCAGACAATCACTGTGGGGTCTGCGGCTGCTCCCTTGGATCAGAAGCTTTCTTCTTTGCGTTTGACGTTGGCGGCTTTCAAAAAGGCTACTCGTAATGCGCGCAAGGAGGTTAGGAATGCGGCGGAGGCGGTTATTTCGCGGCTGGACCGCGCCGAGGATGTGCGTGATTTATCGGAGGCGGAGCTCTTGGAGCGTGCTTCTAACATCGATATTGTCAGAGCGGACGATAAAAAAAGGTCGGTTGAATGGAGACTGCGGTCTCGCTTGCGTTGGCTCAAGGAGGGGGACGCGAACACTGCTTATTTCCACCGGGTCGCCAGCGGGAGGCGTCGTCGTAACTACATTCTCGCTATCATCGTTCGTGGCTCTACCATCTCAGGGGATAGGGATATCGGCTCTGCCCTTTGTCGAGCACTTCAAACTCGCTTTTGGGACGAGGGCGCCTCGCCGCTGGCGGTGGCTGGGGCAGGGGCCCCCCTCGATTTCTGCCTCGGATGCTTCGGTCCTTGTGCGGCTGTTCTTGTTGGAGGAGCTTAAAGCGGCGTTATGGGATCTTAATGTGGATGCCGCCCCGGGTCCGAATGGGTTCTCGATTGCATTTTATCGGGATTTCTGGGATCTCGTGGGCGGTGATGTCTTGGAGGTGGCGCAAGAATTTTTCAACGGCAACTATGGTTTCGATAAGATTAACAAGGCGCTGATCGCGTTGATTCCAAAGGTTCAACCGGCTAACCGTATTGAAGATTTCCGGCCGATTTCTATCTCTAACGGAATTTATTTAATCATAGCAAAACTCTTGGCCATGCGTCTTGCCCCCCTCTTGCCGGCCCTTGTCTCGCTTACTCAGGCGGCTTTCATCCGTGGGCGTCACATCTCTGACTGCTTCGCCGTGGCCTCCGAGCTCCTAGCGGGGTGGCGTAGGAACGATTCCAAGGGGATTTTATGGAAGATTGACTTTGCGAAGGTGTACGATTGCTTAGATTGGCGATTTCTTTGGTCCGTTTTATGGCGGCGGGGCTTTCCTCCGACTTGGATTACATGGATGCAGCGGTGTGTGTCCACGACATCCTTTTCTCTTCTGATCAACGGGGGACCTATTGGGGGCTTCTTCCAGCCCAGGCGGGGGATTCGCCAGGGGTGTCCCTTGGCTCCTCTGCTGTTTGTCTTGGCAGCAGACGTCCTCCCTCGCATGATTGCGGGCGTGGTTTCGGCCGGTTTGACTCGGGGGTGTTTTGTTGGGGATTTACATGTCCCGACAATTCAGTTTGCTGATAATACCTTGTGCTTCGTGGAGGGGGGCCCTGATGCTGCTGCTGGTATGGCCACTTCTGTTGAACTTTTCAGTGAGGTTTCGGGCCTTCGGATTAATGTGGCGAAATCTATCATGGTGCCTTTTGGTATGTCAAATGCGGAGATTACGGCTTGTTTGCTGCTCCTTGGTTCCGGCCCCTCCTCTCTTCCTTTTGACTATCTGGGTCTTCCGCTGGCGGTTGGGCGTTCTCGTCTTCGTGATTGGAAGGCCATCGTGGATGCGATGGAGGGTCGCCTTGCGGGGTGGCGCTCTGCGTTACTGACCAAGGGGGCCGCTTGGTGCTTCTGAAGGCTGTGCTTTCTTCTATACCTATATTCTCCTTCTCGGTCCGTGGTATGCCTAAGGGGATCCGCCTTAGACTTGAAAGGTGTATGCGTGCATTCTTGTGGGGCTGTAAAGGGGCGGGGAGACGTGGGGTTCACCTAGTGGGGTGGACTTACGTTGCCAGGCCCAAACATCAGGGTGGTTTGGGTGTGCGGCTCTTGCATCGGGCGAACAATGCTCTCCTCCTCAAATGGGCGGCTAGAGTGTGGGGTCCGGACGATAATTTTATGCTTAATGTCCTGCGCGCTTTGCTTGGTGCCGATTATTTGGATGGCTTCAATGGGAACTCTAATTGCTTAATCTCTCCCTTCTGGCGTGGCGTTACGTCCGCGTTCAGGGAATATCGCTCCTTCTTCTCGCCGGTGCTGGGCGACGGTTGTTGCTTTCGTTTTTGGACCGACGATTGGTCGGGTAGGGGTGCTCTTGGCACCTTGTTTCCGAGGCTCTTTGGCCTAGTCCCGGACAAAGACGTGTCGATGGCCTCTTGCTGGGACAACGGTACCTGGAACCCTATCATCGCCGCGTCCCTGTCCGATCAGCGGACTGGCGATTACCTCTCATTGATGGCTCTACTTGGTGACTTCCCTCGGCCGTCTGCTATGCGCGATCATTGGGCTTGGAAGGATGGGCCCTTCACCTCTCGTAAGGCTTACTTTGCTATTTCTGTTCCTCTCATTGCCGATGTTGACAACTTGCTGCGTGATTATCGGTTCTTATGGGGTCTTAAGCTTCCTGAACGCATTGGGGTTTTTTTATGGCTTCTTCGTCGTGGGAGGCTTTTGACGCGCGTCCGATGTGCTACTCTTTTCCCAAATGTTGATCCATTGTGTGGCACTTTGTGGGGTGGAACAGGAAACAACCTCTCACCTGTTCTTCGAATGCGGGCATGTGTGTCCGATTTGGGAGGATCTTCTGTGGCTCAATCGTGCCTCTTTTCCAGCCTTCTGCGACAGCTTGATTTCTATGCTGGACACCGATAGGAGGCTTATCCTGGTTCCGCTTGCTCGGCTTTGGAGTATCTGGCTTGGGAGGAACGAAGCGATCTTTTCTGCTCAGCGGTTCTACAAGGAAAATATCATTATTCGTGCTCAACGTTTCACTCGGGAATGGGACAATGGCTAATCCTTTGACGGTTTTTTGATGGTTTCTAGGGGGCCCCTTCCTTTGTGGGCTTTCACCTTGTGGGCCGTCTTTGTGTATTCTCTCCTCTTTCTTTCTTTTGTATATTTCTTTCCTTTTTATAAATATATTGGGGCGATCACCATCGAGTGACTCCCCCTTTTTTTTGAGCTTTCAAAAAAAAAGAATGGCGACATGTTGTTATGATCTACCCAAGCTACATCCAACGTCTGCCAAAATTCTCTCTCCTTAAATTCTTTCTCCTTGTCATATCCCAAAAATAGCTGCTCACCAATTCTAACATCGAACTACATAGAATGCACGAGCTATCCTCTGAGTGAAAGATGCGAGCCCGCCTCTCCCTTGTGAGTAGCCTCCATGTCTCATGAGCCACAAGAATACTCTAATGCGTGTCTGAATTCTTAACTCCCAAATCATCCTACAATCCTTAACTGGATCCTCCCGAAGTGGCTATGTTCCATTGATCAACAGATTGCAGGTCTTCTTGATAGAGAAATCGCCTTCTCTCCATACCCAGTGGTCACTACGATAGTGGGGCCGTCAGTCACAGATAAAGATTCCATAAAATATAGAAAATCTTGCATACAACATTCAGAGAAATCGCTGGTGAAAGTGAGTGCCCATGCATCATCATCCCAAAAGCAGCAACACGAGCATTTTTGTCTTCTACCAAAGCAAAGAAACACAGGAAGCGGGAGGCTAGAGGCCCGTCGCTCATCTAATCATCAGTCCAGAAGAAAAAAAAATGCAGCCATCACCTAGACACGGACAGACGAGAGGAGGAAGGTCTGGGAGAATCTCATAATACCCTTCAACAATGCGGTCTCAAACTGTACGTGATATAAACCACTAACAGAGTGTGCATCGACCCCATAGATACATGGTATAAGTCTACTACAAACATTCTCCTTGTCGCGCCAAATTCTCATGGCCCATTTTAGCAGAAGTGCACAGTTCATCAACTCCAATCTCGGCAGACCGAGTTCCTCGTCCTCCTTGGGCATTGTAATTGTCTCCCAATCCACAAGATACAGAGCATGGCCAATCCCACCAGTCTTGCTCCGAAAAATTATTTGCATAATCTTCTTAAGCTAATTGCAAATCCCTACTGGAAGAAGTCTTATTGACATAAAGAAAAATGGGATTTCCGTCAGGACCGTCATCAGAATCATGCGTCCACCACGTGAAAGCAATGAACCCTTCCATCATGCCAGCTCCCTTTCCTGTTTCTCCACAACTGGGAGCTAGTCTGAAAGATGAAGGCGAATGTATCCCATCGGCCTCAGACTGCAAGAGCACCCCAACTCTGCACTACATGCTTCTACCACATCCTCCAATCGGCCAAACGGGATCATGTTGGACTTTTCTCTTTTTAGTTTGAGACCCGAGAGCTCCCCAAAGATCTCCAAAACCATCGACATTCTCCTCACTTCAGCCCCCTGATGAAAAATAGTATAATCTGCATATTGAATGACTGAAAGGGAGATGTCTCCCAAAGAATTACCCGCTGTGAAGCCATGTGACACTACATGATTCTCCATACAAGGCAACACATTCTCTGCTAACATGAAGAGGAGCGTTGCTAAAGGGCAACCCTGCCGAACACCTCGTCGCAGCTGGAAGAAGCCTCCCTCGGGACGACCGTTCACCAAAATTGAGTAAGACGCATTGGTCACACACCTTTTCATCCAAGAGATCTACAGATCCGGAAAACCCCTTCTGACCAGGACACACTTGCATGGAATAGGTCTATTCGTTATATAGTTAAAACATCTACCAAATCAAGTATTTTCTCTGTAGGTTGCTCTTTATGTTCCTTTTCTTTTATTTCCTGTTCCTACCACTTGTTAGGATTTTACAACTTTTACGTTCTTTACAACAATGTATGTTCGACCTTCTATATGATCTTGGAAACCATCTTTGATTTATCATTAGGTATAATGCTCGCAAAAACTGAACTATATATTAGTTAATGAGCATAAAAGGATGCAACTATTCTTTGTGTATAAAAATGAAGTTCTCTCTCCTCGAGACCTATTTACTGCAAGTGGTTCAAGTGGTTCTGTAACGCATCCTTCTTAATAAAATCTTGTGCCGGACACCTCTAGAGTGTTTCCCCTTATTTTGTCTCCAAAAACAAACAAAATAAAAAAATGAAGTTTCTAGGTAACTCTGTATCGGTAGGTGGTCATCTTCATTCCTGTTTGTGATGGTCATCACCAAAACCAAACTCAAACCTTTCCTAGCATTAAGTGGGGACAAGGTCTCTCATTAAAAATAAGTAGTTGACAAATTTTTGCGCCCTCTTGTATACAAAGTGTTCGGGTTATATATCCTTTATAGATAGTCTCCTTCTGGGCGACTGTTCACAGGTACATAGTAAGTTGTTATTGTCATACATCTCTTCATCCAAGAGATCTAGAGGTCTAGGAGTCCTCGTTTTGCCATGGCAGACTAGAGGATGCACCAATCCACTATGTCGTAAGCCTTAAAGAAGTCCACCTTCCAATGGAGTCCACTGGTACACCTTTTCCAATCCACTATGATCTCTATTGCAATTGTCAAATTGTCACCAATCCGCCTTTGAGGGATAAGGGCAAATTGAATTGGAGATACGATCCTCTCCATAATGATATTTAACATGTTAGCCAATACCTTAGTTACAACCTTGTAAATGGCATCGAAGAGTGCAATAGGGTGGAAATCCTCCACCCTCTCAAACACCTCCTTCTCTGGGAGGAGGAAAAAAGGGCCTTGTTCAACATATCACATCCTGAATTGCCCCTCATATACTCCTCCACGACGTCCTTCACCTCCATACCTACCAAATAACATAATTCATGAAAAAAGAACACGAGGAAACCATCTGGTCCAGGAACTCCATCAGTGTTCAAACCCCATACTGCCGCCTTTACTTCCTCAATCATGGTTTCTCGCACCAAGTGATCAGAGAGTTGATCTTCTAAAGTAGCCCCCCCGACCCGTCCATCTCCAAGGTCTGGCATCCACCCTACAATTGACAACACGTAAGTAATAAGCAAGAGTTCTCCCATATCTCGGTTACCTTCAACCTGCATGTCATTGATTAGCACTGACTTGATCGAGTTATGTCTCCATCCACATGCAACAATGTGATAGAATTTAGTATTAGCATTATCCTCCTTGAGCCAATTTTGCTTAGATCTCTTCCTCTACTCAACAGGCTGTTTCTTGTCCTCTTTTGCACTTATTTTGTGCCATGTTGTTCTCTTGTGTAGTTCGAGTAAGGTTAGGTTCGTGGTTTCTTCAATAATGTCCAACCTCAACACCTCAGATTGTCGTGACACGGCGCACACCTCTCCGCTCCCGAACTTCATTCTTGTAAGAGCAAAGTCTTCCTCGCAAGGAGGTTAATGTGAGGCCATCGAGCCATTAAATTCTGTCGTCGACCAGTGCTTGTTCTCCATTTCTCTGAAGTTATCTTCCAGCAACGAAGACTTCTTGAACCAGAAAAAAGATTGAGGCATAACACTCTCTCAAGAATCCTTGAACAAAGGAGTATGATCCCAACGGGATCTTTGTCTGGAGGAGACCGAAGAGAGATAAACATTTCCAAAAGTTGAGAGAAAGCTATGAAGCAATCTACCCGTGAGCGGGACCCATAATTCCGCCAGGTGAAACAAGCATCTGTCACATCGACCACTTCCAGCTCTAGGTCATTTATCAGCTTCATAAAGTCATTCAAGCTCGTATTTTGTCCTCCCTAGAGACGAGGACGGTCTGTAGAAAAAAGGAATACATTAAATTCTCCACCAACCAGCCAAGCCTGTACATGTTATCTTCCTCTAACATCGCATATATCATCCCACATATTTGCTCGATGGGCCGGTATTATAGGCCCATACACACAAGAGACTAACAAAGAAGAGTTGTTTTGGTGATCTGGAGGAGGGAGAATTGCAGATATCTCCCCTTAAGTTTAGAAGCGAGGGATACTCGTGAATCCCTTCAATCAGTGATAGTCCATCCAGCGGTGCCAATAGTGTCAAGAGAGCTATAAGACAAGAATTGCTAGACACCCAGAGTTCCAGAGTGTCGAAGTTCAATTATGTAGTTTTGTTTCTTGTAGTGGAATAATACCGCAAAACCAAGTCTGTATCAAAGACCCCACTGTTCGTCTCTTCTCTGGGTCATCCAAACCCCTCACAATCCAAGTCAGAACCTTCAATGACTCTCCAAAATGTTCCCTACAGTCGGAACCATCCTTGTAAAGGTTGCAACCATCAATTTATTCTCCTGCATCCTTTTCAGACTCTTGGTGAGTGGTTTCCAGGGCACTAGAAGATGAAGCCCTGAAAGAGCAGTGTTTCTTCCTTTTCCATGCCCGATAATGCTCAACTCTTTTTTCGTTCAATCCCCCCCAACTGGTTGTACTTACAGAACTGAAGGTTTATGGAGCTGGTACCGATTTGCTGGAAACAACTGACTCTTCTTTCAAAAGAGCCAAGGTTGGAGTGACCGAGCTGGAAGGACCCATTGAAACTATGGTGCCGGGAGCAGCTTCCAGCCGCAACATCAAGGAAACACATGCTTTCGAGTTTGAGACCTTCTCTCTATTTGGGCATGAGTGGATGTCCCTAATTTCCATAGAAAGGTACTCCATCGAAGAGGAAGTAATTGTTAATGAGAGCGCCCAAAATGGGTGAGGTCAGACCCTCCTTTTTTCACCTTGTTAATGGGTCCATTGGAGCTTCATTAGTGTCACCTAAACAGGTCGGGTCATTGCCCAACCCACCGAACTCCCCAACCCAAAAGCTTCGTGTGAGGGTTCACTATGACCCACAATCCCAAGAACATCGACATGATATAAGGGCTCCGGAGGTCCTGAGTAATGCTCCAAGGTGCCTAATTAGAGGTTCCCAGAAAAAGCAATGAGTGAAGAGGCAAGTCTAAATTTGAATGTTTTCCATTTTTCCATTCAAAAATTCAAAAACTTCTCCCTTAGAAATCACCACTACTTCAGGTTGCTGACATGTTTCTGAGGATGGGGCTTGGTTGACCGGAATCACCATCTGCTCCGGCGAGGTCAATGAACTTGAGACCTCCAAAACTTCCATCTCCGATGGAGGTGGTGGGGTAATCTCCTTTTCCAAGAATCTAAACCTAGCCGAACCCACCTCCACGGTACATACTGCTTCAGAAGGTGCGACACCAGAGCCAACAACCACCACTATAGTGGAGGATACATCAAATCTCGAACTCCGACCGTCCCAAAGGATCTCAACCACCATTCCAAACTCCTTGAGAGCAGGTCCCAAGGCTTCAAAAGGTCTTGAGAGGAATGGAACCCCACGAAGCTGAGGTGCCCTTTTTACTTGCAATGTCATCTCTACATCGGTGAAGTGTGGGGGCCTTCATCTAATCTATCTCATAAGACATTTGTTGAGAAGGAGCTCCCCCTCTTTGAGGTGAGGCCCCTCACACAGGGATCGCCACTGTGACTGTCTAACATGTTAACGCCCCCCAGAAAGTAGTTCCAAGAGCTTGCTGAACATCACGAATCTCACATCTTCTAACTGGTATATCAACTGACGTCCTTTGCAAATGGGCAAATCATTTAAAGCAGTTTTCTCTCATCTTATCCTCTATCGGAGATACGCCAGCTTTCCTTCTGATCGCATCATTCGGAATTCGATCTTTTCATTTGTGACTACACATCCTCCGTATCATTTTCATTTCTGCCACAGATATAAGCAATATATTGCGATGTAAAATAATGAATAATAATAAAGTGCAAGAGTGCTCATAAGGTAAAATGTTGAACCACCTAAACTATAGGCGTGAAGTGCAGAAATAAGTGTAGCTGGACAATGCTCTCAAGATGATAAGATGGAATTTTAGATAGAAAATAGTAAATTCTTCGGTTGATGTATGAATAAGGGTGTTATAGGGTCTTATTTATAGGGGGTGGCTATACTATTCGAGAATTGAAAAAACACCTTTTGCTGATTGGTGTGGTTGAAGATAAAGGTTGGGCTCTCAACCATCTTAAGTGACTGTTAAGAGAGGGTGAGGAAGGCTCAAGAAGTGTTGGATGAGACTCTCCGAAGGGATCTTAGTTATTTGGATTTAAGCTTAAGAATGACCCAAAATGGATCAGAATGGATGCAAAAAATCCATGTAGCCTACCTTACTTAATTTTGGTAAAAAGGTTTTGTTGTTGTTGTGATTAGATTACTTATATTTTTTTATTGAGGTTGAAGGTGGTTCTACTTTTGTATATACGGTTGGAGTTGATAGTGTAACTATCTCATTGTAAACTATGTTTAGATTGCCCAAATAGCAATCCATATTTAGTGGAAAAAGACTGAGGGATCGATCGAGTTGAAAGCCCGAGTCATGAGACTGTAGTCATTTTTACCTGGGGGATTTCTACGTCAAATTCTTATGTGCTTTGTTGTTGATTTATTTTTATTTTGTTGTAATTAAAAAGTGTTACATAACTTCCGGTGGTTGAGATTTCTGATCCTCAAATCCTAAGGAAGTCACTCAAGTGAGCTTTATATCTTTAATCTACATGCTGCGAGGATTTGTTGTGCTTGATATCTGGAATATACATGTCGAGAGAACTTGTTTTTTGGGGAAGAGGGGTCTTGAACGTCATAGGCTACTCATGGCTATTTTTCTAGAGGATCGCCACTACTTCCATCCCTCTATATTATACTTGTGGAAATATTGTCATGTGATTGGGCAAGAAGGAATGCCTTGTTTGGGAGATCTTTGAAGAGCCTCGATCTACCCTGCTTAATTCAATCAGATTATTGATTAAATTTAATGTGCATTCGTTGTAGTCGGGTAAATGAAGACTGATCAAAACCACTTAGATTAATGTCAAATTAAACACATGCAGCAATTTTTTTTTACTTGGCCAAGCCCAAGGTCGAACTAAGGGAGGAAGCTTTTTCCTTAGATTAATTTAAAGTCAATTTCGATGTCAGATTTTCAGGAGAATATTTTTTTATGCAATTAAGAAAATGCAATGTTATTTCAGCCAAATTTGAAGGTTAAAGCACAAAGTATAGTCAAATGAAATCCAAAAATGATGAAACTTGACCAGAATATGAAATACAATAAAATTAAGCTACTGCATTTTTTTGGAATTTTTCGACGTTAAATGAATTAAATATGAATAAAAATGAATGTAGGATAATTTTTACAAAATTAATTTTAATAATACCAAATTAAATTATTTTCAGATACAAAAATTAACCTAGGTTTTTTTAGTGAGATGAATCCCGAAAATTGTTAGACCTCAATAATGATAAATTTTGGACCTATTAAAAATCAATTAAGAAAAAGACTAATTAATTTATTAAGGCCTCATTATGCGTGCAAATGATGTGATTTTTGGGCAAAAAGTAGAACTACTTAAACTAGATCTATTGTGATTTTTTGGTGATTTTTGGAGCAACAAATAATTTAATAAGGGATTAAAGGCACACAGTGGCAAAACTATATAAATTTGCACAAAAGGAATTGTATTAAATTTCTCGAAGCTCACAAAAATGTGACAAGTGTCCACAATGATGAGGCATAAGTTTCTCTACAACATGCAATTTTTGGAATTATAAAATGATGCTAAATGAATGCCTAAATAAACGTGCAAATATAGATACCAATATGCAAACATGAATAAAATTGATTATACCTATAATGTAGAGGATATGAATGTAATTTGTCCATTGGAATACGTGTGCCTCACGTGATGTGCCTGACATGGACTGAAGTGTAATTTTGAAAACTTGCAGGGCCCTCGGTGTAAAATACCCAGACCGCACATGAAGACCACGTGGGATCTAGGCTCGGACGGAGGTTCGGACGGCGATGGAGTCTCGGGTTTGCTTCGGATGAGGGTCAAATGCTTCGAGCCTAAGGGTCGGGGAAGAGGCTCAGAGCTGGTGACGTGGCTGCAAATGGATCGTTAGATCAAGATGGATCCAACGGTGGCTGGAGCGGACGGTGTGGAGCGCTGCAGACCATCCTATCAAGATGATCTGATGACAACTATGCTTTGTGTTCCTCCTCGCCGCCGCATCCTGCGGTGGGCTTGGCGTGGCTCCAGTGGCTAGCTTCGTCGCCTTGTTCCTTGCTCAGTGCTGATCCTCGGGGACTCCTGAGTGGTGGTAAGTGATCGTGGAAGCTTGGCGAAGAAGCTGGACGTCTTGGGGGTGGCTGGCATGACCTATATGCCGGAGACGTAGCTTGGCGAAGAAGCTCCGGCGAGGGTCCAGTCAATGACGAAAGAAGTACCTGCAAAGTTAGGGATTTGCCAAAAACATAGTGCTTGTGTTCGCGTGGAGTTAGTGAGTGCTCGAGGCCTTATGGCATGATGTAATGAATGGTCATCGTCTTCCTCCGCGGCTCCGCCGGGTGGGGCGGAGCAGCGGTCGGAGACGGTTCAATGGGTCGTAGAGATGAACGGAGGGGTGCCCGAAGATGGCAGCTCCAAGGTAGAGCTCAGGCGATGGTCGGTGGGAGGTGGTGTCGAGTGAGGAATCCTAATAAATTTGGAGATGGTCGAAAGGGAAGCAGAGGAAGATCAGAGAAGAAAATGGATGTGTCTACCTGGGAATAATGGCTCGAAATGAAGTCGCCGGTCATCGCTCTAGGGTCGGCAGGAGCCCGAGCTTGTGCAACTCGATGGTGGAGCTGCTGCATGGCGAATCTTCGCCGTGGATCTCGCCGGAGAAGAACCGCTGTCGTCGCTCGATTTCAAGCCTTATCTCTGTCACAAATAGGAGGAGAAGAGCTCTAGGGTCTCTAGTGCAAGGGCGGATGGGCTTGAAGGTGGCCAAATGCGGAGTATTTAAAGAGGGAGTGTAGGTGTCCCGGCGATGGTGGTAGTGGCTTGCGTGGTGATTATGGAGCGAGGGAAATGGATTCATGGCGAGAGTGGGTGCTGACGAGGATGAATGGAGTATGGGCTTCATCGTGGGACAATCAACGGGTGGAGAAGGTGGCGGTAGTGGCGACGGAAATAGAAAGGGCGGAGAAGGTTGGCGAGGTGGGGTGACATGGGCGAGGGAACTTCGGGAGGTTGACGATGAACTCTCGACCGTTGGATCTAGTGATTCAACGGCTCTGAGCGGGGCGCTAGGGAGCGGTTAGGATTATATCATTCGGGCAAGATCGAAGGGCGATGGACGAGCCACGTGGCGAGATGTGGGGAAGGCGCTGAAGGACGGTGGAGATTGAATCAGAAGTAAGGATCGGAGGGTGATGATCTCACGGGAACCTATGGCGGGGATTTGATCGATGGATGGAGGATCGAGAGGTGTAAAGAGCGCCACGTGGAGCGTTGAGGTTGGGACGGGGACTAACGTTGGAGATGGAATCAGAAGTAAGGATCGGAGGGTCAAGGATGGAGAGGAAATGAACGACGTTGATGGAGAAGATCGGGTGGTGATGGAGTGCGCTACGTGGCGTAAGGAGTTGACGGCGGAAGTGATCGGCCCAGATGCGATCTTGGCCTTGATCCAAGGGCCAAGATCGAGGCGGAAATGGATGGCTTGGATCTTGAGCTGTAGGGGGTGATTGGACGGCCAGGAAATGGAGGCGCATGGCGAGCGGATAGATGGGCCGTGTGGCGCTACCAAAAGGCACCTCATGGCCCAATCATATTATTGCGAGGAAGAAGGTGAAATAAGAGGGGGGAAGATGGCCGAATTTGGAAAACTCAAAACACGAAAGTTGTAGATCTCGATGAGATCTACAAGTTTCATGTTGATCAAAAACGGAAACGAGGTCAAATGAAATGATAAAATACAAGGTACAAATACAAATACATACAATATACGATGGGGGCCCAAAATCCAAGTTTTACATACGAGACCCAATTTTAATAAAATTGGTCTTGTTTTGAAGGTCTCTGAATGTATATTCTTTTAAAAGTGAGTAGACCTAAATCAGAGGCTGTATGAGAGAGATGTGCATTTTAAAGTCCATGGTCTCAAACTTGGACTCATGTTTTATTGGTCAATTTTACAAGTTAGCATTTTTTGGTATTTTTCTTGTATTAGTGTTAGTAATATATACACTAAAGAGTTGAATTTATGAAATTTGGAGTTAGTATAAAATATACAAAATAGGTGATTTTTTCACGTGATTTTGGCTTCTTATTAAATGCAGATGTGGATGCTAATTATGCATGCATGAATGCTAATTATGCAATATAGGTGATGAAATGCATCTAATTACTCGGGAACAAGGCTCTATTTTCAACTTTTAGAGTGATGAATCACATATTCATCAATCATTCACGATACAAACATGGTGTAGGCTACCTCAGGATCACTATAATTCATTCCTTGATGTTTTTATTTTAAAAGCCAATTTTATTCCTTGTTAAATTTGGCATTCATTTTGTAGTTGCCTATGAAGATAACACTGGTTGCTTCATTGTGAAAACCTCATCTTATGTGGGAGGATGGAGTGCTTAGAGGTGGCTCGCCATTCTACAAGAAATATCGTTGTTAACGCATATAGTAGTCTCTGCGTGTCTCTCTGTTATTTTTATTTTCAGTTGTATGCTTTATGTAATTTACCCATAGGCTACTCTCCTATATAAGAGAGCCTAGTGCTTATGGAATAAACATCTCGTTCATTTTTCCCAACATGATATCAGAGCGACGGTCCTAGACCGAAGTTCTCGAAATCCTAACCCTACCCTACCCCACCCGCGAGCCTCTCTCCCATCGGCGGCGCCTCCGCCAGCGTCTCAGCCCCGCCGCGTCTCCGCCAGCACCTTCGCGTGCACCTCCACGCGTGACTGCGCCTGTGCGCGCACGCGTGACTGCGCCTGTGCGTGCACGCCAGCCCTTCACACGCGACTGTGCGTGCGCATGATTCTCCAAGCGCAACAGCGCCTGCGCGCCTGTGTGCGCGACTGCGCGTGCGCCTGTGCGAGCGACTACGCGACTCCAACAACGCCTGTGCACGCGACTCTGCGTGCGCCTTCTCCAGTAGCACGCGACTGCCTGTGCGTGTGCTCTCTACGCGCGTGCTCCCTGTGCGCGTGCACGTGTGCTAAGCCCTAAGGCGCACATCGTCATCGACATGGGTTTAGTTGCTTGAGGTCTACACGTGCAACTAAACCCGTCTATGTCATTGTAGACGAACCTCATCTTCAGTCAATCGCTCCAGTCTTCAGTATGTCAGAAAGCAAGGCGGATATCCCATCCATTGGCGCATTTCGTGGTCCAGCGCCCATTGTCAAGAAGGACGGTACAAACTATGAACTGTGGGCGATGCAGTTCATGAGCATGATGAAGTCAACGGGTAAGAAGCATATTCTTACCGAACCAGAGCCTGCTGAGAAGACTGGAGCCAATGCCTCGTGGGAGGCTGATGACGCATATGCCAAAGTTTGGCTTTCTGGTACATTGGCGATTGAGATTGCCAATGACATTCTACATCAACCCACGACTAAGGATATGTGGACATTCTAGCGGCAATATATTCGCAGGCGAAGAACGAGACAAAGATTCTGCAACTCCAGAATGATATATTCTCTATAAAGCAGGATGGTCGCCCTCTACATTCACTCTACACATCACTGAGAGGGATGTTCGAGAAGCTCTACAGCTTCATGCCCCTGACAGCCACGCCAGAACAACAGAAGACATATAGGAACGCGACTATGGTGGGCGTGTTCCCTGCTGCACTAGATCCAGAGTATGAGGCGGCACGATCCCAGATCTTGGCCGACTCCACTATTCCTCCCATGGAGGAAGCTTTCCGTAGACTGAGTCGGATCACAGTTCCTTCCACGGCCACGAATCAGAATACTTCAGCCATGGCGGCCAACAGGGGTCGCAGATTTCATCATCAGAGCCGTGGACGTGGACCCCGTGGAAGAGGAGGCCGCACTCGACCAACATGTACTTACTGTCATCGCGTTGGACACAATGAAGACACATGCTACTCGAAGCATGGTTTTCCTGCATATGCACGAGTCGCTGAGCAGATAGAGCCTCCATCTGCTGCTACTTTAGATCAACGGTTCGATGATCTAGTTGCCCGTCTGAGGGGCATCATTCCCCCATCTGGCCCAACACCTACTATCGAGAGTCAATCTGATGCTGCTGCTTCTGCCTCTGCGTCGACCAGTGCTTCAGGTAGTATACTTGCATTTACCAGTAGTAGATCAGATTCATTACCGTGGATTATGGACTCGGGCGCTACACATCACCTATGTGGCGATCAGAGTTTACTTACAGGATACTCTCATATTCCTCCAGGCCGAACAATAGTCATTGCCAATGGTACACATTCCCCCATCACTGGTCAGGGGGAGATTAGATTGACATCTTCTATGCAGCTCAAGAATGTGCTACATGCACCTGACTTTTCAATGAATTTGTTGTCAAATAGTCAGATTACGAAGGATCTACATTGTCGGAAAATTTTTGATCCATCTTCTCTTATTTTTCAAGACATCCATACAGGCAATGTGATTGGTCGTGGCTATGAGAAAGGAGGCCTCTATCGCCTGAATCGGACTCCATTCGCTGGAACCTCATCCCTTCCCACTGGACCAGAATCTCCTTTATTGTGGCATCTGCGCTTTGGACATCTACCGCTTCAGATTTGCGTCATGTGTTACCCAGGGTCTTCCTGACACACCTATCCAATGTGAGGCGTGTCCGTTGGGAAAGCATTACAGGTCGACCTTTCCCAGTCGTCCAGGTCGGAGTAGTACCTCCAAGTTCGAGTTATTTCATATTGATGTCTGGGGTCCGAGTCGTGTACCTGATCATCAGGGACACAGATTTTATATAGTTTTCGTGGATGACTTCTCTCG
Organism: Ottelia alismoides; assembly: GCA_037367405.1. Taxonomy (NCBI): domain Eukaryota; kingdom Viridiplantae; phylum Streptophyta; class Magnoliopsida; order Alismatales; family Hydrocharitaceae; genus Ottelia; species Ottelia alismoides. The sequence goes on along the minus strand of JAZKJV010009625.1, from coordinate 335,228 downwards.
TGTGTCATGGGTATTTTTGATGAAAAATAAATCTGAAGCAGGCAATATTATTATCCATTTTCTGAATGAAATTCAAAATGTTTTCTCCACATCTGTGAAGTTTGTGAGAAATGATAATGCCCTAGAACTGTGCACTCATGTCCTTGCCAACTATTACTCCTCAAAAGGGATTATTCACCAAACATCCTGTGCTCATACTTCTCAACAAAATGGAATTGCTGAAAGAAAACATCGCCACCTACTTGATGTCACAAGATCACTTCTTATACAGAGTCATGTTCCCTACTCTTACTGGGGTGATGCAGTTCTCACTGCATGTTACCTAATCAATCGTATGCCGTCCTCTATCTTGGATGAACAGATTCCGTTTTCCCTTATCTATCCTGGGAAGGATCTGTTTTCTCTTACTCCCCGTGTGTTTGGTTCAGTCGCGTTTGTCCATCAGTTGTCTCCTGATACTGCCAAGCTCTCTCCTAGGTCTGTCAAGTGTGTCTTCGTTGGGTACTCCAGAACTCAAAAGGGGTACAAGTGTTTTCATCCTCCGTGTCGGCGGTATATGGTCAGTGCAGATGTTACATTTTTTGAATTTGTAATGTATTTTTCAGCCTCAGGTGATCAGCAGCTACCTCCACTGCCTACCGATGCCATATACATGACACTATCACCTCCAGCACCGTCACCACCACCTCCACCGTCACCACCACCACCACCACCACCGCCACCACCATAAATCCCCGTCTCGCCACTACCATTCCATTATACCCGCAGGCATCCTCCCGCTCATGGCCATGACTCGTCTCCTAGCTCGCCTATGGTATGTAATGAAGATACTTCTATTGATGGATCTAATGATAATTATAAGCAGGATATGTTGCAGGGGCCAGATGAGGAAACAACTGATTTAGATGTTCCTATTGCTATACGCAAATCGAAGAGGAGTTGCGTTACATATCCCTTGTCTGCTTCTGTGTCATTTGAGCGACTATCTGGGGATTTTAGGAACTTTGTGGTGGCCCTGTCAGCTGTAGATATTCCACAGAATTATCAAGATGCTCTGCAGGACAGTAGATGGCGGCTAGCAATGGAGGAAGAAATGGCGGCACTACAATCTAGAGGAACTTGGAGTCTAGTTCCTACCAGATGTGACCCCGGTGAGCTGCAAGTGGGTGTTTACGGTGAAGCACATTGCAGATGGTTCTATTGACAGGTACAAGGCACGCCTTGTTGCATGCGGTTTTACACAGACATACGGGGTTGATTACCTTGATACATTCTCGCCAGTAGCCCGTCATTCCACTCTCCGGATTTTGTTGTCAGTCGTAGTCAATCGAGAGTTGCCGCTGTATCAGTTGGATGTGAAGAACGCGTTCTTATATGGAGATTTGCAGGAGGAAGTCTATATGCAACAACCACCCGGTTTTGCTGTTGAGGGGGAGTGTTCCAAGGTGTGCAGACTTCATAAGGCTATCTATGGCCTTAAGCAGAGCCCCAGAGCATGGTTTCCGAAGCTCTCAGACCTCTTTGAAAAACAAGGGTACAAACGCTCCAATGCTGATCATTCCTTGTTTGTACAGAAGACTTCTAGAGGTATTACTGCAATTATGATTTATGTTGATGACATCTTGATTTTAAGAGATGATGAGCAAGGCATAAAGCAGGCGAAAGAAAAGCTGGGAAGCGAATTTGTCACTAAGGATCTTGGAGTCCTTAGATATTTTCTGGGGCTGGAATTTGCTAGAAATCCGTATGGATTAGTAATGTCGCAGAGGAAATATGTTACAGATCTGTTGAGTGAACAAGTATGCTTGGGTGTCGGCCTGCTACGACTCCAATGGACCCCAGCATGAAGCTCTATGATGATGACACAAAGGAGGTGGACAAGAGAAGATACAGAGAACTGGTAGGCAAACTGTTGTATGTCACGATCACTAGACCCGATATATTATTTGCAATGAGTCGTGTGAGCCAGTTCATGGAGCAACCACGTCAGGTTCGTATGGATGCAATACATATGATTCTTAGATATCTCAAATCATCTCCAGGTGCAGGTTTGTTATTCAAGAAGGGAAAGGGGATTTCTATCTCAGTATGTGCGGATGCAGACTATGCAGGATGTCCAAGGACAGGAAGTCCACCTCAGGGTTTGCAGTCTATGTAGGAGATGCTCTAGTCTCATGGAGGAGCAAGAAACAGACTGTGGTAGCTAGATCTAGTGCTGAATCCGAATATAGGGCTATGGCCTAGGCAAGCACAGAAATGATGTGGGTGAAGGCTGTACTTACAGACCTATGTCTAGACGTACCACTTCCTATGAGCTTGGAATGTGATAATCAGGCAGCCTTGTTCATTGCAAACAACCCAGCATTCCATGAGCGGACCAAGCATATTGAGGTTGACTGTCACTTCATACGTGACATGATTTAGAAGGGGTTCATTGCTACATCTCATGTGGCCTCAGAGAATCAAACTGCTGATATATTCACCAAGGCATTACTACGAGGCCCATTCCAGAAGTATGCGTCCAAGCTGAGCATGATTGATATCTATGCTCCATCTTGAGGGGGAGTGTTAACGCATATAGTAGTCTCTGTGTGTCTCTCTCTCTGTTATTTTTATTTTCAGTTCTATGCTTAATGTAATTTACCCATAAGCCTAGGGCTTATGGAATAAACATCTCGTTCATTTTTCCCAACAATCGTTGATGAAAGGAAGACGACTGTACATGTTATGTCTATATATTAGCTTGCAGATGTTTGATGAAACCTCTCCTCTAGATGGTATTTACTGAGCTGTTGCGAGCCAGTTCCCAGTTTGACTATGTATTAGGTCATCATATAACCTTTATAACTACTATAAGTTTATAATAAATGCTGTTGTAATTTTTCCCTCTGTTTTAGAGGACGCAAAAATGCTAGTAACATCTCTGGGATTGTTGGAGAGATTGGAGGGAATACTGGCGGATTGGAAACATGGCCTTAAATTTCGGCGAATTTCGACCGAAATTCGGTCGAAATTCGGTTTCGTAGCGATACCGATATCGAAACCATGCATAATATCGGTTTCCAGGATTTCGACCGAAATTTCGGTCGAATTCGGTCATTTCGGTCCATTTCGGTTCATTTCGGTCCATTTCGGTGGAAATTGTTCACAGTTTTCTCGGATTTCGGTGGAATTTCGGTGGAATTTCGGTACATTTCGATTGAAATTGTTCTAGGTCTCCATATGTCATGCCTAAGCCACTTATTGATATTCATAGGCACTATTTGGCCACTAAATGAAATTTATAGGTCACTATTTCAACCACCATTGCAATATAAGCCACTATTCCAACCACCATTGTAATAAATAAGGCCATTTAGGGTCTTTTTTAAAGCCAATAAATATAATGCATATGTTCTCATTCCATCTCACAACTTCACAAGTCACAATTCACAAGCTAACTTAAGTCTTGGAGAGCCAAGTTTCCAAATTCCAAGCAAGGTAAGTATTTTACCATATTTTTTCATAAAACATTTTTTTTAGCATACTTCGAGATGCCAAATATGTATTTTTTTTCATCTTTGAATGCTAACTTCAGAGTTCAGAATCTTCATAGTTCGAATCTTTATATAACTATCTTGTTATCTTTTCCTAGGCTAACTTGTCTGTATGTGTGGTAGGTTGTTAACAACCTTCCAAGTCTTTGACTGTAAATATTTTTCTACTATTAGGCTGGACGTAGGTTGTGCTTATGAATGCTACACAATTTCTTGGTGTTAATTAATTTGTTTGTGTCTCATATAACATACATTTTACGATCACAAGCCCTACTATGCATTTATTTTGGCATACATGTTAAAATATTCGTGTTTGTATGTGTCTTATTTTACATTTAAATAAAAGTATTATTATTCTTTTGAGAATTCACAGAAAAATAGAATGCCAAAATTTAACTGTGAAATATGAAATTTCACTCTGGACAGTCATCGATATGATAACCGAAATCATTATTTTAAGGCATTGAACATTATAACATCTTATTATAAGCAAAAAAACATGTATTTATGTCTCTTTTATTGATTAAACAACATTAGAAATCTTAAAATTTGAAAAAAAATGAGTTTTCAATTTATTTTCCCAATTTCCAGCCATTTCACCGAAATTCCACCGAAATTCCACCGAAATTCCTTTTCTGGGCTTACCGAAACGAAACCGAAATCCGACATTTGAGGCCTTGGTTGGAAAGCGACAACGCTTTCTAAGGGTGGGAAGTTGGTACTTCTGAAGCATGTTATCTTGACCATCTCGGTCTTCTTCTGTTCCACGAGGTTGATGCCTGTTGGAGTGTGAGCTAAGATCGAGGCTGTGTAGATCGGGCGGACGACATGTCAAGAGGATCTTCCACTTTGTGGATTGGGTCAAGGTGACATTTGCAAAGAAAAGGGATGATTTGGGTGTGCTGTGGATGGGGGAAATGAATAAGGCTTTTATGATGTAATGGGTAGTTCATCTATGGGGAAGATCAGAGGACCTGATGTGTTGTCTGATGAGGAAGATTTATGGTATATCTTTGTTGCTGGAGGTTATCCCTAGGCGACTGCCATTTTCCTTGTGGAAGGGGATTACTAACGTTTTACCGGAGTTAGCTATGAAATTGCGACCGGTGCTTGGGGATGGAACATGATTTCGCTTTTGGTTGGATGATTGGACTGGGAAGGGGGCGATTGGGGAGCGCTACCCACGACTCTTGAGCTTGGCGATGGACAACGAGATGCGGGTGCAGCAGGTATGGGACCGTAGGACGTTGTCTCCGGTCTTCTCTTCGGCATTGGACCAGAGGGTGGATGCATTCCTTGCAATGTAATCAGAGCTGATGCAGAGCGGGGGGTCGTCTCCGGGCATGGGTCATTATGTCTAGGAAGATGACATGTTTACGGTTAAGAAGACATACTGTTTCTTGGTGGAGGATGGAGAAGAGGTGGAGCAAGAGGTTGCGATTGATACGTGCATGATTTGGAGTTGTAAGGTGCCAAATCGGGTTAAGGTTTTCCTTTGACTGTTAGGCTTGGGAGGATTCTCACCATGGGTCGCTGGGTGCAGTTGTTGGGCACAGAGGATGTGTCGTGTGGTAGATGTGGGTTGGAGTTGGAGGATGCAAATCATTTGTTTTTTACTTGTTCGCTCTCTGTTGAGGTGTAGAATAGAGACAATATCACCTGACTTTCGTGGCATGATTGTCCCTATTTCTGTAGAGATATTATATTGGTTTGCGGCTTTGGTCATGAGGACAACTCGTACCCATTTGCTTTGGTGTGATCGACTTGGTGCGCCAGGAACAAGGTTATTTTTGGGGGGCAGCAATTTTATACCGAGAATGTAATGGGGAATTGTAGGTAGGGATGGGCATTGGGTAGGGCCGGCCCGGCCCAGCCCGATGCCTGGCCCGCTAAAGCCCGACCTAGGCCCGGGCCCGAGTAATAGTCGGGTGGGCTTAGGCCTAATTTTTGGCCCATATCAAATTTCGAGCCGGGCTTGGGCAACGATGGACCCGAGCCCGAAGCCCGCGGGCCGGCCCGCATAAGGACCCATCCTAAGCCCAACCCGAGCTCAACCCACATATAAGCCCGAAGCACATAAGTCAACCCACATATAGACCCATTATACTAATCCACATAGTTTTGATTTGAATATATTTGATGTCGAATATGCATGTTGTAATGGAGAGGGGTCAAACAGTGAGACTCCGATTCCAAATGGGGTTCCAATCCTAGTTAACCAAATCTTTTTTTAATATAGCGGGTCGGCCCGAGCTCGGCTCGACCCATGTATTTACGGGTCGGGCTCGGGTTTGGGCCATATTTTCCAAAATATTGCGGGCTTAGGCCCGGCCCGTAGGCCCAAAAATTAGAATCGGGTTCGGGTTGGACTAGGGTGGACCCGGCCCGCCTCGGCCCGATGCTCTTCTCTAATTGTAGGGCACTCTGCTTATCTTGGTAACTGTAATTTGATGTAATACCTACCCTTATATATACATACATTCTCTATGGTGGTTCCCAGCTTGGGAGCCCACCTTTCATTTTTCTCAAAAAGAAAATACCAGTAATATCGTTTTGCATAACATGATTGCCATTCTTGATCCGAAGCCTATGAATTTATATCCCCTGAGTCACAAGTAAGGTAGGAAATATCGATATCGATATTGTATCGGTCTGCTAAAAAAGAAAATGCAGTATACTGTGTATCGGTGGAAATATCAAAACTGATGCATAAAATAAATTTTTAATGAATTAATATCATCCTATTTATTAAAGCGATAAATAACATACAAATACACACTTATATACAAGAATGATGTGTATTTAGCATACTAATACACAATATATCACACATATCGTTGGTTAATGCTGATTGCTGACTGCTGAGATATATTCTGAACCTGTGATTCTAACTTGATCAACATTAGACTTCTTTTTATCTCTATTGCAAAGAGGACAAAGTCCACCGATTGAAGATCCATCGTATGCATCCCCTGTCACACCATACCCTACCAGACAAGGAAACTCGTTTCCCGGTCAACGAGCCGGGGAGAGGGGGGTGGGGTCAAGGGGGAGCAGGTGCGCTCCCCTTGCGGGGGCAGTGCCACCGACCTGAAACAAAATATATATTCATGATATGTTTTAATACTAAGAGTAGCAAAATAAGTAGTGAAATCAATCTTACACGAATAATACCATTGATATATATAGATATCGCAAAATATCAGCAATATCAGTCGATATCCGATAAATTTTGTACATGAACCAATCATTTTTGAGCAATATGGTTCGATATGGCGATATATCACCGATATTCTGGAAAAGGAGATATATATATATATATATATATATATAGGGTTAAATGGGGCTGCCCCCTTGGAGTAGCCAACTTGGCTACTCCCACCCTTATTTTTCCCTCATTTTTTTATTTCTTTGGAAAATAAAAATTTGTAAATTCATCATTATATCCCTCTAACATTCTATTAAAATTTCGTCAGAAACAGAGACTCCTATGGCCTCCATCCAAACAGGGTCGATTTAAAAAATCCTGCGACCGTTAAAAAAAATGACGTCTAGATGGAGGGCCTAGGAGTCTCTGTTTCTGACGAAATTTTAATAGAATGTTAGAGGGATATAGTGATGAATATACAAATTTTTATTTTCCAAAGAAATAAAAAAATGAGGGGAAAATAGGGGTGGGAGTAGCCAAGTTGGCTACTCCCAGGGGGCACCCCCATTTTACCCATATATATATAGGAAATTTATCCAATGCGCACAGGGCCCATTTGAGTTTCGGTGCGCACCATTTCTTGGCCACACACGTGTATTACCAATCTAGGGGTTACCTATTTCGAAGGATGTTGTTTTTGGAAGGAGATTAATATGCAAAGCGATTTAACAATAAGTGGTATTCCAATTATATCGCGTCCTAAAAATTAGGAAGATCGTTTTAGAAAGAAAACATTCGAATCGATTATTTCTTGCTGAAAATCAAGATCCAAATGCTCATATCAGTAATATATATAATTGTCAAGTAAATAGTTGCGAGATCAGTAATATCCAAAACAACGGTCAGTAATTTACATTCATTGTATTACATGGTGCAGAATTCAGTAATATATACACAATGGACAAGTGCTTGTTGTGATGTCAGTATTATCCAAACAACGGTCAGTAATACATTCATTTTATTACATGGTGCAGATTTCAGTAATATATACACAATGGACAAGTAAGTGCTTGTTGTGATGTCAGTAAAACCATAACAAAAGGTCAGTAATTTTCATACGTTTTGTTACTTTGAACAAAATTCAGTAATTTAGAGATGATACTCAAGTAATATATATACATTTATCAAGTAAATTATTGTTTGTGTTCAGTAATGTATATATCCATGTCTTATATCACATGTTCAGTAATGTGTACAATTCTCAAGTAATAGCTACTATGATATCAGTAATAACAAAGTAATGGTTAGTAAGTCATGGGCATTGCTCAAGTAAGAAAGTAACTATTTCTTAATGCAATGCACATTACATCGACAATGGTATTATAACCATTTGTTATGTTATTACTGATCTCACCACACACATTTACTTGACCATTTTATACATATTACTAAATTCTGTACAATGTAACAATTTGGATGTAAATTACTGATCATTGTCTTGATATTACTGATCTCACAATAAGCATTTACTTGACCGAATAATATTTATTACTATCATAGCGTTTGGATCCGCGTGGAATCATTTATTTGAATTGCTTCTTTCCAAAACCGTCTTCCAATTTTTAAGGACGTTGTATAATAGGAAATATAGGATTTTTTTAAATATGTCGTAGCCTATAATTAGAAATATAGTTATTGTTAATACACGTGTGTGGCCAACAAATGGTGCGCACCGAAACTCAAATGGGCCCTGTGCGCATTGGATAAGCCCTCTCTCTCTCTCTCTATATATATATATTTATGAATATCGGTACCCACATCTCGTCGATACCGACATATCGGCGATACATCGCGATATTGCGAACCTTGGTCACAATAGGGTCCCTGTATGCAACTTAGATGTTGCTGGATAGATAGCGTGATAAAGAAAACTTTTGGTGCAGTCATCTAAATACGTCAGATCTCAAGGTAAATCGCAACGTTGTATCACATATAGAGATTATTGTTAAAAATGTTTTATGTTATATTTTATGCAGCTTTTGTAGACGTTTCTCCAGAAGAAGTATCTGAAGCGAGTTCATCAGAAGGATTTCGATATTCCAAGGAGGTTTGCTTTTAATGTTTTTATTGCATATATATTCACATTTTCCTCGTATAATTATCTGTAATAATTTGATAAATAGGAGTCCTTTGTGAATGGATCTGCTGTCAAGCTGGAAGTTAGGCAAAACGAAGGTGACACCGGCAGCAGAGCACAGTCTCGTAAGTGATATTTGGTTCTGTACTTCCTAACAATGACAACTTTATTATATACCGACTCTTGCCGGTTTTTTTGTTGTCCATTTTAATGAATTTTATTTTTAATTCTTTATAGGCATCCTTATTTATGCAACAGTTGTGCCATGAGTTGAATCTCTATTTATACGTTTCTTATTCTTTATTGTATAATAGGAAATATGTCATCAACCAGTGCAAGTACTTTGCATAATCAGGTCTTTGATGTAGACTTGTGGCCTCTCAACCATATATTGTTGTTTTTTAGACTTTTCTTATGCGGCAATACTTTCTGTTATTTTCTGTCGGGTTTAAAAAGGGAAAATTGAATTTACAAGTATATAGTAAGAAACAATGTACATATTTTCAAAGCGAAAAGAGTTTAGGAGTTGCGCCGTATATTCTTGAATGTGTGTGCGCATTTGCATTTTGCAATATATCACTAATCGCTTCTCTTTCTATTTGCGAACAATACATGTGCCCCACCTATTTCATATATACTCGACGATCATTACACATCTGTAAATACTCTTGTACCCCTGTCAATAACATCCATAAGTGAGAAGGGTTAACTTAGAGGACTACAATGCGAGACAAATATTTACGTAACAAAATTTAGACTCTATGATATTTGTTTTTGGATGCCCTCTCCCTTTTCTTCATCCAATTTCTACTTTCTTCTCTCTTCTTCCTCTTGGTTTCTCTCCGATATCACCCTCCGCCTCCTACTCAATATTACTGATGTCCCCGACCTTCTTTTTATAGTTTCTGCACCACGGGCACCAGATGGGTGAAAATAAGATGTTAGACCCACCGTTAATTTGGACTTTTATACCTGTCATGCACTTTATCCACTTATGTGTTTCCTTGCACCCGATCATCTTTTCTGTTTGACTGGTGTTTGTGAAGTTCTTTCATCTTACAGTAAAAAGGCTCGAACCTTTTGTATTACTTGAAAATTGTGGGGCAAGGTTCACATTGATTAGTCACAACAAACATTTTATAATTAGAACATCTTTTTATAATAAGTTCTATCTAAGAGATCTACAATCCATCCATATGGTTGGAGAAATACACTTTCTGGAAATTCCTGTTTCCCATGATCTACGTGTCTTTTTTTTCCATCAAAATTCTGATAAAAGCATATCGGATTAGATATTTGACAATCACATAGGCAAATCCGTTGAAGGGTTCTCAGTTGATCTTTCTAATAATTATATGCTCTCCACAATATTTGTGTGTGAATATCTTAATGTATCTGTAGATATTAGTGATCTCTGACATCCTAACCGACCATTCTATTTCCCGTCATAGAACCCTGGCTTTGTGGGAAAAAGTCATTATCTCCTGATTCCAGTGGCTACTTCTGAGAATTTAGAAGATTTGACTTGTTAAATACAGATTCTAACACACTCTTAGCACTGAGAAACTGACGATAAAGAGGCAAAAGTAATCTTTGGGTGCTTGAAATTTTAACATCCTCGCTCACAATCATGATTTCATTTCCTAGCCTCCTATGCATGATTGACTTATACACATTTTGTTGGAGTATTTGGTTGTGCACCACTTATATTGTAGACGGGTAAATGGATCTCTCCAGGATTCATTTACTCCATCCAGAGTTTAGTCCCTCATCTACTGGTTGGGAGATGTGGAGACTCAGTGAGGGCTATATAAGAAGTCCCTCACCTCATGTATCCAGTGAGAAAAGCAATAGACTATCAGCCCTTTGAAATGTTCTCTCGTGATTTCATCCCGCTCCTTAGGGAGTAGGGTTCCATGTTAAATCACACGTTCTTCATATTCTTATTATTTTATTCTGATAATATTTTCTAACATGGTATTAGAGCGAGTTCGATTCTCAAGGATTTTAAGTTCTTTGTTTTCTTTCTGTTTGAGATTCAATTCAACTATGGTTTGTTTTTAAAGTTCTTCCTGAAGATCATTATCATTCAAGATTAATGATGAAGTTGGTCAGTGCTCTGTAGGGTTCCAAACCCTATTTTCATTCAACAAGCATCCCAACCGCGATGTCCAGAACTTCCTCCATGCGGCGCATCTCCAGGACGCAACCCTCCAAGTAGTGGAGCCCCTCGCCCCTCTTTGGGTTGCTACATCTAGCCTTAGGCGCGAATGCCACTTGTTGGGAAAAACGAGCAATATATTATTCAGGGGAACCCTAGGCTCTCTTATATAGGGAGAGACCTCATGGGTAATATACATAGTAGTCCAGAGAACAATAAGAAATTACGAAAAGGTACATAACATATAATAGTATCGGTCTCTACACCCCCCTCAAGGTGGATAATAGATGTCTATCATGCTCAGCTTGGAAGAACATCTCTGGAAGGGTCCTCTGAGCAACGGCTTGGTGAGTACGTCAGCAGTCTGATCCCCTGAGCTCACGTGAGATGTAGATATCAAGCCTCTCTGGATCAAGTCTCTAGTGTAGTGGCAGTCAACTTCAATATGCTTCGTTCTTTCATGGAATGCTGGATTGTTGGCAATAAACAATGCTACCTGATTGTCACACTGAAGCTGCATAGGTAAAGGTACGTTCTACATGTAAACCCTCTAGCACAGATCGAACCCACATCATCTCTGTGCTTGCTTGCGCCATGGTCATATATTCATATTCAGCACTAGACCTTGCCACAACAGTTTGTTTCTTGCTTTTCCAAGAAACTAGAGAGGTCCCAACAAAAACTGCAAATCCTGAGCTCGACTTTCGATCCTTAGGGCATCCTGCATAATCAGCATCTGCACATACTGAAATAGATAAATCTGTGCCCTTTCGAAATAGCAACCCTGCACCTGGAGAAGACTTTAGATACCTCAGTATCATGTATATGGCATCCTTATGAACTTGTCTTGGCTGCTCCATAAATTGACTCACCCGGCTTAGGGTCGAGTTATGGTAATATAAAGGAGCTTGCCCACCATTTCTCTATATCTCCTCTAGTCTACTTCAGCAGTGTCATCATCATACAGCTTCATGCTTGGATCCATGGGAATACTCGATGGTCTGCATCCAACCATGCCTGTTTCAATCAAAAATCTGTAATGTACTTCCTTTGGGTCATCACCAGACCATGTGCATTCCTGGCAAATTCTAACCCCAGAAAGTATCTTAGGGTTCCAAGATCCTTCTGACGAACTGACGTCCTAGAAATGCTTTTGCCCTTTCTATATTCCCTGAACATCATCTCCTGTAACCAGAATATCATCAACATAAACCATGATGACAACCGTACGTGCAGAAGACTTCTGAATAAACAACGAGTGGTCTGCATTCGATCTTTTGAACCTCTGTCGTTCAATTAGATGGGAAAGCTTCTGGAACCACGCCCTTGGACTCTGTTTGAGGCCATAAATTGCCTTGTGAAGTCTACACACCATATGCTTCTCCTCCTCATCAGTGAACCCTGGTGGCTGCTGCATGTAGACTTCCTCCTGCAGATCTCCATATAAGAAGGCATTCTTGATATCAAGTTGAGATATAGTCCAGTCACGCACCACAACAACTGATAAGAGAATGCGAACAGCAGAGTGACGGGCCACCGGAGAAAATGTATCCATATAGTCCACGCCATAGGTTTGTGTGAAACCTCGCGCGACCAGCTGTGCCTTGTATCGATCTAGACTGCCATCAGCGTGATATTTAACTGTGACTACCCATTTACAGCTAACAATGGATGCATCAGGAGGAGCAATAACCAAGCTCCATGTGCCACGAGACTGTAAGGGACGCATCTCGTCTTCCATAGCCATTCGCTAGCAATTTATCTTCATAGCTTCCTGATAGGTCCATGGTATGTCCACAGAAGACAAAGCTGCAACAAATCTCTGAAAGTCGCCAGTGAGGCGATGGAAAGACACCTGGGAAGCAAAGGGATAAGATGCACACGTCCGCTTTTGCTTCCTTATAGCAATAGGAATATCAAGGTCATCATCCACTGTACTGGATGGTGTAGTCTCCTCCTGCAATGAAGAATCCTGCACATGTACCATATCTGATCCGTCAGTAATAATGCCATCTGAACATACCTGAGGCGTGATGGATGTCTGACGTGTAGCCTGAGCAAGACCTGAACGACGCGTATAAAATTTTGGTAAAGGTGGAATAGGAGGTTGTGGAGGTGGTGGTGGTGAAAATGACGTGTTTACTGGAGCAGGAGTGGACTCAGGTGAACTCCAACTAGGAGGCTGAGGGACATAGACATCATCAGTGGTAGTGGATGGTACCAACCTGTCACCTGCAGGGGAAAAATACATAACAGACTCAAAGAACGTGACATCAGTACTGACAAAGTATTTTTTGTTGATTGGGTCATAACAACGATATCCCTTATGAGTCCGAGAGTAACAGACAAAGACACACTTGACAGCTCTAGGAGAGAGTTTGTCAAGTCCAGGAGTCTGGAGATGAACAAATGCAACAATACCAAAGACACGGGGAGTAAGTGAGAATAATTCCTTATCAGGAAAAATGATAGAAAGAGGAATTTTCTCACCAAGGACAGATAACGGTATACGATTGACCAAGTAGCAAGCTGTAAGAACATCATCTCCCCAGAAAGAGATAGGAGCACAACTCTGAATAAGGAGAGTTCGAGTAATATCAAGAAGGTAGCGGTGTTTTCTTTCTGCCACACGATTCTGCTGAGATGTGTAAGCACAAGTTGTTTGGTGAATAATGCCCTTCGACGAGAGAAACAGAGAGAGAGAGAGAGACCGTGCGCAGAATTCTAGAGCATTATCTGTACGAACATATTTGACAGTAGAAGAAAAGACATTCTGCACTTCATTGATCAAATTTCTAATCATATCTCCTGCTTCAGATTTATTGTTTAAAAGAAAGACCCAAGATACACGAGAGAAATCATTCACTATAACTAGATAGAACCTGTATCCCTGATGATCGGATACACGACTCGGATCCCAAATATCAAGGTGAAACAACTCGAACGGGGAGCTACTGCTACGACTCGGACGACTAAGAAAGCTAGACCGATGATGCTTTCCCAACTGACACACTTCACAGCGAAAGGAAGAACTGGGAGAGATCTGAGGCAGAAGATGTCGCATTTTATGGAGCGGGAGATGACCAAAGCGAAGATTGCAGATGTACGGAGATACTGGTCCGACGGAATGAGAGGAGACGGCATCATAAGAATTCCGGACCAGCCGATATAGACCATTCTTCTCAGAGCCACAACCAATCACTTTGCCCGTTAGTATGTCCTGAAAAATAAGAGAAGAGGGGTTAAATATAGCACGACAGTGCAAATCCTTCGTAATCTGACTAATAGACAACAGATTCATGGAGAACTGAGGAGCATGTAGAACATTCTGTAGACTCATAAAAGGAGATAGGAAGACCCCCCCTGTCCAACATGGGGGGAATGAGTACCGTCTGCAATCTGTACTGAACGGCCATGGGGAATGTACCTGTAGGACTCAAGTCTCTCTCGATCTCGGTAGAGGTGATGTGTGACACCAGAATCTATAATCCAATCTGATATATCATGACAAGACGTAAATACAGTAGCACTACCTGAGGTACTAGCAGTAGAGGAACTGCCAGAAGCTGTAGCAGCAACATCTAAAGGTCCACCAGAAGAATCAGCAGATGATTGTGGCATAATATCACGTAGACGTGCCACAAGCTCCTCGAAACGATTGTCTGCATTGGATGCTGACTGGGGCAGAGCATGCTCGGCTACATGCGCCGATGCTGGGAACCCATGCTTAGAGTAGCATGTATCCTCCGAGTGGCCTGTGCGGTGACAGTACGAACATGTCTGACGAAAGCGACCACCCCTACCACGGGTTCCACATCCACAACCAGAAAACTGACCACCTCTCCTACACGATACTGCCATCGCCGATGGGGGTGGAGTAGATGAGCTGGAAGAAACTGATATGCGACTGAGCCTCCGGTAAATATCCTCCATTAGAGGAATAACTGCATCAGCCAAAATCTGAGAGCGGGCGGCCTCATACTCAGGATCTAGGGCTACAAGTAGAGCATGCTCGGCTACATGCCAAGCTACAAGTAGAGCTTGGATGCTGACTGGGGCAGAGCATGCTCGGCTACATGCGCCGATGCTGGGAACCCATGCTTAGAGTAGCATGTATCCTCCGAGTGGCCTGTGCGGTGACAGTACGAACATGTCTGACGAAAGCGACCACCCCTACCACGGGTTCCACATCCACAACCAGAAAACTGACCACCTCTCCTACACGATACTGCCATCGCCGATGGGGGTGGAGTAGATGAGCTGGAAGAAACTGATATGCGACTGAGCCTCCGGTAAATATCCTCCATTAGAGGAATAACTGCATCGGCCAAAATCTGAGAGCGGGCGGCCTCATACTCAGGATCTAGGGCTACAAGTAGAACGCCCACCATGGCGGCATTTCGAAATGTCTTCTACTGCTCAGGAGTCGCTGTGAGTGGAATGGTACTGTATAACTTCTCAAATATCCCTCTCAGGGACGTGTACAAGGAGTTAAGTGGTCTGCCGTTCTGCTTCATCGTGAATATATCATGCTGAAGCTGTAACATCTTGGTCTCATTCCGTACTTGGGAATACGTTGCAGCCAGAATATCCCACATTGCCTTGGCAGTGGGCTGATGGAGGACATCATTGGTAATCTCCATCGACAGTGTGCCTGACAGCCAAACCTTGGCATACGTATCATCAGCCTCCCACGAGGCATATATCCCTGTCTTCTCTGCCGGCTCTTCCTCGGTAAGGATATGCTTCTCACCATTGGACTTCATGAGGCTCATGAATTGCATCGCCTAGAGTTCATAGTTCGTCCCATCCATCTTCACTATTGGCGCGGGACCTTTGAATGCGCCTATGGAGGGCATATCAACCTTGGATTCTGACATAGTGCCGGAGACGAAGAACTAGGGTTTGTAGACAAAAACCAGGTGTCTACGCAGACTGCATAGGATTTGAGTGCGTATGTAGACGTTACACACCCAAATCCATGGATCTGACGAAAGAAGTTGCTACGACGGAGGGCACATGGTGTGGGCGCAGACTATGGTGAAGCCGACAAGATGGAGGCGGCGCGCGGGACAAGGAGCCGGCGGTGGCAGGCGGGTGTCGGGACCGGCACGGGAGCCGGGGGGGGGGGGAGAGGCCTAGGGTTTTGACTCTGATACCATGTTGGGAAAAACGAGCAATATATTATTCAAGGGAACCCTAGGCTCTCTTATATAGGGAGAGACCTCATGGGTAAAATACATAGTAGTCCAGAGAACAATAAGAAATTACGAAAAGGTACATAACATATAATAGTATCGGTCTCTACACCACCCCTGTGCAGACACGACATAGATCTCTTCTCCGAGCCCATCGGGTGGAGGCACCTGCGTCCCCTTCACAGGCGCCCTCCCAGGCGACACGTGACATGCTGTAGCACCATCAGGGCGATGCTGCGAAAAGTAGATCTGACCGGCATCACCCCATTATCTGACGGCGGCCAGCAGGATCTCTCCACTATCTTCCCTAACCTGCCCTTCCTCCATTATTAAGGCACAAAGGTATAAGTCAAACCCCCTCTATTGCTGTCCTCCATGTATTTCCACATGTTTTTGTTAACCTATGGATATCAAAGTAGAGATTTAAATGGGCTAGAGTGAGGATTTGGTGGGGTTAGTGCACAGGTTAATGATAATGCCCACCATTTATTCGACGAAATGTCTCAACAAGAGCTGCACGTTATTTATCTGTGGTAAGGCTTGGCAGAGAATCTTATATATGCATATAGGCACATAGGTGTATGCATATGTGGGACGCATGTGTGGGTGAGTGTGAGCATGTGGGCGTGCGCTCGTGTGTGTGTGCAGACATTTATTGCTTCTTCATTTTAATGAATCTCATTGATAATGTTTTGCATTTGTTTGCTTCACATTGAAATGAAATAGCCTCCTTGAGCATTCTTTGCCATGATTAATAGAGGATAGAGCATACCCGCATTCCTGAAGCATACAATTGTTATTACACTTCAATTGTCATACGATGATATTCTACACGCATGTCGCTACACTCCTACAAACGATTCTTAAACTTTAATTCTTATACACGTCGTTTACAATACTATGGCACACATCACTTGAATTTCTATGCACTTGGTTTCATGCAATTCTATTGTATACAAAGTCTGTTTACAACTCTATTAGCTTGACCTTCTGCCGCCCTACCCGTCAGCCTGACTGCTTTGACTAATCCGAACTCTACATGACTGGGCTAGCCACGCACAATCTTGCCGGTAAAGAATACGTAGTTCGCCGCCGCCGAACATCCCTATCCATAAGCGCATTAGGACTAATTGCACCTGGAAGTCAGAAGTCTTCCTTTAATTGTTACATTACTTCACTTTCCATTACTCAGTGGTTACTGTACATTATTGTGCCTCTAGTTCTCACTTGCATATTTGTCAGTCAGTTTCTCGCTTGCTTACATTAATAAGGTTATCCATGCTTACATATGTCTGACTTTACTATACTTGCCTTCGATCCGATCGGAACCTCTTGAGCCCCATTTATATTTTTATTATGTTTTGCATTAAGCTGTCATTAATTCACACATTCCATTTCCCCAGTTGTCATGCAATTATATTATACACCTTAGCTGCCTCACATACCATGCTATTGATTCTTGGACATGCAGTTGCTATAAAGTTGGATTTATACAATTCTATTATACATATTTCATATTACATGACTTTCCAACACATATGTATTACTCCGTATTACTTGACAGTAGTTCTTATTTGCATATTTTGTTACAAAGTTCTTTGACTTGCTTATCTTGATAAAGTTATGTTGTCTTACATCGATCCGTTCCTTAGTAATTTTGCCCTGGTTGGCATTTGAACATCTTGAAATTACATTCATATTTTTTGGATCTTACATTAAGCTGCTATTAATTCTTATGTTTTATTTCTCAGGTTTTGGTCGTTATGCTGACATGGATAATTGATTTGATGAGAATCAGTGATAACAAGCATTTGCTCCGGTTAAGGTGCCGCTTACACCTGATCGTGCGAGGGTACGGTGACCCTCAACTAGGCTAGAGTTAGAATGCCCATATCAGGCAGCAACCGCCTCGTGCGCGGGTCTAGCATCCCAATCCCTTCCCCGATTTTTATCGCGAGCTTGCAATATTTTTTGCTTCCCTAATATTCATGTATTTTCGCTTGATCAATTCCGCTGGCCTTGAGTTCTGTTAGGTTCCTAGTCTAGAGGATCCTTGATTTTTTTTCGAGCTTCTTTGGCTCGTTTCTACACCGGTTCGGGCATGAGTGGAGTGTCTCAGTCCGGAGAGTCTCTCTGACCCGTCTTAAGGGCCGTAGTTGGAGTTTGGCCTTGCTCCCTCCTGTACCACTCCTACTGGGGGAGCGAGACAGATGAGTCCTTCAGGGGGCTTCTTTACTGCTTTGAGTTTGGTCACTATTTCACCATTATGCAGTGGTGGGGAAAAAGATCATGACATGTGAATCATCATCAATCATCTATGTTTTATGCTTTTCTTATGTATTGTTTTCATTAGTATATGCAATGTATTGTCGAATATTTTTATATATGTCGATTGAGGTTTTGCTCATGTAATGCATGTATCTGTATCGAAGTTTTGTTATTATAAATCATCTAATATGTGAAGTTTTTATGGTAAATGTTTTTTGTGACTAAAATGAGGCAATTAAAAGCATATACACACCCATCTAATATGAATCGTTTTTCTTAGATCTTTAAATCTACTTAGATACATAAATTCAATGGTAATGTTTTTAATAGATATTTATTTATTTTTAAATTAAAAATCAGAAAATCGCGTAGAACTGCATATACCCCGCATATGCGCTCGCATACTGCTTATTCAGTATTCGGTGACCTGTTTGAAGGCATATGCATACCGCTTTCCAGAACTTTGCATGTAAGTAGGTAATTCCATGTTTGTTATCATTGCCCATCTACTTGCTTCTCTTATATTGTGTCCACCTAAATTCCTGTTATTTTAGTATGTAATGGTTGTACACAACAATTGTTGATGCTTCCTTGTCTCTAACATGGATGGTGGGGAAGGCACCTCAAGTCGATTAGCTTGGTTGACGAGGTTTTTAGATCATTTTAGTGGATAGACAAAGCCATCTTTTGACAATATACATGATGGCATTTTTAGTTGTCTTTTTATTGTGTTTTTAGTTGTCTTTTTATTGTGCTTGTCCTCTTTTCTACCAGAACTTTGAGATACATGTATTACAAACTCACTTCTTTTTTTGATACATGTTATGTTATATGGGACTTAATGCTTGTTCTAACATTTTGTTGGAAATGTCTACCTTGTTGAATGCATTATATGTGTCTTATTATATTTTTATGAACATCTTTCAACTCTCGAAAAATTTTCCCTACATTTTCATATTCGACGCAAACTATCGTGAATTAAACTCATGAATGTTGTGTAAATAGGTAAGGCGGATCCCAATGCATCACATGTACCAAACACCCTCCTCCGACAAACACGATTTTCCACCCTGCTAATTTCCACTCCATTCAATCACTGGTAGCTAGCCAGTAGTCAATCAACCTTAGCTTCTCGTATACTAGGTTGAAGGCCCATTAAGGTAATTAGCGGTGCATCCCACTATGTTCCAAGAGCCACACTGCAAGCAATAATCGTCATCATGTCCATCCCAACATGAATAGAAATGGACTTAGCACCATTCCTTCGGAGCCCAGATACCACCCCATACATGTCCAATACCATAGCTACACCCTCTATTACCGCAGTATCACCCTTTGTGTCATCATCATACTGCAATAATGGTATCGATATGTCCTCGGTTCTGTGACCACCGTAGAATTGACCTGTGGCCGCCCGAGAGACCATCCTAGATATTGCCTTCACAAAATCGCAATGATTAAAAGGGCCAAAGGACAACCATGTCGCATCTCTATCTTTTGCAAAAAAGCTCCCAACTTGCCTACCATTCACCGGAATCGAAGTACGGGGTTGTTGTAACAAACATCTTCATTAAAGGAACCCAAGCATCGGTAAAATCCTCAGTGGAAAAGGGAAGCCCGTACAAAACACAGTCATACGCCTTGGAAAAATCCGCATTCCAGAGCTTCCCCCTTTCCGTTACCTCCAATTATCAACAATCTGAGAAGCCATCACTACCCAATCTATCATATTCTGGCTTGGGATGAATGCCGTTTGTGAGGGAGCAACGATAGAATCAAGAATAACATGCAACCGATTGGCCAAGACCTTCGCCACAATGATTATGGGGCATTAGACAATGCAATGAGGCTTAGGTCCTCCACATGTTGAACAACATCATTTTTAGGTAGAATGACATCTTTGTGCCGTGGTTTTGTTTTTTGACCATCAACAACACCAACATACTTCCGTCCCATGTCTCATCCAAATCCTACATGTTCATTGTCCAAACTAGGATTCATGATCTTCCCTCCTCAAAGTGAATGTGATGGTACATGCAACCATTCTAGCAACAATGACAAAAACAAATTAAAATGTATGAAATTGAAATGAGATGACAAAAGTTCACTCGCATTATCACTCACATCATTCAAGATATAAGTCTATCCTAACCAAGTGTTGATCTAATGAATATCGTTCATCTATACATGCCGGATATGACACAAGAATGATGGATATATGTACAATATCAAGTTATCAGCAACACTATAAGCAACATTTAAGCACAGTTCTAGATTTAAGATCTCAATTATCACTATTTACATATTAACGGTTGAGAAAATGAAGAACTAGAATGTTTAATCGTACATCTTACAAAATATTGAGAGTAGAGAATGCATACAATTAAAATCAACGAGGCAAAGAAGCTCCAAGATCTCTAAAATCGCCAAAATGCTTACTGGATGGATTGAAAGCAGCTCACTCGAATGGCTGTGTGCGAAATGGGGTTAAGTTGACCCTATTTACATTAAAGAAGGAAGGGAATCTTACTGTTGATGATATATCTCCGACGTGGCATATATCGTTGACATGTCAATGATATATCGCCAGCATCTGAGAAAAAGATAACATGCCTCTTTTGCTATCGCCTATCTGGTAGCAACATATTGACGATATATCGTCAGTATGTCATGATATTTAAGGCTATGCTTGTAAAGAGGTTTTGTATTTGTTGTTTGATAGTTTACAATGCTAATGACATTGTCGTAAAAGCTGTTCGACCCGGACTAGTCGGTCCGACTTGTTGACTCGACGGGGTAGCCGACTGATCATTGAGTAATCAATCAATAGTCTTTTGGTCGATTTCTTTGCCCTATAATTGGCCTGTTTTTGCTTAGAGATAGCATAATTTTTTTATTCTTTGTTTTTTTTGAAAAAAACTTATTCTAATATGCTTAATGTTTTATTTTATTCAGTTCTTTTATTTCATTATGATAGTACAGTACATGCAATCATGTAAATATAGAAGAATGTATGTATAACAAATATTTTATACATTAAAATAAAAAATCAAAACCAATGCCTTAAATTTCGATTTCTATTACCATATTGATGACTAATGCCTTAAATGTCGATTTCTATTACCATATTGATGACTGTTCGAAATGAAATGTCGGTCGTAATTCAATGGAATTTCGGTTAAAATTTTGATAACTTGGTCACCAAATCTTCTATCGGCAACCTTAAAGGCAAAAATTTCGGTCATTTTAGTCGAATTTCGATCACATGTAGAAATAGAAATTTGATCGATTTTCGACGAAATTTGATGCCATGTTTAAAATTGATTAAAGTCCATCTAAATCTGATTAGTCGCATGACTACTGATCAATACTAGACAGTGACCCGACTGGCTGAATATCGACTACTGATATATGCAAACTTGCTAATGGTAGGCTACCATTTCTTAGTTGCCCACATTATTTTTCTTAGATTGCACTTGCATTTAAGCTTAGGTATAAGATTATGCTCAATAATAGTTTTTGTAGTGGGTGTTTATTCGTAGGCATTTGTAATCTTAGGTATACACTATGTCCCCTTTGACTTTCCCCTTCACATTTTAACCTTTGTAATTTTTCTAACTATTGCACGACTCATTAGGTTAACTTCTATATGAAATCATCAGCCTAATGGATGGCATGCCTTTGCATGAACCTCATACTTTTTATTTAGTTTATCAAGCATGCATCATGCCTCGCCCTCCTCTCACCCAATATATATATATGTATGTATATATAACACATGATGCGTGGAGGTGTGGAGATGTGGAGATCCAAAGCTACGCCCGAGCCTAGATTGGGTCACATGTCTCTGGCACATGAAGGGTCATTTCACACCACAAGACTGAGCATTTTGGTTTTTTCTTTTTATATCTATTGCGTGATGTAACAGTTTTGCAAAAAAATGTATATATCTCTATGGTGATGATGGTGGCGATGACGACACTGATGGTGGTGTAAACATTTTACAATGTGTGCATGTTTCAATCAAAAGGCTGTAGGTATTCATGCTTGTTTCACATGATCAATAATCCACATGTCATGCACTTTACCGTGTCGTTGCTTTTGACTAGATGGATGGGGATAGGAATGGTCATCATCGACGTGGATGGGTCAGAAAGATATGCATTACTTTGGATGAGAGTGAGTGTGGCTTCAATCATATATTGTTGTTCCTCATGATAGAAATGGGAAGACCAACAATGATTTCATTGTTGGCATGGCTATAAGGAGGATGGACCGCCATTGCCAGTGGGGTGGTGGGGCACGAAGAGAACGAGGAGAGTGAAGTTGATTGGGAATGATGCCGAGGGAAGGCCATAGTCGATCGATGATGACTTCTAGTGGGAGGGTAGAGTGTAGTTGAAGCTTGTATAGGATGATCTGATATAACAGTTGTTGTCGGATACATGGAGTGAAAAGGAGTGGGGGGGGGGCGAAAAGGAAGGGTTTCCATATAGGGAAGCGTTGTTGTAGGATGGAAATAAGAGGTCAATTATAAACTTTTAATTTCTGAATTTAATATAGTCGATATTCTCCATTTCACCATCTCATAAAGGCAATGATCTCTCTCTCTCTCTCTCTCTCTCTTTCTCTATATATATATATGGGTTAAATGGGGTTATGTCTAGGGGGAGCCAACTTGGCTACCCCACCCTTATTTTTCTTATTTCTTACATTTTTTATGAAAAGACCGAGGGAGATTTAGATCACTATATGCCACCTTGTTCACATTCAAATTTCATCTCGATTTGAGATTCCTATCACATCCGTCATGCCTATCAAAATTTAACGATCTTAGAATTGCTGAAATCGATCCCTTATAGATGGATGGGTTAGGAACTTCTATTTTTCATGAAATTTGAAGGACAATATGTTGTCTTCTACTAGTGGACTAAATCCCCCCAAATGATTTCAGAAAATACCACAAAAAATAAGAAAAATAAAGGTGGGGCTAGCCAAGTTGGTTCCCCTTGGGTAGCCCCATTTAACCCTATATATAAATTGTAAATCACTTCATGATTGTCGCGGCATCTTCCTTTCTCAATCTCCACGCTCTCATCCATCTCTTCCCGTTCTTTTATCCCCTCCTTTCTTGGCCCTCTCCCTTTTCCTTGCTTCTTCATCACCCCCACTCTCATCTCCTTTAAATCATCTCCCTCTTTCTCTTATTGTAACTTTCTCTACGCTTACGTTCCACATCCTCTTATCCTCTGAATCTCCCATTTTGCGCTTCCTTCTCCACTTTTTCTTCCCCCTTCTCAACCACCCTCTCTTTGCCTATGCCTCCTTCCTTTTCATCCACCCTCCTATCGCTCCTCTGCCCAAGTTTCTTCTGTTTTGTGCATCTAAGAGGAGTTTTCTTGTGTGTGGTGTGTGTGTGTGTGGAGGGGGGGAAGGGGGGGTGGATGGGGGGAGCTGACATGACAGTGAAGTAATGACTACTGCTTCCATTCTACCTTGAAGCAGATGTTCAACCTAAGATGCAACATGTTGAATGGCAGGGAGGGAATCACCATCGAGGAAGTAAGTCGTGCTGCTAATATGATGCAGAAGGGAATGGGTGTGTAAGAGTTGTGAAGAAAGGGAGATGAAATTGGCTGTGGGGTTCATGATGAATGTTGGGATCTGCAAAGACAGCAAATGATGATGAGAGGATGACATGGAGGACTTGTGCATAGTGTGAGGTGAACAGTGACTATGGGGCAGAGATGATTAGGGAATGAATAGGGTTGGTGTCTAGAGTCGGATAACTCGATAATGAAGAGGAGGATGAAGTGTGTATTAGCTCTTCGATCACGTCATCAGCCATCGATAAATTAACTTAAAATCGACTGGCCTCGGATGATAAATGTAACTGCACGGGATAGGATATAGAAATAAGCAAGATTATGACAGTTAAACTGTAAAAATGAATTTTATAGGGGCAAGACTATGTTATGCATAAAATTACCGGACATACATGTTAATAATCCCTATGAAATTATTCAAAGTCCTGAACTGCTTCTCATTTAACTTCTCACGTCCCCAATTTTATGCCTAGTAAAGGATGGCCTATCATTAATGACTCTCTCTCTTTGACTACCTTCAACTGAAATGCTCATTTTGGTTGTATTTTTCCGCACTTGATTCTTGTTTTATTCCATGTAATGGTTGTCTTTGGTGCTCGTTGCCTATGCAGCAAAGACTTCATTCCTGTCAGTGGATGCATTGGAGAAAATGATGGAAGATCCAACCGTGCAAAAGATGGTCTATCCGTAAGCAAGCTGTTAAATATTTATTAGAATATCTATTTTTAATGGCACATTTGAAGGATGTCATGTACTTTTATATAAGGAGAATGCTTCTCTGGTAGATAAGATGCTAGATCTATAATGTTTTCTAGTGATTGCATGGCACATACGTTCCACTTCTTTTCGAAAATTAAACAGTGGTAAGTTGCTTGGCACATTTGCTTTTATGCCTTGTCCTGGTCGTTACTTTTAGTGATCGTGGATTGTAAGAATCTCTGGTTGAGTTTCTGCAATAAAGTTGTGTTATCTCTGGAAGTTCAGTTGTATTTGCTGGCAATAATGGGGACGAGTCATTTAAAATTGCAAAAACAGTGTCAATAATTTCGACCAAATGTCTTTTTTTGAAAGTATAAGTGAAACATGGATATCTAGAACTCATGTAATATCTGTAGTTAGTTGTTAACGTATACAATAATAGTAGTATATGTACCTTTCTCTATTTTGTTTTTCTTCATATTATGCTTTGTGTAATTTACCCATAGGCTACTCTCCTATATAAGAGAGCCTAGGGTTCGTGGAATATTCAAGTTATTCATTTTTTCCCAACATGGTATCAGAGCGACGGTCCTAGACCGGAGTTCTCGAAACCCTAACCCTAACCCACCCCACCCGCCGACCTCTTCTTCTTCTCCCATCTCGATTGGCGCCGCCTCCACGCCGCCGCCTCACGCGCGGCTGTGCTGCCGCACGCGCACCTCTTCTTTCGCGTGTGCTGCCCCTGCGCCGTCTCTCTAGCGCCTGTGCGCCTCCACCATCTAGCGCCTGTGCGCCTCTCCAGTGCACATACCGCCTACAGCGCCAGCGCACATAGCGCACATCATCAGCCAGCGCCTCTCCTGTGCATCATCGGCCAGCGCCAACGCACATAGCGCACAAGCCCGCACCTCCTGTGCGCCTGCAGCGCATATAGCGCACATAGCGCACATAGCGCACGTAGCTCCTGTGTGCAACCTTGTGCAGATCGCCTCCAGCATAGCATATAGCGCATAGCGCCTGTGCATAGCCCTTTGTGCACCCCCGTGTGCCGCCCTGTGCACAATGCGCAGCCTCGTGCGCGTGCCCATCAGAGCGTGACTCTTGTGCGCGTGAAGACAGTAGCACGCACATCTTCATGGGTTTAGTTGCTTGAGGTCTACACGTGCAACTAAACCCGTCTATGTCAGTGTAGACAAATCACAGATTGGTTTGTCAGTTGTTCCAGTCTTCAGTATCCAGTATGTCAGAAAGCAAGGCATATATCCCATCGATTGGCGCATTCCGTGGTCCAGTGCCTATTGTAAAGATGGGTGGTACTAATTATGAACTGTGGGCAATGCAGTTCATGAGCATGATGAAGTCTACGGGTAAGAAGCACATTCTTACCGAACCAGAGCCTGCTGAGAAGACTGGAACCAATGCCTCTTGGGAGGCTGATGACGCATACGCCAAAGTTTGGCTATCTGGCACGTTGGCAATTGAGATTGCCAATGACATTCTCCAGCAACCCACAGCGAAGGATATGTGGGACATTCTGGCGGCTACATATTCCCAGGCAAAGAACGAGACAAAAATTATGCAACTCCAGCATGATATCTTCACCATCAAGCAGAATGGTCACCCTCTACATTCTCTCTATACATCACTGA
The DNA here is from genome assembly GCA_037367405.1 of Ottelia alismoides. Classification (NCBI taxonomy): domain Eukaryota; kingdom Viridiplantae; phylum Streptophyta; class Magnoliopsida; order Alismatales; family Hydrocharitaceae; genus Ottelia; species Ottelia alismoides. Next base: position 308,826 of record JAZKJV010009625.1, on the reverse strand, counting down.
GAGGGATGTTCGAGAAGCTATATAGCTTCATGCCCTTGACAACCACGCCAGAACAGCAGAAGACATATAGGAACGCTACTATGGTGGGAGTGTTCCTAGTTGCACTTGATCCTGAGTACGAGACAGCACGATCACAGATTTTGGCCGACTCTACAATTCCTCCAATGGAGGAACCATAGACTGAGTCGGATTACAGTTCCCTCAATTGCTGCAAGTCAGAATTCTTCAGCCATGGCAGCAACCAGAGGTCGTGGTTCTCATTACCAGGGCCGTGGACGTGGACCCCGTGGGAGGAGTGGCCGCACTAGGCCAACATGCACCTACTGCCATCGAGTTGGACATAATGAAGATACATGCTATTCAAAGCATGGATTTCCTGCATCCGCACGAGCTGCTGAGCAGATAGAGCCCCCATCTGCTGCTACCTTGGATCAACGATTTGATTATCTCGTTGCCCGTCTGAGGGGCATTATCCCACCATCTGGTCCAGCACCGACTATTAAGAGTCATTCTGATGCTGCTGCTTCTGCCTCCACGTCTACCAGTGCTTCAGGTAGTATACTTGCACTTCACAGTAGTAGTTCTGATACATTGCCATGGATTATGGACTCAGGCGCTACACATCACCTATGTGGCGACCAGAGTCTACTTACAGGGTACACCCAGATCCCTCCAGGACGAACAATAGACATTGCAAATGGCACACATTCCCCCATCACTGGTCAGGGGGAGATTAGACTGACATCGTCTATGCAGCTCAAGAATGTGCTACATGCACCCGATTTTTCAATGAATCTATTGTCAATTAGTCAGATTACGAAGGATCTCCATTGTCGGGCAATTTTTGATTCATCTTCTTTGATTTTTCAGGACATCCATACGGGCAACGTGATTTGTCGTGGCTATGAGCAAGGAGGCCTCTACCGCCTGAATCAGATCCCATTTGCTGGAACCACATCCTCTTCTTCTGGCCAAGAATCTCTTTTACTGTGGCATCTGCGTTTTGGTCATTTACCGCTTCAGAAGTTGCGTCGGGTATTGCCTTATAGTCTTCCTCACACATCTGTTCAGTGTGAGGCATGTCAGTTGGGAAAGCATCACAGGTCGTCCTTTCCCAGTCGTCCTGGTCGAAGTAGTACCTCCAAGTTTGAGTTATTTCATGTTGATGTCTGGGGTCCGAGTCGTGTACCTGATCATCAGGGACACAGATTTTCTATTGTATTTGTGGATGATTTCTCTAGAGTGTCATGGGTATTTCTGATGAAAAATAAATCTGAAGCCGGAAATATAATTATCCATTTTCTGAATGAAATACAAAATGTTTTTTCTACATCTGTGAAAATTGTGAGAAGTGACAATGCTTTAGAATTGTGCACTAACTTTCTTGCCAATTACTACTCATCAAAAGGAATTATTCACCAAACATCTTGTGCTCATACATCTCAACAGAATGGGATTGCTGAAAGAAAACACCGTCACCTTCTTGATGTCACTAGATCTATACTTATACAGAGTCATGTTCCATATTCCTACTGAGGTGATGCAGTTCTTACTGCATGCTACCTAATTAATCGTATGCCTTCGTCTGTCTTGAATGAACAGATTCCATTCTCACTTATTTATCCTGACAAGGATCTGTTCACTCTCACTCCTCGTGTATTTGGGTCGGTTGCGTTTGTCCATCAGTTGTCGCCGGGTACTGACAAGCTCTCTCCTAGGGCTGTCAAGTGTGTCTTTGTTGGGTACTCCAGAACTCAAAAAGGGTACAAGTGTTTTGATCCTTTGCGTCGGCGGTATATGATTAGTGCAGATGTTACATTTTTTGAATTTATTATGTATTTTTCAGCATCTGGAGACAACCAGCTTCCACCTATACCACCTGATGCCATATACATGACACCACTACCACCTCAGATGCCATCATCACCACCACCACCACCACCACCACAACAGCCTATCTCACCGTTTCTGTTGCATTATACCCGCAGGCTTCCTCCACCAGCTCATGGTCATGATTCGTCCACTAGCCCGCCTATGGTATGTAATGAGAATATTAATGTTGATGGATCTGACGACATTTCTGAGCAGGATGTGTTGCAGGTGCCAGATGAGCCTACAACTGATTTGGATATTCCAATTGCTTTACGTTAGTCGATGAGGAGTTGTGCCAAATATCCATTATCAGCTTCTGTATCTTTTGAGCGGCTATCTGGAGATTTCAGGACGTTTGCTATGGCACTTTCTGTTATAAAATATGAAGAATGCGGAAGCGATTGATAAACAGAGCATAAGAACAAGAAACATAAGCATGGAAACACCATGATTTTACGTGGAACCCTACTCCAGAAGGAGCGGGATGAAACCACAGGAGAAGCCCTCAAAGGGGCGTGTTTTTCATTGAACTTTCTCAATGAGTACAGGAGGTCTGGGGCTCCTTATATAGCCTTCCCAGAGCCTCCAAGTCCCACCCACAAGCGGCATGGGACTAAACACTGGATGGGGTAAATGGATCTTCTCCAGGATCCATTTACCCTGCTACAACATAAAGGGCGCACAACCAAATACTCTAACACTCCCCCTCAAGCTGGAGCATGCAATGCTCAGCTTGGACAGACAGAAATAAACTCAACTCAACTCTACAGGACACTACGGACAATATCAACCCAACGCGCACATGCTGCAGTCGAGGACGTTGCTTCTCATTCCGTGCAGGTGAGGAGGACGAACGGGCTGGAGTGTGAGTCAACTGAAGACTCGTAACCTGACCATCGAGTCTGAACTTGCGCCTGAAGTCTCCTCGTCGGAGAACTGGGTCTCTCCCATCTGGCTCAGAGAATGGTGCACTGCTCTGGTGTACCTATGATACCACATGAAAACCCTTGCCAACATATGGCATAAGGAATGGTCCTCTACTCTGGAGTCCCTATGGCTCACATGAAAACTCTGCCCTGACAACTAGAAGAATGATGGGGACCTCGAAACAAACGATGGCAACTTATGCTCATCTGACAATGACCGCACACTCGTGCGTGTCTGAAACTGGACTCGGAAGACAATCGTCGAGTCTGAAACTGGATCTGAACTGTAGAGTCTGGAATCTGATCGGTCTGGAAATATAAATCCGCATCTGGTATACAAAACCTGTGACTCTACATATATACTCCCCCTTTCTCCCATACTTGTCGGAAATTGGAATCGACCAAGTTGGGAGAAGACAAGACAAATAGGGGTAAACATGAAAATTCTTAACAATTTCTTGCGGCTTTTCCAATTTTTTTTTAAGCCGTCATTTTTTTTTCAATTTTTTTTCAAATATTTTTCGCACGGCTTTTCTTTGTGCGTGCCTTTTTTTTTCAACGTTTCTTTTTTTTTGCTTCTTCTTTTTATTTTTAAAGTCATGGCCCACTTGAGCCCTCAAAATAACCCTCCCTTTTTTGTGTCGCAGCTCCCCCTGGGCTCTTTAAACAAATAACCCTAAAATAAATATTATTTTTTTTAACCTTGCGGGCTGCTCATTAGGGTTCCCAACGATTGGGAACCCCTTTTCCCTGCGCCGATCCTCCTGTTGGGGTTCCGCTTCATGCGCGCCGCCCCGAAGTTGGAGATGGAGTGCGCGTCTCTACGCGCGCTAGAGAGCAGTCGTGCGCAGGGGCTTGGGAGGAATGGATCTTCATCGGGAGTACTGTTCTGGAGGACGAGGCTTGTGCGCGCCCTGGGGCCTGGAACCGAGGGAGGAGAGCGCCGTTGGGGATGCGCGCGATGCGTCCTTGAGGAGGACTGCCGCATCCACGATGAAGGCCATCGCCGCTGCCTGGAATTTCTGGAGGAGTCGCCGCCTAATGCAAGGAGGGGCTTCTTTGGCGCCGCCTAAGATTTGCGAGCGCCAGGGGCTCGAGAGCGACTTTGCTCCGCCTGGTTCTTCGTGGCAGTCAGGAGACCAGCCAAGAGATGCCTGGATATGCCTGCGCGCAAGGAGATGCGCCTGGATCCAGAGAGGTGCCTCGCGTGGATCGCCTGGGGTCTGTGTGCCGATCTGGAGTCGTGCGTACAACCTGAAGTTGATGGTGCTGGTGCGCGTGGTTGCTGGTGCTGCGAGCAAGCCTGGGATTAGGGCTCGCATGCCTTGGTTGCTGCTTGGCGATGCGCCTCTGCTTGGCGATCCTGAAAGATGGCGCAATAAGGCCTGGAGCCGCCTGGATGCAGCCTGGGAATAAGGTTTCAAAGCAAACCCTACATGATCCGGAGAAGAAGGTGCACGGTCTGGGAATCTGGATTGCACAACAGAAATGAACGCTGGAAGATTTCTAGGGTTTTATCTAAACCCTAGATTTTGAACAATGAACACCATATTCTCCAACTAATGAATCTTCACGAACATAGAACCTCAAAAATTGAATCTCGAAAAATAAAAGAGCTGAAATCCTCGAGAACCGACCCGCTCTGATACCATGTTATAAAATATGAAGAATGCGGAAGCGATTGATAAACAGAGCATAAGAACAAGAAACATAAGCATGGAAACACCATGATTTTACGTGGAACCCTACTCCAGAAGGAGCGGGATGAAACCACGGGAGAAGCCCTCAAAGGGGCGTGTTTTTCATTGAACTTTCTCAATGAGTACAGGAGGTCTGGGGCTCCTTATATAGCCTTCCCAGAGCCTCCAAGTCCCACCCACAAGCGGTATGGGACTAAACACTGGATGGGGTAAATGGATCTTCTCCAGGATCCATTTACCCTGCTACAACATAAAGGGCGCACAACCAAATACTCTAACACTTTCAACCATAGATATTCCACGGAATCATCTTGAGGCTCTGCAGGATAGTAGATGGCGGCTTGCAATGGAAGAAGAAATGGCCGCACTTCAGTCCAGAGGAACTTGGACTTTGGTTTCTATACCTCTAGATGTGAACCCAGTGAGCTGCAAGTGGGTGTTCACAGTGAAGCAAAATGCGGATGGCTCTATTGACAGGTACAAGGCACGTCTGGTGGCACGTGGCTTCACACAAACATATGGGGTGGATTATCTTGACACATTCTCGCCTGTGGCACGTCATTCCACCCTAAGGATCTTGTTGTCAGTTGCAGTTGCTCGAGACTGGCCGCTCCATCAGTTGGACGTGAAGAATGCATTTCTATATGGAGATTTGCAGGAAGAGGTGTATATGCAACAACCACCTGGTTTTGCTGTTGAGGGGGAGTGCTCCAAGGTATGCAGGTTGCATAAGGCTATCTATGGCCTGAAGCAGATCCCCAGAGCATGGTTTCAGAAGCTCTCGGATCTCTTCGAGAAACAAGGATACAAACGCTCCAATGCTGATCATTCCTTGTTTGTTTAGAAAACAATGAGAGGTATCATTGTCATTATGGTTTATGTTGATGATATCTTGATTACAGGAGATGATGAGCAGGGCATAAGGCAGGCGAAAGAAATGCTGGGTAGTGAGTTTGTCACTAAGGATCTTGGGGTCCTTAAATACTTTCTGGGGCTTGAATTTGCCAGAAATTCCTATGGACTAGTCATGTCACAAAGGAAATATGTTACAGATCTGTTGAGTGAAACAAGTATGCTTGAGTGTCGACCTGCTACGACACCAATGGACCCCAGCATGAAGCTTTATGAAGATAACACAAAGGAGGTGGACAGGAGAAGATATAGAGAACTGGTAGGTAAACTGTTGTATGTCACGATCACTAGACCAGATATATTATTTGCAGTGAGCCGTGTGAGCCAGTTCATGGAGCAACCACGCCAGGTGCATATGGATGCAATACATATGATACTTAGATATCTCAAATCTTCTCCAGGTGCAGGTCTGCTATTCAAGAAAGGAAAGGGGATTTCTATCTCAGCATGTGCAGATGCAGACTATGCAGGATGTCCCAAGGATAGGAAGTCCACCTCAGGGTATGCTGTCTATGTTGGAGATGCCCTAGTCTCATGGAGGAGTAAGAAACAAACTGTGGTAGCTAGATCGAGTGCTGAATCCGAATATAGGGCTATGGCCCAGGCTACTACAGAGATGATGTGGGTGAAAGCTGTGCTTACAGATCTATGTTTAGATGTACCACTTCCTATGAACTTGGAATGTGATAATCAGGCTGCTTTGTTTATTGCAAACAATCCTGCATTCCATGAGCGGACCAAGCATATTGAGGTGGATTGCCACTTCATACGTGATATGATTCAGAAAGGATTCATTGCTACATCTCATGTTACTTCAGAGAATCAGACTGCAGACATATTTACCAAGGCATTGCTACGATGTCCATTTCAGAAGTGTGCTTCCAAGCTGAGCATGATTGATATCTATGCTCCATCTTGAGGGGGAGTGTTAACGTATACAATAATAGTAGTATATGTACCTTTCTCTATTTTGTTTTTCTTCATAGTATGCTTTGTGTAATTTACCCATAGGCTACTCTCCTATATAAGAGAGCCTAGGGTTCGTGGAATAAACAAGTTATTCATTTTTTCTCAACAGTAGTTAAATTCATTTACCTCATATGGCACTTTTGGGTAGAAATATGGTGACCTGCGCTGTAAAGTTGATTCACTTTTGCTGGAAATTGCCTGCTATGCAGTAGTATTTTTTTTTGCTGTATGTTCTACTTCCTTCCACTTTGGTCTCATTTTGCCATATTTTTTTGTCTGTTGTGGAATTACTTATTATAGCATGGATTTAAAGAACAAGAAGAAAAAATATATTTACATGGGATAGGAATGGTATGAAACCATGGGAGAAGTGCCATGGAGGGTTGCATTTTTCGTTAATGATTACGAGATGTGCGGGGGTTTTTATATAGACCTACCAATACCGCCATGTTCTACTTCTAACCAATTTGGGACTAGACACATCTCACACAAATAGCCTTAGTTCAAGTTTCTCTCAACACCCCCTCATTCTGGAGCATAGAATGGGCTTCTTGGACATGGCGGCACTTAATCCTTAAGTCGAGTGCCATCTCTCACATAAACTCTCTATCTCGAAGTTGTATTTTCTTAAGCTTGTGATCCGGGAAGTCTACACATGGCTCTGTCTCTCCATCAAAGACCTTTATAAGTATTTCCATTGTATGAAGATCTGAACAGTTAGTTTCCATCATGAAACCTTTATAATGGGTCCTCACAGGAGAGCTTGAACTGAGCCACTTTTATATACCGACTCAGAGAATGGAGTATCAACTCTAATTATGGAGTCCCTATGGATATCTCCATATCAAGCTTCTACTATGGGTATTTGACATACATGGTTCACATTAAAACTCCGAGACAAAACACATGAGTATGGAGACCTTTCAAGAAACAATCTTATGTGGTCTTACCGACAGTTGGTATGAATATTTAAGTTCACCAACACCCCCTATTTCCTATATCCATGCAGGAGATGCAAATGACATCAAATTTAATCCTTTTTTTCGTCACATTCTCTTTTTATAATTAATAATCCCTCTTTGAACTATCTCCTTATTTTCATCTCAAATTTTTAACCTGCTTTCTTTGCTTTTATATTTTTGTAGAAACTTTGTTCGTTTCCCTTTATTTTCTTAAAACTGGTATGGGTAGTTGATCCCACTCCTGGGTTTTTGGGAGAGCTTGTTAGGGTCTGTTGCTGGAACTGGAAGGGGTTTGAGGGAGGTGGGGGAGAGGAAGGGTGGGTCTCTAGGTCATTGGTTTTCTTCATCTCATTGTCATTCCGCTGCGACTTGGTTTAACACTTTGGTAGGAGGTGTAGCGCTGCCAGTGCCACTGAGGGTTGCTCTTCCTGCTGCTGCACCAACAGGGGGTTCTTAACCCATATATTAAGGTTTTATACCACTTCCGATAAGCTTTGGGCTGCCATATTCACGGCCTAGGGTTTCAGAGTTGCGACCTCTGCCGCCTGGGCGTTCTAGGCCTACGCCTGGAGGTCCCAGGTCTTTGTGCATGCCTGTTTGGTCTCCGCCTGGCCGTCGGGACCATCTAGACCTCCTCCCAAGCCTGCTGGGACTGCGACTAGGTCTTCGAGGACTTCGGTTGGACCGCCTGTCCTTGTTGGGGTTGGTTTTGTGCAATGTGGGGAGGGCTTCACTGTTGTTGATGATTGGGAGGTGGTGTGCCATCATCGGTCTTGGAAGAGTGTTTAGGCACATCTTCTTGCCAACGTTCGCTCCCTCATAGTCATCGGGACTGCAAGATTCGATGGTGTGGCAGCCACATGAGGGACCCACTTTGAGATTCGAGGAGACTATGAAGGCCACTTGGCTATCAGATGGCCTTAATTTGGCATGTCTAATTGCATGGCTGGAGGGTGGTGACTTGATGGAGATGATCAGAAGGTGCCTTTAGGTTTTCTTTGTGGACTACTTTTTGAGGGATGTTATGCCCTTGGAGTCTTTATTTACATGTGTGGATGGTCTCTCTGCCTCGTAGGGAAAGGACTTTGTCGGCGACAAAAGTTCTGGTCTTGGGGATTGTGTAGAGAAGGCCTCAATTTTGAGACATGGGCTCTTGCTCTCCAAGTGAATAGGAGCTTATGCGTTTCTGGTATTCTATTCACTTTACGGAGGATTGACTATTTCAAAAGTGCGTTTTCTGGTGTTGCTGAGGTGGTGAAGATTGTACCGATGGGTCCAGCTCGAGGGTAGTATTAGTGCTGCGATCGTGATTAAGGGATGCACTATAGGTCAACTATTTGAGACTATGTATGTGATGGGACGTATCTCTTTTCATATGCTCCTGGAAGAGTGCATGTCCCCACCATCTCATAGTAGACTTCGTGTTCTTTAGAGTGATGAAAATCAAAAACGCGGAAGCGAATCAATAATCAGAACAAGAATCAAACATAAACATCTTGGATTTTACGTGGAACTCGACTACCCAAGGAGTGAGATGGAACCACGGGAGAAGGCTTCAAAGGACCGAATCTTGTGTTAAAATTTCTCAATTCGTATAGGGTATGTATGGATCCTTATATAGCCTCATACGCAAACCAATTCCCACAAATAGATGATGTGAAACTAAATATGAGTGGGGGTATTTGAATCTTGGTGAGATTAAATTGCCCAACTATTACATACTCCAACACTACCCACCTGAGAAAGATGCACCTTGCAACAAAAGAAAATATAAAACACATCTTTATACGATACATCTGAGAAAGACATGGATAGACATCCGCTCGAAGTAGTTGCTGCTGGTAGAAGACCTCGTACAAGGATGGGTCTGCGACGATCTTGTCATGCTTGTAGAAGAGTCGCCGCGACAACCACGTCGTGCATGGAGTAAAGTCGTTGGAGAAGAAGTCCAACACGAAGTAGAAGTCGGGGAAAGATATCCGGCACATAGTTGATGCTCGGTGAAGATGATTGATAGCATTAGTAGTCTGGAGTGTCGATCTGTAAGTCATGCACGAACAATAGAAGTATGAGACGATCCCAAGTAGAGAAGCCCATTTTGATGTCGAAGATAGACATCCGACGATCAGAGATAGATACCCGATGCAATGATCGTTCCCTATGCAGATCTCGAAATAGTGGATGGTTAGACACCTCTTGTTAAGCCTCTGCTATGCTTTAACCCTAGTTGGCCTCTCCCATTTTTTATGGGACCTAAAGTCAGCTTGCTTGTATAGGGGACCGAATGATCGGGGAAAGGCGTCAAATGTAGAGATTGCTTTTGTTGAGGAGCCACGAGGAAAAGATGTACTCAGTAGAAGTCCCGTCGATATATCCCAAGAAGGAAAATATGCCATGGTCACAATCCCCCTTTCTCCCATACTCGATGGAATAAGAATGTAGATCTCATGTTGGGAGATATAAAAAAACATTTATTTTTTATTTTTTTGTGTTCTTCCTATTTTTTGCATAAATCATTCTTCTTTTTTTTTTTATCTTTTTTTGGCTCTTTTTTTGCAAATAAACCATGCCACCTTTTTTTGAGATCGGTCTTTTTCTCCCTTTTTTTTTGCTTTTTTTTGAATGGCCTCTCCTTTATTTTGAATATGCAACAATGTAGGATACTTAAATAATTTCTGAATCCCATTTAGAATGAAGTACCTCGTTGGGTTCCCACAAGAGGAATGTAAATATCACTGTAGGGTTCGTCTTTGATGGGACCCCCTCTTCACCTTAAGGTTCAAAGACCTAAGCTGGTGAAGGGCGGTGCCCAAGATCTGCGTTGCCGCCATCGTTGGGAACAAGGGTATTGTGCACACTACTTGGGGATCAACTGTGCCGTTGCCAAGCTTCGGTGTGATTGCATGGAGATGAGGTTGGATCCCACGAGTCTCCAACTACTTGGAGAATAAGGTGGTACCGCCTGATACTTGAGAGGTCATTGCTGCTTGATGCTTGGAGGGACTTCTGTTGCCAGGCTTAAGCGATCTGGAGGGAGGTTGGGGGGGGGGGGGGGAGGTACGCGTGCCTAGTGTTGAGCGGCTCCAATTGGGGAAAGGGTGATGGAGATGGGGCATGGAGTCAAATGCTTCTCCCGCTTTTTTTAAGAACTGGGTCTGGAAGACATCATTGGAGGGAGGGATATGAAGGCTGTTGGTGCGACATGAACAATTGGAGAACCCTTCTTCTTCGTCATACACAAATATGATTTCATGATGAGATGCTTGGTTCCAGATCCTAAGGGGTGGTCCAGATTGTGCAATGTAGAGTCCAAGATGAATATGACCATGGACTCCAGTATCCACCGCGATCTTGAGGGCCCTGATCTTTTTGATGAAGGTTTGCAACATCATCAAAAATTGTTGATTGCGTGAAAATGCCTTAGAATTAGGGTCCCGGGAATCCTAATTTTTCTTGAACTTGATGATCGCCGAAACTTGTGCGGACGCGCAAGACAAACCTCTTGATATCTTCAGGATTTGAACAAGATCATGAAAACAAAATAAATTTTTAAAAAAGAAAATCTAAATCGATCCGTAGAATCGACTTGCTATGATGCCATGTTGAAATATAAACACGGAAGCAAACTCGATAGTTAAGAACAAGAAACAAACATAAACATCTTGGATTTTATGCGGAACCCTATTCTCTAAGGAGCAAGAGGTCATATCTTATGTATTAAATCTCTCAATTAGTATAGGGTGTGTGTGGCTTGTTATATTGCCCTACAAATAGAGAAAATCCCAGAAATAGTAGATGTGGGACTAAATATGAGTGGGGATTGGACCCTTTGTTCGGTACTCTGACTGCCTGAGGCGCTTGGTGCTTGGGAACCTTGGATTTCTGGAAGGGTTTGGAGGGGAGTGTGGCTCAGATTCTTTTAGCGCTACTAGCCAAGGTGACAGTTCTGTTTCCTGTGATAGTTTATCCCCTATGAGTGAGGTACTTGATCGTGTTCTCATGTGACTTGATTCCCCCCTCCTGGAATGGTGTCTAGCATTGATGCGAAGGTGAAGGAAGGTAGGAAGCGGGCATTTAGATCCAGAGGTCCGACGTGTCTTTCTCTCATCGTCTGCAAAAGAGACTAGTACATGATTTTTGTTTGCGGATGAGGTCGGATGCCTCTAGGGTCATGGCCTCTTAGAGCGAGAACTTTTGTTGTGGAGGTGGTTGGTGATGAGTCACCTTGGGTCGAGCTGGTAGGGGAGGCTTGCAGAATAATTGAGGATACATAAGGGTCTTTCATCCGAGAGAGTGCGCTAGACAAACGTGGCGTAGTTGCGAACTTTGTGGTGATAGTTTTTGCGGGAAGATCCCTTTTGTTGTCAAATGAGTATCATCTCCTGGAATGTCCGTGGTTTAGGATAGCTGGACAAGAGCATGACGGTTGGCCTACTTTTGGAGGTTTGGAAGGCGGACATTTTTTGCTTGCATGAGACGAAGTTTGTGGTTATGGACCATTTTTTGTGGTAAGAGGTGGTAAGGCCTCGCTTTTCTGAGTATTGTGCTATGCTATCTGTCAGTAATTCGGGTGGCATGTTGGTCAGCTGCAAGGTTGCAAAAGTCGGTAGTCGGTCGGTCGGATCATTGACTAAGGATTTATCGATAGTCGGGTGACTAATCTGATTTAGTTGGACTTCAATCGGCCTTGAATTTTTTGATTATTTTAAATATACAACTCATTTTTATTACATAGATTCTATACATTTTTATACTATCATAATGAAATAATAGAAGTAATTAAATTTAAATTAAACATTAAGCATATCATAATAAGTTTGCTTTTAACAAAGACAAACATAAAAAAACCAAGCAAAAATTAATCGACTAGTGTTCCTAGTTGGAATTAGTTGGTACTTGGCCGGCCACCCCACTAACTAGACTAGTTAGACCTACTAGTCGGGCCAGTCGAGTGACTTTTACAACACTGGTCAACTGGACCGCTGGAGTAGTGATATGATGGAGATGAAGGACTCTGTGTGTGACTCAGGTCTTATCTGTGGTACTTTGAAGGGCATCAAATGACATGCTGATGCTGGTTTCGATCGCCAATGGTCCCACAAGGGCCCATGTGTCGATTGATATGTGGGATGAGCTTTGGATAATGTGCACTTGTTTTGCTTATCTGATAAGGATATTGGCGGTGATCTCAATGCTACTCTTATTCGACAAACTATCCTAATGATATGGGTAGGATGGATGCTGGCTCCCCCTTGCTTGCTGCTTTTATGGAGGATTTGGCTATGGATGTGCTTGATGTCGTGAATCTGAAATATACCTGGAGGAGCAGCTCCTCTAGGCCATGCTTGGATTGTTTGCTTGGGTTGCTAGGGCTTTTGGAGAGTTTCCCTTTAGGCTTGGTGATGGCTTCTCGAGGTTACTCCCAGATCATACGCCGATTTGTTGGGGCTTAGGTGACGATCGGTTGGGCGGTCTGTTTTGATTTGAGCACTCCTGGATGCATGAGGTGGGTTTCAGGGATAGTGTCATATGGTGTTCCAATAGCAGGAGTGACCTTTTCGACATCTAAACATATGGTGGATGGGTATAGAGCTTTGCATTGTATGGTGACTCTGTTCAGGAGGGAGTGCCACACACTTAGAGGTCAACGAAGGGATTCAACGCAGGCAGAGGTGGTACGCCTTGACCGAGTGGAGGATTATAGCGAGTTGCAGGAGGAGAAAACACAATGATGCGAGCATAACCATATCCTTCTAGAAAAGGACAAGAAGAGGGAGATCGAATAGAAGCATCACTTGAAGGAATGGTGTAACATCCAGATCCGAATAACTCGAACCCGACCCGGTTAAGGGTTTACATGACCAATTAATATTCAATTAATATTGAATAGACTCAGATCGATCCATAGATCCCATGTCAAAATTTGTTCAGGTGAAATGACCAAAAGTCGATCGCATCGTAATACGTGCCATCAGAAAAAGCCACGATGGGAAATTTGAACCACAAAACAAATCGAGACCACCAGAAAATTTTATTCGACAAAATAAGACCAACGAAATCGATCGTTCGTCGATCGAAGGTTGTTTGATAATTTAAAATAACAAATTTAGTTGCAAGCCAATACCGTCTCTGGAAAATTTTGGAAATTCATATTTGATTCGAAATATATCAATATTATACTCATTTTGATCGTCATTCAGAGACGGTCAATACATCGTAATCCGACACTCGAGGTGTGAATGCGGACGACTTCGGTATTCTTAAATAAGAAAGGAGAGCGAAAGTTTTTAAAAAATATATATTTTTTTAAAACAGGACAACAACAACAACTGCTTACTTACTGTTATGTGCTTTCCATGTGGCCAAAACCCTCCACATGTCAACAACTTGGGCTCTTCTCTTAGGATCTGTTTGGTTGCTGGGTTGGGGTTGGTTGATGTAACCTGATGTGAATTGTAGCTGTTTGGGATTGTTATGAGGGTTAAAGAGGATTGGAATAAAGAATGTGATGTGATGTCACTAAGATTTGTGATGGAATCCCAACCCAAGAATAGAGAGGGGTAAATCGGGTTACCCCGAGGTATCCTGGTTACAAACGGACCCTTAGTTTATATAAACCCATACTTCTCCTTACAAAGCCCCCAAAATTCCCAATCTATGCACATCTGCTTCAAGGCTACAGCCCTTGCAACTCCCTACAGCTACTGCTGCTGCCCAAAGCTGCAGTTGGGGCTGCTGCCTTTGCTCAATCAGTTGTGCAGCAGCTGCTGCTGTTGGAAGATCTCCTGGAAATCCAAATCCAAGCAGCTGGAAGACCTCCTTGGAGCAGCTAACTGCTGCTCCCCTCTCCGATCAAGGTGTTGCTGCTCCATTTGAAGCCCCTTGTTGCTATTGAAGCCCTCTTGCTGCTCTCTTTTCCCAATTGAAGCACTGCATGCAAGCTTTATCTCCAAAATTGGAGACTTCATGGTACAATCATCCCTCCTTTTGCTGCATTTCATGCAAATTGAGACCCAAAATCAAACCTCTTATTCATGCACGTATTAAAGATCTAAAAATCTAGAAAACACCTCTTAAACAACGAGCTCCACCGGAAGTTCCCGTCAACATAACCATAAGCGTTCGTTCATTCTACTTTTAGTAACCTCCAAAGTCATCACCAGAAAATAGGTCATACACCTACTAAGCATGATGGTTGTCACAGGTTGATATTTTATAACCAGGATTGGTTACTCTGAACCATAGCATCAAGATTATGCTCAAGGATGCCAACATAACCACAATCATAATGATCACAAACATTGTCCTCAACGAAGTGTCCAGTCGCTACCATCAGAACACCTATGACCACATCAAACTTTCACTTACATCACAACTACATCAGGAACATTTATGGAATTACCCTCATAGCTGCCAACAAGTAGCCATCCCGTGAAACCAGCCTCACGCGGTTCGCTCCGCGCTAAGAGAGATGAGGCCCAAGCCTTCGCTCGGGCCGCATGACTCAACTCGCAACTTGTATCGGGCGGGCCTAATTGATGCCAACAGACCCACCCAGGGAACCGAAACTCAATATCCAACCACTTTAATGCCCCCACTAGGGTTACAAGCACGCGCTACTGTGCTCGGCATCCAACCACTGTAAATTCTTTTGGGGCCTCAGGGTTCCCGAACGAATTGGCATCTTCTTATGGCTATTCCGTCGTGGGCGTCTCTTAACTCGCAGCCGGTGTTCTGCTATTTTCCCTTCGGTTTCGCCTACCTGTGGTCTGTGCAATTTGGAGGACGAGACTCCTGACCACCTGTTCTTTCGTTGTGGGAAAACGTTTGGCATTTGGGCGGACTTGGATTGGCTCGACGTCTCGAGCTCCGCCTCCTTCTGCGCTTGCTTGGTTCGTTCTCGGGCGAGGAGTAGGAACGATATTCTCTCTTCTATTTCACGGCTATGGTGCATCTGGATTGCTAGGAATGAAGCCCTGTTTGCTGGTCAGCGATTCTACTCGGAAAACGTCCTCATCTCTGCTTCTCGTTTGGCCTGTGATTGGTCTGTTCCTTAGGGGGTCTTTGCTGTTTGGAGCTATCATATTGTGATACCTTCGGTGTTTTTTTTGGGTTTCTTCTTTCTCCTTCTCTTCTCTCCGTGTACTCGCTGTAAGTTTGTTTCTCAACTTTACTTTATTTTCAATAAATAATGGGGCGAGCACCAACGAGTGCGTCCCCCGTTTTTTTGAGCTTCAAAAAAAAAGTAGCCATCCCGTGATCCCAGCTCAAGAGGGCACAAAAAATGTTAGCATTTCCAACTTGTTGTAACAATCTGACTAACATTTAACAACAAGTAATTTTTCATATTAAGGGGAACTACTTGCATTGAAAGTTATAGAGCTTATAATGTGCCACATCTTCTACATGTACAGGTACAAGGTATTTTCCTTAGCAAGAAACAAGTACAACCCCTTTGCTTTGTGGTAATATATTGTCTTACATTTTGTCTAGTCTTGGAGAGGTTAGAATATGATACCAACCAAGATTATTCCCACCCATTGTATGGAATATGCACGGAAACTACCTAACTATGTATCTGTAATGCTGAACAAATATGGGGATGGAAAAATATATGCACAATAAGAAAAAGAGGAAAACATCTGTATCGCAAGGTTTTGATGGATATAGCCGAGAGGGGCAAGGAGTGGAAGAAAAGAGGGAGAGATGATGAAAAAATCCAAATAATATTTGCTCAAATCTGAAATATAACTCATGCATATTAACCCACACATAAACCACTTTATGTTGAAGGGATATGATTAAAAATATGGAAAATAAATCTTATGACTGATAAATGTATACAATTAAGTCATTTTTTAAGAGCATCAATTAGCCACTTACCCCATGACAAAAATTTAGAGATTTGGTGACAAATTAGCACAAAAGGTGTGACAAATTTAGATTTAGTTAACACATACTCTCATGACTAAATACGAAAGATTGGAATTTTGCAATTATAAAAGCTTGAATCAGAAGCTAATAATCAAGCTTCTAATTCCTAAAATGATAGCATTGGGGTATTCTCCTACAAGGGACTATCAATTTCGATCAATAATCATGCTACTGAAGTAAGAGTTAAATGAGGAAAGTTTGAAGTTTCTATATTAAATTGAACTTAGATCCAATGAATGGTTGATAATCTCATGATTTTGGAATTTATAACATATGATCACAAAGACTATCATCTTGATGAATTAATCCTTTAGGTATACTCTACTCACTACAGATTACTATTGTCAGAATTATTTTAAAAGACCTGCATTTGTAAAGTTAACCACATCAGAGATCGAGAGGGGATGATGAATCAAATCAGTGATGGCTGATAATTAAGAGTACAAGCTATGGTAACCCTTACACCTGACTGTGCGAGGATGCGGTGACCCTCAACTGGGTGCGCAGTCGCTTAGTGCGTAGATCTCGGATCCCAGTCTTTTCTCGATTTTTTCGCGAGCGCTCGCAGTTTTATGTCTCTCTAGGATCCACAAGTTTTCTTTTAGACCAGTTTCGTGACCCTTGTTCTTTAGGGTACCTAGGCTGGAGGGCTCTTGGTTTTGATTTTTCGAGCTCGTTTGCCTGTACCGGTCGGGCCGATTTTTCTTTTGTAGTGACTCTTCTGGGGATTCTGTCCCACCCGTCTTAGTGGCGTTGTTTTGGAGTAGACCTATACCTCTACTATACCGTACTTCCATTTAGAGTGCGAGAGGGAAGGGTCTCTTAGGAGACTTCCTTACCGCTTGAGTTTTGGTTACCGTTTCGCCAATAGGCTTGACGATAGCTATAGTTGAGTTGGTTACATTTGAGATTGGCTAGAATTGGGTCTGAGTAGGGTTACAATTGAACTTGGTAATAGTTGAGTTGATTATAGATTGAGATTGATTACAATTAAGTTGATTACAATTAAGTTGGTTACCGTTGAGTTGGTTACAATGGATCTTGATTAGAATTGAGTTGAATACATTGGAGCTTGATTACAATTGAGTTGGATATGGTTGAGCTTAGGTACAATTGAGCTTGGTTTCAATTAAGTTAGTTAATGTTTCGCTAGTAGGTCCTGGCAAAGAAAAAAGATCATATTATGAAATTCATCCTTGTCAGAATAAGAAATACTACCACGTATGTCATAAATGCTAGTGGACGTGTTGGGAACTTAGTAAGGATGCATTTTACCCCACCGCGTGCCTACGGAGGCACCCCAACCCTAAGGCTTCATTTAGGTCTTAGAATCATAGTGTGAGGTCATACTCAGACCAAGACCACAAACTATCCACCGAGCTTGTGAAATTTAACAAGAGAGGAATCAAAACACGAGACTCATCATCTACACTTACTATGATCTATCCACATGACTCATAAACATCGAAAGGAGATTTGAATCACCTCGATCATATTAATCATTAAATAATCAAGATATCTCGATCAACTCGATCATTATAAGCATTTAATAATGACAACAATCGGACCTGAGACTCATCTTCCGTATTACGAAGATCTATCAATTATGAATTATAATTAATAAAAAGGTGATAGCTTAAGTATGGATCATATAATCTATATATAAAAGTATTAAAATTGGGTAATTGAGGTAGGGTGAGTAAGACGGGGATTCACATATTGAACAACTTGAAAACCTGTTTCAATGCAAATAGCTCAGTAAATTTAATTGTCTATCTACTTGCTTTCTTTTGAAGCATGAAACGCTATATCGATATTGATATCATTTCGATATCGAATCGATACGATATTTCGACGATATATCAGTGACTTATCACCGAAATATCGCCCATATAGACTAACTTTTATTAAGACAATGTCTGAAAAGGAGGATATATCGCCATATCGATACCAATGTCGGTCTCATCTCGATATCGATATATCGGTGACATATCGTCGATATATCGCGATATTTACTTCCTTGTTTTAAAGTCACTAAATTTCTTATTATTTTTAATTGAATAAAATGTGCTTAATATTCGTTGACGTTTTGTTTTACCTAATGCATGGATTACAGGAAAAACACCTACATCGTGGTATTAAGAGAGCTGAACCTAAGCTTATACAGTTACTATTGTCAGGTACACATGTCATAATATTGTTCGGGATATTATAAATGCTTTTCTTTCTCTTCTGTTATAGTTTGGGATGCATGTACATAACACATTTTCTTTTACTACATGCAAATTTATGAAAATTATTGTAATATAAATTGGTGATATATTGTTGATTCTATAATTTATTAGTTAATACTGAATGTCATTCGAAACGTGAAAATTTTTCCCTAAATTGCAATAATCTAATGTGATCTCTAGCAAACATTATACTATGAGTGTTGTGTAAGCATGTATTGCAGATATGCGGGCGTCACAAAAGGTAGTTGGAACGGTGATACGAGAACATTGTTTTTCATATAGGGGCAAGTCTCTGTAGGTGGTACGACTTCATCCATTCGATTGATGTTGACAAAGAGGGGTTTGTAGGTGGCAGTCCTATTATTGAGGTGATAAGGCGCACTACACTGAACTTGGTCGACTTTTTCCTTAATGTGGTGCTAGATGGGTTGGAAGAAATGTTTTGCTTCCGACTGATTTGCAGTCTGAGGAGCTGTTGCAACCTTTCTTGCTTTCAAAGGTTAAGGATGTCACTTTTGATTTGAATGTGAATGGCTTTCCGAGATCGGACGTCTCCTCGATTTTCTTATTCTGGGAGTTTTGGGACTTGGTAGGCCAAGAGACGTTGGAAGTTGTTGGCAGGCCAGGGACTTAGTAGGCCAGGAGACTTGCTAGATGGGTTGGAAGAGATGTTTTGCTTCCCACTGATTTGTAGTCTTAGGAGCTGTTGCAACCTTTCTTGCTTTTAAAGGTTAAGGATGTCACTTTTGATTTGAATGTGAATGGCTTTTCGAGATCGGACATCTCTTCAATTTTCTTATTTAGGGAGTTTTGGGACTTGGTAGACCAGGAGACTTTGGAAGTAGTGGGGAAGATACGTATGATGAATAGTGGTTTTAAGTGGTTAAACATGTCATTATTGTTCCTTTTTCCTAATAAGGATGTGGTGAGGCGGGCGGAGGATTTATGCCCTATTGCATTATGAAATGTTATTTGTCTTTTTCTCCTTAGACTTTAGTGGGTCGCCCTTTCCTATTGGCGACCTGGATCTATTGACTTGGGTCAACTCTCCATTCCCCTTCTTCCGCACAAATAGACCGGCCACACACCATTCTTCTTTGATTTTTTTCACACGATCCATTGATCATTTGCTCTCAATTCCTTCGCAAATCTTATAGCCAAATAGTGAACAATTTGACATGAATAATATTTCGTTTCGCTTTGGTTCACGCGTTCCGCACTTTTAAAAAATTCACCATCACCTTGTCTATAAATATCATTCCAGATCATCCTTGCCAATCTGATCCGTTTCCCTTGTTGCTTTTAGTGTTCCTATCTCATAATGAGTCTGAATGCATATGTTTGTCACAAGATACAACCTCTTTGTGGCAACATGCTGCCATCGGCTCAATCACCATCAAATATTACAAACTCCGAAAAGGAATGACAGACAGAAAATATAGCACGAACCTAATCTCCATGCATAAAAAAATGGAGCCCAAAATTGACCCTCTCTGATCCCATGCGGGAATATAAAATATTGCGGATTCAAAGAACAAGAATACCACTTGGAATTATGTGGATTCATACTTCGGAAGAACTCGATGAAAGAACCATGAAGGCTGGACATTATGTTTCAAAATGATTACAAGGTGTGTGGGGTTTGGCTTGAAAACATACAAGGTATGCGGGGCTCTTTATATGGATCTGCCAACACTGCCGTGTCTCACTTCCAAACAATGTCTTATCAGATCCCACACAAATAGCTCAATTTTACATTTCTCTTGGTAAGTGAATTTTGGTTTCTTCTTCTGCCATCTTGGTTGTAATTGATGGCTGTTTTTTTCTGGCCCATTTTCCGGCAGCTACTTACCTGAAGAGATGAGAAACCCAACTACATTCAAATGTAAGACGAACAATCTATCTGTTTACCCTGCGTTTTTTTACTTGGCATATGCAGTCAGACATTGCAATTCTTATAATGTTGCAGGGATGCTGCAGAATCCTCAATATCGCCAGCAGTTACAAGAAATGCTGTAAGTGATAATAATTGGTGTCCATTCAATTTTCGAACAGCCACAGCTGATTATCCATCGCCAAGAAAAAAGTTGTTTTGGTAGTTAACTTGATTATTTTTGAAAATAACTGCATTATCGAGTTTAAATTTTTTGTTTTTATGTTTAAATAAAAAGGAGATGATTATAATGAAATTGGAATTTCACAAATTTTTTGTGCGTATATTCACTTTTCATTTGTAGCATCAATCTCAGAGAGAGTCCTCTTTGTTTACATGGTCTTTTATCATCGCTCCTAGTGGTTATGCCTTTTTGCAGAGATAACATGAGTGGTAACAAAGACTGGGACAAACAGATCGCAGATTCTCTAAAGAACTTTGATCTCAACAGCCCTGATGTGAAGCAACAATTCGGTAAGTTTTGTTGTTTCTCTTGGGGACCATTTTTTGTGAAATCTTTATACATAAGGTTAGTCTTAGTGGTTGGTTGATTTATGCATCATTCTTATTTTTTGCTTCTTTTTCTGAATGCAAAAATTCATTTTACTATTTTTATTGCTAGTTCTGGCAAATAAAGACAATGTGTTTTGTCCTTCATGTGCACTTGTATACATTTGCTTGAAGAAAAAAATAATAAAGAATGGCAAAGCCTTCTCCCACTTTTGAATAGGGTCAGCTACATGGATTCTTATCAAACCCAGGTTGAGAAGAAAGTAATGTGGTCAGAATTTTCTAAAAAGAAAAACTGCACTAATTTTGTGTGGAAAATGATCACAATATTGAAAACGCATGGAATCTTGTTAGGAATGTTATGATAGAGAAAGTTGATTGTACAAGGTGCATGTGTATGCGAGCAATTGACATAGAATTAACTTAATACCTATCTTATGAGCACACTTTTTATTATATTCAGATCTCATTGTAGAGTTTTCAGACATCCTTCAAGGAGGGTAGGGCATTGGATGTAGCTGCCATGTATTGACATGTGGAGGAGGGATAGACTAGTTGTGGTGATCTGAGTAATTTAGATGCAACACAATGATAGAATTTTGTGGGGTGAAAGGTGTTACTTCTATAATGATTTGCTTTTGTGTGGAAACTTGTGGGCTCTGTGGACCACAGTGGGCAGGGGGATGTTGACATCATATATATTGCTTTTGAGCATGCTTCTCTAAGTTTCCACCTTTTGTTAGTTTGTCAATGTAACAATCCCTTGACTTTTATGGATTTGACGTATCCGTTTGAAAATGCACGATCAAACTATAATTTAACATGTACGCATGTAGTTCATATGTATTTCATATATGGATATGTACATGTATTCCTCTGCCTAAAACATAATTACACTTGTTGGAGTATTTGTTATGTGCGTCACATGTATGAGAGATGGGTAAATGGATCTCTTCAGGATCCATTTACCCCATCCAGAGTTTAGTCCCACATCTACCAGTTTGGAGATCTGGAGACTCAGTAGGGGCTATATATAAACCCCCACACCCCTGTAGTCAGATGAGAAAGTTCAATGGACTATCAGCCCTATGAGGTATTCTCCCGTGGTTTCATCCCACTCCTTAGGGAGTAGGGTTCCACGTAAAAAAATCTTCTTGTTCTTCCATGTTTTATCTTTCTATTCTATGCTCTGTTTATCATTTTGCTTCCGTATTCTTTATTTTCTAATATGGTATCAGAGCAGGTTCGATTCTCGAAGATTTGTTCTTGAAGATTTATTTTGTTTTTTCGAGATTCGATTATGATGAAGATTATTACACGTGAGATTATTCAAGTTCATGCTAATGAATGAATTCTAGGGTTTACTGGAAGCCTAGTTCGCAATGCATGTCCAGTCCCAAATGCATCGACTCTCAAACACATGCGACCACCATCCTCTTCGTGCAGTTAAGATCCCCTCTGTGGTGTCTCCTGCACCAGGCCTTTGTGTAGCCTCAAGCTTTAGGCAACCAACTTCCCGCGCGTTTCATGGAGTCGCACCGGGTCTCCTGCACCAGGCCTCTGTGTACACTCCAGGTTGCTCCCCAGATCCGACTCCATGTCGCAACAATCTTGCTCAAACCACCATGTCCAGCGGCGGTTGTGGCTCTTACAACAAAAGATTTTCGGAGGAGTTGGACTCCTTCCTCGACCTTAGGCAAACCCCTAGCCCTCGCCCATCAATAGCTCTAGGCGGCTCCTCCTCTCGATCCCCTCGAGCGATGGCCGCCACCACGGTCAGCAAGTCCCAGATTTTTTTTCGCTTCGCAGATGTCAAGTTTAGCCTCGATTAATCGATTGCTCAATAATCCTCCGGTACCTCCCTGGGCATCAATGGTGTTTGCAAATGACCGCGAAGCATGCACTACTTTTGACTGTCGTCCTGGTCCTCCTAGCACCGGTGGAGATACAAGCTCTTGAAGGCTTGGACATTGTTAGT
This sequence comes from Ottelia alismoides, assembly GCA_037367405.1. NCBI lineage: Eukaryota > Viridiplantae > Streptophyta > Magnoliopsida > Alismatales > Hydrocharitaceae > Ottelia > Ottelia alismoides. The sequence goes on along the minus strand of JAZKJV010009625.1, from coordinate 285,896 downwards.
TGGTCAGGGTGCCACGAGATTCCGTGTAAATTTCATTGCTTCTGGTCAAGAATCGGGAGCAAAGGATATTGCAGACCAAGGCCGCAGATCGGGGATAAATGTTGCATTTGCATGTACGACTATTATAATCAAATGTGGGAGAAAGCATAATATACACTGGTTCCTTCGCACAGGCCTACTGCAACTTCGATCATGCTACTTGTCATACCTTTCATACAACCGATCAATCGTGTGATTTTCGTAAACGCCATTATACTATAAAGAGATGAGGAGAGGCATGTATATATAAACTTGTATGATCCTGTAATTTCTTGACGGTGTTCTTAACTGAAAGTGCTTGCCTATCTTTTTATTAAAAAACAAAAAAAAACAAAAGGAGGGGGAGTGAGTGGCTCCTTTCTGTCATATTAAAAAAATATGTTTAAAAAAAGAGAACGCGTAAAAAGAAAAAGCCAAACACATTAAAAAAAGGTTGAAAAAAGGAATGCGAGAATAGCCATTAAAAATAGTGAACGGTTTATTTAGTTTTGTTTACCCTCATTTTATTGTGTTCTCCGTACTTTGTCAACGATTGTCATTGCGACCAGTATGAGAGAAAGATGGAGTATGTATAGAGTTACATGCCTCATTGTCAGATTCAGATTTTCCAGATTCAGATTTTCCACTCCAGATACCAGACCAGCCAATTTTTAGACTCTACAGATGATCAATTGTTCAGACTCGATGGTTGGCTCTGAATCTTCAGTTCAGACACGCACATGTATGCGGTCTTCTTTCAGATGTGCACATGTATGCCATACTTTGTCGTGGTCCCCATCATTCTTGTTGTTTCGGCCAGAATTTTCATGTGAGCCATAGGGACGTCAGAGTAGAGGACCATTCCCTATGCCATGTGGGGAAGGGTTTTCATGTGGTTTCATAGGGACTCCAGAGTAGAGTACCATTCTCTGTGCCAGATGAGAGAGACCTAGTTCTCCAAGGAGGAGACTTCTTCAGACTCCATTCTTCAGCGAGCGTGGACTTCGATGAGATTTGCACTCCATGGTTCCTTTTAGTTCAGCCCTTTTCAGAGATGGAACAGTTGTCCACATGTTGTGGTGGGCTAGAGTACTCTGACGAGGAGACTCATTTTCAGTTGCAGTGACTTTGACAGATGCAATACAGAGCACATTCTCTCCGACGAGGAGATTTAGTTGACCCACACTCCAGCCCGTTCGTCCTCCTCACCCGCATGGCATGAGAAGCAACGTCCTTGACAATAACCAACAGTTGTGCGCATTGAGTTGATATTGTTTGTAGTGTCTTGTAGCATGAGTTGAGATTTTTCTTTCTGTTTGTTCAAGCTGAGCATTGCATGCTCCAGCTTGAGGGGAAGTGTTGGAGTATTTGTTATATCCATCACATGTATGGGAGATGAGTAAAAGTATCTCTCCAGGATCTATTTTTTCCCATCCAGAGTTTAGTCCCACACCTACCAGTTTGGAGATGTGGAGACCTAGTGGGGGCTATATATAGACCCCACACCCCTGTAGTCAGATAAGAAAGTTCAATAGACTATCCGCCCTCTGATGCATTCTCCTGTGGTTTCATCCCGCTCCTTAGGGTGTAGGGTTCTACGTAAAAAATCTTCTTGTTCTTCCATGTTTTATCTTTCTATTCTATGCTCTGTTTATCATTCTGCTTCCGCATTCTCTATTTTTCAGCATGGTATCGAAGTGGGTTTGATTCTCGGAAATTTATTCTTGAAGATTTATTTTTATTTGTCAAGATTCGATTTTGATGAAGATTATTACACGTTAGATTATTCAAGTTCATGTTAATGAAAGAATTCTAGGGTTTACTGGAAGCCTAGTTCGCAAGGCATGTCTAACCCCAAATGCATCGGCTCTCAAGCACAGGCGGCCACCATCCTCTTTGTGCAGTTGAGATCCCCTCCTTGTTGTTTCCTGCACCAGGCCTCTATGTAGCCTCAAGCTTTAAAGGGCATACTTCCCACGCGCTTCATGGAGTTGCACTAGGTCCCCTGCACCAGGCCTCTGTGTACACTCCAGACCACTCCCAAATCCGACTCCATGTTGGAACAATCCTGCTCCAGCTGCCATGTCCAATGGCGGTTGTGTCTCTTCCAGCAAAAGATCTTCAGCGGAGTTGGACTCCTTCCTTGACCTCAGGCAAACCCCTAGCCCTCGCCCATCAACAGCCCCAGGCAGCTCCTCCCGATCCCTTCGAGCGATGGCCGCCACCACGGTCGGCAAGTCCTAGATTTTTTTCGCTTCACATGTGTCAACTTTACCCTCTATCAATCGATCAATCGATCGCTCAATAATCCTTTAGTACCTCCCCAAGCATTAACGATGTTTGCAAATGGTCGCGAAGCACGCTCTTCATTGTCTTCCTTGTCCTAACACCGATGGAGATATAAGCCAATGTAGGCATGGACATTGTTAGCTGATCAGTGTGCCACGAGATGCCGTGCAAATTTCATTACTTCTGGTCAAGAAACGGTAGCAAAGGATATTGTAGACCAAGCCCGCAGACCGAGGATAAAGGCTACGTTTGCATGTATGAGTATGATAATCAAATGTGTGAGAAAGCATAGCATACTCCGGTCCCTTCGTACTGTCCTACCACAACAATATCGATCATGGTACTTGTCATACCTTTCATACAACGATCAATTGTGTGATTTTTGTAAATGCCATTATACTGTAAAGAGACGAGCGGAGGCATACACACGTAAACTTGTATGATACTATAATTTCTTGACGGTGTTCTTAACTGGAAATGCTTGCCTATCTTTCTATTAAAAAACAAAAAAAAACAAAAGAGGGGGAGTGAGTGTCCCCTTTGTTCCGTATTAAATAAATGATGTTTTAAAAAAGAGAACACGTGCATAGAAAAAACCGTACGTATATTAAAAAAAAGGTCGAAAGAAAGAATGCGAGAATAACCATTAAAAAATTGAATGCCTTATTTGGTTTTGTTTGCCCCATTTTATTGTCTTCTCCCAACTTTGTCAATGATTGTCATTCCAACCAGTATGTGAGAAATGTGGAGTATGTGTAGAGTTACAGGCCTCATTGTCAGGTCCAGATTCTTCAGACTCCAGATCCCAAACCAGCCAGTTTTCAATCTCTACAGATGATCAATTGTTCAGACTCGACGATTGGTTCCGTGTCTTCAGTTCAGACACGCACATGTATGCGGTCTTCTTTCAGATGCGCACATGTATGTCATCTTTTGTCGTGGTCCCCATCATTCTTGTTGTTTCAAGCAGAGTTTTCATGTGAGCTATAGGACTTCAGAGTAGAGGACCATTCCCTATGCCATGTGGGTAAGGGTTTTCATGTGGTTTCATAGGGACTCCAAAGTAGAGTACCATTCTTTGTGCCAGATGAGAGAGACCTAGTTCTCTGACGAGGAGACTTCTTCAGACTCCATTCTTCAACGATCGTGGACTCCGACGAGGTGGCACTCCATGGTTCCTTTCAGTTCGCCCCTTTTCAGAGATGTAGCAATTGTCCACATGTTGTGGCAGGTCAGAGTACTCCGACGAGGAGACTCTTTTTTAGCTGCAGTGACTCTGACAAGCGCAGCATAGAGTACATGCTCTCCGACGAGGAGATTCAGTTGAACCGTACTCCAGCCCGTTCGTCCTCCTCACCTGCATGGCGGAGAAGCAACGTCCTCGACAGCAACCGACAGTTGTGCGCGTTGAGTTGATATTGTCTGTAGTGTCTTGTAGCATGAGTTGAGATTATTCTTTTTGTTTGTTCAATCTGAGCATTGCATGCTCCATCTTGAGGGGGAGTGTTGGATTATTTGTTATATGTGTCACATGTATGAGAGATGGGTAAATGGATCTCTCTAGGATCCATTTACCCCATCCAGAGTTTAGTCCCACATCTACCAATTTGTAGATGTTGCGACTCAGTGGGGCTATATATAGACCCTCACACCCCTATAGTTAGATGAAAAAGTTCAATAGACTATCAGCCCTCTGAGGTATTCGCCCGTGGTTTCATCCCGCTCCTTAGGGAGTAGAGTTCCACGTAAAAAAATCCTCTTATTCTTCCTTGTTTTATCTCTCTATTCTATGCTCCGTTTATCATTCTGCTTCCGCATTCTCTTTCCATAACGAGCTCCTTCTTCCCCCTTCTCCGTGAGCTTCTTTGGTGACATCATACACTACCCCCTCACTTTAATTTAATGTGCACAATAGTCTCTCTACACTTGCAAACAACGCACAACAACATTAGTAAACCCAGATAAGTTCACCAACAGGACCAATGAAACACGGTTACTATCTATGAGGTTGCCTTAAGCTCCAGTTATGTATAGTTCTCCCAATAAACCTCTTTTAGACATTCCTCTCCGATCCTTATAGTCTTCTCTCTTGACCCTCGCCTTCCCCTCCCCTAACTCTACCTTTTCTACCTCTCCCCTCGAAGGTATTCTTCACCTCCCTAACCAACTCCTAGCTTCCCTTTAGCAACCTCCCATCGACGAGGTCCCTGTCGTAATTTATAGTCATGGTTGTTTGTTGCACTGGGTTCTGCTAAAAGTCCCACGCCGATTCCCAACTTGTTGTCAACTTTCTCGTTCTATATGATGATCGTTCAAACTTTCATACCCTCACGAGGTCGATATTAGCCTCTCTAGCATCCATGTTGAGGTTCAACACCTCTACAAGTACCTCGTAAGGTGGATCCATAGAGGATATCGACGTCTTGGCCTTTCATATCTATGTGAGGTAACTTGTTGAGGTTGTTAGGAAACTCGATTTGACTATCGAGAGGGATAAGGAGGCTGGGAAGGTTGTAAGGATCCTTCTGAGGACAAAGATCTGCCCTGTGCTTATCGGCTATCCTGGAGTTGGAAGGTCAACGTAGTTAAGGGCCACATGCAACGGATCATGTCCAGGGACATATTGTGGAGCCCTCAGGATCCGGGTACCCGTTTACGCGCAATTCGCAAGATATCATTCACAATTATATCGCACAAGATGTAAAAATACAGGGAAATTTTTTTTTTTTTCGCGAATATGACATTCATTCTCACAACACATGACCATAAGTAAAAGAGACAGACATCACCAAAATTTATTTTCATTAATATTCATATCCATTTACATCATGTACAAGCATATTCCATGTTACAACATATATCCCAAAATGTGACAAAAGAGATAGCATTTACATCATCATCTGTACAAAAACTAAGACAAAGTAAATCATACCGTCGGGTGTACACTATATCTCCTGGAAGCATGTATATACTGAGCGGCTACTGAACTGCAGGCTGTTTGCCTGCCAAACACGTTAGGAAAGAAGAGGCGTCAGCGGTTGCTGGTACCTCCCAAAAACTTATATAACATAACGGGCATTTATTATTTACAAAAGAAACAAGCAGAAAGGCGAGAGCAACTCAAATTAAGATTTAATTCTACTTGCAAATGAAAACGGTTTTTCAGGTTACTTGTAAGCATCTCAATTGTTCGTAATGCATTTCTAATGACTTTCCCCTGAACCCGGCATTTCCCATATGTAACATTATTTCGATAGCAGTTGCGTAATCATGAGTGTGTGAGGGGGAATGCATATATCATTTTCCTTAGAGATCATGTTGGTTAGTGAAAGAATGGAAAAGTTGAGATTGTAGAGATCTATTAATTTATTTAAATTCTTGAGTAGAGAGAATGGTCTTTTGATCTTAACTTCTCAATTTCTCAATCTGCAATGTTTCAGATATAACTCCAGATGTTGTAGATGTGGATATGGATGATCTAGATATAGAATCGCCAAGTCTGTTTGGCGAAGTAACTCAAGCGGTGAAGAAGCCTGCAAATGGCTCTTCCGTCTCGCCCTCTAATTGGAAGCGCGGTCCAATAGAGGGATAGGTCTACTCCCCAACTACGCCACTGAGACGGGTGAGAGAGACTCCCTAGAAAAGTCGCTCTAGAAAACTGCCCGACTAGTACGGGCGGACGAGCTCGTACGTAAAACTGAAAACCAAGGATCCCCCGCCTGGGTATCCTAATAGACAGGGTCAGCGGAACTGGTCTAAAGTCAGGATTCCAACGAGGCGTAAAAACACTGCGAGCTCGCGTAAAAACCGTATAAAAGACTGGGATCCTAGACCCGCGCACTTGGCGGCCGCTGCCCTAACTGGGCTTCCTTTCTTCCGCCCAGGTGAGAGTCACCGCGCTCTCGCTCAGTCTGGTGTGAAGATCACCATGACTGGCATTATTATAATTATCACTATTGATTCTCATCAAACCATATATTCATGTCAGCATCAATTAGCAAAGCTAAATGTGTATACCAATTAACTGATTTACTAAAAGAGTCCTTGCCTTAAGTTATCACAATTCTAACTTCAGTCCAATAGGAAAATGTTCAAATCAAGGAGTACTACCCCAATTAGGAGAAAATGGCTTGTTCTCAAGGAGCAGGCATGTGTCCCTACAAATATTCCATAATAGATCATACATGATGGCATAGAATTGTTTCTCAACAATAACTTTGTCTTTGTATCTAGAGAACCCTTATACATTTTAGATCTAACAATATTATTATAATTTAGATTATTATTATTATTGGCATCCTGCCTGACTACAGAAGGTCTGCTTCTACAAATCTAACATGCTCTAAATCATTTCACAATACAATATATATATTTTATAGGAATAAAATCAATGTACTCCTAGTCATGAAAACAACCTTAAGTGGTTGAATGAAGGAACCGTAGCCTTATATTCCACTTATATGCTCATTTCACTAGATATTAACCAATATTATTAACTAATCTATTTTCAGCCTAAGTTCTTAAAGAGTAGCATTAACTCTTAGTTCATCAAAATTGGATAACATAACTTACTCCAGAATATTCGATCTCCTGACTAGATTGGCAATTCCTCTTATATCCCAAGAATATTCCATCTCCTTATCAATCCTTAATAAATCATTACAACAAAATCTTACATGCATGCACAGGAATACCCACTTACATAAAGATTAGACATGAACAGGAAATACCCCCCATTTTACAAAAAAAAAAAGAACGGAATGTTGGTATATTTTATAATATTTTCAAGTACTTGAAATAAGACTAGAGAACTCGACACTCTAAATTTTTAATTGCTGAAGACCTGTAACGTGGATTGATTACCTTTATCTCCCAGTCAAAAGAGATAAATTTAGCTACCATGTGAGGTATATAAGCTGATTTTTTTTTTTTTTTTTAAATTGTGGAGTTAGTAACTGAAGTCTCTTAAGATCGAAATTCAGCACCAATTTTGATCATGTAATAACTTTTATTGAGAAATACAATGATTACTCGGTCAGTGGTTGCAGCCTTCTGGACTGGAGAACATGTGTACTGTGTACATGATTCGTGAATAACATAATCCAATTCATATCAATTACGTATGCAGGTCCAGTTCCTGTTCTAATGATACGTAAAGGAGGAAAAAAAAAACGAAATTGTATGAGAGATTCTAAAGGAACGAATAGTGGAGTATTAACAACATGCACCACTCACTCGTGAATCATCCCAACCTTTCCCAACTATCCTACAAATAATTTCTCCACCAATCTTGTCATTTTTATGGATCCCCAACACCCAACATTGGCTTACAAAGTATGATAATACATGCATTGGCAGCAAAAGAAGGTAGGATGGTACCTTGAATTGCTTCAGATTTTGATGAAGAGGATGATCTGGCATGCAACAGCAAGGGAGGGAGAAATGCTCATGAATATGCTGCAAAAGACTCGTTGCTTTGGAGCAACCAGCAGTCGATGGAGAGGGGCTGAAACAGCAGCAATTCTGCCTGTTGAAGAGTATCCACAGCCCGATATTTGGAGGAGAAATGAGGGTTTCGGTTGGGAATTTCCAGGAAATGAAATGGAGACGATGGAGGTCTTAAGTGGTTATTTATATCGCCAAAGAAGAGGGGCTCTCTTGTGCCAAATGAGACTAGAATAGGCCAAGTGTGAAGGAGTAAGAAGCCAGGTGGCTGGGAAGGAAAAGAGGAAACCAACGGCTGGTTTCTTCTCTTTTTTATATTTTTTAAAAAAACTGAAACCGTATATTGCCTATTATAGACTGCTGTAGCAGACTTTTAATTGCATGTATTTTAAAATCAAAATTTCTTTAATTGACATACTAAAAAAAATCGATCGTACGCTCACCTCGGATCTCGGATTTTGACACGAAATATCTTGTTTTGATCGTCTCGGAACGACGATCAATATGAGTATAATATTGATACACTTTCGGTTGGGTTTTGAACCCCCGAATTTTCGGATACGGATTTTGTTTAAGGTTAAATTTTATGATTTAAAAATATCAAACGACCTCCGATTGACGAACGGTCGATTCCGTTGGTCTTGTATTGTCGAATCGGATCTAATGACGGTCTCGGTTCGTTTCACGGTTTCCGAATTTGCGTCGCGGCTTTTCACGGCACGCATTACGAAGGGACCGATTTTTGGTCGATTTCGTCCGAACGACTTTTGATTCATTATTGATTGATCGTTTTAGGTTGTTTAGTATTGACCGACAACGTTTTTGAGTTCATTAGACCCAAAATCGGACGACTTCGGGTTTGATTGGATTCCGGATGTTACAAATATAAAAACCTCAAAGGGAGTCTCGTCCTCGAGACTCGAGTTAAGGCTATTCGGTGACTTGTTTGAATTTCATATGTCCATAAAAACCTCAAAGGGTTTTGAACCCATAAAAACCTCAAAGGGAAAAACAAGTCATATATTCATAATGTTTCTAATTACAACAGCTTGTTGTGTTGATTACATCAGAATAGCTGCGGGTATCGTGCCCGCATGTCGGCTTCAGTCTCCCATGTCGCTTCCTTGACGCCGTGTCGGTGCCACAAAACCTTGACCAATGAAATCTCTTTGTTGCGAAGCTTCTTCTCAGTGCGGTCAAGTATCTGGACTGGCTTCTCCTCATAAGTCGGATCCGGCTCTACATCGAGATTCTCATAACTGATGATGTGCCGAGGGTCGTGCACATACTTCCTCAGGTTGGATATGTGGAAGACATCATGAATAGCAGAAAGATGTGGAGGAAGGGCTACTCGGTATGCAACTTTCCCTACACGAGCAAGAATCTCGAACGGTCCAACATATCGCGGCGCCAACTTGCCACGAACACCGAATCTCTGTACTCCCTTCATGGGAGATACACGGAGAAATACCCAATCTCCAACCTATAATTTATAGGAATGTCATTAGTATGAGATTAATTTGAACATATATATGTCATAGATGAAGAAGAAATATTTAGGTTACCTGGAACTCTAAGTCTCTCCTCCGACGATCCGCATAGCTCTTCTGGCGGCTCTGTGCCGTCAGAAGCCTCCGTCTCACAAGATCAACAGCTCTCGCAGTCTCCTCCAAGAGATCCACGGAATATAAAGCATGATCGCCTACCTCACGCCAACTGAGAGGTGTGAGGCATCTCCGCCCGTATAGGGCCTCGAATGGTGCCATGCCAATACTGGAGTGATAGCTGTTGTTGTACGTGAATTCTACCAAAGGCAAATGGTCCTTCCAGGACCCTTTCCATTCCAAAGTGCATGCGCGAAGTAGATCCTCCAGCGTCTGAATGGTGCGCTCACTCTGCCCATCTGTCTGCGGATGATAAGCAGAACTCATCTTCAGCTCTGTCTGTAGTGCTGACATGAACTGCTGCCAATAGTGAGATGTAAATCTCGAATCCCGATCAGACACCACCTCTCGTGGTATACCATGCAGCCTGATAATGTTCTGCACATAGAGCTTGGCCAATCTGGATGGAGTGTAAGTCGTGTTGACAGGTATAAAATGCGCTGACTTTGTCAACCTATCAACAACGACCCAAATCGAATCATGGCCACCCGGTGTCTTCGGCAATCCCGTGACAAAATCCATAGAAATGCTCTCCCACTTCCACTCGGGAATGGGGAGAGACTGCAGTAATCCTGGCGGTCTCCTGTGCTCAGCCTTGACCATCTGACAGGTCATGCATCTGCTGACATGTAGCGCCACATCGCGCTTCATTCCATCCCACCAAAAATGTCGACGCAGATCACGGTACATCTTCGTACTGCCTGGATGGATAGATAACCGTGAACTGTGTGCCTCATCGAGAATGTCTCTGCGAAGCTGCTCATCATTGGGTACAACGACCCGTCCTGCCTTCCATAAAATAGACTCCATCACAACAAAGTCATCAAATTCGTCCTTGACAGCGCGCATGTATCTATCATGAATCCAAGGATCGGTCTTCTGGCCCTCAACAATACGATCCCAAAGACTGCTGTATCGTGGAGGCACGGCGGTAGAAATGGATGCGCTCTCCTGAGGGTGCCAATCGGTCAAAGCTGCAAGCGTATCCCATGTGTATAGCCAGTTCGCCGTACCATCAGCATGCGCTCTCCTGCTAAGTGCATCAGCCACTACGTTTCCCTTACCGGGATGGTAAGAGATCGTGCAATCATAATCCTTCAGCAGCTCGAGCCATCTACGCTGTCTCATATTCAACTCCTTCTGATCAAAGATGTACTTTAGGCTCTTATGATCTGTGAAAATCTCGAAATTCACCCCATATAGATAGTGGCGCCAGATTTTCAAGGCGAAGACAACTGCCGCCAACTCTAAGTCATGTGTGGGGTAGTTCCGCTCGTGCGGTCTCAACTGCCGTGATGCGTAAGCAATCACCTGTCCTCTCTGCATCAACACTGCTCCCAGACCTTCTCCAGATGCATCCGTGTAGACTGCATAGTCCTGAGTGCCTGAAGGAAGAGCGAGAATAGGTGCTGTAGTCAACCTCTCCTTCAGTGTCTGGAAGGCCTGCTCACATGAATCGTCCCAAATGAATGGAACTCCCTTCTGTGTCAATCGTGTCAATGGACGGACGATGCGTGAAAATCCGCTGACAAAGCGTCTGTAATAGCCCGCTAATCCGAGGAAGCTCCGAATCTGAGTGACTGTCTTGGGCTGCTCCCAAGACATAACTGCATCTATCTTCGCGGGATCAACCGCAATGCCTGCTCCAGAAATGATATGCCCGAGAAATGAGACCTGGGATAACCAGAACTCACACTTGCTCAACTTGGCATATAGCTTGTGCTCTCGTAATGTGTCTAAGACGATCCGCAGATTATTAGCATGATCCTCTTCATTCCGTGAATAGATGAGCACATCATCGATGAACACCACTACAAACCTGTCCAAGTATGGACGGAAGATACGGTTCATCATATCCATGAAAGCCGCAGGTGCATTGGTGAGCCCAAACGGCATCACCACAAACTCGTAGTGTCCATAGCGAGTCCTGAAGGCTGTCTTCGGAATATCCGACTCGCGAATCCTCAGCTGATGGTAGCCTGAGCGAAGATCGATCTTCGAGAAAACCGAAGATCCCTGGAGCTGGTCGAACAAGTCATCGATGCGCGGCAAAGGATAACGGTTTTTCACCGTTCTCTTGTTCAACTGCCTGTAATCGATGCATAGTCTCATGGATCCATCCTTCTTCTTGACAAATAGAACCGGAGCACCCCAAGGTGAAGTGCTCGGCCTCACGAATCCCAAATCTAGCAACTCCTGCAACTGCACCTTCAGCTCCCTCAACTCGGCTGGTGCCATGCGATATGGTGCCATAGAGATCGGCTGTGTATCTGGCAACAATGTGATCTCAAACTCGATCTCCCTCTCAGGAGGTAGCCCTGGTAGCTCATCAGGAAATATGTCAGGGTATTCTGAGACTACTCGGATGTCCTGTATCATCGGCTCCTGATCAGACACCTCCCGAACAAAAGCAAGATATGAATCGCAACCCTGGTCAACCAGTCGTTTGGCTCGCAACACTGAAATGTACTCCATGGTGGAGTCATGCAAAGTACCCTCAAAAGTAAACTCGGGTAGATCAGGAATCCTGAAGGCAACGGTCTTCCTAAAGCAATCAACAAGTGCATGATGAGTGGACAGCCAATCCATGCCCAAAATCAAATCGAACTCATCTAGCTGCAGAAGTAGACAATCTACGATCATCTCGTGACCGCCAATCAGAATGGGCAAGTGCCTGACTATCAGAGATATGACAAATAACTGGCCACCTGGCCCTCGGATGTGATATGGAGACGATAGCGTCTCTGCAACTCTATCTAAAGAAACAAGCAACCTCGAAGCAAGGAAAGAGTGTGTCGTGCCGGAATCAAATAAAACATGGAAAGGTCGGCCCAAGACTGAGACCATACCTTTCACCACAGTAGCCGCTGAACGTGCCTGCTCCTCAGTAACGGCATGTAACTGTCCCTGCCTAGCTGATGCAGCACTAGAACCTGCCACACTCTGCGTCTGTCTCGGTTGCTGTCGCCTAAAGTTGGAGTTCCTGCTACGGAAACTCCCTGAACGCTGTGTCTGAGGCTGTGGCTGTGAAGGCTGTGGCTGAGGCTCGCCAGAAGCCTGTGGGCACTGTGCACGGTAATGTCCCCACTCGTGACATCGGTAGCATCGGACTGGTCGAGTAGAGGGAGTAGCTGTGTCCGTGCTCCGAGCTGGTCCTGCAGGTGGTCTATCTGCTCGCTGCGACCCAGATGGTCGAGTGGACTCTGAACCTCGTCCGGCAAGTGCTCCTCCTAGAGTAGTCGATGGAGAAGAGCGAGGACTGCCAGAGAATGTCGAACCTGTAGGTCGGAACCGTCTGGCTGACCTCTGCTGCTGAAACGGTCGACGTATCGGCCCAAAATGTCGCCGCGGTCTAGGCTGTGCTCCAGACGAACTCCCGTAACGTCTCCCTCTGATGTCCTCGAACTTCTCCGCAGCATCGGTAGCCTCGGAGATAGAAGTGATGTGTAGTCCAGCCAGCTTCTCCTGCACCTCCTCTCGCATGCCGCCAATGAACTTCTCCAGATTCTCCTCTGGAAATGCGCCAGCTGCTCGTGTGTGTCGTGACAGCTCTGTGTATCTGATAAAGTAATCCCGGGCTGTCATCTGTCCCTGACGAAGCTCTGCAAACAGTCGGCGCTGGGACTCCCTCCACTTCGCAGAAAAAAAGTGGGCTCTGAACTTCGTCACAAAATCGTTCCAAGTAGGCTCTCGGCCTAACTCGGACACTACGGCCATCCACCATCGCTCGGCGAAGTCTATCAGTGAGTATTCTACGAAAGATAGCCACGTGTTTCGTGGCGCATTAATCGCCCTGAGCACTTTCATTACTCTCATCAGCCACTGCTCAGCGTCATCTGGTGGACCTGTGCCCTCGAACAAGGGTATGTTGGCCCGCTGATAAGAAGTGAAGACTGACTGGTGCCTGTGAATGGCTGCAAACTCGTGTGTATCCTCGTCAGCAAAGTCCCCAGGGTCCTGCTCCCTGTCTAAGTCTGCATCCTCCTCAGCTCCATGCTCTGGAATGGCCTCTAGTGGATCATCAGGATGAGGCTGCTCCACCTCTACGGACTGGTGCTGGTCCTGCCGTATCCCATCCTGAGATGGATGGTACGTGAAATCTGACAGATCCTCAAATCTCATCTCTATGTCCGTCTGCCTGTCAGCAATCTCGGTCTGCTGGGCCAATATCTGCTCCTGCTGGCCTCTCATAGCAGCCTGCTGCTGCTGAAGATCAGTAAGTGCGCTCAGTATGCGTGCCAGCTGATCAGAAGTATCCTGACCTGGTCGAGATGCCATGGCTCTGCATAAGAACCATAATTAGTCATAAAAATGCCCTAGACAGATATTTATCATAAATGCTTTTCTCTTCTTGGGATATAAGATGAAAATTAATGAAATTGGTGACATCTGTGGTTATTGAATATAAATGTCATATTTCCCTTCTCGAACTCACGACAAGTCAGTAGACTGTCGCTATTCGGGATCTTAATACGATCGGAATTGTAATATCGCGAATGTGCGTATCGGGGTACCACTGCTCTGATACCAAACTGTGGAGCCCTCAGGATCCGGGTACCCGTTTACGCGCAATTCGCAAGATATCATTCACAATTATATCGCACAAGATGTAAAAATACAGGGAAAATTTTTTTTTTTCGCGAATATGACATTCATTCTCACAACACATGACCATAAGTAAAAGAGACAGACATCACCAAAATTTATTTTCATTAATATTCATATCCATTTACATCATGTACAAGCATATTCCATGTTACAACATATATCCCAAAATGTGACAAAAGAGATAGCATTTACATCATCATCTGTACAAAAACTAAGACAAAGTAAATCATACCGTCGGGTGTACACTATATCTCCTGGAAGCATGTATATACTGAGCGGCTACTGAACTGCAGGCTGTTTGCCTGCCAAACACGTTAGGAAAGAAGAGGCGTCAGCGGTTGCTGGTACCTCCCAAAAACTTATATAACATAACGGGCATTTATTATTTACAAAAGAAACAAGCAGAAAGGCGAGAGCAACTCAAATTAAGATTTAATTCTACTTGCAAATGAAAACGGTTTTTCAGGTTACTTGTAAGCATCTCAATTGTTCGTAATGCATTTCTAATGACTTTCCCCTGAACCCGGCATTTCCCATATGTAACATTATTTCGATAGCAGTTGCGTAATCATGAGTGTGTGAGGGGGAATGCATATATCATTTTCCTTAGAGATCATGTTGGTTAGTGAAAGAATGGAAAAGTTGAGATTGTAGAGATCTATTAATTTATTTAAATTCTTGAGTAGAGAGAATGGTCTTTTGATCTTAACTTCTCAATTTCTCAATCTGCAATGTTTCAGATATAACTCCAGATGTTGTAGATGTGGATATGGATGATCTAGATATAGAATCGCCAAGTCTGTTTGGCGAAGTAACTCAAGCGGTGAAGAAGCCTGCAAATGGCTCTTCCGTCTCGCCCTCTAATTGGAAGCGCGGTCCAATAGAGGGATAGGTCTACTCCCCAACTACGCCACTGAGACGGGTGAGAGAGACTCCCTAGAAAAGTCGCTCTAGAAAACTGCCCGACTAGTACGGGCGGACGAGCTCGTACGTAAAACTGAAAACCAAGGATCCCCCGCCTGGGTATCCTAATAGACAGGGTCAGCGGAACTGGTCTAAAGTCAGGATTCCAACGAGGCGTAAAAACACTGCGAGCTCGCGTAAAAACCGTATAAAAGACTGGGATCCTAGACCCGCGCACTTGGCGGCCGCTGCCCTAACTGGGCTTCCTTTCTTCCGCCCAGGTGAGAGTCACCGCGCTCTCGCTCAGTCTGGTGTGAAGATCACCATGACTGGCATTATTATAATTATCACTATTGATTCTCATCAAACCATATATTCATGTCAGCATCAATTAGCAAAGCTAAATGTGTATACCAATTAACTGATTTACTAAAAGAGTCCTTGCCTTAAGTTATCACAATTCTAACTTCAGTCCAATAGGAAAATGTTCAAATCAAGGAGTACTACCCCAATTAGGAGAAAATGGCTTGTTCTCAAGGAGCAGGCATGTGTCCCTACAAATATTCCATAATAGATCATACATGATGGCATAGAATTGTTTCTCAACAATAACTTTGTCTTTGTATCTAGAGAACCCTTATACATTTTAGATCTAACAATATTATTATAATTTAGATTATTATTATTATTGGCATCCTGCCTGACTACAGAAGGTCTGCTTCTACAAATCTAACATGCTCTAAATCATTTCACAATACAATATATATATTTTATAGGAATAAAATCAATGTACTCCTAGTCATGAAAACAACCTTAAGTGGTTGAATGAAGGAACCGTAGCCTTATATTCCACTTATATGCTCATTTCACTAGATATTAACCAATATTATTAACTAATCTATTTTCAGCCTAAGTTCTTAAAGAGTAGCATTAACTCTTAGTTCATCAAAATTGGATAACATAACTTACTCCAGAATATTCGATCTCCTGACTAGATTGGCAATTCCTCTTATATCCCAAGAATATTCCATCTCCTTATCAATCCTTAATAAATCATTACAACAAAATCTTACATGCATGCACAGGAATACCCACTTACATAAAGATTAGACATGAACAGGAAATACCCCCCATTTTACAAAAAAAAAAAGAACGGAATGTTGGTATATTTTATAATATTTTCAAGTACTTGAAATAAGACTAGAGAACTCGACACTCTAAATTTTTAATTGCTGAAGACCTGTAACGTGGATTGATTACCTTTATCTCCCAGTCAAAAGAGATAAATTTAGCTACCATGTGAGGTATATAAGCTGATTTTTTTTTTTTTTTAAATTGTGGAGTTAGTAACTGAAGTCTCTTAAGATCGAAATTCAGCACCAATTTTGATCATGTAATAACTTTTATTGAGAAATACAATGATTACTCGGTCAGTGGTTGCAGCCTTCTGGACTGGAGAACATGTGTACTGTGTACATGATTCGTGAATAACATAATCCAATTCATATCAATTACGTATGCAGGTCCAGTTCCTGTTCTAATGATACGTAAAGGAGAAAAAAAAAAACGAAATTGTATGAGAGATTCTAAAGGAACGAATAGTGGAGTATTAACAACATGCACCACTCACTCGTGAATCATCCCAACCTTTCCCAACTATCCTACAAATAATTTCTCCACCAATCTTGTCATTTTTATGGATCCCCAACACCCAACATTGGCTTACAAAGTATGATAATACATGCATTGGCAGCAAAAGAAGGTAGGATGGTACCTTGAATTGCTTCAGATTTTGATGAAGAGGATGATCTGGCATGCAACAGCAAGGGAGGGAGAAATGCTCATGAATATGCTGCAAAAGACTCGTTGCTTTGGAGCAACCAGCAGTCGATGGAGAGGGGCTGAAACAGCAGCAATTCTGCCTGTTGAAGAGTATCCACAGCCCGATATTTGGAGGAGAAATGAGGGTTTCGGTTGGGAATTTCCAGGAAATGAAATGGAGACGATGGAGGTCTTAAGTGGTTATTTATATCGCCAAAGAAGAGGGGCTCTCTTGTGCCAAATGAGACTAGAATAGGCCAAGTGTGAAGGAGTAAGAAGCCAGGTGGCTGGGAAGGAAAAGAGGAAACCAACGGCTGGTTTCTTCTCTTTTTTATATTTTTTTAAAAAAACTGAAACCGTATATTGCCTATTATAGACTGCTGTAGCAGACTTTTAATTGCATGTATTTTAAAATCAAAATTTCTTTAATTGACATACTAAAAAAAATCGATCGTACGCTCACCTCGGATCTCGGATTTTGACACGAAATATCTTGTTTTGATCGTCTCGGAACGACGATCAATATGAGTATAATATTGATACACTTTCGGTTGGGTTTTGAACCCCCGAATTTTCGGATACGGATTTTGTTTAAGGTTAAATTTTATGATTTAAAAATATCAAACGACCTCCGATTGACGAACGGTCGATTCCGTTGGTCTTGTATTGTCGAATCGGATCTAATGACGGTCTCGGTTCGTTTCACGGTTTCCGAATTTGCGTCGCGGCTTTTCACGGCACGCATTACGAAGGGACCGATTTTTGGTCGATTTCGTCCGAACGACTTTTGATTCATTATTGATTGATCGTTTTAGGTTGTTTAGTATTGACCGACAACGTTTTTGAGTTCATTAGACCCAAAATCGGACGACTTCGGGTTTGATTGGATTCCGGATGTTACACATATGCAACAATCTTGCCGGTGTAAGGATTGCGGTTATTAGTATGGACGTATTGGTGGTCATGGCCAAGTATTCACATGGGGTGGGGGGCTTCTTGTGGACCTTGTTCAGTCAAGCAACAAAAATTATGTTATTAAAGGAATTGGGTTTGCTTCCATCACGTTGGTGGAACCTATGAGAGTAGGATGGCGTCATGGTGGAGGTGGGTCATATACACCATTATCATCGAGGGAGCTCATGGCGAAGCTGGGTCATGAAGGAGAAATGGAAATGGTGTGTGGAAGGGGAGATATAGGTGGTATTAGTGGGTGCATGGAGGAAGAGGAAGGATGGATATTTATGTAAGTGTTACTTTTAGGGCTATATATAAAAAATTTTCCTTTGTAGTCTATGGGTTCAAAGTTAGCAGTTACTCCGATGAGTACTAATGACATACACATATAGTGACACGGCATAGGACTTCCGCCGGCATCATGGTGTGATTATGTCGTATACAATGCTAAAAGTTATAATCATTTTATTAATATATGACATATATAAGCATTACTTATAGACGTATTTGTCTTACTTGTATGGATCTCCATTGGATCGAAGATGATACTTTCTATTGCATGGTAACTGTTGGGAGAAAAGACTTCGATAATTATTCAGAAAAAAAACCTAGGCTCTCTTATATAGGGAGAGACCTTAAGGGTAAATTACAAAGAGGTCTATAAAAGATAAAGAAATAACTACGAGGTACATAAAGAGATAATAATACTAGGAACTATCTCTACACTCCCCCTCAAGGTGGAGCATAGATGTCTATCATGCTTAGCTTGGATGAACATATCTGAAAAGGTCCTCGGAAAAGTGGCTTGGTGAATACATCTGCAGTCTGATCTCCTGAGCTCACATGTGCAGTAGATATCAATCCTCTCTGGATCAAGTCTCTAGTGTAATGGCAGTCAACTTCAATATGCTTGGTCCTTTCATGGAAAGCTGGATTGTTGGCAATGAATAATGCTGCTTGATTGTCACACTGAAGCTTCATAGGTAGGGGCACAACTACATGTAGATCTTCTAGTACGGACCGAACCCACATCATTTCCGTGCTTGCTTGAGCCTTGGCCCTATATTCGGATTCGGCACTGGACCTTGCCAGAACAGTTTGTTTCTTGCTTTTCCAAGAAACCAGAGAGCCCCCAACAAACACTGCGAACCCTGAGGTTGATTTTCGATCCTTAGGGCATCCTGCATAATCTGCGTCTGCACACGCTGAGATGGATAAGTCTGTGCCCTTTCTGAATAGCAGCCCTGACCCTGGAGAAGACTTCGGATACCTCAGTATCATGTGTATAGCATCCATGTGAACCTGTCTTGGCTGCTCCATAAATTGACTCACCCTGCTAACTGCAAATTGAATGTCTGGACGAGTTATGGTAATGTAAAGGAGTTTTCCCACCATTTCTCTGTATCTCCTCTTATCTACTTCATCAGTATCACCATCATATAACTTCATGCTAGGGTCCATGGGAATACTTGATGGTTTGCATCCATCCATGCCAGTCCCAATCAGGAAGTCTGTAATGTACTTCCGTTGGGTCATCACCAGGCCCTGTGCATTCCTTGCAAATTCCAACCCGAGAAAATATCTTAGGGTTCCAAGATCCTTTGTAAGAAACTGACGGCTTAGGAATGCCTTCGCCCTTTCTATGCCCTGAACATCTTCTCCTGTAACAAGAATATCATCCACATAGGCCATAATGACAACCGTACCTGCCGATGACTTCTGGACAAACAACGAGTGATCGGCATTTGACCTCTTGAATCCCTGTTGCTCAATTAGATTGGACAACTTCTGGAACCATGCTCTCGAACTCTATTTGAGGCCATATATCGCCTTGTGAAGTCTACATACCATCTGCTTCTCCCCCTCAGCAGTAAACCCAGGTGGCTGCTGCATGTAGACTTCCTCCTGTAAGTTTCCCTACAGAAAAGCATTCTTGACATCTAGTTGAGATATACTCCATTCACGAACCACAGCAACAGATAAGAGAATACGAAGGGTAGAGTGTCTCGCCACTGGAGAGAACATATCCATGTAATCCATGCCATAGGTTTGTGTAAACCCACGGGCGACCAAGCGTGCTTTGTACCAATCCAATGTGCCATCTGCATGATATTTAACTGTAAAGACCCACTTACAGCTCACAACGAATGCATCAGGAGGTGCAGGGACCAAAGACCATGTGCCACGGGACTGCATGGCCCTCATCTATTCTTCCATAGCTATTCTCCAGCAATCATTCTTCAAAGCTTCCTGGTAGGTCCGTGGTATATCTACGGAAGACAAGGCTGAGGCAAATCTCTGAAAATCACCAGTGAGACGGTGAAAGGAAACCTGTGAGGCAAATGGATAAGAGGCACATTGCCGCCTCTGCTTTCGAATAGCAATCAGAACATCAAGATCATCATCTGCTGTACTGGATGGGCTAGTGTTGTCCTGTACTGATGAATACTGCACATGTACCAAACCTGACCCATCAGTAGTAATGCCATCTGAACATACCTGAGGCGTGATGAGTGGCTGATGTGTAGTCTGAGCAGGACCTGACCGACGCGTATAGAATTTTGGTAGTGGAGAAACGAGAGTGTTAACGCATATAGTAGTAGTGTATGTATCTCTTCTCTATTTTTATTTTTCATTGTATGCTTTATGTAATTTACCCATAGGCTACTCTCCTATATAAGAGAGCCTAGGGCTTATGGAATAAACAAGTTATTAGTTTTTCCCAACATGGTATCAGAGCGACGGTTCTAGATCGGAGTTCTCGAAACCCTAACCCTAGCCTACCCCCACCCGCCGGCCTCTCTTCTCTCTCCATCTCATCGGCGCTGTCGAAGATCGCCATTGCCGCTCCAACGCCGCTGCTCCTGTGCGTGTGCACCTGTGCGCGTAGCGCCGCTACTCCTCTGCGCGCTGTGCGCGAGCGTGCGCTTGTGCACGCTGTAGCACCTGTGCGCGTAGCACGCTGAGCCTGCGCGTAGCCTGCACGCTGTAGCGCCCTCCTGCCGGTGCTGCACCTCTGCGCAACAGTGCCAGTGCGCCTGTGCGCCTTCCCGCGCAAGTGCGCAAGTCAGCCTTGCCGCCGGTGCATCGCATGCGTCTGTGCGTGTCCAGCACATCTCTGTGCATCTCCAGTGCACCTACAACGCATCTCCAGCGCATCTCTGTGCATCTCCAAGTGATCGAACGCGCATCTCCAGTTGCGTGTACGCGTGCTCCTTGCACGCGTGTACGTGTGCTAAGCCCTAAGCCCTAGGGCACACACACAACTTTATCTGCATGTGGTTAGTTGCTTGAGGTCTATAGATGCAACTAAGCCCGTCTATGTCATTGTAGATAAATCTCATCCTCTGTCAGTCTCTCCAGTCTTCCATCTCCAGTATGTCAGAAAGCAAGGCAGATATCCCGTCTATTGGCGCCTTTCGTGGTCCAACGCCTATTGTCAAGATGGACGGTACAAACTATGAACTATGGGCAATGCAGTTCATGAGTATGATGAAGTCAACGGGTAAGAAGCACATTCTTACCAAACCAGAGCCTGCTGAGAAGACTGGAGCCAATGCCTCTTGGAGGCGGATGATGCATATGCCAAAGTGTGGCTATCCGGTACACTGGTTATTGAGATAGCTAATGACATTCTATATCAACCCACAACCAAAGATATGTGGGACATTCTGGCGGCCACATATTCTTAGGCGAAGAATGAGACAAAGATTCTGCAACTCCAGCATGATATCTTCACTATCAAGCAGAATGGTCGCCCTCTACATTCTCTCTATACATCATTGAGAGGGATATTCGAGAAGCTCTATAGCTTCATGCCCCTGACAGCCACGCCTGAACAACAGAAGACATATAAGAACACGACTATGGTGGGCGTGTTCCTAGCTGCACTTGATCCTGAGTATGAGGCGGCACGATCCCAGATTTTGGCCGATTCTACTATTCCTCCCATGGAGGAAGCCTTCCATAGACTGAGTCGGATCACAGTTCCTTCCACAGCCCTGAGTCAGAATTCTTCACCCATGGCAGCTAACAGAGGTCGCGGATTTCATCAACAGGGCCGTGGACGTGGACCTCGTGGAAGAGGTGGCCGCACTAGACCGACATGCACCTACTGTCACAGAGTTGGACACAATGAAGACGCATGCTACTCGAAGCATGGATTTCCTGCATCCGCACGAGCTGCTGAGCAGATAGAGCCTCCATCTGCTGCTACTTTGGACCAACGGTGTGACGATCTAGTTGCCCGTCTGAGGGGCATTATTCCACCATCTGGTCCAGCACCGACTACAGAGCCTCAGTCTGATACCGCCGCTTCTGCCTCTGCTTCTACTAGTGCCTCAGGTAGTATACTTGCACTCAACAGTAGTAGATCAGATACATTACCATGGATTATGGACTCGGGCGCTACACATCACCTATGTGGTGACCAGAGTATGCTTTCAGGATACACTTAGATCCCTCCAGGACGGACAATAGCAATTGCCAATGGCACACATTCCCCCATCACTGGTCAGGGGGAGATTAGATTGACATCTTCTATGCAGCTCAAGAATGTGCTACATGCACCTGATTTTTCAATGAATTTGTTGTCAATTAGTCAGATTACGAAGGATCTACATTGTCGGGCAATTTTTGATCCATCTTCTTTGATTTTTCAGGACATCCATACGGGCAACGTGATTGGTCGTGGCTATGAGCAAGGAGGCCTCTACCGCCTGAATCAGACTCCCTTTGCTGGAACCTCATCCTCTCCTTCTGGACAAGTATCAACTTTATTGTGGCATCTGCGTTTTGGTCATTTACCGCTTCAGAAGTTGCGTCAGGTTTTACCTTATGGTCTCCCTCACACACCTATTCATTGTGAGGCGTGTCAGTTGGGAAAGCATCACAGGTCGTCCTTTCCCAGTCGTCCAGGTCGGAGTAGTACCTCCAAGTTTGAGCTATTTCACATTGATGTCTGGGGTCCGAGTCGTGTACCCGATCACCAGGGACACAGATTTTATATAGTATTTGTGGATGATTTTTCTAGAGTGTCATGGGTGTTTCTGATGAAAAATAAATCTGAAGCAGGAAATATCATTATCCATTTTCTGAATGAAATACAAAATGTTTTCTCCACATCTGTGAAAATTGTGAGAAGTGATAATGCTTTAAAGTTATGCACCAATATTCTTGCCAATTATTACTCCTTAAAAGGGATTATTCACCAAACATCCTGTGCTCATACATCTCAACAGAATGTGATTGCTGAAAGAAAACACCGTCACCTTCTTGCAGTGTTCACTAAATTGTCCGCACGGGCCGCATATGCGGCCGCATATGCCCGTGCGGCGTGCAGACCGCACCGATTACTTGAATTAGTGCATTATGCGCCCTCCCCACATATACGGCCCGCATATGCCCCGCATATCCCGCATATGCCCCGCATACTGCTCCAACAGCTCCAACTTTTCAATCTTCTCATTCAGGTCCTTAATTCTCTAACTCTGTCTCTTCATTCAATTGTTAGAATATGACATGCATTTCTATACAATTACAATGTATTATACCATTATGTATATGCAATGTTTTATGTTATTCTCATGTATTATTTTCACGAGTATATGCATTGTATCGTCGAATATTTTTTTATATATGTCGATTGAGGTTTTGCTCATGTAGTGCATGTATGTGCATTGAAGTTTTGTTATTACGAATCATATAATGTGAAGTATTTATGGTAAATGTTTCTTTGTGAAATATGAGGCAATTAGAAGTATATATGCACACCCATCTAACATGAACCATTTTTCTTAGATATTCTTTAACTCCACTTAGATACATAACTTTAGTGGTAATGTTATTCATAGATTTTTTTGTTTTTAAATTAAAAATTAGAAACCGTTTAGAACCGCATATACCCCGCATATGCTCCCGCATACCGCTTAATCAGTATTCGGTGACCAGTCCGAACGCATACGCATACCGCTTTCCTGAACCTTGCCTTCTTGATGTCACAAGATCACTCCTTATACAGAGTCATGTTCCCTACTCCTACTGGGGTGATGCAGTTCTCACTGCATGTTACCTAATCAACCGTATGCCTTCTTCTGTCGTGAATGAACAGATTCCGTTTTCACTCATTCATCCTGGCAAGGATCTGTTCACTCTTACTCCTCGTGCGTTTGGGTCGGTTGCATTTGTCCATCTGTTGTCGCCTGGTACTGACAAGCTCTCTCATAGGGCTGTCAAGTGTGTCTTCGTTGGGTACTCCAGAACTCAAAAGGGGTATAAGTGCTTTGATCCTCTGCGTCGGCGGTATATGATCAGTGCATATGTTACATTTTTTGAATCTGTTATGTATTTTTCAGCCTCAGGAGACAAGCGGCTACCACCTATACCTCCTGATGCCATATACATGACACCGCCACCTCAGATGCCGTCACCAACACCACCACCTCATATGCCGTCACCACCACCACCACAACCACCACCACCACCTATCTCACCGCTACCGTTCCATTATACCCGCAGGCCTCCTCCCGCTCATGGTCATGACTCGTCCACTAGCTCGCCTATGGTATGTAATGAAAATATTGCTGTTGATGGAGCTGACGATATTTCTGAGCAGGATATGTTGCAGGGGCCTGATGAGACTACAACTGATTTAGATGTTCCTATTACTCTGCGCAAGTCGAAGAGGAGCTGTGCTAAATATCCATTATCAGCATCCGTGTCTTTTGAGAGGCTATCTGGAGATTTCAGGTCATTTGTTGTGGCACTTTCAGCTATAAATATTCCACGGAATCATCATGATGCTCTGCAGGATAGTAGATGTCGGCTAGCAATGGAGGAAGAAATGGCGACACTTCAGTCCAGAGGAACTTGGAGTTTGGTTCCTATACCTCCAGATGTAAACCCAGTGAGCTGCAAGTGGGTGTTTACAGTGAAGCACAATGCAGATGGCTCTATTGACAGGTACAAGGCACGTCTGGTTGCACGTGGCTTTACACAGACATACGAGGTGGATTACCTTGACACATTCTCGCCTGTGGCACGTCATTCCACTCTACGGATCTTGTTGTCGGTTGCAGTTGCTCGAGACTGGCCGCTTCATCAGTTGGACGTGAAGAATGCATTCCTATGGAGATTTGCAGGAAGAAGTTTATATGCAACAACCATCTGGTTTTGCTGTTGAGGGGGAGTGTTCCAAGGTATGCAGGTTACATAAGGCTATCTATGGCCTTAAGCAGAGCCCCAGAGCATGGTTTCAGAAGATCTCAGATCTCTTCGAGAAACAAGGATACAAACGCTCCAATGCTGATCATTCCTTGTTTGTACAGAAGACTGTTAGAGGTATCATTGTGATTATGGTTTATGTTGATGACATCTTGATTACAGGCATGGTTATTAAGGCGGCAAGGCGACAAGGCGTTCATCCTATCCTGGGCGCCTGGGCGCCTAGGCGCGCTTAGGCGCGCCTAGGCGCGCCTAGGCGTCTAACAAAATGTGACCTATATCGCATTTGAGACATGCGACATCTAATTATTAAAAGCAAATGGATGTCGCATGTCTCATATGCGACATCCTTTTTTATTTTTTTAAGCGTATGTCGCATTTTGAAGATGCGATATCAATTAATATATTTTTTTAAGAAAAAATACAGTAAGTATTGGATTTATTTTTCTGTCAAGACATTTTGTATTTATAAATACATAGTAACTAGAGTGTTAGAGTAATAAATATCATTTAACCAAACATTAGTGATTAATCACAAGAATCAAGAATCACAACACATAAAGGAATCAGTACATAGATAAATAAACAAGCTATGTTTGGCATACAGACAAATTGTTTGGCAAAAAAAGTGGAAAATGTACTAAAAAAACAGACAAATTGTTTGGCATAACAAAACATTTCAAAGACTGAAATACAATAATCTAATACTGCAATGCTTCAATCATCATCATCACACATGTTAGTTTCTTCTTCATGTCCTTCATCTTGCTCTTGGCCATCATCATTAAGATCCATCCAATCATCTTCCTCGTCTTCTTCCTCCTCGTCGTCCGGAACATGAGGAGGTACATATTGTCGCCTAATCACATGTGCACCACGAGTACCACGACGACCACGGCCACGAAGACCACCACGTGCTGAAGTGCTTGGTTGTGCTTGTGGTTGACTCCTTCTTGGACGAGAACTTTCATATGCTTGAGAAGCACATAATGCTTCATCAATAACCCTCAGTGTAAGCCCCGGTACAACCTCTGGTTCCACGTAAAGACCTGTCATCCATTCACTTGACCAATCTAACTCTGAAAGAGCAATTGGATCAAAATCTTTTGCTAAATTCCCGAGCCTCCTATTTTTGAATCTCTCTTCAAGTTGCTTGTCTGCTAAACAACTGCGGAGGAGACAGGGGCGATAGGGGGTTTCTCTGCTAAACACGTAATGAGGGTCGGGTCGAATGCGGGGTAATAAAGGGTCTGTTCGTATATCGCATTTCCAATATGCGACATGTTTATCGCACTTTGAAAATGCGATATGTATATCGCATTTTGAAAATGCGATATATGTGTAAGTACGCATAAAAAAAAAGTCGCCTAGGCGGCGCCCAGGCGCGCCTTGACGCCCAGGCGACCCAAGGCGTGCGCCATTTGTAATGAAAGCAAGGCGTGCTTTCTAGGCGCACGGCTTGGGGCGCCTGGGCGCCTAAGCGGCCGCCTAGGCGCGCCTAGGCGCGCGCCTTAACAACAATGATTACAGGAGATGATGAGCAGGGCAGAAAGCAGGCGAAAGAAATGCTGGGTAGTGAATTTGTCACTAAGGATCTTGGTGTTCTTAGATATTTTTTGGGGCTTGAATTTGCTAGAAATTCATATGGGTTAGTAATGTCACAAAGGAAATATGTTACAGATCTGTTGAGTGAAACATGTATGCTCGGGTGTCGACCTGCTACGACACCAATGGATCCCAGCATGAAGCTTTATGATAATGACACAGAGGAGGTGGACAGGAGAAGATACAGAGAACTGGTAGGCAAACTGCTGTATGTCACGATCACTAGATCATATATATTATTTGCAGTGAGTCGTGTGAGCCAGTTCATGGAGCAACCACGCCAGGTGCATATGGATGCAATACATATGATTCTTAGATATCTTAAATCTTCTCCAGGTGCAGGTCTGCTATTCAAGAAAGGAAAGGGGATTTCTATCTCAGCATGTGCAGATGCAGACTATGCAGGATGTCCCAAGGACAGGAAGTACACCTTAGGGTATGCCGTCTATGTTGGAGATGCCCTAGTTTCATGGAGAAGCAAGAAACAGACAGTGGTAGCTAGATCCAGTGCTGAATCCGAATATAGGGCTATGGCCCAGGCTACTAAAGAAATGATGTGGGTGAAAGCAGTGCTTACAAATCTATGTTTAGATGTACCACTTCCTATGAACCTGGAATGTGATAATCAGGCTGCTCTGTTCATTGCAAACAACCCAGCATTTCATGAGCGGACCAAGCACATTGAGGTTGACTGTCACTTCATACGTGACATGATTCAGAAAGGGTTCATTGCTACGTCTCATGTTACCTCAGAGAATCAGACTGCGGATATATTCACCAAAGCGTTGCTACTAGGCCCATTCCAGAAGTGTGCGTCCAAGCTGAGCATGATTGATATCTATGCTCCATCTTGAGGGAGAGTGTTAACGCATATAGTAGTAGTGTCTGTATCTCTTCTCTATTTTTATTTTTCGTTGTATGCTTTATGTAATTTACTCATAGGCTACTCTCCTATATAAGAGAGCCTAGGGCTTATGGAATAAACAAGTTATTAGTTTTTCCCAACAGAGAGGCCGTGGAATGGGTGGAGGAGGAGGTGGTGGTGGTGGTGGTGGCGTGGAGACAGGCACATGGGAAGACTCAGGTGAACTCCATGTAGGTGGTGGAGGAACATAGACATCATCATTGGTAGTGGATGATACCAGTCTGTCACCTGCAAGAAAGAAATACATGACAGACTCAAAGAAAGTGACATCAGCATTCACGAAGTACTTCTTATTCGTAGGATCATAACACCGGTAGCCCTTCTGAGTCCTAGAATAGCCAACAAAGACGCACTTGACTGCTCTAGGAGAGAGTTTGTCAAGTCCGAGAGATAGAATATGAACGAAAGACACAGTACCAAAGACACGTGGAGTCAGTGAGAATAACTCCTTGTCTGGAAAAATAAGAGAGATAGGTATCTTCTCACCAAGAACTGAGGATGACATTCGATTGAACAGATAACATGCAGTAAGAACAACGTCCCCCCAGAAAGAAATAGGAGCACAACTCTGAATCAACAGGGTTCGAGTAATATCCAAGAGGTGGCGATGCTTTCTTTCCGCCACACCATTTTGCTGTGATGTATATGCACAAGTGGTTTGGTGAATAATACCCTTAGATGCAAGAAATTGAGAAAGCGAGCGTGTACAAAATTCTAGGGCAATTATCCGTCCGAACATATTTGACTGAGGAAGAGAAAACATTGTGCACTTCATTAATTAAGTTCTTGATCACATCTCCTGCTTCAGATTTTTGCGTAGGAGGACGTCATTAGCAATCTCCATCGTCAATGTACTAGATAACCAGACCTTTGCGTAGGAGTCATCAGCCTCCCATGAGGCATATATCCCTGTCTTCTCCGCGGGCTCATCCTCGGTAAGAATGTGCTTCTTACCATTCGTCTTTATGAGGCTCATGAACTGCATAACCCAAAGCTCATAATTAGACCCGTCCATCTTCACTATTGGCGCAGGACCCTTGAATGCGCCGGTGGAGGGCATATCGACCTTCGATTCTGACATACTGCCGCTGGAGAAGAACTAGGGCATGTAGACAAGATGATGAATGTCCACACCAACTGCATCGGATTTGAGTGCGTATGTAGACGTTACGCACTCAAATCCATATATCTGCGGAAGAGACGAGGTAGACTAGGGCACGCCTCGGATGAGGCCTACAACCCTTGCAACGGGGTCATACCCAAGACGCCTGGGAGGGCGCGGCGGCGGTCTGGCAGCCGCCTAGGATGTTCAGCGATGGGCTGGGGCCGCCTGGGATGAGTCACCGGCGGTCTGGGGCCGACTGGGAAGGTTCGGCGGCGGGGTGGGGCCGCCTGGGATTGCTCGGCGGCAGGCTGGGAGCCGCCTGGGAGAGTTGGCGCGGGCTGGAGAGAGAGAAAGTCAGGGAGGGCGGCGCAGAGACGGAGAGGGCGGCGGGTGGGGAAGAGGCGGCGGGTAGGGAGATCCCTAGGGTGGCTCTGATACCATGTTGGGAGAAAAGACTTCGATAATTATTCAGAAAAAAACCTAGGCTCTCTTATATAGGGAGAGACCTTAAGGGTAAATTACAGAGAGGTCTATAAAAGATAAAGAAATAAATACGAGGTACATAAAGAGATAATAATACTACGAACTATATCTACATTAACTATATCCAATGTAGGCATCACACAGTTTCAATTTCATGAGTTCATTGCAATATTTTAGATTAGATTTTAACATCATTGTGGTTTTGTTGATTTATATATATCTCACGTCCTTACTGCTCCAATAAAAAAGAGGTTGAACATCACGCTCTTCCAAATTAATCCTATATGTAATAATGTGACTTGTCTGCAATTTTTTTAACGAAGTATTGAAGCCATTTGCATTCTTTCAATAAATTGCCTGTTCTTCTAGAATGACAGAAATTTCAAACATTTTTGTGATGTTCATTCATCTCCTTCGTATCTTATTTTGGTCTCAGCCATCTGGCTCAGTCAGAAGACCAGATGATCTAGGCAGCTCATGTGCACCATCTATTAATTAATGTCTAATTTATCGCGCACTTTCGTACTCCAACCTACATACAAAATCCCAAGATGAAGTGAATGCTAAATCAGCATGAACTCCCATTTTAGGAAGATTCTGTAGTGTGATATCTCCTTTTCATCTATGGTTGTGCAAATTTCCTTTGCAATGTGTAATCCCACATCAACAAGTTTCGACATAAATTATAGTGTAAATGTTGGTTGCGCTCTTCTGGAGTTCTTATGAATGTTGTCTCCATATTGAGCTCATGCTACTGATGTAGGCATCTTCAATTTAATTGATCTTTGTTTTGAGAACATGCGATTGGTTTATGATAGTTAGAATTCCCTTGGATGTGGAATTAAAGTTTTTCTCTTCGAGATCTAGCCATTATTTTTAAATATAGTACATGATAACATTCTTTGATGCCACACTGACCAATTGCACATGAGATCTCTGGTTGTGCTGCATTCTTCCGGAGACATAAGTTTCACTTGGACCCTGCATGTTTCATTTTTTTAATGGAATCCAGATTGAGACTACACTCATAAATTCCACATAGGACATGTGGAGTGTTTTTTTGAGTCAAAGGGACGTGGAATATGGCAGTTCCAAATTTAAACAGTATGTTTCCCACGAGAAAATGATGCTTCATATCCCCGGTGTCTGATAATTAAAATTGGCATCATTGCTCCATGATGCCCGGCAATGTGGTTTGAAGGTCTGTAGTGTTTCTCCTGCTGTGTGGCATCCAAGTGCCAACTTTGATGTTAAAAAATACTGAAGTAGCAGGAAATAACCATGCAGTTTAGGTGGCCACCTTTGTTCATAACTCATGCTTATGATTTAATGATGTCATACACCTTCTACACCACATATCCTTTTTCCTGGGCATGGGGCATGTCTTATCCTGCTTGAGTTGAGTGAGGCTTTCGCATTGAGCTTCTCAGTTATTATCAATTAAATTATAATGCAGTATTAGCAATTATCCTGCAATATGGTTTGGATTTGACAAATTTCGGGATGTCTGTAATCTGAATAATCATGTCTCCTGTTTTACAAAAAAATAATATAAATTGGTTTATTTTAGTTGATCAATATTCATATGCTTTTTTATTTTTAGAACCACTACCATGTTAAGGTGGAAATCGTTGTGGCATGTTTATGAAGTTTGACTTAAGTCTAGCATTTTTTAATAAGTGGGGTTGGTTACATGGTTTTAACTTTTAACATCATCATTCTAACTTAGCAATTATAAATATGTAAAAATGAAATCTGAATGAGAAATGAACATAATAAGAAACATGTGGCTATCTGAAAGTGATTGTCCAATGACTAGATTATCACGGAAAAGTTGGCGTCTCTTTAATAAGATAATGGGATTAACATGACTAATGCGGTCCGTGAATACAGAAGCTTAGTCGATGCTCTAGTTAGAGGTAATATGAAGTGTGTACGTCAATGGCAGAGAATGGTCCGTGAATACAGAAGCTTAGTCGATGCTCTAGTTAGAGGTAATATGAAGTGTGTACGTCAATGGCAGAGAATAATGAATTATCGGAAGAAAAATGTTAAAAGTCATAGTTATAGTTGGGTTTAAGTTCAGGTAGAATATGATAGATTTCTATGGAGGTAACGAGTTCCATTAAGAATTACGTGTTGAAGCCATGTATTATGTTGGACGGGTAATTGCCTTTCTGTAGTACTTGCTCCTATGCTTAGACTTGCATTGCTTATGAGTGGTAGTTATGTGAGGCCGTGCTAATGTAAGCAGAATGATTTCTGGATTGATCAGAAAGATTGTTTCAATTTGCTAGAATTCGTTACTTGAATGAAATTGAATTTTGTAAAACAATCTTGAATATTTCTCGATACATTTCATACATTGCTTTTAGCTCAAAACAATTTTCCATTGGTCTCCTCAACAATTGGGCAACTTCAATAGTTGAGCGACCTGAATCCAAATTGTTTTTTTGTTGAAATAAATATATCTTTATCTATTTCATATGTTATGTTTTTTCTCTAGGTACTTATCATGTAATTAACCCAAGGGCTTTTCTCTTATGTAAGAGAGCCCTCGATCCGTTCTAATGATACGACTCATTTTTATCCCAACATGGTATTGGAGCAACGCTCCTAGACCGGGGTTCCCATATCCCACCCAAAACCCCTAACCCTAATCGCGTCGCCTCCCCTCCCCCCGCGTCGTGTCCTCCTTCAAACGTTGTGCCCTCCCGGCGTCGCCGTGCCCTAACAGCGTCGCCGCACCCTCTCAGCGTCGCTGCGACGCCTTCTGCGCCCTTCGGGATACTCCCACCACCGTCGCGGGGCATTACGCATCCTCCAGGGACCGTTTCAGTGCCTCCGCAGAGATTCTCAGCCATCCTGCGCCACCGAGGAACCTATTGGCCTTCCTGTGCAGTCGCAGGCGCACCCAACGCCGTAGGACGCTTCCAGGCCCCCATGTACGCAATCCTGAAGCCGTAGCTGCCGCCTGTGCGCAACCCTGACGTCGTAGGACCACCCACTACCGCCCGGGGGTTGTCGCGAGTCCTTTTAGTGCTGCTTCGAGGTCTGTTTTTGATTCACAATCAGTAATATATTTTGATTTATACCTTGTCGTGCGGCTTTAGACCTCGAACGACGATCTAGGGATGGCTGTATGCGTCTACACATACAACTGATCCCTCCTATGGTTCTGTAGACAAATTCTTTCTTGATTTGTTGCCACTTGTTCCGCGTCTTAGCTTATTGGTACAATGTCACATAATAAGGGTGACGTTTTCTCCTCTTCTGGTGCCTTCAAGGGCCCGGTACCGATTGTGAAGATAGACGGGACCAACAACGAGTTATGGTCCATGCGGTTTCGTACCCTATAATGCAGTGCCATAACAAAGAGCACATTCTGACATATTCAGAGTCGACGCACAAGACTGGGGCCAATGCAACATCGAAGCAGGACGACACCTATGCTCGTATTTGGCTCTCTAGGACGCTTACCATGGAGATTGCTAATGACATTGTTAATTAGCCGACTGCAAAGGCTATTTGGGATATATTGGCAGATACATACTGGCATGCCAAAAATAGGAGCATGATTCTTCAACTGCAGTTTCATATTTGCTCGACCAAACAGAATGGTTGACTGCTCCACGCACGCTTCTCTCATCTGAGAGGCATGTTTGAGCAGGTACTCAGATGCCGCAGCCACTGCCAGAGCATCATCCAGTTCATCAGGTACTCATTCTGCGTTTACAAGTACTGGCAATTCAGATTTGACCGATTGGATTATGGATTCTGGAGCATCACATCATATGTGTTGAGATCAGATGCAGTTTAGTACATACAGATCTATTACACTTGGTAGATCCGTGATTATTGCCAATGGGGTTCGTCTACCCATTGTTGGTTAGGGGGAGATTGTTTTAGCCCCCGATATGCATCTTCGGAACGTCTTATGTGCTCCAGACTTTCAGATGAATCTTTTGCCAATTAGTCAACTTACAAAAGATTTACATTACGGTGCCATCTTTGATCCCTCTTCTTTTGTGTTTCAGGGCATACTAACTAGCAGGGTGATTGGTCATGGCCGTAAGCAGAGAGGATTGTATAAGCTTGCCATACCTCATTGTGCTGGAGTTGCTACCATTCCTTCCGGATCTGTTTCTCCTTTCATGTGGCATCTTCGCTTTGGCCAACTTCGTCTCTAAAAGATGTGTCATGTGCTACCGCAGATATCTTCTCGTACTACATTGGATTGTGAAGCCTGTTAGCTTGGGAAGCACCATCGCTCCTCTTTTCCTAGTCGCCCGAGTCGTTACAATAGTCAATCCTTTGAGCTGTTTGATTTTGATATTTGGGGTCCTAGTCATGTTCCTGATCATCAGGGCATCGTTTTTATATGGTTGCTGTCGATGATTATTCTAGTAGACTATCTTGGGTGTTTTTGTTGAAATATAAGTCTGAAGCAGGTGCTATCATTAAAACTTTTCTTATTGAGGTCCAAATATATTATCTACTAATGTGAAATACATTCATACAGATAATGCTTTGGAGTTTTCCACATTACATTTATCTGAATTTCTCAAGTCTCTTTGAATCGTTCATCAAACCTCTTGCAGTTACACTTCTCAGCAGAACGGTGTGACTGAATGCAAACATCGTCACCTTCTTGATGTCACAAGATTATTGTTGATCCCGAGTCGTACCTCTCATTCTTTTTGGGGGGACGCTGTTCTTACTGCTTGTTACTTGGTGAACCGCATGTTGTGCACCATGCTTGGAGAGAAGGTTCCCTTCTTGATTGCATTTCCCGAGAAGGAACTATTTTCTCTTACTCCTAGAGTCTTTGGATATGTGGTATTTGTCCACAATGTTACTCCTGGTCGTGACAAGCTCTCACCTAGACTATCAAAGTGTTTTTGTGGGTTATTCTCGTACCCAAAAAGGGTATAGATGTTTTGATCCTGTTGGTGGATGATATTATGTGAGTGCTGATGTTACTTTCATTGAGTCGATTATGTATTTCTTTTCTACAGGTGGCAGGTTAGCCAATACTACTTACGGGGAGGTTGTTGTTGTTCCTCCACCTCCGTCTCCTCCACCATATGAGCCCCATGAAGCACCTCAACCTCCACCACCTCCACCTCCGTCCACCTAGTCAAAGTTCTTACCCCTTGTTTACACTTGCAGGTCTTCTACTCGCCCCTCTTCTCATGCGTCGTTCACATCACCCAAAACGCCTCATGTATGTCATGATAACATTGTTTCTTTTGATGGCACTGGAGTTTTGCATGATACACGTGATGAGCTGACTCTAGTAGACAGAATGAATGATGATCTGGAGGTTCCTATTGCCCTAAGGAAGCCTCGTCGCCAGTGTGCCACGTATCCTCTTGCTGCACATGTTTCTTGGATCATCTTTCAGAGGAGTACATGAAGTTTATAGTGGGACTCTCCGTTGTTACTATCCCTCGTACATATCAGGAAACGCTACTGGATAGTAGGTGGCGACTTGCGATGGAAGAGGAGATGGCTGCTTTGAGGTCACGCGGGACGTGGAGCGTTGTTTCTTCTCCATAAGGTACCTCTGTTGTAAGCTGCAAATGGGTATTTACAGTCATGCAAAGGGAAGATGCAACCGTGGATCGCTACAAGGCAAGACTTATGGCACGTGGATTCACCAAACCTATGGGGGAGATTATCAGGATACTTTCTCTCCTGTGGCCCGACATTTGTCACTACACATTCTTCTTTCCGTTGCAGTTTCACGGACTGACCTTTGTACCATCTTGATGTGAAGAATGCCTATGCAGTAGCCATCAGTGTTTGCTACTGAAGGGGAGTCCCATAAGGTGTGCATGCTCCACAAGGCGATTTATGGCCTGAAGCAGAGCCCAAGAGCTTGGTACCAGAAGCTATTGGAGTTGATAGAGCACTAGGGGTTTGTGCGGTCTACCACATACCACTCACTTTTTATTCAGTGGACACATAAAGGTACTGTTGTCATCCTTGTTTATGTGGATGACATTGTTGTTACAGGGGATGATGACCAACGTATTCAGACTGCCAATGACTTCCTAGGTCAACAATTTGTGACTAAGGACCTTGGTACTCTTCGATACTTTATTGGGTTAGAGTTCACCAGGAACCAGCGTTATCTCGTGATGATCCAGAGTAAGTTTGTGATGGATCTTCTTTCTGAGACAGGTATGACAGGATGCAAGCCTGCTACTACTCCAATGGACCTGAGTATGAGATTATATAATGATGGATACTGGGGAGGTAAATAGCAGGAGATATAGAGAACTGGTTGGGAAGGTTTTATATGTCACTATCACTAGGCCAGATATAATATTTGAAGTGCCAGTAAGCAAAGTTAGCCAGTTCATGGAGCAACCCAGAAAGATGCATATGGATGCTTTCTATATGATATTGAGATATTTGAAGAATTCACTTGGTGCGGGTCTTGTATTCAGCAGGGATGCATCTCTTGAGGTGACAACTATCACATATGCTGACTATGCAGGTTGTCCCAGGGACAAAAAGTCTACGTCGGGCTTTGCTGTGTTTGTCGGGAGCTCACTTGTCTCATGGAAAAGCAAGAAGCATATATTGGTAGCTAGATCAAGTGTAGAATCTGAATACAGGGCCATGACACAAAGGAGTGCAGAGATGATGTGGGTTAGGTCAGTATTGACTGACCTTACTATTGAGGTTCCTCTTCCTATGTAGCTTTTATGTGATAATCAAGCTGCGCTAGTTATTGCCAATAATCCTGCCTTTCATGAACAGACAAATCATATAGAGGTGGATTGTTATTAAACCAGAGACATGATCCAGAAAGGTTTCATATCCACCTCCCATGTTTCCACAAGAGATCAGACGGCTGACATCTTCACCAAGGCTCTAACTAAAGGTCCATTTCAAAGGTGTTGCTCCAAGCTGAGCATGGTAGATATATATGCTCCAGTTGAGGGGGAGTGTTGAAATAAATATACCACTTTATCTATTTCATATGTTATGTTTTTTCTCTGGGTACTTATCATGTAATTAACCCAAGGGCTTTCTCTCTATATAAGAGAGCCCTCGGTCTATTCTAATGATATGACTCATTTTTATCCCAACAGTTTTCATTTTCTTTGGAAACTTTCTTCAATATTGAGATAAGTTATAAAGTAAAAGAAAGTCAATTGGGTTCATGCCATGTCGCTCAACTATTGATGCTATCCACTTGTTGAGAACAATTGAGATATATCAAGCTAAAAGCATGAACCTTCATATGATTTTTATTGATTCAGAGAAGATTTATGATTTTGTCCCATGAGAGATATTGAGGAGAGTTTTAGAGAAGAAACAAGTACTTGTCCTATAAAGGATATGTATGATGGGACTTCATCTTGTGTAAGGATTCAATATGGAAAGACTGATTATTTTGACATCAACATTGGTTTGATTCAAGGTTCAGCTTTGAGTCCATTTCTTTTTACTTTGATTATGACGAGTTGAGTAGTCACATTCAGGATGACATACCTTGGTGTATGTTATTCCCTAATGATATTGTGTTGATTGATGCGGCTAAAGATGGAGTAAACGAGAAGCTTAAGGTTTGGAGACATATCTTAGAGATTAAAAGATTTCATATAAATAGGACAAAGATTGAATATAGAAAGTGCACATTTCATGGAAACAATGATGAAGGAGGCGAGGTAAAGATTGATGATGATAACATTCAATAGAAGATTTTTTAGATGCTTGGGATCTATTTTGCAACATGATGGGGAAATCGATGGAGATGTTACCCATATATTAAATGCAGGTTGACTAAAGTGGAGAGGAGCATCCACTATTCCATGTGATAAGAAAATTCATTTGAAAATCAAAGGAAAATTTTACAAAGCAGTCTTGAGATCTGCTATGCTTTATAGATTTGAATGTTGGCATATGAAACATAAACATGTTCAAGGAATTAGTGTAGCAGAATGAAAATGCTAAGGTGGATGTGTGATCATAGACGCAAAGATCAGATTCAGAATGATGCGACTACAAGGAAAGTTGATGTAGCTTCGACAGATGATAAGATGAGAGAAAACCACTTAAGATGGTTTAGTTATTTGCAAAGAAGGTCGTTTGATGGACCGATTAGAGGATCTGAGTTTTGTGATGTTTAACTAGTTAAGAGAGGGTAAAAAAGGCCGAAGAAGTGTTGGAATGTGACTATCTGAAGGGATCTTAGTTTTAAATCTAAGACCAAGAAATGATCCAAGATAGATCTTAATGAAGGCAAAGAATCCATGTAGTCAAACCTACTTAATCTGGGAAAAGGCTTTGTTGTTGTGGTTGTACATTCTGTACCTTGCTAAAAAATGGATCTTTGTTACCAATCACACATTGTCTAACCAAAATCAATTTTCTCTCGACGCGTTCCTAAAAAAATCCGATTCGTGTAGATTCTTCTTCCACGTTCATTATGCATTTCAAAATTCTTCAATTGATAC
The DNA here is from genome assembly GCA_037367405.1 of Ottelia alismoides. NCBI lineage: Eukaryota > Viridiplantae > Streptophyta > Magnoliopsida > Alismatales > Hydrocharitaceae > Ottelia > Ottelia alismoides. The sequence goes on along the minus strand of JAZKJV010009625.1, from coordinate 248,378 downwards.
ACGTAACAAACATGTTAATTCCATAACTTTTTATTCAATTTCCCGTGTAGTCGAATTCTCATCAATACGCGTCAAGGGAATATCTTCTTGGTCTGATTTCCATATACAAAACACGACGTGGCATATCTGTTAACCCTAAGCTTTGCATTTGTGGGTGGAACCATCCAGAAGGTTTAAATGACAGTTCTTGCCCCTTGAGAGGTACCAAATAAATGGCTAATGGAATCTAGATTTTGTGCTTATAAACCCCCCTATTTGTAAAACGCAGACCCAACCCTTGGGGATGCAATAGTACATTTAGGAAAGAGTAGAGTATAATTTAATCTTGGTTTTAAAAATGAGAGACGCATCGAGACAATTTCCTATAAGTTAGGCAAGGCATACACCTCGAGTTGGTCGCTGCGTAAACCTAAATTATTATGAAGAGAAACTAAACTAATATATTCATGCCTTTTTAATTCATTAAGATGTTTCCACTATTTTTCTTGCTTTCGCAGGTGTAGGCGCGCGTGCGTGGGGGGGGGGGGGACCGGCGGTGGAGGTGGGGTTGCAGGTGCAGGCGGCACAGGGGGTGGGGGTGTCGCAGGTGCAGGCGGTGCAGGGGGGTTGGAGGTGTCGCAAGTGCAGGCGCGTGCAGGGACGATGGAGGCGGCACGGGAGGGGGGGTTTGTTGCGGGAGCTTACAGCTAGAGGGGGGGGTGGGTGGTGACGGGCGGGGACGATGCAGGTAGCGCGGGGGGGGGGGGGAGGGTGTTGGAGAGCTTACCGACGGAGGGGAGTGGGTGGCGACGGGCGGGGCTTGCAGGGGGCCTGAGGTGGAGGGGGGTTGGGTGGCAACTAGCGGGCACGTAGGAGGTTGCGGAAGGGGAGCTTTCAAGCAGGAGGCGGTGACTTGTAGGAGGCAGGAGGGGGGCTTGCAGGCGTACTGGGAGAGGGGCTTCCAGTCGGGAGATAGCGATGGAGAAGTTGTGGTTGGACCCAGGGAGGGGCGAGGCTTGCAGGCGCGTAAGGTGAGGGGAGGACGAGGTGGTCAGGTGGAAGGGGAGGTCGACGAGGACGTAGACTGGGGGGGATGGGGATGGTTTCCTGGCCGAAGGAGTTGGAGGTGGGCATGGTGGGATTGTTGGTTGGAGGAGGAATGGATCCATTCCTAAATAATAGAAATTTAAAGGGTTTAAAAATGTAAAATACTTAACGGATACCATCATATTTATCGGAAAATTAGATGGAATTTAACACGGGGTTATGAGTGTAAGAGTTAAACACTATTCAAGGTCTTGAGTGTAATTCGTGATTATGAAGGGTTCCTAGGGTAATTACGAAATTACTCAGGGTTATAGGTGTAAATATCCCTATTTTTTTTAAAGCATCTTCATATTCCCTTAAGTAATTGAGGCGATGCCTCAGTACTGCCTTATTGACTCACAACCTTAGTACTGCTTTTAACAATCCGAGGTGCAAGTCTCATTGAAGCAATCTGAGACTATGGCCGCGAGGTAATATTTCCTCAAAACTGCCTTGACATGCAAGTCTTGATGAGTATAGAGTGTGTTGGGTTCTTTTATAATTTTCTCAATAAGTATGTGTTGTGTGTTGCCTTGAGATACATCTAAGAGAGACGAGAGAAGACCCACTTGAGTAGTCGTTGTTGGGAGGAGTCTTGCACGAGGATGGTCCTGGAGTAGAGTCGCTTGAGGAAGGGACATGCACGAGGATGGTCTTGCGACGACCTGAATGGTCCTGGAGTAGAGTCATACTGGGAGATCAACGTGTCACACTGGGAGACGTGCCTATAGTAGATGCTCGGGAAGATGACTGATATGCAGTAGATGTGCTGAAGTCAATGTTGTAAAAGTCTCTCGACTGGCCCGACTACCTAGTAGGTCCGACTAGTCTAGTTAGTGGGGTGACCGATCGAGTTCTGGCTAATTCTGACTAGGCCCATTAGTTAGCCAATTTTTACTTGGAGATAACATTTTTTTTTGTTTTTGTAAAAAACAAACTTATTCTAACACGTTTAATGTTTTATTCAAATTCTATTACTTCTTTTATTTCATATGATAGTATAAAAAACATACAAATCAATGTTAATATATAAGATTGTATCTGTAATAATGATTTACATATTTAAAAACTCAAAGCCGATTAAAGCACGACTAAATCCGATTAATCGCCCGACTGCCGATTAGTCCTTAGTCAGTGACCTAGGCGACTGAGTACCGACTACCAACTTTTGCTACCCTGGCTGAAGTATTGGTCTTCATGTTGTTTATGAGCAATATGTCAAAAAATGATTCCAATATGTCCCACATGAGAAGTATAGTAGATGTCTCTCATATGCAAATAATAGTAAACATGAATGATAGAGAATTAATCTATTTAAAATTCCTCAACCGAATCCCTACAAATGAAACTGTCAATTTTCAATGAAATATGACACAATATGTCAATACTCAGCGTGCATCTGCCAACAAAGATCCTCAAGTAATTATTATTAATAGACAACCTCAGATATGTCCACAATTTATGCGAAGTGATAGAGTATGAAATAAGCTTCAAAACGACATACTATGTACTAGAAACGGAGTTCGTATGAGAAAAATATGCTAAACTAAAGATCCAGGGACTAAATGCAATAAAAAGTTAAGTTTTCTTCTCAATTGTATCCCTGAAGGACTTATATGCCATTAGAAAAATCCGACTGGTCTTATGTAATTTACCCTTGGCGGGGGTATTTCTGAAAATAACAAAACAAAGGAGGGTCTATGTGTAAAATTTTCAGTGCGTCACGTACGCAACACGTAACTCTGGCTGACTGGTTCTTTTCGTATTTCCTGAACACCAAGGGGCACGGGCGTAAAATCCCCCACCCCCCGAAGCACGCGTAAAGTACGTGACCTGAGGTGTGGGGGCTTTTCTGCTATTCCGTGAAAGTTCAGGGACTTGGACGTAAAATGCCCCCGTAGCACGTAAGGAACATGTGCCGCAAAAGGCTCGGGGAGGCGGGGCCGGAGGCTTAGTTGGCAAAGCCTACGTGGCAATATCTGGTGCTTTGATCGACACGAGCCTTAAGGCTTTGACGCCGAGCCTCTACGTGTATGGTTGCACGAGAGTTTTTTTTGGGGGGGGGGAGGCGAACCTCCAGGCTTGGATGGGCTGTTCGAGTGATGACGTGGTGGCTTTCTTGCCGTTGGATCCCCCAATCCAACAGCTGATGACAGTCGAGGCAAGCGGAGCCGCGCAGGCGGGTGCTGGCAGAAGGCAACAGAGACCTCGGTCGAGACATGATCGAGGAGGCGGATGTACTGTGAAGCATGCGACAGACGAGCGACGGTCGAAGGTGGGTCCTGGCTGCCGTCGCAATGGCAGTGGCCGCTGGCTGCGGTGGTGGCAGGGAGCCGCGACGACGTGGGCTCTTAAGGGCGAGCAGGAGGGCGGGGCTCTGACCTATGCGAGGCTGGAGGTGGAGGTGGTGGTGAATGGTGAGGGTCGAAGGGGTCAAGCAGAGGTGCATGGGGGTGATGGAAGAAAGGAGGTAGGATATATATAGAGAGAGAGAGAAAGAGAGAGAGAGAGAAAAGGAAATACCTGGGAAGGAGACGGTGCTCGACAGTCGCTCGACCAGAGCAGGTGCTGACCTCGGTGGGGGAGGTCACGACGAGGCTGCAAGGCCTCGGATCTCGCCACAAGAAGAATCGACCAAATTGACGCTGTCACCGTCGAGGAGGTGGACGTTCTGTTTGTGATGGCGGATGGAGAAGACGAGGGAGGCCAGCTAGGTTTTATAAGGTGTACGGTTGCTGGCGATTACACGAGGAGGGGGGTCGACCTTGTAACGGTCGGAGAAGGGGAGCGGGCACGACGGAGAAACGACTGAGCGGGGGATGTGAAGCGGGCATTGCTTGGATGGGGAGGGGGAATGGGTCACGTGCCGCACGTAACCTGGGAGGAGTAAAGATCACGTACGAGGCATGTGACCAGGCTGGAGGAGAGGAAGTGGGATGCCACATGGCATGTCCACGGGCCACCACGTGTCATCCTAAAAAAATCGAAATTTTAAAAAGGGAAGAAAAATAGAAAAGAAATATAAGGATACCTCGGATCGAAAAATTTCCCTCATGATAGTTGTTCATCTTGACGAGATCTACATGAAGGACTAGGGTTGGGCATTGGGCTGGGCCAGCCCGACCCGGCCCAAAACCCGACCCGTATAACCCGACCCAAACCCGAACCCGAAATTTAATGGGCGGGCCGTGGGCCCTAAAATGAGCCCATATTGATTAACGGGCCGGGTTTGGGCCTTAGAAGGCCCAAACCCGTTAGCCCGATAGCCCGATCCATTCTAAAGCAAGTATATTTATATCCAGTACGGTATAATTATATCAATTATATTCATGTTCATTCCAAATACCATGTTCTAACTTTACTATCCTTATTCAAGTGTAGAATAAATGCTTAGATACATTAATAATCATATCCAATAGTGGATTGAGGATATTATTACATTAATATACAAGATTATTACATTAATATGCAATAATGGAATCTGTGTCCTCAAGTGTTACAGCATGTACAACTGTAAGTAACCAATTTGTATTGGGTCATAGTGCCCGCATCTACAATAGAATATGTAATGGTGAATTGAATGGTGGTTTAAGTCGCCATATTTTTACCACATTTGTATTTCCAACATACAACTAATGTTAAAATCACAAATTAGTTAGCATACTTTATAGTTTTAAACATGCACACATGCATAAGAAACAACCACACAAATGCAAGAAGAATGGAAGACATGATATTTGTATACATAGGTGTTAAATTGGGCCGGCCCGACCCGAACCCGACCCATTTTATTTGGGCCGGGTTTGGGCTTGGGCCTAATTTTTGAAAATAAAATGGGCCTAGGCCCGACCCGTTAGCCCATATTCTAAAATGGGCTTGGGCCGGGCCAAGGCGAACCCGGCCCGAGCCCGGCCCATGCCCAACCCTATGAAGGACCCAGGAGCAAAAGAAGTCATCTGTGCGAAGTGGTATTTTTTGCGATCTCCAAGTGTATAGAAAATGATTTTTTGGAGTTTTGTATTTTTTTGGTGGTTTTAAAGAGGATAAAAATTATAGGAAAATACGGTAAAATACATGAAAATTAATTACATACTAATCTATTTTTTGGATTTTTAGTAAATAAGAAAATAGGGAAATAAAATAGAAGGACAAAATACGAGAATTTTGTAGAGACTCACAACGGACACGCAGACACAGTCAGTTTTTTTGATTTCAGTCTTGATATAGATTTGGATTTTTATGCCATTTAATAAAACTTTCATCAAATACCACAAATGTAGAATAAATAAAATTAAAAGGATTAATTATGTACATAGAAACTCAAGTCAAATGTAACAAAGAGATAAAATGTGCAAAAGAGGCCTAAATCCCAACTTTCACATACGAGCTCCGAATTTTATGAAATTGGTCTTGTTTTGTAGGTATTTGAAAATGAAGTACTTTAATAGTGAGTAGACCAAAATTAGACATTGTATGAGGGAGATATGTGCGTTTTATTACGTAGATATGCGAAATTAGACTTTGGGTTTATTTGACACTTATTTGAGTTAGTAATTTTTTGTATTTTTCATTAAATCTTGTTAGTAATACTACACAATAGAGGTGGTTTCAGATAATTAGAGTTAGGATGAATTAATTAAAAATAAGGGAATTTATCAGTAGGCTAATTTACACTTGGATTTTTGGGTTCCTTATTTTATGCAATTATGCATGATGAAATGCAAATATTATTTACCCATGTATGAATGCTAATGATGCTCTATTAATTATTAGATGCATGTGGATTTTGGGGTACGGAGCCTAATTGACCAATTTTAGCACGATGAGTCTGAGATTCACCACTTCACAAATAGACTAGAGTCTCACTTATAGATATACGTGATAAACAAGAGAGTATGGTCATTGGATCTTGGAGAGATCCAATTACCTATCTAGTACTTACTCTTAACACTTCCCCTCTAGTTGGAGCCGAAAAAGCTACAACTTACAACAAAAAAAAATATATGCAACACATATTCACTCGATACATCTGAGAGAGACATAAGGAAACCTGCTCGGAGTAGTCGCTGCTGGGAGGAGACTCGTGCAAGGACGGGCCTGCAGTGACCAAAATTGGTCTAGAGTAGAGTTGTTATAGGAGGTGACCTACATGAGGACGGGCCTGCGACGACCAGGACATGCTTATAGTAGAATAACATTAGGAGGAGACTATCATGTCACACTAAGAGGAAACCTATGCATGTAATGGATGGTCAAGAATATGGTTGGTATGCAGTAGATTTGTTGGAGTGTTAGTCTTCATGTTGTTGGTATGCAGTAGAAGTCAGAAAATGGTCCCAAGTAGTAGAAGTCCATCGTGAGTAGTTGATGTCGAATATCAGAAGTAGAGTGGTCATCTCTCACACGCAGATCTCCAGAGTTGGGCAATTCCTATATGTGAATCATGAGAATGGCCTCTGAAGTCATTGTCCTATATAGGGACCTTAGAGATGGGATCACTTTTTGAGGAGCCACAAGTTGGGGATAATGGACACGATACAATGCTTATAGGGACATCTTATATAGAAAAATCCATGTTCTCCCTCCCCTCCCATAATTGTCAGAATATGGATATAGATAATCAAGTTCGGAGAAACGAGTGTGAATATGTATCCTTTTTTTCATCCTTTTTTTAAACCATAATTTTCCTTTTGTCAGAAGCCATCTTTGTTTTGGCTTTTGTCCAATTTTTAAATCACCCTCTTTTTTTCTCGTTTTCAGCCTTCTTTTCCTTCATTGCAAACCTCTATCTCTCTTTTTCCCCGCTTTTTTTGAATACGTATACAATAAGCCCAATTAGGCCCCTAAAATATCACCTCTTCTTTCTCCCTTTCCTTAATAAAGTAGGCTCGTGTTTATTAAATAACCAAGGGACTTTCTTTCAAGCCTAGGGTTCGACAACCCATCGTGCATAGAAGAGTCCCACAACTTGGGACATGGCACACATAGAGGAGGCAATGCGATTGCTCACACGAGGAGTTGGAGATCAATGGTGTGCTTGGAGATTGTCAGGGGGTGTGTGTGTGTGATCAGAGTTGTTGCCACCTGGTGCTTTTTTTGGAGTAGTGTGTGAGAAAGGCTCAAGGAGGCTGTGCTCGGTCGGCATGTGGGAACCATCACCTCGAGCGAAGATAGACGCCTAGAGAGGGCATTGTGCCTCGGCGGGGTGTCGTCTTGTGCCATGTAGTCTTGGAAAGGCGATGCCTAGAGTTGGCAGGCCTTGTATAAGGCAGCACCGCCTGGAAATTGGTGGGGCGATGTTGATGGTCGAAAAGTCGCATCAGAAGAAGTAGTTCCCTCGTATGAGGAGAGGCTGGTATAGATCGTGAGAATGTGTTGGACCAGCATTTAGAGGGCTGCCCAACGCGAAGGAATGTTGTGGAGATTGCTTCTAGGTAGCAACATGTGGCCGTGGGGCTCCGGTGCATGCGTCTGAAGAGGAGGGCGGCATGTGAGGCTTTTTAGATAGCTCCACAGACATACATACCAGAGTCCTATTTATAAATGATGTGGGACTAAACAAGAGATTATGTAATTGGATCCTGACAAGATCGAATAACCCATCTAATACATACACTAACATTAGGTACGCTAAATTATTTTAATAATCTCCTGGCATTTCTTTGATCTTGACTCTTGTACAACTCATTTGTCAATTTACACAAGAAAATATTGTTAACTCTTATTCTTGGCTACAACTATTCCTGCTTCGTCTTTGGCAATCTTATTATGGATTTGATCTTTGATCCAGGGGGACTTCACTTGGGGGGTCACTATTGGTTTCTTATTTTGCTGAAGGGGCACGAGGTTTCGAATATTAGCTGAGGTGGCATTAGCAATGTATAGGACACTGGTTTCTGAGCGCGCTCCTTAAAACCAGCATCTCGAATGGCAGTTTCCTTGTGGGATCAGACTTGGATTCCATCATGCGGAAAATTTAAAAAAACCACATTCGTTAAACACGACGGGGCATGTGTACTCCGAGGAGGTAGTGAGGGACGAGAGGGCATAGGAGGGGGACGACTGGGGGAGGACTACAACGGAATTGGAGGGAGGGTGAGGTTGAGGTCGTGGAGGTGGAGGGATGAGGCATCCATGCTTGGCTCGTACTGGAGGAAGAGCTTGCTGCTAGGTGGGTGCATGTTTGGAGGGGGTTGGTTGAGGAGGTGGAGGCGGAGCTTCTTACCGGGTGAGGGGAGGAGGAGGTCGGGAGAAGGTGGCTTTGGGTCGTTCCTCGTCTTGTGGGAGAATCACCGTTTAGGACAATGGTTTCAAGGAGCACACTAAGAAACCAACGTCTCAAACGTCACCTATGCCCCCTCCGCTAATATTTAAAACCACATGCGCCTTCTGCAGAATAAGAAACCCATGGTGCCCTCCAAGCCAATCCCACTTTGATCAATGTATTTGTGGCTAGGGACCACATATATTTAAAACCACATGCCCCTTCCGCAAAATGAGAAACCCATGGTGCCCCTCAAGCCAATCCCACTTGGAACAATGTCTTTGTGGTCAGGGACCAAATATCTATCTTGGTATTTCACTCCTGGTAGGTACATCTCTTACACATGTTTATGATTGATGGGCCAAAACTTGAAGCCATTAATCAAGGCAGAATTCATCCTGCCGTATATTTTTTTTCTGGAATCTTCTTGTCAGAGCACATCAAAGGCTGCTTTCTATTTTAAACATCTTTTGTTATATATATCAGTTGGTAATTCGTTTTTACTTTGTCTCACGTATATAAAATCTTAGCAAGTAATATACGGACAGGTACATTTAATAAAACAAACCCTTTTATTTTGGGATGCTTTAGAATTTTTCCTCCTTTCGATCTTGTGTTGTGTATAGGAATGGGGTGTCCCTTGGAACTGCAATGCATGACCAACATCGCTATTGACAAATCACAGATAGGGGCTGTCTCTGAACAAGTTCAGAACTTGTGCTTAGCTTATTTGAAGAGGTTGCCTAGAGACATGAGCGTCGCGTTAGGTGGTTTGATGCTCTAAGGTACCTTCTATGCTCTTTTCATGTGAGGCGGACGTGCCTATTCATAGCACTTTATCTCAGGTTTGAAGTCAAATCTGAAATTTGGGGGTTGACAGTTGAGTATACAAATGTTCTGGCAAAGGCCAACTCTTGGGTGTCCTTTAGACTTTAGAGTGAACTGAAATGGTCGTCAAATGACTATGTTCAGATCTAGAGAAGTTTTAAAGCATGGGATGCCCATTGGTTCTCCATCCAAGGGGAGAAAGAACAAGTAGCTTCGTTAATAGTATTTTTTTTGTGGAGTTTCAGGAATTAAACAAGTTGATTCCTTGTAATGGAATAGTCCACCGTGCTGATCTGAAGAGTTTCTCTTTATGGTGTTTGTGGCTGAGAACATACAAGTGATAACTTATTCTTTGGCTAGTTAAGGTATTGTAGAACTACTTCCATTCATTCCTTCAATGACTAAGATTATATACATTGCCAGTCCAATTATATTCAAGCAGGACTCGTGTACTATTGGTAGTGTGTGTCAAGATACAAGTTTTAATGAAATTGCACCTTGATATCCAATTTGTTCTTTTCAATCCTGTTATTTAATCCTCATTAATTTCACACTTGTAGATATATGAGTGCATGTGCAGTTCTCTATGCTCAAATGAAGAATTTTCTTTTGGCGGGGCATCAAGAATCCAAGGACGGATACACCCTTTTTCCTAGAAAAGAAGGAATCTAAGGACTAATGTTTTGAAATTTGTACATGTTGGACGTTGTATTATAATTCAATATGGATTTTCTATAAAAAAATCCTAACTGAGATCTCTTACATAGGACAGCCATACTGTCAATGAACTAGTTTTCCTCAGCATAACATAAATCATAAAGTATAACTCAAATATGCTCACTAACATGTATGCTATGTGCTCTATATACAATTGCCAATCTTTCTTCAGAAATCTTGCCATTCCAGGTTCTGCAAAGAGCAATTCGATTTATTTTGCAATTTACTTCTTTTTAATTGCTTTATTTTGTATTTTGGTTCTTACTTGCTATATTTTGCAATGTATATGGGAGCCTTCTTCATTCGAATTTTCCTGTAATATATGCTTTTGGTCGTTTTTGTGCGTGGAAATTCTTTGCATGCAAATTAATCAAGATATCGAAGAGTCTTACTTCTTTTTGATTTTTTGTTGCTGTTGCGTAGATCAAATAGGGCTCACTCCCGAAGAAGTCATCTCTAAAATCATGGCAAATCCTGAAATTGCATTGTCATTTCAAAATCCTAAAGTGCAAGCTGCTATCATGGATGTAAGGCCGCTGACATATTTAGTAATTTGGATATACATTTAACTTGCTATGCCACTCTTCTCCTAGTCTCCTTTAACTTCCATTTCTTGGTCTCCAGTGTTCAGAAAATCCACTGAATATCCACAAATATCAGAATGACAAAGAGGTAGGATACTACACTGAAATTTTTGCTAACCACATTCAAAATGATATTTATTTGTTTTTGCCAAAATATTCTTTTGTATCTCTTATTGAATTATGTGACAGAGGAAGATGGTCAGGTTGATTTTGAAACTTTGGATGGCAATTTCCGGTGTGCGTGCCTTTTAAGTAACTCGGGCCTTCAGTTTTGTTGTGAACATTTGTCCAAAGTATGTAGAAATCAAGTAATCAAGCAAACATCCATATGAACATGATGATTAAAATCCTCTCAATGGAAGGGAAAAATCATGGCAAGGGATGGTGTAGCACACATGGATGGCTAATTTTTGTCCATTCCACACATTCTTTAAAGTCAAAAAGGGGAGAAACATGTTGAGGTATCCACCCCGATTATATTAAATTATAAAGATAAGGAGAACTTATAATGACCAAGACTCGAGAAGCGTTTTGGCGTGAAAAATTATATTTTCCATATATGTTAGAAAACAAACATGCGGAAGCGTAACATGGAAAAAGATAAGAACACGGACAACGCGGGATTTAACGTGGAACCCTACTCCGTAAGGAACGAGATGAAACCACGGGAGAAGCCCTCAAAGGGGCGGATATTTCATTCCTTTTCTCAATGGACTACAGGGTGCGGGGCTCTATATATAGCACCCACAAAGTCTCCGCATCCCACAGGTGGTAGATGTGGTACTAAACCCTGGATGGGGTAAATGGATACTCTCCGAGATCCATTTACCCATCTCCCATACATATGATGCACAACCAAATACTTCAACACTCCCCCTCAAGCTGGAGCATGCAATGCTCAACTTGGATAAACAGAAAGAAACTCAACTCACGATACAAGACACTACGAACAATATCAACTCGACGCGCATAACTGTCGGCTGCTATCGAGGACATTGCTTCTCATGCCGTGCAGGTGAGGAGGACGAACAAGATGGAGTGTGAGTCTGCTGAATCTCCTCGTCGGAGAGCATGCGCTCTAAACTGCACCTGTTAGAGTCACTACAACTAGAAATGAGTTTCCTCGTCAGAGTACTCTGGTCCGCCGCAATAATGTGGACAATTGCTCCATCTCTGAAAGAGGCCGAACTGAAAAAGTCGTGGGAGTGCAATCCTCGTTGGAGTTCACGGTCGCTGGAGAATGGAGTCACTCTCCCATCTGGCACAGAGAATGATACACTGCTCTGGAGTACCTATGATACCACGTGAAAACGCTTGCCAATATGGCATAGGGAATGATCCTCTACTCTGGAGTCCCTATGGCTCACATGAAAACTCTGGCCGAAACAACAAGAAGAATGATGGGGACCACGAATAAATGATGGCACACATGTGCACATATAAAAAGACCGCATAATTGTGGGTGTCTGAAACTGACTCGGAAATCATGATCGTCGAGTCTGAAATCTGCTTTAGAGTCTGGAAAATCTGACTGGCCTCAAATCTGGAGATCTGATCTGGAACATCTCAATGGACCTGTGACTCTAGATAATACTCACCCTTTCTCCCATACTTGTCGGAAAATGACATCGACAAAGTTGGGAGAAGACAAGATAAATAGGGGTACAAAATGTCAATAAGCAGTTCACAAAATTTTCGGCTTCTCAACTCGTGATTAACATTTGGATGTTTCATTTTTTTGCGACTCTTCTCTCACTCTCTCTCTCTCTCTTTATGGGGGGAAACCCTTCGAATGCCGCCGCCCCCTGCAGGGTTTGAAAATCTGAAATCGGCTAGGGCAGCGTAAGGGGCGCGTGAGGGAGCTTCGGACTTGCCTGTTGCCAGGGAGTTGATCGGGAAGAGGGCACATCCTGACATGAGATCACGACTGGGATTGCGCCTGCCTGCGCGCGCCTGGTGGCCATCGCGGGGTCACCGCTTTGATGGGAAGATGGGATCGACGCCGAGGGAGGAGGTCGCCTGATCTGACTGCGTCGCTAGGTGTGAGATGAGAGATGGCTCCGCCCTGGGAGCTCGGAGCATGCGTCGTCAGGAACTGGGTGGAGAGCTCCGTCTGCACAATCTAGAGACTCGTGCCGCCAGGAGAGCGCCGGGGGACACTAGGGCTTGAACGATGGAGGCACGATCACCTCCGCCGGCTGGGATTTGCACCTGTGCGTGTTAGGGTAGCACGCGGATGGGAGATCGCGACCTCCGCCAGGACGCATCTTCGCTGATCGAGGGTGACATGCCCTCCTTTTTTTTCTTCCAGAATAACGGTACAGGACTAGGGATGCAACCGGATACGGATATATCCGTATCCGTCCGCTACCGTATCCGATTTTAAGCGGATACGAATATACATTTTTGGATTTTAGCGGATACGGATACGGATACAGATACTAGTTTTAAATTTTTTGCGGATACGGATACCATTATAGAATTTTTTCCGGATACGGATACGGATAGGGATATATATAAATATTTTTCGCGGATAGGGATACAGATATCCGTATTATCCATATTTTCAGTAATATTTCAGCTTCACAAATGTTTTGCATGCCTCAATGTAGCTCTGAGAAGAAATTGTATCTCATCATGAAATGTCAAAAAAAAGTAATAATCTTTTATAATTTATCATAATGTCGTTTTAAGAAATATACCATCACCTTTATCTTATTTGTTGGTTACAATGTTACAGTATTGCCTATATTTTGAAAACATTTCAAATGAAGGAAGACAGAGGTACGTCATCATAGAATTTTATTATATGCTCTTCAATTTATTTCATTCATTATTTTAATTTATTTTCTAATTTATTATGTAGCATTGTAAGTTTATTGAATTTACAGTTAGTCCTTCATCACTTACAAGTTCGTAAAGACATTAATTAAAGGGATTTTTACCCGCCAGACCCTATAATCTTTTGTAATTACCGCTACGACCTTCGAAACATCGTAATTCCTCCCCCAACCCCGTAATCTTGCTAACCCTTACCCTACAGACCCTGTGGTTAACTCCCGTTCATTTACCCGTTAAAATTAACCCGACTCTGTTATGTTCATTTATATTATACCCAATTTATTTATCAAAATTACATTTAATGCCACTCAGCATCCCAAAGGAGTTGATCCCCCTACGTCGCTCCCCTGCCAGCGCCACCCCCCCGCGAACAGCTCCTCCATCCCTGTTCTCCCCTCCGGCCGACGAACAGCTCCCCCCCAACCACCGCGCGCCGCAGCACCCTCCCCCTCCCCCACGTGCTGCAGCACCCCCCCAGACCCCCACGCTGCTGCACCCTGCACCGCGTGCCGCAGCACCCCCAACCCCCGCGCTGCTGCACCCTGCACCGCGCGCCGCAGCACCCTCCCCTCTCCCCGGCTCTCCCCCACGCCGCTGCACCCTCCTCACTCCCCGGCTCTCCCCCCGCGACGCTGCACCCCCCTCCCGCCGCTGCACCCTCCCCCCTCCCCGGCGTGCCGCTGCACCCCACCCCCTCCCCCCCGCCCTGATCAAAGCCCCCCCCCCACCGCCCACCAACCCCCGCCCAGATCAACCCCCCGCCCTCGGCTGCCCCGATCGAAAGCCTCCCCCCTCCTCCCGCCGCCTCCGCCCAGATCGACCCCCCCCCCCCCCCCCCCCCGCTCCCGGCCGCCCCGACCCCCTCGGCGCCGCCGCACCGATGGAACTGCTCCCAGGCCGAGAACCTCCCCCCTCCAGCCCAGGTCACCTCCTCCCTCGACCCTCGCAAACCTCCTTCCCTTCACGCACTGCCTCCCGACCCCCACCCTCCGCGCACCGATGGAACTGCTCCCAGGCTGAGAACCTCCTCCCATGTTAAAGTGCCCTCGACGTTGCTGTGTTTTAAGGTTCTGTCTCAGTGGTGGATTGGGGAAGGGAAGGGAAGATGAAGAAGAGGATAGAAGAAGGAACAGGGATGAGAGAAAAAATCCAACCGTTAGATTTTATATGGTTTGATTAACTCAGTTTTAACCTACCCGAGTTAACTCAAGATGTGTCAATTTAACGACAGGGTTCGTAGGGTAAGACGGAGCAAGTTTACGGGGTTGGGGGAGGAATTACGATGTTTCGAAGGTCGTAGCGGTAATTGCAAAAGATTATAGGGTCTGCCGGGTAAAAATCCCTTAATTAAAAGTATGAGGAGACACTTAATATTTATAGGATAATCCGTATCCGTTTCTTAAATATCCATATCCGAATCATGATTATCCGATTCCGAATCCGTATCCGTATTTAAGGATACGGTATTCAAATTTTGATATCCGTATGATATCCGTATCCGTATCCATATTTTGAAACGGATAAGGATATGGTAATACCTATATCCGTATCCGTATCCGTCCGTTTGCATCCCTATACAGGACCCATTAGGAACCTGGAGACATCGTGTTCGGCTGGAGAGAGAGAGAGACGGTTGTACGCAGGTTGCGCGATGCGTGATGCTGAAGGGACTTCGCCTGAAGAAGACTTCATGGGATTTCGAACAATGCTCCGACGCTACGTGTTAAGCACTGCATAAGAGGATGCTCTGCTTGAGCGCCGGGATGGATTCCGCCTTGAATGCCGTCGGGAGCAAAACGGGAATATGACGATCAGGAACCCTAGGGTTGATCTCGAACAGATTAGAATCAATCTAACAAATCTTCAAGACCTTGAAACCAAAACTCGAATCTCGAACCAAATATAGATAATGAAATCCTCAAGAATCGATCCCGCTCTGATACCATGTTAGAAAATAAACATACAGAAGCGTAAAAAAAGATAAAGAACACGAACAACATGGGATTTAACGTGGAACCCTACTCCATAAGGAGCAGGTTGAAACCATGGGAGAAGCCCTCAAAGGGGCGGATATTTCATTCCTTTTCTCAATGGATTACATAGGTGCGGGGCTCTATATATAGCACCTACGGAGTCTCCACATCGTACATGTGATAGATGTGGTACTAAACCCTAGATGGGGTAAATGGATCCTCTCCAAGATCCATTTACCCATCTCCCATACTTATGGCACACAACCAAATACTCCAACAACATAGAAACGCTTCAAAGAAAAACTTACTCCACTTCTTGCCAACCAAATAATCCAAATAACAGTTAACAGGTAGAGCAGCTTCACATTAGGGTAATGCTTGTTCATAAAAAAGAGTCTCAGAATTTCTGAAGGCTCTTAATTTTTGCCGAGGTAAGACTCCATTCTTGCCATACTCCCAACGTCTTTTCACAAGTGAAAAAATGTGAATAATCTTCTCCAATTCATCATTACAGAGCTGGCAATTCTGAGATGTGCTAGGAACATGGAAGGACATATCGATATCGGTATCGATATCGGTACCATGTCGATACCAATATATCGCTGATATATCGGCGATATATCGATGCCATATCGCCGACATCGGGATTCAGCTCGCCTTTTTTGCTTGTCGATACCCGATATCGGACATATCGGCGATATATCGGTGACCTGTCGATACCGATATATCGGGATACGACCTTCCATGGTTAGGAAAGAGTTTGATGCAAAAGTCTCTGGTCAGGATGCGACCTCTTCACATGAGCCAAAGGAAAACATTAATGCAGCTTGGGACCTTGAGGCTCTACAAGAACCTATAGTCATGATCCATATTGTCTGAAGAGGGTGGTGTTGGTCTATCCATTACCTTGTATACATGTTTTATTGTAAAATCTCCTACTCTTTAGGTGTAGTGATCTCTTTCGCCCTCAGGTCCAGAAATGAGGATGAGAGAATAAAAGAGATTCAAAAAAGGCTTCCATACGCTGATTAGAGAAATACGTAACAAAAGAAGTCTTCGAGTTCCCATTCTCCCAACATTTTGTGTTGGTGTAAAAGAGTGATATGTCTATTCCATAGAACTCTAGGCTTTCTTATATAGAGAGGTCCCATGGGTAATGATGCGGATTGGTTGTTGACGATGGCGAAAAATAAAATATTTGACGGTAGATTTTGGTGGAGAAGAAAATGGAGGGATTGAGAAGGGAATGGAGGGGTTGAGAGAAGAAGCTCGTCGGGAACACGAGGGGTTTGGAGGAGAGAAACGTGAAGACCACGTGGGGAGAGAGAGACGAGAGGAGAGAGATAAAATCTCAAATTTTCATATCAACTGAACTCCCTAAAATAATGGACCCTCATCCCTTTATATAGGAGGGATGAGATTACAAAATAGAAAACTAATTCAAATTTGACAACTAATTATCCTAAATAGACTCTAACTAATGAACCGACCAAATTTAGAATTTAAATCTCTAATCAACTAATTGAGATCACAGGCGATCTCGTTTATTCAATTAAAAGTACGACGACGTAGATAAACGTAAATAAAATTGAATAAAAATTTCAACGACTCAAATAAACATAATTAAAAATGTGGTCCTATTTTTCTGATCCACGCTGCATCAACTCTCCTCCACTTTTTAAAATTCGTCTCCCGACGAATTGCTCGATTTTCGTTCCTTCGGCGGCGAATTCGATGTTGAAACCATAATTCCAACTTCTCAGTTTGATCTTTTCCATGTTACGTTTGTAATTTCTTTTCACTGAAGGGCATGGTTGCAAATGTTCTACCCCTTCACTTAAAAAGATCCCATAGCATAATTTGTCTTCCAAGTAGCCCCAGTGATAAATAATTTTGGGAGGAGGGGTCCCTTATAAATCTTCCAAATTAAACCCTCATCCCTTAATTTTAGGGATTCACCAACGGCTGCCACGAAAATCCTTGCTAGGGCTTTGTGCGTCCAAGATAAGAGGCGGTAGCGCGTGCTTGGGATGGAGGGCCATGGTCGGCGGCGACGTTGAGAGGTCGAACACCAAGGTGGCGGCGGTAGGGCTGGTCCAGCAGCGACAACGATGGGGTAGAGAGGTGGCGCGGGGGACGGATAGCGATGGCGGTAGGATGGGAAAGGAATGGGGAGGATAGGGCTCGGAAGGGGTGAGGGCACGGGCAAGGTGCGAAGGGAGGTAGTCGGGAGAGGCAGGCGGGGCGCGGTGGCGAGGAGGGGGCGTAGGCGGGGATGGCGGCGGCAAGGGAAGACGGGCGCGCGGTGGTCTGCGCGTGGAAGAGGGTGCGGGACGGTGTTGGGCGAAGTCGTGGCAGGTAGTAGGGGAGGGGGAGGCGAGTGGGTAGGTGTTGGGGAAGGGCGGCGAGTGCTGGGGCAAAGGAGGCGCGCCGGAACGGTGCGGGTGGTGGCTGGTTGGGGCGTTTCAGCGGGATTCGGGGAGGCCTGGGTAGGCTGCGGCGGGGTAGGGGGGTGTATCTCGAGGGGTATGGGGATGGCGGATGGGGCGAAGATCGAGTTCAGAGGGTTTTCCAAGTCTGAAATTACCTGGACAGCAAGCGTTTCGGCCTTTTTTTCCTTTAAAACGGCCTGGACAGTGATCGGTTCTTCGTTGACGGCCTCTTTTTCCTCGAGAATCAGTTGGACAGCAAGCATGTTGTCATTTTTCTCCTCTGAAACGTCCTGGACAGCGGCCGTTTCGTCGTTGTTTTCTTCCGGAATGACCTGGACAGCGGCCGGTTCGTCGTTGTCGGCTAGATCTTCGTCTTCAAATTCGGGTTCGGTGATTGAAGGCTTCGATTTGGCGGCGTTTTCCTCAAGTTGGCGTGTTATTTCAACATTCAATATATCTCGCATCTGGGATGCCACAACTTGCATATCGGCACAAAGTTGGCGCATATTTGATAATGTTTGTCTAACCTTGGCGCGTCATGTACGGTCATTGGAGCGGGATCCGTTGGATTTTCCGTGCGAACGTCTGTACGGATCGTCAGATCGTGAGGACGATCTGTAGGCCATGCTCTGATACCAAATGATGCAACTCGGTTTCGGCGTCGACGATAAAATTTGAAATATTTGAACGGTGGAATTTCGGTGCAGAAATGGAGGGGTTGAGAAGAAGAAGCTTGTCGGGAACACGAGGGGTTTGGAGTAGAGAAACGTGAAGACCACGTGGGGAGAGAGAGACGAGAGGAGAGAGATAAAATCTCAAATTTTCATATCAACTGAACTCCCTAAAACAATGGACCCTCATTCCTTTATATAGGAGGGATGAGATTACAAAATTTGACAACTAACTATCCTAAATAGACTCTAACTAATTAACCGACCAAATTTAGAATTTAAATCTCTAACCAACTAATTGAGATCACAGGCGATCTCGTTTATTCAATTAAAAATACGACGACATAAATAAACGTAAATAAAATTGAATAAAAAATTCGACGACTCAAATAAACATAATTAAAAATGTGGTTCTATTTTTCTGGTTCATGCTGCATCAGGTAAATTACATAAAAGGTTATCAGAAAAATAAAAATAGAATAAACAATACACTGACTACATAATTATCTCTACACTCCCCCTCAAGATGGAACATAGATATCAATCATGCTTAGCTTGGAAGAACCTCTCTGGAACGGTCCTCTGAGCAATGGCTTGGTGAAGATGTCGGAAGTCTGCTCCCCTGAACTAACATGTAAAGTAGAAATCATGCCCTTTGGATCATATCTATAGTGTAGTGGCAGTCTACCTTAATATGTTTTGTTCTTTTATGAAATGCTGGATTATTGGCAATGAACAAAGCAACTTGATTGTCACACTGTAGCTGCATGGGTAGAGGTACATCTATATGCAAGTCTTCTAGTACAGTTTGAACCCATATCTTCTTCGTGCTTGCTTGTGCCATGGCCCTATATTCAGATTCAACACTAGATCTAGTCACAACAGTTTGTTTCTTGCTTTTCCAAGAAACCAGAGAACTGCCCACAAAAACTGTAAAGCCTGAAGTAGACTTTCGATTCTTAGGGCATCCTGCATAGTTTGCATCTGCACATGCCGAAATAGATAAATCTGTGTCCTTTCTCAACAACAATCCTGAGCCTGGAGAAGACTTTAGATACCTTAATAATACATATATGGCATCCATATGTATCTATCTTGGTTGTTCCACGAACTGGCTCACTCGACTTAGTGCAAAGGCAATATCAGGTCGTGTTATAGTGATGTAAAGAAGCTTACCCACCATTTCTCTATATCTTTTCCTGTCAACCTCCTCAGTATTATTGTCATATAATTTCATACTTGGGTCCATAGGAATACTCGAGGGTCTACATCCAACCATGCCCGTTTCAACCAGCAAATCTGCAATATATTTCCTTTGGGTCATCACAGGACTCTGTGCATTCCTGACAAACTCCAGCCGCAGAAAGTATCGTAGGGTACCAAGATCCTTCGTAACAAACTGACGGCCCAAGAATGCTTTTGCCATCTCTGTCCCCTAAGCATCATCTCCTATAACCAGAATATCATCAACATATACCATGATGACGACCGTACCTTTAGAAGTTTTCGAATGAACAACGAGTGATCCACATTTGATCTTTTGAATCCCTGACGTTCAATTAGATGGGAAAACTTCTGAAACCATGCCCTTGGGCTCTGTTTAAGGCCATATATCGCCTTGTGAAGTCTACACACTATATGATTTTCCCCTCAGCAGCAAACCCCGGTGGCTACTGCATGTTGACTTCTTCCTGGAGATCGCCATACAAGAATGCATTCTTGACATCAAGTTGTGTTGAAGGAAATAAGAGAGTTGTTTATTCCTATAACCCTAGGCTCTCTTATATAGGGAGAGACCTATGTGTAAATTACATATGGTGGATAAGGGAAAATAAAATAAATAAAAAGATACATAGAAAGTAGAAATATCTCAACACTCCCCCTCAAGATGGAGCATAGATGTCAATCATGCTCAGCTTGGACAAACACTTCTGAAACGACTCCTGAGTAAAGCCTGGGTAATATATCAGCAGTTTGTTCTCCTGAACTAACATGAGAGGTAGAAATCAGATCCTTCTGGATCATATCTATAGTGTAATGACAATCTACCTCAATATGCTTCGTTCTCTCATGGAATGCGGGGTTGTTGGCAATGAAGAGTGCAGCATGATTGTCACATTGGAGGTTCATGGGGAGAGGTACCTCTATAGTCAAGTCAGTAAGGACAGATCTGACCTACATCATCTCTGTACTTGCTTGTGCCATAGCCCTATATCTTGACTCAACACTCGATCTGGTAACCACAGTCTGCTTTTTTCTCTTCCAGGAAACTAGCGAATTCCCTATAAAACACAACAAATCCTGATGTAGACTTTCTATCCTTTGGACATCTAACATAATCTGCATCTACACATGCTGTAACTGAGAGAGATGTGCCCTTGCTGAACAAAAGTCCTGTGCCCGATGAATTCTTCTGATATCTCAGAATCATATAGACTGCATCCATGTGTCTGTCTCGGTTGCTCCATGAACTGACTTACTTTGCTCACAACAAAGGATATGTCAGACCTGGTAGTGGACATATATAGTAGCTTACCAACAAGTTCCTTGTATCTGTTCTTGTCGACCTCTTCAGTGCCATCATCATATAGCTTCATTTTCGGTTCAATAGGAGTAGTGGCAGGCCTACAATCTGCCATGCCTGTCTCTGAGAGATCTGTAACATACTTCCTCTGTGTCATCACCAGAACATGTTGGTTCCTGGCAATACGCCCGTGGTGGGTACATCAACCTTGTTCTCAGACATATTGCCAGAAGAAGAATACTACGGGTTCTGTAGACCAAAGATTGTATGTCTACACAGACATATGTGGGTTTGTGTGCAAGTGTAGACTCATGCACGCAAACCCATCATCCAATCGACGAAGCCGATGCGTAAGAAGCGTGATTGGCGTACTCAAGACAGTGGCACGGTCACGCGTGCACCACATGGACTATCGGCGACGCGCGGGGGTGACGCGCGCGAGGCGGGGGTGACGCGCGAGGTGGCACGCTGGGTTGACGCGCACGATGCGGGGACGACGTGCAAGGGGGGTGGCGACGTGCGAGCGAAGGTGGCGTGCGAGGCGGGTGCAACGCGCGAGAGGGGCGGCGCACGAGGGAAGGGCTGGAGGTTGGGTTAGGGTTTTGGGGTTCGAGAGCTCTGGTCTAGGACCGCCGCTCTGATACCATGTTGGAGGAAATAAGAGAATTATTTATTCCTGTAACCCTAGGCTTTCTTATATTGGGAGAGACCTATGGGTAGATTACGTATGGTGGACAAGGGAAAATAAAATAAACGAAAAGATACATAGAAAGTAGAAATATCCCAACAAGTTGAAATATGGACCAGTCACGTACCACAGTAACAGACAAAAGAATGCAAAGAGTAGAGTGACGAGCCACTAGAGAGAATAATTCAAACGAAGAGCTACTGCTCCGACACTGATGAGTAGGGAAGCTAGCACGATGGTACTTCCCCAACTGACAGGCTTCACACGGAAAAGAACTTGGAGAAATCTGAGGCAAGCGATGACACGTCTTCTGAAGTGGGAGGTGACCAAAGCGTAGATGCCAGGTGTACAGAGAGACTGATCCGGTTGAGTAGGATGAGACACCAGCATAGGAATTCCGGACCAGACGATAGAGACCATCCTGCTTAGAGCCACAACCAATCACCCTGCCTGTTAGTATGTCCTGAAATATAAGAGAAGATGGGTCAAATATAGCGCGACAGTGCAAATCCTTCGTAATCTGACTAATAAACAATAGATTCATGGACAAATCAGGGGCATGTAGAATATTCTATAAATGCATGGAAGGTGATAAGATAATCTCCCCCTGTCCAACAATGGGGGAATGTGTCCCATCAACTATGATCTGTGACCGTCCTGGTGGAATGTCTCTGTATGACTCAAGTCTATCTCTGTCGCAACAAAGATGTTATGTTGTGCCGGAGTCCATAGTCCAATCAGAGATATTATGACAGGATGTAAAAGCACAAGCACTACCTGAGGTGCTAGCAGAGGTAGAAGTACTGGCAGATGCTGAAGCAGCAATATCTAAAGAACCACCTGAAGCATCTGTCGATGTTGGAGGCATAATATCGCGCAATCGTGCCATGAGCTCCTCAAACCTGTGATCTGAAGTGGATGCTGATGGAGATGCAACATGCTTGGCTATACGCGCCGGTGCTGGGAACCCATGCTTAAAATAGCATGTATCCTCAGAGTGAACTGTGCGATGACAAAAAGTGCATGGTTGGCGAAAACGAACACCTTGATCACAAGGTCCACGTCCACTGAATGAAGACTGACCACCTCTCCCTCGCTTCACAACCATCACCGAAGGTGGAGTAGAAGTACTGGAAGAGACAAAGATGCGACTAAGCCTCCGGTAAACTTTCTCCATAGGAGGAATGGTAGATCGACAAGTATATGTGATTAGGCAACATCATACTCAGGATCAAGAGCCGTGAGCAATACCCCCACCATGGTATCATTTCGGAAAGTCTTCTGCTGCTCAGGGGTGACCATAAGAGGTATAATACTGTAGAATTTCTCAAACATCCCCTGTAGGGATGTATACAAGGAATATAGTGGCCGTCCATTCTGCTTCATGGTGAATATGTCATGCTGGAGCTGTAACATCTTCGTCTCATTTCGCACCTGCGAATAAGTGATCGCCAGGATGTCCCACATCGTCTTAGCGGTTGGTTGATGGAGAACATCGTTTGCAATCTCCACCGACAACGTGCTTGAGAACTAGACCTTGGCATATGAATCATCAGCCTCTCAGGAATCATAGATCCAGTCTTCGCTGCTGGTTCTTCCTTGGTAAGAATGTGCTTCTTACCATTCGAATTCATGAAGCTCATGAACTTCATCGCACATAGCTCATAATTAGTCCCATCCATCTTGGTTATTGGCGTGGGACCTTTGAACACGCCTATGGAGGGCATATCGACTTTGTTTTCTGAGATGTTGCTAGAGACAAAGAACTAGGATCCATAGATCAAAAGAGAATTGTCTACATAAACTGCATATGATTTGAGTATATATGTAGATGTTACACACTCAAATTCATGGAGAGAGAGGCCGACTGAAGAGTAGGCACCGACGTTGGAGGGGGCCCGGCGGTGGAGGGCCCCGACGGTGGAGGGAGGACCCCTGTGTCGGTGGAGGGAGGGCTCGACGGTGGAGGAGGGCCCCAGCGGCGGGAGAAGGAGGGCCCCGACGGCGAGGAAGGAGGAGGGGGGGCGGCAGCGCCGAGGGAGAACGGGAGGGGAGGGGGCGGTGGCAGCGTCGAGAGGGAGAGAGGAGGGGGTGGCGGTGGAAAGGGTTAGGGTTTTGGCTCTGATACCATGTTGGTGAAAAAGAGTAATATGTCTATTCCATAGAACCCTAGGCTCTCTTATATAGAGAGGACCTATGGGTAAATTACACAAGAGGTTATCAGGAAAATCAAAATTGAATAAACAATACACCGACTAGATAATTATCTCTACTTTTTGCTACCCTTGCATCCTGATTAACAGCTATGGCGTAAGCCAAGGAAAGTAGGTCACCAACATACGCCCATTAGTCTAATCATTTGTCCAAAAGGCAAAATATTGACCATCACCAAGGATATGACGAAGTATGACATGTAAGTGTGGAAGAATAGTGATGCTCTTCCACAAAGTCGAAGAATAAAAGGAAGGTTGAGTATTGTTGGGAAAAATAAGAGACTTGTTTATTCCTTTGAGCCCTTGGCTCTCTTATATAGAGGGGAGACCTATAGGCAAATTACATAATACAAACAAAAGAAAAAGGCTGAAATGATCCTCTAAGTAAGGCCTTGGTAAAAATATCCGTCGTCTAGTTCCCTGAGCTGACATGGAATGTAGAAATGAAGCCCTTTTGAATCATGTCGTATATATAATGACAATTGACCTCAATGCGCTTTGTCCTTTCGTGAAATGCATGATTATTTGTAATGAATAGGACCGCCTGAGGAACATCTATATGTAGATTTGTAAGGATTGCTCGAACCCACATCATTTTTGTGCATGCTTGTGCCATAGCCCTATACTCAGATTCAACACTAGACCTAGCAACTACAGTTTGCTTCTTGCTTTCCGAGACAAGTGAATCTCCGACAATATAGCAAATACTGTTGTGGACTTCCTATCCTTGGGACACCTTGCATAATCTGCATCTGTGCATGCTGAGATAGTAGTGGTGCTACATCTTTCAAATAACAGTCCTGCACATGGAGATGATTTAAGATACCTTATTTTCATCTTTATAGCACTCATATGTACTTGACGAGGTTGTTCCATGAATTGACTAGCCCGACTGATAACAAATGAAACATCGGGTTTGGTAATGGTAACATAAAGAAGCTTTCCCACCATTTCTCTATCTCTTCTCCTGCCAACCTTATCAATATCATCAACATATAGCTTCATGCTTGGATCCATGTGTATGGTAGTAGGTCGACATCCAAGCATGCCCGTGTCACTTAGCAGATCAACGACATATTTCCTCTGAGTCATCATAAGCCCTTGTTGATTTCTGGCTAACTCCAATCCCAGAAGTATCTAAGGGTTCCAAGATCCTTGGTAACAAATTTGGGACCCAGAAATTCTTTCTCCATCTTTGGTCCTTGTATGTCCTCCCCTGTAATAAGTATATCATCAACACACACCATAATAGCAAGCGTACCTCTAGAGATTCTCTGTATGAAAAGAGAATGATCTGCATTCGATCGTTTGAACCCTTGCTTCTCAAACAATTCTGAGAGCTTTTGGAACCAAGTTCTTGGGCTCTGTTTAAGGCCACAGATTGTCTTATGAAGTCTACACACTTGTGAACACTCCCCCTCGGCAGCGAACCCCGGCAGCTACTGCATATAGACTTCCTCCTGAAAATCACCATACAAAAAGGCAGTCTTGACATCAAGTTGAGACAAAGGCCAATCTCGAACCACTACAACTGATAAAAGAATATGTAGGGTAGAATGATGAGCAACTGGAGAGGTGTGAAGATATTCCACCTCATATGTCTGAGTCAAGCCTCGTACAACTAGTCGAGCTTTGTACCGTTTAATGTTGCCGTCTGCATTCTGCTTCACTTTAAATACCCATTTGCAACTCATTATAGATGCCCCAATGGAGGTCAGATCCAGGCTCCAGGTACCTCTCGACTGTAGAGCCGCCATAGCTAGACGTCACCTGCTGTCTGTCAATGCCTCCCGGTAAGTCCCTGGTATGGCTACGACTGATAATGCAACAACAAACCTCCTAAAGTCATCCGTCAGACGATTAAGGTGACATGAGAAGCAACTGGATATGAAGCACATGAACGCTTCTGCTTCCTAATAGCAATAGGCACATCAAGGTCATTGTCATCCCTGTCAGTGATGATCATCAACCTCTTGAAATAACTCCTGCTGAGAAACATCATTAGCCCCATCATTAGAATTAATGTTGTCAGAACAGACCTGGGGCGTGTTGGATGACAGGCCATGAGCATGAGCAGGAGCAGGTTATCAGATGTGGTGACAATGGGAGGCGTTGGGGCTGATGGAGGTGATGGAGGTGGTGATGAAGGTGGTGGACGCATCGGAGGAGGTTGAATATAAACCTCATTTTCTGAATCTGAAGGTGTCAACCTGTTACCTGTAGGAGAAAAATACATGACTGACAAAAAATGTGACATCTGCGCTGACATAATATCTCCTGCTTAAGGGATCATAACAACGATAACCCTTCTAAGTTCTGGAGTACCCTACAAAGACGCATTTGACAATTCTAGGAGAGAGCTTCTCAATCCCTCGAGACAACTGATGGATAAACTCAACATACCCAAAAATACAATGGGTAAGAGAGAACAACTCCTTGTTACTGAAAACAACAAAAAATGGTATCTTCTCCCCCGACACCGATGAGGGCATACGGTTCATAAGATAACGAGCCGTGAGAACTCCATCACCTCAAAATGAATGCGGGGCACGACTCTGAATAAGGAGGGTACGAGTAACATCAAGTAGGTGACGGTGCTTACTTTCGGAAACACTGTTCTATTTAGACATATATGCACATGATGTTTGATGAAGAATACCATGATATAAAAAGAAATGAGAGAGCATACGAGTACATAATTCTAGCGCATTATCGATCATCACAATTCTGACAGAGATGGAAAAACATTCTGCATTTTAATGAAATTTGTAATTGTATTTCCAGCTTCCAATTTATTTTTCAACAAGATAACCCAAGACATACGACTAAAATCATCCACAACAACTAAACAAATCTATGTCCTGATGATCGCGAAGACGACTTGGACCCCAAATGTCAACATGGAAAAACTCAAAAGGAGAGCTACCGCTCCGACTCTGATGACTAGGGGAGACAGACTGATGATGCTTTTCTAACTGATATACCTCACAGTTGAAAGATGAGCGGGGTGAAATCTGGGGAAGGACTTGGCGTAGTTTCTGAAGAGGAAGATGACCGAAGCGCAGATGCCATAGGAAGGGATAGACTGGTCTAATGAAATGGGAGGATAATCTAGCATACAATGTTTGGACCAGTCGATAGAGCCCGCCCTACTCACGGCCACAACCAATCATCTTGTCCGTAAGAATGTCCTGAAACACAAGAGATGACAGGTCAAATATTGATCGACAATGTAAATCCTTATTTATCTAACTAATAGACAGTAAGTTCATAGACAAATCAGGGGCTTGCAGCACATTCTGCAGTGACATAGAGGGCGTCAAGGTGATCTTCCCCTATCATGTGATTGGGGAATTCATCTCATATGCTATTATCATGGTCCTTTCTGCAGAAACCTACCTATTGGCTATGAGCTGATATCTATCTCCATAAAAATGATGTGTTGCACCAGAATCTATGATCCATTCTGAGATATCTGAAACATGATAACAAGTAGATGCATGAATGCTACCTGAGGTACTAGCTCCTGCAGTAGCAACAATGTTCCAGATGTTCTCTGAAGCAGGTGAAGGGATGGTAGTTGGGGGCATGATGTCTCTGAGTCAAGACACAAGCTCATCATATCTCTGATCTGATGTGGGTGGAGCGATATAAGACTGAACCTGCTCTGCTACACAAGCGGACGCTGGGAAACCATGCTTGGAGTAGCATGTATCTTATGTATGATCAGATTGGTGACAATAGGTACAAGGTGGTCCACGACCACATCCACCTCTACCAAGTGGTCCTCGTCTACGAAACTGAGATGGACCACCTCTTCCACGAGAGGCCGCCATGGCAGAGGAATTTATCACTGGAAGAGGAGATGAAATATTGATCCGGCTCAATCTACGGCAGGCCTCCATGGGAGGAATGGTAGCATCCGCTAATATCTGGGAAAAAGCAACATTGTACTGTGAGTCAATAGAGGTCATGAAGACACCAACCATCCTGCATTTCGATATGTTTTCAACTGCTCTAGGGTAGCCGTACGAGGCATAAAGCTATGAAACTTCTCAAACATCCTGCACAAGGCAGTATAATGCACATGTAGGGGTTGACCATTCTGCTTTATAGTGAAGATGTCATGCTGAAGCTGCAGAATTTTAGTCTCATTCTTTGCCTGTGAATACGTGGCAACAAGTATATCCTACATGGCTTTGGCAGCGGACTGGTAGAAGACATTGTCTACAATCTATGGTACCAAGGTACCAAACAACCAGACTTGTGCATATGCGTCATCAGCCTCCCATGAGGTATACAACACCGTCTTCTCCGTCATCTCTTCCTCGATAAGAATATGCTTCTTACCCATCAACTTCATTATGCTCATGAACTGCATGACACATAACTCGTTACTCAACCTATCCATCTTGACTATAGGCGCATGACCTTTGAAAGCGCTTGTAGTGGGATATCTACCTTGCTTTCTGACAAGGTGCCTGAAGATGAAGACTAGGATAGTAGATTAGAGAACATATCATCTACACTGACATAAGGGAGTTGGTTGCATGTGTAGACTCAAATTGCAACCAACCCCATCAATAAAAAACCCTAGCATGGACACCGAAAGATGCGGCAGCACCGTCCAGGAGATGTGGCACCTGCCGAGAGAAAGTGAAAGGAATGGCGGCTCCAGCAGCACCTACGAAAGAGAAAAGGTGCGACAACACCGACCGAGAGAGAGAGAGGTGCGACGATACTTTCTGCAAGAAATAGTTGTGGTTGCTCTGATCACAAAAGAGAGATGCAGCGGCCCCGACCCCAGGAGGTGCGATGGCTCCACACAAGAGGGTAGGAGGTGGGGGCTAGGGTTAGGGTTACGGGGTATAAGAACTCTGATCTAGGAATGCCGCTCTGATATCATGTTGGGAAAAATAAGAGACTTGTTTATTCCTTTGAGCCCTGGGCTCTTTTATATAGAGGATAGACTTATGTGCAAATTACATAATACTGATAAAAGAAAAAGGAATAGATAAAAGAGTACATAAATATAGAAATATATCTCTACAAGTATGCAAGAAACCCTGCGTTCGAATCCCATAAAACCGACGAATGAACCTGCAATACAAGTCTTCTCTTCTTTCCCAATTTCCAGAAACCTATTTTATAACACCATCTTGTTCATAGTCTCAAGATGAGCCACTCCAAGACCACCTTATGCTTTGGGGAGTGTTACCACGCCCCAATTCGCCAAATGAATACCATGAATATTCTGGCCAGAGCTACGTCAGAAAAATCTCCGCATGGTCATCAAGGCGTCCACAGATCCCAATCAGATGTAGACGAGATGGCATGAAGAATACATGATCGCCACAAGGACAACCTTCCACGAGCATCAATCTTCCACCTCTAGAAAGGATTGTTGCCTTCCATCCAAACAACCTTTTCTCCATCTTCTCAATGATGTGTAGCCGGTCTGCATCTCTATGCTTACCACATGTCAGAGATAAACCAATATATCTGACCGACAATGCGACACTCTGTCCGTGCCAAAGGGGATTACTGTTGATTTACGCCTATTGAAATTTATACTAGATAGTTCACTAAAGATCTCTATGGCCAATGCCATCCCCCTCGCATCATCACGCCCGCATTCAATAAACATTGTCATGTCATCAACATACTGGAGCAAAGGAACATAAAAGTCCCCTTGGACGTATCCAATCGTCAAACCATGTTGTGTAACATGATCCACTATGCAATTCAACACATCAGCAATAATAGCGAATAGCATAGGAGCAAGAGGGTATCCCTTTCTCTACCTGGGTTGGAATACCCCCCCCCCTCAGGACAACAATTAATAAGAGCTGAATATGTTGTTGTAGTGACATCTCTTCATCCAAAAGATCCAGACCGATGGGAAATATCCTCGCTAGAGCAACCCAAAGATGACTTTAATCAACTGTGTTATATGTCTTCGAGAAATCTGCCTTCAAAATGTGACACCCGCTCCTGTCAGGATCTGGAATACCCGTTTACACATCACCCGTAGTATCATGTTCGCTAAAGATCACATTAGAATACTGAAAATTAGGGATTTTTTTTCGATTTTATGAATGACATTCACATCAACTAATAAGACACGGAACTACAATATGCCACCAATCTATTGCATAAATTCCATAGCATTTAACATGTAACAAAAGAAATCACATTATGTACATGCATCCC
The DNA here is from genome assembly GCA_037367405.1 of Ottelia alismoides. Classification (NCBI taxonomy): domain Eukaryota; kingdom Viridiplantae; phylum Streptophyta; class Magnoliopsida; order Alismatales; family Hydrocharitaceae; genus Ottelia; species Ottelia alismoides. The sequence continues at coordinate 218,365 of JAZKJV010009625.1, read as the reverse complement.
AATTATATCAGAAGATAAATAAAAGCATATATAATACCTTGAACAAAACTATAGCATGTGTACCTGACAATAGTAACTGCGGAAGCTGAGATTCAACTCTTCCAATATCACGTTGCATGTATTTTGCCTGCAATCCATGCAATAGGGAGAAAAGAACATCAACAAATGTTGAGTAAATCTTATTAATTAGAAGTAACGGGAAATTTTAGTGGCTCCAAAAGAAAGCAAGTAAATTGGGCTTGACAATTAAAATTTAGAGCTACATGCAATGAAACATGCTTTCAAGTTGTTTGGTATATAAAACCCCATTCTACTCATCCTACATTAATTATGCATATTAATCTTTTTTATACAAATATTATATGATCCATATTTAAGTCATTGTCTTTTTATTAATTATAATATATGTCTGATGGGTCTTGGGAATGTGAATGATGAGTCTCTGATATAATCATTATCTTTATTAAATGCTTATGATGAGTCAGGTGTTCTGATTCTTTTCTTATTGAATTTCTCAAGCTTAGTGGATAGTTTGTGTTCTTAGTCTGGATAAGACCTCACACTATGACTCTAATGTAGTAAGGAAGCCTTAGGGTTGGGGTGCCTCCGTAGGCATGCGGTGGATAAAATGCATCCTAACTAAGTTCCCAACACGTCCACTAGCTATTTCAAACAACTGTGGTAGTAGCTCGTAATCTAATAATGATGATTTTCATAACTGGTCTTTTCTCTTCATGAGGAATTACTGGCGGAACAGTAACTAACTCAATGGAAACTAAGCTCAACTACAACCAACTCAACTGTAACCAAGCTCCCATATAACCAACTCAACTGTAATTCATATCAACTTTAGCCAAACTCATTTGTGACTCAAACCAATCTCAAATGTAACTCCTCTAAATTCAACTGTAACTGATTCAGATGTAGCCGTATAAGATTCAGATGTATACATGGATGAGTCGGATGTTGCATCGCCAAGTCTGCTGGAGAACAGTAAATAAAACTCAAGCGGTGAGATAGCCTACAAAAGGCTCTTCCGTCTCGCCCTCTAATTGGAAGTGCGGTCCAATAGACGGAACGATCTACTCCAAAACTACGCCCCAGAGACGGGGAGAGATTCTCCGTAAAAGTCACTCTAAAAGAAAAATCGGCCCGACCGATACGGGCAAACTAGCTCGAAAAACTAAAACCAAACTCTAAAGAACAAGGGCCAACGGAACTGGTCTTTAAAAGAAACCTGTGGATCCCAGAGAGGCGTAAAAACTGCGAGGCCTCACGAAAAATTGAGAAAAAGACTGAGATCCTAGACCCGTGCACTAAGTGGCAGCCGCCCTAACTGGGCTTCCTATCTCCTGCCCAGCTGAGGGTAACCGCACCCTCGCACAGTCAAGTGTAAAGGTCACCATGACTGACACTCAATATTTATCAGTCATCACTGAATCACTAACGTTGACTTGATTCAACATCCTTTCTCGATCTCTATGGTGATTGACTATACAGATCTAGGTCTTTTGTCAATAATTCAGTCAATAGTGATCTATGGTTAGTAGAATACGCCTAAACGATTTATTCATGAAGATGATCGATCTTTGTGGTCATAATTTATCATTTCTAATTTTTATTAGATCATCGGATATTCATTGGATCTGGATATTAAATTTGATTAGATGTAGAAATTCGAGTTTTCTTATTTAACTCATAATTTAGTAATATGATTATTAATCTAAAACTTATAGGTCACATGTACGAGAATACCTCAATGTTCTCATCTTGTGTACTAATTCATCTTCAATTCTCTAATGTGTTGCCATAAGATTAGTGGTTAATTGATGGTCTTAAAACTTGACTTTAATTCCATATCTATCACTATTAATTTCTCCTCTATCAACATGAAATCAGAGGTCGGAAATTTTGTTTAGTTTCATGCAACTCATTCCAAAATCCTCACTACTGAAGCATGCAAATATGAAATATTTATAGGTCTGATTTTTGAGTTCTAAGTGCATGCAAAATACTTCGAACTTTTCATCAAATTTCAGAAGGAAAAGAAATGAAACAATTCTTATTAATTACTAGTTGTGTGTAAATAAGGACTAATAAAAGTTGCATCCTAAAACCTGTCACATGTGAAATGCAAACTTAAAGAGGAGAGTATATCTCCATAAGTCCAAGAATGCATGACATTAGACATGATCTATACAAGGCAACTTTCATACTTAATCTTTAAAGGACTATCTTTCAGGTGAATGTAGATTCTTTTCCTAAAATATGTGCATAGTTACTGTCGTTTTCCTTTATTAAGTAGTGGAGATTAAGAAGAAAGCTAGGATGCGGTAGTATAGATAGGAACAGAACATATGCATATGCATTTACTGCTTTAATGTTGTAAAATTTTCATTACTTCCTTTCTTAAAGAATTGATTTCAACTCTGATCTCTTATGCTTATCAATATTTGATTTTTCATATGTTATTCAATAAACAGATTTTTTAGTTTTGTCAAATTCGATATAATACATGGTTTATTAAGCATAGACTAAAGAGGAGAATGCAGATTTTCAGTTTTGTCGAATTCGATATATATACATGATTAATTAAGCAAAGACTAAAGAGGAAAATGCCATCGCAATCCCAAATGAAGAGCCAACTACTTTTAGAGAAAGCATGCCATTGTTTATCATATGCAAAGTACAGGATATTTAGTCAAGTTATGATATTCTTGAAAGATATTTCGAAGGAATAATGATGTAGTTCAAAGATATATAGAAATGATGTAACTGATCAAAGATATAAACCTGATATGCATCATTGATCTTAAAATGAACAATCGGCTAAAACAAGTGTAGGGGAAATAACATAGATGGCAGCAAAGGGGGTTTTTAGATTGTACCTTAGATTTGTTCCATTATTGGAGAAGTAACATGCATTGCAGCAATTGGTTGTAGGAGGATTTTCTTTGCTTGGCAATAGCAAGGGCTGGAGATAACAGCTATTCTAGCTGCACATAAACATCAATTTGGGGTTTTGTTGAAGCTCCAAATCGGTTGGAATGGCTGCCAATAGATGTTGAAGAGGAATAAGAGTGGAGGATTTTACCCTTTTGTTTCTCCAATTTTTGAGAGAAAAGACCTTTATTTTGGTAGCAGCAATGGCAGCCCTTGCATGCAGTAGCTTGCTGAAATTGGGAGCAGCAGGTCCACTTTGTTGAAGCTTCAACAATGGAAGAATAATTCCACCTGCAGCATCTCCACACTCTGCTGGACAGCACTCCAATTGGAGAAAGGGACCACTCTCACGATGGATTTTCGGAGAAGAGTTAGAGAGAAAAGAGGGGAAATGATTGTACCTGGGATCTCCAAGGTTTTGGAGATCAAAATGCATGCAAGAGTAAATCTCCAGCAGGAAACATTTGTTCTAGAGCTGCTATAATAGCAGCTTTAGGCGACCAAGGGCAGTGGTCGGGGTGAATTGGAGTCTCCAACGATTGCTGGACAGCAGGCAGGAGGGTGTAGCTCCAAGGAAGGAAGGAGCCTTGGGTGTAGCAGCAGCTGGAAGTTGCTAGGAGCAGCCCCCATGGAAAGGAGCAGCAGCTCCAGGCTGCTTGCTGCAGCTCTTGAGATGCCCAATCAATGGTTCCAGTTACCCGTGGCCCTTTCAGTTCGGTCATCTTCCTCTACAGAAGCTGTATAGAGTCCTCCCTTAGATCTCTTCTCAGTATGGTTTCCAGTGTGAGGCTTGCTAGCTTTGGAAGCATCATCATATTAGTTTTCCAATTGTCAGACTCGTAGCAGTAATTCTTTATTCGAGTTGTTGCATTTTGATTGGGTATATCCGTGTCTGCGATCACTAGGGGCACATGTTCTATATAGTTGTAGTGGATGGTTTTTCGAACTTTCCTGGGAAAAAGGTTTTTTTTATGAGAAATAAGTCTGAGGTTGGATCTAAATTCTTATTGTTGGAGTATTTGGTTGTGCGCCTTTTATATTGTAGATGGGTAAATGGATCACTCCAGGATCCATTTACCTCATCCTTATGTCCAGTCCCACATCTACCAGTGATGGGATGTGGAGGCTCTGTGGAGGCTATATAAGGAGCCCCAGACCTCATGTATCCATAGAGAAAATACAATGCATACATCAGCCCTTTGAGGCGTTCTCCCGTGGTTTTATCCTGCTCCTTAGGGAGTATGGTTCCACGTTAAAATCCCGACGTTTATTCTTGGTTATTCTTTATTTCTGTGATACGCTTCCGCATTCCTTTTTTCTAACTTGGTATTAGAGTGAGTCGATTCTCGAGGTTTTTAAGTTTTGTAATTTTATTCGAGATTCGTGTGTTTTGGAGTTCTTGTTCTTAAATATTTGATGATTGACGAATAAAACGAGTTCCAGTTTTCTGAACCCTAGTTTTCTCGTGAGTAAACGCCTCACCCCCTACATCCCATTCTCTAGAAGTGCTCGTAGTTGCAGGAATAACCTCCAGAAGGTGGTGGCGCATCATCGAGAATAAAAGGAGAAGGCAGAGATGCCTCTCCTCGTGTACGCTTCCAACACGAGCATCTCCCAGCAGCAACAGGGGTGGTGCAGCCTTCCTCCATTGATTGTGGCGCAGATCTCACAACAACAGCCCCATCACCACTCTTTCTCCAGTTCAATGCCGGCGCGTCGAAGAAGTCGTCATCGAGGCGGAAACCCCCCAAAATCCTAGGCGGAGACCCATCACCCAAGCCACATGTGCTGGTCGCACGCAACTCTTTATCACAACATCTCCAGCGACTGTGATCGGGAAGCCCCTTCCTCCCGTCGTGCAACCCTCCAGGCGGTGATCCCCCCTGTGAAGGAGGCCACCATGGGTCCATGACCTCCAGCGATCCCTCCTCCATCCCGATGCTCAGCCGGAGTATCCTCTTCGCGCAGAGACCGGAGACGCAACCCTCTCCAGATCTTGAGGAACCCGCCCAGCGGCGATGCTCCAGACGCAGCAAGGCCAAGGCCACCATGGCGGCAAGCTACATGCGACGCTCTCCAACAGGAACCTTTAGATCTCGCATTGGCGATGACGGCGACAGAAAACAAGGGCTCTCATCGGGGGCCCAAGGCATGGGAGGAAAGGGGTTCCCACGAAGGGAACCCTAAATAGAAGCAATCCTTTATTTTCCTTTACAGGCCCAGTTCAGCTACTTTGTATTTTGGGCGTAAAGACTTCTCTTTTAAAAATAGGGAGAGAACGTGAGGTAGAGAGGGGCCACAATTTTGTATGTCCAATCGGGCTTAGATTCTTTGTTAAAAAAATCAAAAGGAAAAAGGCGTGTACATACAAAAGCAGTACACAATTCCAAAAAAAGAAAAGAAAAAAGGAAAAAAGGCCATACGCAAGAAAATATTTTGCAAAAAAAGCCATTTAAAAAATGAGGATACAACTTATAAAAAAAGAGCATTTCAAAAAAAATACGTTGAAAAGCCGAAAAAAATGTTGAAAAAAAAATATGATTGATGATTATCGGCTTATGCATGTTTTATTTACCCCTATTTATCTTGTCTTCTCCCAACTTTGTCGATGTCATCATTTTTCCGACAAGTATGGGAGTATATGTAGAGTTATAGGTCTCATTGTCAGATCCATATTCTCTAGACTCCATATTTCAGGCCATTCAGAATTCTAGACTCTATAGTCAATTCTTCAGACTCGATGTCAGTTGATTCCGAGTCTTCAGACACGCATATGTATGCGGTCTTCTTTCAGATGAGCACATGTTTGCCATCATTGTTAGTAGTCCCCATCATTCTTGTTGTTTCGGCCAGAGTTTTTATGTGAGCCGTAGGGATTCTAGAGTAGAGGACCATTCTCTATGTCATGTTGGCAAGGGTTTTCATGTGGAATCATAGGGACTCCAGAGTAGAGTACCATTCTCTGAAACAAATGGGAGAGACCCAGAATACTCCGACGAGGAGACTCATTTCCAGTTGCAGTGACTCTGAGAGGCACAGTTCAAGGCACATGCTTTCTGACGAGGAAATTCAGTTTGACTCACACTCCAGCCCGTTCGTCCTCCTCACGTGCATGACATGAGAAGCAACGTCCTCGACAGCAACTGACATTTGTGCATGTTGAGTTGATATTTTCTGTAGTGTCGTGTATTGTCCAAGCTGAGCATTGCCTGATCCATCTTGACGGGGAGTGTTGGAGTATTTGGTTGTGCGCCTTTTATATTGTAGATGAGTAAATGAATCACTCCAAGATCCATTTACCTCATCCCTATGTTTAGTTCCAGATCTACCAGTGGTGGGACTTGGAGGCTCTGTGGAGGCTATACAAGGAGCCCTAAACCTCTTATATCCATTGAGAAAATACAATGCATACATCACCAATCGTGTGTATTTGTCTTAATGAGACAAGATGTCCATACTTATAGGAATGGATGATTTTTTATCATTGTCCAACTTGGTATTCTTGTTGTTATGGATTTGGAAAGCAGTGTGGTTGACAAACTAAACCCTTATCAGACACCCCATGTCCTCTTCGGCTTAAATATGATAGTTTTTACTCCATCAAAATGGGGGAGCTTATCAACATTGATTATTAAACTTCGAATACTTTTGAATTCAAGATTAAATCCATTGAGAAAAATGAAAGTGCGAGTATTCCGTACACAATCCCCATGATGCTTTTCATTTCCGAGGGAGACCCAAGTGTGATCAACATAATGAGCAAAGTCCTCCCACCTAGATCTAAAGTCACGTAGGAGCTCGCTATCGTCATCTCCCCCAAATGAAGATCATGCCATAGAGATTGAGTTGATATCCACCCCTTAACTTGGTTGTCCTTTGCTCCCGAGTCGGATTATCTTCTTTCAGAGCCTTTGTACCCTGGAGATCAGCTAACTCTGTCGACCACAATGCCCACTTCGAAAACACCCCACTGAAGACAGCTGTCCTTTACAAGTTTTGTAGTGGTCTGGACATTTCGTTGAAGAGGTGGATATAACCTCATTATCTCTTGCATAACTTTTGCGTTTGCCATCACATAAATCTTTGATGATGATCGATCACCAACATGAATAGTGATCTATCAAATGGAGATCAAAGATAAGGGTTGACTTGTCAAAGAAATGGATCAATCAATCAAAATGTAGCGAGTACATTTTGATGGATCAAATTTTGAAATTGATCTATATTTAATAACCAAACAGAAAAAAACTTGGACGGAAGCGGAGGTTGTTCGATGAAGTGGATGGGTTTGATTGATCATTGTGATGGATCACCCAAGAATTCTAATCGATTGTGATTATTAACTGGCGAGGTAGGAGACCCATGTGATAGATTACTCTGAAAATGATCGATCACGTCCAAATCAGTTGGAGAATAGATGGCCACAATAATCGATCGAATGTCATGAACCAATTACTTGTGCAAATACCATCAAAGTCTATATTACATGGATAGTTTACACAAATCTTCCAATTGCCAATGCTATGATATCATGAGTTAAACAATCGATCAAACAAACACACATTAACATAATGATTCTCACGAAAAAGTGTTTCTGAATGCAACGGAAAAACTACGAGCTGGAATAGCTTAGTGCACATGGGTGGCTTGGCGATATTCTTTTTCTACTTAAGACATGGAATGTGTTGTATTATTTATGGGAGTAGGGGTTAAATGGATTTGCATCCAAGATCCTTTTACCTAGGTACACTTAACAATACAAATTATCTTTTCGCTTCAAACCTCGCATAAATTGGATGTAAAGATACCACGAATGATCAATCTGTGCCTCTGAAATCATCTAAAGTAACTTCCAACAATTTTTTATTCTAACATTGAAAGTCACAAGAAATGGGTGTTCTTGTCGCCATATAAGATGTCTAAAATGATTTTATAATAATCATGCTGTTACCCAAGAGAAACGAAAAATGGCTCTGCTGTTAATGCAAGCGCTTCAAACTTCGCTTTCCTTTGTGTTTTCTTTTGCCATCGTATCATTTATGACATCCTTTCAAGCAAGGTGGCTTTGTTGCTATCTTCTGCACAAGTAATGAGCATGACAGTGTGCATGTGCTGTGAGTGTGTCGCTATCTGTGTGTGCTTGCTTGAGCGCGTGCATAGTGTGTTGCACGTTACGTGCATGCTTAATGCTTTGTTTCTCAATGTGTGTTTTGAGCATTGCTGATTTTATTCCCGATAATCATGTTATTTCTTTCAGGTTATGGATGTTTTCAACAAGATATCAGAACTATTCCCTGGAGTGTCGGGCCCTTTCTAAGAGCTATAAATGTCGCTTGCAAAGTGTCTCGTTGTGGAAGACCATCAGTGATGTGCACACCTTCTGTAGAATTGTGAGATGAGTTGCCAAACCCTGCGGATGTAACACCTAGACTGCTGGTTCCAGCTTCCGTCCAGTGCGGATATAGACATTTTTCTACGTCTCGAGTGCTTGTTTTGCAGAATCGTGACTTGTACATACATACTTTTAGGCTGTTTTTGAGTTCAACATATGCTTGATGTAGTTTTGCCTTTTTCTGCTGGGCTGACATCGGCATCCTACAGCGATCGTATGCTCACATCAGGGTATCCGGCTTGCAGCCAAAGGATGTACCTTTTCCATTAGACAACTATCGGCATGCTCAACTGGACGAGATGGCGTTGCTGGGTACGTTTTATACAATCTTGATTTCTCCAGTAAAGTTACTGTTTTGTTGACGGTCCTTAAATGCTGCAGCCCATTTTCCCCAAGTTGAAATAAAGTTGTGCTTGGGATTGGGTGAAGCAGCTGGAGGAAATTGTGCAAACTTTCCCGGTTCAACGGTGAGTCTGCTTCTTTTGATTTCGGTTCACTTTCTGAACACTTTTCAAATCTGTTTTTTAATTGAGATGACGAATCCTGTCCTGGGTATATATGTATTTTCAGAGACTTCCACTTGTGCTCCAACAACACTTGCACTCCTATTTATCTATATTATTAATCAGTTTATGTTAAAGCAATCACATTTTGATCGCTTTTTGAATTCTTTAAAGAATTATGTTGCTTTTTAACATAAATAGTTAAGTTATTAATTTGTATTTATCCGTGCTGCATAATGAGTAATGCTTGTATACTTTTTTATACAGTAAATTAAAAATTAATAGCCAGCCATTATTTTTGTTATTTTCGGGCATTTTAGTCATAAAAATCTGGGAAACTAACCATAAAATAGCCATCAATATTTTCAATTATAAGTACTATTCGATTTTGGGATACCATATCTATAATCAAGGTTTGCAGACATTCATCCGTAAGATTTGGTTGTCAAAATTTTGCAAGGGTGCCCTTCCATTATAATGGTAATCTGTTTGAACGGGGACTCGGCCCAAAAAATGGAGAATGACCCTGATTTTATTGAAATCCGTCAAAATCATATTGAACATATATGCGTTTTGAATTTTCCACGAGTGATTTGAATGTATTTCCACGAGACATCCAGGTAAGGCATGCGATACTTAGTCGAAGATGATCTAACCACGAAATGTGACCCCCTCCCTCATTTCCACTTGAACAAGCAAGCGTCAAGTTGACTATCTTATTGTAGTCTATGATAAGAAGTGTGGCATGATATTAGAGAAATTCGGAGATGATGCAGTTGGGATGATTATTGCTTGTTTCTTTTAGGCCAAGTCCACCTTTTATAAGTCGGCGACCATGGGTCTAGTGCACTCCCTCATCCATCCTTTGGTATCTAATAACCTTGTTTCTACTTGTCAGTTCGCCTCTCCTAACTATTACCCATTTATTTTGATTTGAGGAGGGATACTTTTACATATTTCTGCCAAATTCTTCTATTATTAGATACAACTAGTATGATTTTAATGTGTTTTGAATTATTTTTGAAAAAAGAGGTTCGGTGCTTTTGAATTCATTATTTTAACTCTATTTTCTACTTGTGGTAGGCTATTATGCTCTCGGCTCATGAGTTAATTACCATGTATTTAGCTATTGAACTTCAAAGGTTATGTTTTTATGTGCTTGCAACATCAAAAAGAAGCAGAATTTTCGATACAAGTAGGAAATGAAGAGAGAAACCTGTTTTAATAGAAGCAGAAAATAAAGAGAAACTTTGAGAGAAGGAAATGACCCTAGCACTTTCTGTTAGAACGATTCTCGTGGAATGATCAAGTGGTCGAAATTGTTGTTGACGGTTGCACAAGGGTCGGGTCTCATGGAGACCCTAACTGCACGGGCGTGGGAAGGGGGCAGACGTGGCGAGGGTATACACCCTATACAAACCTCTCCATGGGGAGGGGAAATGCATCGATCTGAAGCTTGCTCTACGGGAACCCCCCTCTTCTTGATCTACCACTATCCCATCCCCTTCTCTCTCCCTCCCGTTCTTGCACGAAGTAATCGATCGACGACGTACTTGGATCTGTGATTGGTATCAGAGTTAGGTTTCGATCCTAGGACCTGTGGGTTCCCATTAAGCTTCCATTTGTAATTGGATAGAAAGGAAAGAATCTCCTAGTCCCACCCTATTTATTTAGTTCGGAATGAAAGGGAACCTTTAATAGCGGTATTACTACCAAGCATGACAATTACATTCTCATTCTCAAGATTCGAAGTGATTCCTTTGACACTACTATTAGAGTCATGTACAATGGGAACCATCGGCATGTCTAGGGGGTATCTTGCTAGGCTAGAATGAGGGCTTTTTTTACCATAACGATTCACACCATGGAGGAAGAGAGTGATCGGATATCCCGAATGTTTCATTGATTTATGGCAATCTCTAGCAATATGCCCATCACCTTTGCAGCGGTATAACACACAATATCAAAAGAGCATTCGCTTCGAAATTGGTACTTTCTATCACATAGAAAACATGCAACAGCCCGCAACGACGAAGTTGTGCATGAATTCCAAAGAATTCGTAGAACATATCAATCACCTCCGAATCTTTTGTAAGATCACCGGCAGTCAGTTCTTCGTGCATGGGTTCATGGGCTATCTATCTCACTAACGTAATCCACTTTATTCTACAAATTAGAAACATGTCGTAGATTTGCATTCACTTATCCTCAGGGTGTAAGTCAGAGCTTCGTCTTTATTCACTCAACTCCATTGACGTGGTTTAAATGGCTACCGTCCATTTATCATGTTTGTTTACCTTGCATTGAACAACAGGGAAACTATCTGCTGTGTATGCCGACATAGAGAGGGGAGAGAATGGGATGATCGCCAAAGAGTTGTGGATGGTCACTGTGCCCAATTGCATGCTGACTCTGATTCTATTTGGCTTACGCGCGTGTCCCGACATAAAGGACCATCTACATTGCATCAATTTCGTATCAAATCCTCGAAAGATTCTTTGATACGAACGAACACGTGTTTGGGTCCAGTCCCCCAGATTGGCCACCTGCCTGGGTTTGGATCCTTCAGGTAATATTGCTTTTATCTAGATTGGGTAAAGTGTGGTGGATGGTTGTCAAATCACTTCCAGTACACATGGCGAAAATCAACCCAACAAGCTAACTTTTGATGTTACAATATTAAATGAATCATACACCAACCAATCAACTTTTAAGGATTTAATAGTAAATCCAATTTATACCATTCACTCAAATTACCAAATTAAATAAAATTATACAACAGTATTCTTCCTTCATGATGCTCACTTTTGTTTATATGATTATTTTTAAAAGGATTTTTAATAGTTGGGAGGATTGTATGATTATTTTTAAAAGGATTTGTTTATATGAATATGATACGATACTATTCCTTTTTTAAGGAAAATTATTAATGTTTTTTAAGGATATGAATACGGATGAAGTTAATATTTTTTGACAGATATATCCTTATATATCCATATTGTTATTATTATTTTGTTGATACATAAGTGGTTACTGATACCATTTTTTAGTGACAGAAAAGGGAGGCTGCTGCATGGAGCAGCCAACCTGGCTGCTGCATGAAGCATTCTCTCCTAATTTTTTATTTTTAAGCGAAATTTCACCATGTATATTCATCTACATATCCCTCATATATGTCATTCGAATTTTGTCAGAAACAGAGACTCATATGCCCTTCATATAGAACATGTAATTTTAACGGTATTAAATTTGTTGTAATCGACCTATTCTAGATGGATGGCATAGGAGTCTCTGTTTCTTACGAAATTCGAATGACATATAGTAGGGATATATAGATGAGTATACATGGTGAAATTTTGCAAAAAAATAAAAAAATAGGGGGAGAATGCTACATACGCAACCAAGTTGGTTGCTACATGCAGCAGCCTCCTGTCCTCTTTTAGTGATAAATATGGATACATTATATCGCGAAAATGTAACTTTAGTTGTATCAATATCCTTAAAAATGAAAATTGTATCCATATTATATTTGTATCCGCAAAAAATCTTATCTTTATTCATTTCTATATCCACCAACATCAAATTAAATATTCATATCTCCTTGAAAATAAATATAATGTTGGACATATATGAATATATCCATTTTTGCCAAAAAAATATGGAGTTTATTCATATATTTTATCTCTGAAAAATAAAAATGATATCGGTAATGATCTCGATATCAATAAAATATTAATAACAATATTGATATGTAAGAATATATATTAACTTAGTCCAATATTCATATCCTTAAAAAATAGAAATAAGTTTCCTTAAAAAGAAATAATATTGTATCATATTCATATAAACAAGTTCTTTTAAAAATAATCACACAATCCTTGAAAATGGCCATCATGAAGGGAGAATTGAAAAGTTAGTTGGTTGATGTATATTTCATTTAATATTGTAACTTCAGAAGTTGTCTTTTCGCCATGTGGATTGGGAGTGATTTGGCAACAATCCACCACACCGTATCCGTATTACCTAGAGGATCCTGTATTCGTCATGTAGCTTTATCTACTCTAGGTAAAATCATTAATACATAGAGGATCCGAACCCCTTCTCCATCTCTCTCTTCTTTCTCTTTCCTCCAGCAAATCATGACTAGGGATGCAAGTGGATACGGCTATATCCGTATCTGATCCGTCGCCGTATCCGTTTTATACATTTCGATATCCCTATCCGTTTTAAAATGGATACGGATATGAATATCGTTTTGATATCTGCAAACATTCGCATCCATATCCATATACCCGTTTTCATATATAAATATAATCATAAATTTATTTTTAACCCTATATAACATAATTCTCTACCTCCTTTTATCATATTCATATAATTTTTATGGTAAAAACATATTTAGTAAATTCATATCCTGTGTTTTCCATCCAATTCTTATATAATTAAGTCAATTTTATAGAGTATTTCTAACATTACTCGTGTGCGATCGTATCCATTTTACATACGTATCCGTTTTTTAAGGATATGGTAAAATAATTTTAATATCCGTCAATATTCGTATCCGCATCCGCATTCGTATTAAAAAATGGATAAGGATACGGTAATACATATATCAGTACCATATCCGATCATTTGCATCCCTAATCATGACTCATGGTTAAAGGGTATAAACAAAATTTGCCTTTCCGTTTTTTTTTCATGCTCACGTATACGTCTATTTTCCATCCATATGACGGGGCCTTTTGTCTGTGGGCATACGATATGGATACGCAGGAGTCTGAACAAACTTTCAACAAAGTTAGCATGGTATTCCTAACTTATAGCTTAGGATAACGTAATCTGAATCTATCATAATTCAAAATTTTATGGTAGGTTATTAAACAAGTACTAATTAATCGTATACAATGTTATATGAATTAATTTAGGATTTCGAACGTCATCAAATTACTAGAAGATTCATAAAATTACGGAATTTTCATAATCATGCTATGTATGAAACCTACCATTAATTTAGAGGATGTTCTTAATCATGTTATAAACACTTGAAAATCGGTATACCTAAAATTTTTCAAAGCTTATGATTGTGTGAGCTAAAATTTCATCTGGACTTTCCTTGTCTATTGTGGATTTTTAAGATGTTTGGATTTCTTGGATGAAGAGATGCATATATAACAATATCATGCTCTGATTTACTGAATGGTTGGGCTGTTTCTTTCAACCTCAAGGGGGGTTAAGCAGGGGTGTCTTGTAGTCATTTGGACATATTTTTGGTGTTGATCCTTCAGTACGCGCATGACGACACAATGTTTGTAGAGGGTAGCATCCACGAGGATGAGGGAATAGCTATTGCATTGGATATATTTGGTGTTGTTTCAGGCTTACGAAGGTGGAGGCGTATGTAGCTAGCTTCTTTACGATATCAATGGGGGTCTTTGCCGATAAGTTATTTGGGTTTACCTTTTGTGGATGGTCGCCTTTGATAGTCAGATTGCTTGCCAGTGGTGGAGAGGCTTGAGCACGTGCTTGCAGGTTGGCGTACATCCTGCTTGTCGAGAGAGGTGGTAATTTTATGCTCTTGAAGGCATTGCTCTTGATTATTATAGTCTTCATTTTATCTTTTCGCTTACTCACAGTCGGGACTCATGCGTAATTAGAGGCTTTGATGCATTTTTTCTTCTAGGCTAACTCTAGTGATTCACATGGTATACCGTTGGTAAGATAGAATATAGTAATGTTGGATGAAAGAGAGGTGACCGTGAGTGTGTCAAGCTTAGACGCGATAAATAGGGTTTTCCTAACTAAAAGGGTCACCTAAATCTATGGTGGTAGATATGACCTGCTATGTACTCTAATGGGAAGGATTTATGGGGTATCGATATGCATGGTGGCTCACACTAGTAGGGCGTTAAACCCTGTTGGAAATACGAGCCCACGGCGAGCCATTATGCAATAAATGTTATTGCAAATATCATTCCCTGATCTGAAATGAAGAATGAATAATTTGCATAATAGGTCCCTTAGTACAATTAGGGTTATGTACCATGGCCATCTTAATAATCATATAGCTGTTGATTCAACTATTGAATCATAGAGGCTGGTGCTTGGATGAATATCTAAAGGGTTAGATTGAGGACTCATCAAGCACTGTCAAATGATTGTTAACTGATGATCTCCAGCCTGAGTAGGAGATGGCAATCCTTATCTCTGAAGGCTGATATCTGACTGACCTCTTGATGCAGGTCCTCTACATAGGAATAGAGACTCGGAGGTGTCAGATTAGTTAGGTCAAAGAGTTGACTTAACGAGATCGAGATAACCAAAGTCCTATATCGTATGCTGTCATGATATAGACACGCATCCTCTGACCGGAGACAGATGTGTTACTATATGTCTGAGTGTGTACATTTGGCAGACCAATAGGTCGATGACCTAATCAAGGTCTATACACCGGCGCGTTGGTGTGCATATAAGGGCATATGAGTAGATCTCTCAAAGGGATCATACAGGTTCAGTTACTGAACCGGAAGACATGAGCTCACTCATGAGATATTGGGAAGAATCAAATTCCATGCGCATGGTCATCTCGCTTTGGAAGCTTGACTAAATTTGTAGGTTTGATATATACTTTTAGTATATGATCAAGACCTAGGTATGATATACGCTTTTGGAAAGTGTATGATCGATACCAACTCCCAATGATCGAATGAGAAACTTACTGATAAAACCATGAAGTAGACAATATAAAGTTGACCCAATACTTCGGGTTTAGTCTGAGTCTTCCAGTATGCAGGATGTACAGGTATTGGGAATACCTGAGGGTGATTTGATCATAAACGATTGTATAACCATGATGCTTCCATTCCTAGGGAGTGATGAAACGGGTCTGGATGTTAGTGACTCCTCTCAGTAGAGAAGTGATCTGATCTTGGTCCAAGTGTTGGACATTGATCTGAATGTGATTCAGATACAATGAGAAGATTAGATTTACGGTCTTGATTTAATCAAGCATCTATGGGAGGCCCGCGATCTGGATTTGAGATATGATCTCAATATCCATGTCACTATACGTGGAATAATACAATCGCCCTGTCCTTATCTCCAAGTATCTGCGGAGAGATTGCATTATTCTTGAAGGGTTCAAGAATAATTCCATAAGATCTAAGCAATGAAGAAATAATGATTAAATGTGATTTAATCATCTTGATGTGTGAAGAAATTATCCAATTTAATTAAATGTGATTTAATTAATGTGGATAAGAATAATGTGGATAGAAATATCTAATTATTCATAATATATTATAAATGTGATTTATAATGTATTAGAGAGAGCTAATTATAATTTATATGTGTTGATTAATTATTATGTGTATCGGATACACATTGTGTAATTGATTAACATTGTAAATTATATGTTGTTTTGGGTTGTGAATATGATTCACAATTCTTCCATGGCAAGATTGCAATATTCTCAAATATAATTGTGAATTATTTTTTGAAGAATAAAATCCAACAAATTTGTTGCAAATTAATAGGAGAGAAATCCAAGGAGATATGCAATCTCATGGAAATCCATGAGATTGCTCTCCATTGGGAAACAAGTGGGCGGCACCCAATTCCTATATGGAATGGGTGGCCGTCCCCTCTTGATTGCACATGGAGATTTGATCTCCATGTGTGTTCTCTCCTTATTTGTTGGGATGATTTAGGCCTAAATTATATTTGATTTTGTCAAATATATTTTAACCTAAATTTGTTGTTTTTGACAGCAACAATCTTGGCCATTGGATTGACATAAATCGATCTCACCCATTGATTTTATATGTCACATGGATTGAGATCCATGGATCCCAAAACCCTATAAATAGAGAGGCATTCCATGCTCTCTCTTGACACATGATTATTGGAGCTCTCTCGCTCTCTTTCTTCTCTACACACGTCAGCCCTCTCTCCCTCTAATTGGTGGCCGACCACCAAACCCTAGAGGAGAGAACCGTCGTCGCCTTCGCCACCGCGCCACCGCTTCGACGTTCTTCGGTTCTCCGTCTTCTTAGAGATTTCCTCTCACGAAGGAGACGTTTGATCTCGTCGATGAGATCAGGAGAAACCACGTTTGGATCATCTTCTTGGATTGCGAGGACAACGCGGTTCATCCCCGCGCTCGCAAGCGGTCTCGCCGACGATCGGACTTGAGACATGAGGTCTCTTTCTTTAGAGACTTGATCAACCACGCTTCAAGAGGTATTTCATTATACTTGTTGTGGTTATAGATGAAACGATCTGAGAATGGTTCTCGGATCATGTGGTTTCATCGAATAAAATTATTTAAATTCCGTTGCACCGAACAACTAGTGTGACTAGTCGTTCTTCGTCGTATTCGATACGACGATCACGCTTCCGTGATGCGCTTGAGGATAATTCCATATCCTTAAAGTGGTATCAGAGCCTTAGGTCGACGGTTTCGAATATGATTCGAAAAACCGAGGACGACTTGGGTTCGTTAAGGTCGCGAAAGTTTTTATCGCATTTGATTTTGCAGATCTGTTTAGTAAATAAATTAGGCACTGTTTAAATTGTTTAAACACGAATTTAATACTTGGATTTTTGTTCCCCATTAAATAAGGAAACCATAGGATCTGAGTTTACGTAAATCGGATTTCGTATGCTCTAGATATGGTTGTTTTAATGAACATGTATGCACTGTTGCGGGAACTGTAGATCTGAACATGATTAAAATGTTAATTACTGTTTAAACTTGCCTCGAAATGCGTGTAACATCACTTGGGTTTTGTTCTAAATCAAATTAGCAATCTATGAAAATTGATTTTGTCTAATCTGAATTTAATATGATTGAGATATGCTAATTTTAGTAAGTAGGGGTCACTGCTGAAATTACAGTCCTAATCTAGAACCAAGTGATTGTCAATTAGTGAAATTAATTGTTAATTTCGTGAAATAATCATGAAAAATATTTGTGAAATATTTGAAGATGATTATTTACATAATTGACTTGGCCTCAACCAATTAATTGATTAGATTCGATCTAAAACTTAATTGGAAACACATTCATCAAACTTGATGTTTGATTGGTGATTGTCATTTAATCATTTAGTGAAATTAAATTGTTTAATTTCCTAGAATAATTGTGCATAAATATTTGTGAAATATTTGATGATAATTATTCCCTTAAATGACATTGCCTTAACCAATAATTGATTAGATGTGATCTAGATCACTAATTGGTTACATGATCAACACTCCAACAAACATGTTGCTTGAATAGGACTTGGGATTTGTTTAGCAAATCTCATTATAATGTTAATCAAAATTGTTTTGATTATTATTATATGGTATAATTTCGGTTGAAGAACCGATGATCATCTCAAGTACAAAGTGATTTATTTTGCATTATCCTTTCCCGAGGTGGATATGGTGTCTAGTCGGAGAGCATTGGGGTTGCGGGTTGCAACGTATGTGGTCCGTCCCACTCTCGTCGGTACTGACCATGACAGCGGGTAGGGTAAGTATAATGCTTAAGAAATCATGATGTATTTCTAATTATTAAAATTCGAAATAATACGTATTTGAGATAATACCATAATTCAAGTAACTATTAAAATTGTTTGTTGGATATTAATTGGATCATTAATTTAATATGATTAGATTAATTGGAATCCAATTAAAATTAAAACACTCTATTATGAATAGAGATGTTATTTCCCTTGGAAGAATTAATCATAATGAATATGATTCATAATGATTAATTAGAATTTGAATATGATATGGAGGATCACATAAGTGACATCCATGGTCTCCCGTCAAGGCGAAGGGTTCCGTCGTCAGGGATTGTATGTATGAGACGCATGTCCGAAGTGACAGCTCCTATATGCAAGCGCATCTGGATCGGGCTCTTCGCTTCTCGAAAGAGTAAGGACGTATGCGTAGTGACCCCAGTATCGGGTCCTCATATTATTGGGGCGATATTGGATTGCGCATAGCGAGTTGTATTCCTGTTGACGGTTGGTTCAATTAATGACGGGTCAACATTGCCTTAGGGGTGGTGGGCCCGGGTGTTAAAGACCGAATTGGGAGATGCAAGTTGGACTTGCAAGGCGGAATGTGTTCCCACTTCTTTTTATCCGAGTTGTAGGTTCTCATATTATTGGGATGCAACAAAGATAAGGAAGGAGATCCCAGATCTTGCTTGAGATATAATGGTAAGTTTATCTCTTACATTGAAAGTGACTAAGGGAAAAACTTTCAATGTTGACAAGGCAAGATAACTTTGATATAAAAATCCTAAATCAAAGTAATATATATATATATATTTATGCAAATTTCTTATTTCAGATAATCCTTCATTAAAACCCACTCAATGATCTACTCAATAATAACCAGTGAAATACCTTGGATTGGACTCAATGATCCAGATATTGTACTTGCAGTTGAACACATAATGTATGTGGTTGCAATGTGCAAGTTTCCTCATAATAATGAGGAATGACAATTAAATAGATAATAGGACTACAACCCTAGGGTTTGTATGTCTCTATAGTCTTGATCTCATCGAATGTACTTTGGAAGTAACATGTCGATGATGATCGCAATTGTCAAATAATCCTTATAAAATCAATGAAGATATTCTGGCATGCATATGTGCTCTTGACATTTAATCATGAGTGACATGGTTCTCTGCATCATGCAGAATGGTAGCTCTATGAGAGATGATGTATTCAAAATGTTTGAATACCTACCTGAACCAATGTTTTAAGAGTTTAAATGGATGTAGATGATGAGTGTCATCATTCTACTGTTTATACTCTAGTTATTCATGAAGCTTCATAATATTCATATTGTATGAATTTAACGAAGCATGTATAAATGTTGAAAAACTCTTACTTTGAATTCTTTTGAATTTAAAATAAGAGATCCTCTGTCCTGAGCAATGGTTGCTCATAGATAAAGGGAGCGCAGTGGAAGCATGGGTTGGACCCAAGAAAGAAGGAAAGTCAAAGAGTTGACTGGACTTCTATGACTTCCATATGACATCCAAAGAGTTGGATGAATGCCAAAACTGCAATAAGTTGATGTGTTGATAGTATGACTATCAAGTCTGTCTAGAATCCTTAGAGAAGGACTCGAATAGAGCATCAAAATAATCTACATAAATCATTGAAATTGACTTTCTTATTTGATAAGATAAAGTCAAATAATTGTATCTCAATCTTCTGATGACATTTGCAATAGGTTGCATATTTTTTAGAAGACCAGAAAATTTGATCTTAAGGTCTATAGTTATCAACATGGATATTGATGCAATTGTTGCAACAATCTCTGTTGGATTGATAGACTTGTTGATTTCAGTGGGAGAGCCCTTAGTCTTAGAGAATGTCTCTATGACCTAGATATAAGAATACGCTCATTGTTTGTTTCTAAATGTTGGAAATAAACATGAATTCTGAGATAGAACTATCATAAAGAGTTGTGATGGAGATATTTCAGATAGTAATCTATAATCTAGTGGACTCCACTAAATTAGAAAATTGATGAATGGTTCATCAACATTTCTAAATACTGAAATTAAACCTTAAAGATCAATAGGAGGATGAAGATCATTTGACAATGATCTAGAATCAAGTTTTGGACTTATGTCTGTTGATGAGATCAATGGACTAGTGAGAGATGAGATTTTAGATTGTCTAAAAGTTCAAATCTTACATACTTTTGAATATTGTATTCAAAGTAAAAATGTCCAATACACCCTTCCTTGGGAAAGGTGTAAGATGTCAAGGTACTCAGGATCTCATACATATTGATGTATGCGGATCATCTATATCATAGTAAACATTATGGATATGTGATATCTATTAATGATTATGAATGATATGAGATTTCTTCTCTCATCTAAAGAAACCTTTGAAATGTTCAAAGATTTCATTATTTTGGTTTACAACCAAAGTTTGAAGGAAGATAAAATGAATTTTATCTAATCTAGGTAGCAAGTACCTGCTAGATAAATTCAAAGAATACCTTATAGAGATATGAATATCATTTCTATCTCAATCCTCCTAACACACCTTAACTCAATAGAGTTAAAGGTAGATACAATTGGATCATGTGTGACATGATCTTATCAATGATAAATTTTAGCATAATTATCCCTTGGTTTCCAGGTATATATGTGTAGTAGAGACTACATTATATATACTTAATAAGATTCCATGCAAGTAAGCTGGAATTGAGCACTCAAGAGTGCTGCTTCATTAGGAAATTAAAGGATAGTATTGGATACCTACTTTATGACCTTGAGATTCTTAAAATATCCCATCTCTGAGAATGTGATTCTTAGAGGTTGAGACTCTTGAGAATCAAGATGAAAATGAAGTGTAGGAACTCATTTAATCTTGAGAAGATAATGAGACTCCTGAAATTGGAAACTGAAAGGACAATTAAAGATGAAACACTAATACCTCTTCAAATGAGTTTGAGGATGGATTCCATGTGTTAGAGAAATCTGACAATGATCGAACTTCATGTGATGAAGCTTCTGAAGATCATAGCATGGATAGATGGATAGCAATAAAAGTCTAATGTAGACTTCATATACAAGTGTTGTATATGGACCCTCGAGGATCCACCTATATGGGTAAGACCTGTAAAGGTGTAAATGGATCTTCAAGAGAAAGGGAACCTGGTGAGAAGGTAGAGACCTTTAAAGCACGGTTCGTAGCCATGAGCTACACACCAGAAGAGAAGACATTGCTTGCGATGAAACTTGCTCTTCGGTAACCATGCTTAAAACCGTCAGAATATTGCTAACCTTAGCTACACAACTTGACTATTGCATCTTCAAGATGTAATTCAATTTTGCATTCCTCTATGTATACCTCTCTGAGATATTCACATGAAGTAGCCCCAGGGCTTCATGGTTGAGAAAAGAAAGATGTGAAAGCTAAGGAATCTATCTATGGACTCACATAAGCTTCTTGAAGTTGGACCATAAGATTTGATGAAATTATAAATGTTATGATTTCAGATAAAATCTTAATGAACCATGTGAAGCTTAGTGGGAGTGCCATTGTGTTCATCATGCTAAATGTAGATAATATCCTAATCATTTGGAATGATATAAGGATAATAATAAGTGTTTTATGGACTGGCTATTCCATATCTTGAAATATGATTTCAAAGATAACTCAGATCTTAGTTCTGAAGTTGTTCAGAAGCCAAGAGAAGAGGATAATTGGACTGTCACATTTGTAGTACACCTTGGACATATTCTATTCATAGAAATTCCAAGAAATACTTCCATCCCTTAAGATATGGTATTGACCTATCTAAAGGGATAGCACCTCAAAGAGTTGAGGAAGTGAATGCTAGAACTACTTGCCCTTGGGCATCAGTTCTAAGAAGCCGGGTGTGTGCTAGATGTGTACAAAAGCCAGATGACCTCCATGCAGTGGGAGTAGTAAACTGTTACTGATCCTACTATGGAAATAAAACACTTGGTTGCAGTAATAACAAAATCTTCATAGATGACAAGATTTTTGAGATAGTGATCTTGAAGTCTTATCTTCAAAAACTTAAGACTTTATAGATAGAGATCTAAAAGGTCTTAATTGTGGATACCTTAAGAGATAGTGATCTCCAGAAATAAGGGTATTCTAATAAGGATTATGGAAATACTGGTTATGATAATTGTTAAGCTATAGTGTCAAGGATACTAT
This sequence comes from Ottelia alismoides, assembly GCA_037367405.1. NCBI lineage: Eukaryota > Viridiplantae > Streptophyta > Magnoliopsida > Alismatales > Hydrocharitaceae > Ottelia > Ottelia alismoides. Next base: position 195,803 of record JAZKJV010009625.1, on the reverse strand, counting down.
AACTAACAAGATTGAGTATTAGTTGCATAAGATGCAACACTCGCATTAGATGTGAGCACTGTTACTGGGGATATGCAAGTGCCGTAAAAGGACTTGGCGTAGTCTCGTAGGAACAGAGTGACTGATCAGCTTACCTAGCTATTTTCTAAATAGCCTATGATTGTCACATGAGTGCGGGTTTAAATGATTAGCCCATTAATGGCTCTTTGGGCTAGTGGGAGATTGTTGGAAATGCGAGCCCACGGCGAGCCATTATGCAATAAATGTTATTGCAAATATCATTCCCTGATCTGAAATGAAGAATGAATAATTTGCATAATAGGTCCCTTAGTACAATTAAGGTTATGTATCATGGCCATCTTAATAATCATATAGCTGTTGATTCAACTATTGAATCATAGAGGCTGGTGCTTGGATGAATATCTAAAGGGTTAGATTGAGGACTCATCAAGCACTGTCAAATGATTGCTAAGAGATGATCTCCAGCCTGAGTAGGAGATGGCAATCCTTATCTCTGAAGGCTGATATCTGACTGACCTCTTGATGCAGGTCCTCTGCATAGGAATAGAGATTCGGAGGTGTCAGATTAGTTAGGTCAAAGAGTTGACTTAACGAGATCGAGATAACCAAAGTCCTATATCGTATGCTGTCATGATATAGGCACGCATCCTCTGACCGGAGACAGATGTGTTACTATATGTCTGATTGTGTACATTTGGCAGACCAATAGGTTGATGACCTAATCAAGGTCTATACACCGGCGCGCTGGTGTGCATATAAGGGCATATGAGTAATACGATCTCTCAAAGGGATCATACAGGTACAATTACTGAATCGGAAGACATGAGCTCACTCATGAGATATTGGGAAGAATCAAATTCCATGCGCATGGTCGTCTTGCTTTGGAAGCTTGACTAAATTTGTAGGTTTGATATATATTTTTAGTATATGATCAAGACCTAGGTATGATATACGCTTTTGGAAAGTGTATGATCGATACCAACTCCCAATGATCGGATGAGAAACTTACTGATAAAACCATGAAGTAGACAGTATAAAGTTGATCCAATACTTCGGGTTTAGTCTGAGTCTTGTAGTATGCAGGATGTACAGGTATTGGGAATACCTGAGAGTGATTTGATCATAAACGATTGTATAACCATGACGCTTCCATTCCTAGGGAGTGATGAAACGGGTCTGGATGTTAGTGACTCCTCTCAGTAGAGAAGTGATCTGATCTTGGTCCAAGTGTTGGACATTGATCTGAATGTCATTCAGATACAATGAGAAGATTAGATTTACGGTCTTGATTTAATCAAGCATCTATGGGAGGCCCGCGATCTGGATTTGAGATATGATCTCAATATCCATGTCACTATACGTGGAACAATACAATCGCCCTGTCCTTATCTCCAAGTATCTGCAGAGAGATTGCATTATTCTTGAAGGGTTCAAGAATAATTCCATAAGATCTAAGCAATGAATAAATAATGATTAAATGTGATTTAATCATCTTGATGTGTGAAGAAATTATCCAATTTAATTAAATATGATTTAATTAATGTGGATAAGAATAATGTGGATAGAAATATCCAATTATTTATAATATATTATAAATGTGATTTATAATGTATTAGAGAGAGCTAATTATAATTTATATGTGTTGATTAATTATTATGTGTATCGGATACACATTGTGTAATTGATTAACAATGTAAATTATATGTTGTTTTGGGTTGTGAATATGATTCACAATTCTTCCATGGCAAGATTGCAATATTCTCAAATATAATTGTGAATTATTTTTTGAAGAATAAAATCCAACAAATTTGTTGCAAATTAATAGGAGAGAAATCCAAGGAGATATGCAATCTCATGGAAATCCATGAGATTGCTCTCCATTGGGAAACAAGTGGGCGGCACCCAATTCCTATATGGAATGGGTGGCCTTCCCCTCTTGATTGCACATGGAGATTTGATCTCCATGTGTGTTCTCTCCTTATTTGTTGGGATGATTTAGGACTAAATTATATTTGATTTTGTCAAATATATTTTAACCTAAATTTGTTGTTTTTGACAACAACAATCTTGGCCATTGGATTGACATAAATCGATCTCACCCATTGATTTTATATGTCACATGGATTGAGATCCATGGATCCCAAAACCCTATAAATAGAGAGGCATTCCATGCTCTCTCTTGACACATGATTATTGGAGCTCTCTCGCTCTCTTTCTTCTCTACACACGTCAGCCCTCTCTCCCTCTAATTGGTGGCCGACCACCAAACCTTAGAGGAGAGAACCGTCGTCGCCTTCGCCACCGCGCCGCCGCTTCGACGTTCTTCGGTTCTCCGTCTTCTTGGAGAGTTCCTCTCACGAAGGAGACGTTTGATCTCGTGCAACGAGATCAGGAGCAACCACGCTTGGATCATCTTCTTGGATTGCGAGGACAACGCGGTTCATCCCCGCGCTCGCAAGGGATCTCACCGACGATCGGACTTGAGACAGGAGGTCTCTTTCTTTAGAGACTTGATCAACCACGCTTCAAGAGGTATTGCATTATACTTGTTGTGGTTATAGATGAAACGATCTGAGAATGGTTCTCGGATCATGTGGTTTCATCGAATGAAATTTTTTAAATTCCGCTGCACCGAACAACTAGTGTGACTAGTCGTTCTTCATCATATTCGATACGACGATCACGCTTCCGTGATGCGCTTGAGGATAATTCCATATCCTTCAAACCCTTCAACTTTTGATGTGTGGTGTATACAGATCTCCACTAGGTTTCACCATACTTAACATATTCTTGATGATGACAACTCCTTCGGAATGTTGTGGATGAATGGATGGGTCAATGTGCTTTTTGCGATCGATACCCATGGTTGTTTGGTTTCATATAGGATCGTGAGTCGGCGGTTAGTAATGTCTAGGGTGATGGGTCATGGGCATCCTTGTTTTAGAAGGGAGCTTTTTGAGTAGTATTTGTCAGAGTTTTTCGAGATGGTTGATTCATTATCTGGGATGGGAGGTCCCTTGATGAAGTTTGATCATTGGACATGGACAGATAGCAATTTCACTATAAAGTAGCCACACAAAATATTTATGATGTGTTGGTTTTTGAACCGGTGATTGCTATGCCATCTTTTGGGCCATATCTGGAGTTGGAAGATCGTGTAGAGTGAAGATCTTCCTTTGGCTTTGGGAGAGTGCGGGTACTGACAATCATTCAGAGGGCTAGGTTTCTCGAGGAGTGGAGATTCTTGCCAGTAATATCATGATGAGGTTGAGGACATCATCTCTTCTTTTTGTGCTCATCATCCATGTAGACTTGGAATCGCAGCATCTTTTGGGACTCATTTTCTCCGGAGAGAGATTGTATGCTGAAAATGTCTCAGAACATGTCAGACTCTCGCGAGAGTTGTCGTTTTTGTGCTAAATTTGTGATTGTAAGATTTTGAGTGTCTGCCTTTACGATCTAGCACCCTTCTCCTTTAAAAAGACTTTATGACGTGAAATGTAGCATGGTAGGATAAGCTTTTGAAAGGGTGCTCTAAATTTATAACAGTGTAGGGGAAGCTTTTAGCTCAGTTCCCAAATCGATGGCAGAAATATTTTTAGTAGAATTCATGATTTTATAGCGTGATTATTAACCATTTCTAAGTTCGTATCGAACTTTGAAAATTTATAGAAGATTATTGAACGTTCTCTATATACCAATTTATATATATATATATATATATATATATATATGAAATGTTTTCGAACGTGCTTTAGAAATTATGACAAAATTCCTAAAAAGATAACATGTTCAAAATCCTCCCGGAAATCTAGAAACCTATCATAAATTTGAAGGACGTTACAAATACTGATATGACCATTCGAATCCTGTATATTTATGGCAGTTCCAAAATCATCATATCTACATACACGAATCTTGTTAAAAGTTTTCCCGCAGTATATTTGAAGTATCTTATTATATATTTTCCTGCTTAAATTTATCAACGTGAGATGATATTTTTTTTATCTAGTTGTTTTTTAATTGCCCGAGTTTATAATATTTAAAAAAAGGTAAAAATGGAGCTGTCTCTTGGGGAGCTAACTTCGCTACCCTGTCTCGTTTTTCTATTTTTTATTTTTCTAAAATAAATCCGTAGATTTTCATAATTATATTCATATATGTCATTAATGTTCCGTGCGAAAGAGAGACTCCTACAGCCTTCATCCAGATGAGATCGATTTCAACAATTTTGCGATCATTAAAAAATGATTGTCTAAATAGAGGTCATAAAGTCTTTGTTTTGTACGAAATTTGAATGACATAATATAGAGTTATAATGATGAAAACCTAGGGATTCATTTTAAAAAAATAAAAAATAAGAAAAATGAGACAGGAGAGCTAAGTTAACTCTCCTGGAGGGTAACCCTATTTTACCCTCCTCCTAGCAAATCCACTGCCACCGCTATCCTTGCCACAGTTAGGGCTGCTAATTTAACTAAATCATTCGAATTCGATTAGGATTCATTCGATAAAAATTCGATTCGAAACCAAATGAACTGAATTTGAATTTACCTTATGGATTCGATTCCTAAATGAATCGAACCTGAATTAACCTAAATTCGTTCGATAATAATTCGATTCGATTCGACATTTATATACATACATATATGTATATATGTATCCATGTATTTATATATAGTACATACATATACAAGCATATAATACGTACATATTTACATACATTTAACAATCACTCTGGGTCGATTAGGGTTTTTTTTTAATATTCCTGTGCAAGGAATTATAGCCTAATTATATCAAAATGTGCATTTATTCGAATTCATTTGTAAGTAAATAGATGCAGAAAAGAATAGATGAATATCTTTTAAAAAACATTATGTTTAATTTACATTGAAGGATTTAGCATTTGAATTATCACAAGCAGCTAAGATCCTCTCAAACCATTTTACTACAATGATTAAGTGATTAAATTTAAACTTATAATCCTATCTAGGCTCCATTGATATGATTTATCATGTCCAGTACTCACCGCCATGATTTCCATACTTTCATGCTACACTGACACGACTTGTCAATGCATGATGTGTGTATGCAACATTAGCTCCCCCCCCCCACTCCCCCTTCTCATGAGACCCAATCTCTTTTCTTTCCTCTTTATAACTAAGTTCAAGTGGTTTGACTGCAAAATATGTTATGAATTATAGATGTGGATCCTTCATGCATCGGTTATACAAAACATCTAAGTTCATATCTTTACTTCTTATTTTAGCCTAGTGACAGTAGCTTAGGTGTGGGTTACTTTGTATAAGTACAATAACCATTCTTAGCATGTTGTTCCGGAATTTTGAGGCATGAAGAGTATACAAAGTAATCTAAGCCATACCCACTTTAATCTATATGCATATGTATATATAATCCTATTAATTAAAGACTAAGTATTGAATATACAAAAGAGTAAAAAGTATTAGTCATAAAATCTAATAGGAAAGACCAAATGTTTAAGATTATCATTCAAAATCCTCACTCACATATTCATTTTCATGTTCCCACATTCCTTGCTCTGTCTTTACCATTCCCACTTTCATTATCTATGAAAGATCCTAAAAACTCGCTGTAGATTATGGTGGCCTTTCTTGATTACGGTGGCCTTTCTCCAAGCATGTGAAAACGATGATCTTGCTACTTCAAGTTCTGCCTTAACATTTGCAGTGATTCAAAAATTGTCTAGACATATCTCCTTTACTTTTTGTTGTTTTGGGTTTTCTTGTATGGCAATCCATGATGATTATCATTTGTCAAGTGACATTTACATCAAATGAGTAATATACAAGTTCTTCTCACTATAATATATGCTCTTTTGTACATTAAATTTGTATATTTCTTTTTCATGGCTTAATTTTTGGATATTGAAGATTCTCACGCTTAATGAAGATGCTTTATCTCGTTACATTATTTTTTATTATTCCCTTTATTTGAAATAATAATATTAATGTATATCAACTTTTTATATAAGTTTGATCTTATATTGCTTTAATATGCAATGGTAGTTATAATGTGTTCATGTTTTTGGTCAATGATATTTTATCTCTTTGTTAGGCTCATATAATTATATTGTATTTTTACATTTCTTCATCATATAAATATAATTTAGATTATAAGACAAAATGATAGTACAAATTAGGTATTTTTATCCACTGTATTATATTGATTTGATATTTTCCTTGATTTTATAGTTTTTTTCAACATATCTTGGTAACATACTTTCAAAATTAGAATTATACAATTTATATTATATTATTATTGATATAATATTATTTATATAAGCTCAAAAATATCAATTAATAGTTCAAATTCGAAATGAAATGAATCGAATTTGAATATTCGAAACTCAAAACGAATTGAATCTGAATTTAAATTAGTAAATTCATTTGAAATTCAACTCGAATTTGGATTTAAAACTTTTATAATGAATTGAATCAGAATCCTAGTGGATTCAAATGTATTCGATTCGATTAGCACCCTAGCCACAGTGAACGCCACTGCCATGTTTTCAGCTCGCAATGTAATGGGGCATCAATCATGCCTCCCCATTGGCCATAGGCACAGTCCTTTACTAAGACCAAGGGCTTCCCTATGTGATCTTTTATTTTGGACAATTTTAATTTCATTTTTTTAGTTTGTGCACAAATTACATTTTATCCATGTTAAACAATATGGGGAAAATGGGGTTGCCCCCACCCAATTTTTCGCATTTTTTTTATTTTTTAAAAAATATCACCACGTATATCCATCCCTATTTCCCTCATATATGTCATTCAAAATTCGTCAGAAACAGAGACTCCTACGGTCTCCATCCAGACGCCATTTTTTAACGGTCGCAGGATTTTTTAAATTGATCATGTCTGGATGGAGGCAGTAGGAGTCTCTGTTTCTGACGAAATTCGAATGGTATATAGGAGGGATATAGGGATGAATATACATGGTGATATTTTTCAAAAATATTAAAAAATTTGCCGAAAAATGGGGCGGGGCAGCCATGTTGGCTGCCCCCTGGGGGCAGCCCCATCAACCCCAAACAATATTCATATTTTGATCCTCTTGAGGGCTTTTATGCAATTACCAAAAACTTTAGTTACTCATGCAATTTAACCTTTTTCAATTATTTTCTTATTATGAACTTTGTAGTTTTATTTCCAAATTTCATGTATTTATAATTTAGTCCCTTTTGGCCTATTTTGTTGTTTAAGAAACCGGATTTATTTCCATGCATTTTACCCATTAAAATCAAAAACAAAAGAAAAATTTTCACTTTTGTTCAGGTACTTTTAAACAATTACAAAAAAGTCCCTAGATTTTAACGTTATTACATTCAACCCACTAAAACTTCTCGAAAAAAAATGTTCATGCCTATGTAAATAAACAAATCACTTAAAATAGCAGAAAAAATTCTTAGAAAACTGAAGTGTGATCGCAATGATGTCTATAATAAAATAGCATAGGTTTCACTACATTTCAAGTATCACTAGAAAGAAGAAAAATAGCATTTGAATTGTGTTAAAAAATACTTTTAAATACAATAAAAATACGTGTAACATGTTTGAGTTCCTGTGGATCGATCCTCTATCTATATGTATTATTTGATATCTCCTAGCTCGTAATTGAATAATTTTTATCTGAATTGCTCGACTTTTACGTGTGCGCACAAAGACATGTAAAAACACATTCTTTGTGCATGAAAAGTCGATGTTTCATCCGCCATATTGCAGAAAAGACGAATGCGAAAAATATATGGGGAAAGCTAATAGAGGAATATGAGCAGAAGACTATCATAAACAATGTCATTTTTAATAAAGAAGCTGATAAATATAAAATACAAGAATGGAACCAATGTTGCACAACACATGAATAAGTTCCAAAGCCTTATCAACAAGTTGAATTCTATGAGCATGACACTAGATGGCAAAGCTACAAGCACCTTTTCTACTAGGATTTCTACCGGACAAGTGGGAAATGATGATGGTCACTGTGAGAAGCTCTACTAAGAATGGAAAGACGACCATGTCCATGGTCAATAACAGTCTCATGAATAAGGAGATTACATGCCAATCCTCCAAAGAGGTCTCTTCCTCTTCTTCACGCGTGTATGTAGTTGAGGGAAGGGGTGTAGTTCCATTAGCAAAGAAAGAACAGATGAGAGATAAAAATCTAGGGTCAAGTCTAAAACTAGAGGAAAGTGCCAGCTCTACAGGAAGCCAGTCCATAGGAAGAAAGATTGCCAGACCTTGAAAAACATAACAATATGAATCTAAGAAGGATAAAAAAGATGAGAATACAATCGTAGAATTGTCTAATGACAACGAGGAATATGTGGCTGTCACTATGCAAGAGTAATGCCAACATGCAGACATCGATGACTCAAAGTGGACGGTTAATACCACTACTTCTTACCATGTATAGGTCAGTCAAGATGGAGAATAGCAGATACTCCAAGATAGTTGACACTAGCATTATCATAGTTGAAATTGATATTAGGTGAATAATGAGTGTGCATGACGTGAGACATGTTCTTGACATGTGGCTCAGCCTTATGCTTGATTCTCAATGGACAAGGAAGGCTACTATCTAAAATTTGGTGATAGTAGATGCAAGATATGCAAAGATTTCTCTTATCATGGACAAAGAAAAGTTGTGTTACACCTTTTACAAGACACGTTTGAAGGTTATGGATGCTATTGCACATGCTAGTGAGATTGATACTTCTGATCAATGGCATCGTCGATTGCGTCGCATTAATAAAAGGGTATACAACTTATGCACAAAAAGCAATTAATCTCACACATCATTAACATTGCATTAGCTCCGTGTGACTTCTATGATCTACAGAAGAGTAAAAGTACACCTTTCAGAATCAAATCAAAGATAAAGACAAAGCTCTTACAATCAGTACATTCTAGTTCTCTGGTCTTATGGAGGCAGCTTCATTAGGTGACAACAGAGTTGTGGACTTATATAATGAAGATGAAGGATCTCGTTTTGTATTGCTTCATGAGATTTCATGTCTAGATAGAGTGTTAGACATGAAAATTCTTGAAATGTCTATGTACTGACAATGGAGGCAAGTACACTTCTCATGACTTCCAGAGCTGATGCGTAGAGTATAGAATCAGGCATAAGAGGACAAAGCCCGTCACAACAATGATATAGCTAAGAGGATGAACACGTTTATTGTGGAGAAAGTACACTACATGCTAAAGATAACAAAGCTTCCAAAGACCTTATGGCCTTAGTTTAGACTTCAGATCTCCCACTACCTCTAATAAATCATTATCCATCAATTCCTTTACGGTTTTAGGTCCCTCAGTGTATTTGGACCAAAAATCCTACATGTACTCATCTGAGAGTATTTTATTGTACAGCTTACGTGCACATATGAAAGGAACAAACAGTAAATCTTGATGACAAAGTAATGCGATGCATTTTTATTAGATATGGAGATTAATAATATAGATACACACTTGGGAACCCACTAAAGAAGACTCTCAATGGGCATAGAGATGTAATGTTCTATAAAAACCTGACCTTAACTTGATTGAGGTTGACAGAGGTAGATTTGACAATGAAGAGATTCCAACTGATAATGACGATGATGATGACTCAGATTCTTCTCCAGTGCATGACACAAATGGAGAAGATGTGCAGATTGAGGAGCATAAACCAGTTGTGGACCATGTTGATGCACATAAAGAAGATTTTGAGAAGTGAGAGCAACTTAATCCATAGGAAGATACAATCCAACCTCAAGTTAGGAGATCCTAAAGAGCTTCTTCCATCACCCCATTATCCCACTACTCTATATGTGATGTTGATTGATTAATAAGAGCCATGTACATTTAAGGAAGCAGAGCAGAAGGACAACAATCATTGGCACCGTGCTATGAATGAAGAGATGTCTTCTCAAAAAAAATGTATGAACTTGTAGAACATCCTAAAGGTAAAAAGGCTGAAAAATAAATAGGTCTACAAATCAAAGGAAAGATGATGGTGGTGAGAAACTGAAATACAATGCCAGATTAATAGTGAAGTGATTCACTTGGAGAAAGGGAGAAAATTGTGATGAAATATTCTCTCTTATTGTAAGATGAATTCTGTGAGTGGTATCGGGTTTGGTTGCTAGACTAGTCCTAGAGATATATCAGATGTATGTGAAGACGATGTTTAATCATGGAGACCTAAAAGAAGAAATTTGTATGGAGCAACCGCAAGGATATCAGGAATATGAGAAAGAGCGCATGACATATAAGATGAAAATGAGCCTTTGTGGTATGAGGCAAGACCCCCAGCGAGTGGTATATGAAGTTCCATATTTGTGCATGTGCGTACGACATCTTCCTGATGGTAGGTTCATTATTATGTAGATTGGAGACAATAACATTCAGAAGACTTTTAGATACTTGGGATCTATTTTATTATATGACGGGAAAATTGATGGAGATGTTAGTCATAAAATAAATGCAATTTGGCTAAAGAGGAGAGGAGTCTATTGTTCTTTACAATAAGAAAATCCCTTAAAGTCAAAGGAAAGTAGCACAAAGCAGTGAGACCAACTATGCTTTACGATGAACCATAGACATGTGCAAAGAATGACAATGGCAGAAATGAAAATGCTAAGATGGATGCGTAATCATACACGAAAAGATCGAATTGAGAATGATGTGATCATAAGGAAAGTTGGCGTATCTCTGATAGAGGATAAGATGAGAGAAACCCGCTTAAAATGGTTTGGCCATTTACAGAGGAGGGTGGTTGATGCACCGGTTAGAAGATGCAAGATTAGGATGTTGAACCGATTAAGAGACGGTGATGAAGGCTCAAGAAGTGTTGGAATGAGACTATCCGAAAAGATCTTACCTATTTACATTTAAGACAAAGAAAGCCCCAAAATAGATCTGAATGGAAGCAAAAAATGTGTGAAGCCGACCCTACATAATTGTGGGAAAAGGCTTTGTTGTTGTGTGTAGATGATATGCTGATATTGGTCAGATTCTGGTATGATTGCAAAGCTGAAAAAGGAACACAAAAGAACTTGAAATGAAAGATCTAGGCAAGGCACAACACATATTGGCTATGCAGATTGTTCGTGATGGGTAGAAGTATAAGCTGAGTTGTCACAAAAAATATGTTGAATGTGTCTTGGAGATGTTCAACATGAAAAATATACAGCGCATTAGCACACCTTTTGCAGCTCATTTCAATTAAGCAAAGATACAAGCCCATCCACTTCTAAGGAAAAAAAGTGAAATGGTCGAGATTCCCTACCATTCTACTATAAGTAGCCTCATTTATGCGATGGTGTGCATGAGACTTGATAGGGCACATGTTGTGGGCATTGCGAGCATATTCATGTAAAATTTAGGGAAGGATCACTAGGAAGTCATGAAGTAGACTTTGAGCATGTTTGATGTTTGACGAGACAGATCTCTAGCTATGTGACTACATTGATGTTGATATGGCTGGCGATGTTGACAAGAGAAATCAACTTTTGGATACATCTTCACCTTTGCAGAAAGAGCGATATCATGGCAATCCAGGTTACAAAAGAGTGTTGCACTCTCGACAGCTGAGATAGAGTATATTGATGCAATGGAAGTTGGTAAAGAAATGTTATGGTTATAATGATTTCTAGTTGAATTTAGCTGTGATGATATTGAGCCAATAGTTTTATGTGATATACATAGCGTCATTTATTTGAGCAAGAGCCTGATGCACCATACTCGTACGAAGCATATACATGTGCATTATCATTGGCAATGAGATGCAATTGCTAAGTAACAATTTATCTTGAAAAAGATTGATGAATACCCATTCATCACTCTTTATTCTTATATTTTAGCTACAAAAACCGATGCAAATGCATGTAGATATGTGTAAATACAAATAATTAGCAAAAGCATGCATCTTGTAAAAATATGTAATTAGCATGTTTTTGTGCAAAAATAAAAGAATAAAGAGTAAAAAGAAAAAGAGGGAAATATTTAGAATAAATATTGAGCAACCTAACCCAAGGGAGGGCTCATCATGGGTTGACCGCATAAAAGCCACAGTAGAGAGAGATAGGGGCTCACTTATGTATATATTTGTAAATAAATAAAATAATATTTTCCTCATCCAAAAATATGCTTGTATATATTTTGTACATATTTATAAACTATTAAAAACAAAATAAAAACTTAAAAGTCAAAAATGCAAAAGTACACCTTCACCATGTACATAAGACCACCATCCTTATTTATCTAACCTTGTAAATAGATGTATTTATTTCTAAAACTTTTTGTAAATATCCTATGTTACATATTGTACATAAAATAAATAAAAAGAAACAAAACAAAATCAAATAAAAATTACAAAATTAAAAATACAAAAATATCTTGTACATACACCATGTATATAGTTATACATAAATAATTATTTCACCTATATATCTAAATAATAAAAATAAAATAAAAATAGCCTTTTATTCCTCATTTTATCCTATAAATAAATAAAATATAAAATAGGAATAAAAATGTATATAAATAACTAATTAAAAATCAAAAATCAAAAATCAATATAGTGTATATATACCTATGTATAGCTACTATGTATATACTTTTTTTTTACTTCCAAAAATTAATTAAAAATCACAAAAAATAGAAAAAATTAAAACAAATATTTTTTATGTTTTAAGTTTTTGAAAATTCGGCCATTTAAGGCCCCAAAAAAATCAAATAAAAATATAAGCCTTGGCGGGCTCTGATTGGTCCACGGGGGATTGTTGACCCCCGGTCAACACCTCCCCCAGGACCACCAGAGCCCGGGTCCGCTCGCCCGACCCGTTTTCTCCCCTCTTTCTACGAGTGACCCGATCGCCATTTGCCCCAACTCCGGGTCCGGATTGATCACGTCACATCCGAGAGCCTCGCCGGAGCCCTCGCCTTGGGATCCGCGCTCCAGCTCGCCCTACCCGATCGATTCTTGCCGGACCCTCCACAGCATAAAAACCGAGCTCCGCCGCATTCATTCGCCATCTTTGGCTCTCCACCTTCACTCCCGTGACCTCCATTGCATTCAGCAAGGTGACAGCTTCCGTCTGCCGTGTTGCAGCGAGGAGGAGGGTGCCCGACCATCGATCCGGCAGCCGTGCGCCGCCGTGCTCCGCCACCTAGTTGGAGCTCGAGCCTCAGGCAGTGACGACCTTCGAGGCGACGACCGGGAGTTAGCCACACTCCAGCACAGTCTTCCGATCCACCCAGGTAGTCGATTAGCTCTTCCATTTCGTTTAATTTCTGATTTCGCCCAAATCGACTCTCCGACGTGTTCCCTTGATTCCGGCCATCTCGCGTAATATCTCGATCATCGGAACCCCCACACACCTTCGCCACCCTCCGACGCACGTTCTACGCCCACTCATCCAACCCAGCTCGCCCCGGAGCTGGGAGTCGAGCTCCACCACCTACCGCTCGCCGGAGCTCATTCGCACCGACCCACCAGCCACCGTCACCCCGCTTCTTTGGGTCGAGGCACTTTGCCCTCGACCCGCAAAGCTTCTGGTTTGCTTTGCAGGGACCGAGGAGGCCATCTGAGGCTTCCCGACTTCAGTCCAGGAGCTCGCTCGCCGCCAGCCTCGCCGGAGCCCCTCCCGGGCTCGGCTGGGCCATCGGAGGCTACCACCAGCTGCGGGGCATCACAGCGGGTCTTCTCCGATCATCAGGAGCAGCTGAGGAGGACTACATCCCACGCACGAGGCCGGCGAAGCTCGCCGGCGGAGTGTTCTTCCACCATCCTCCAGCACCGTCCGATGGCTCCTCCGCTCCAGTCTTGATCCCAGCCGTCCATCTTCCGAGGAGCAGCGACCGTCGATCACCTGGAGGGGCTCATCTGGACCGATAGCAGCAGAGGAGAGAGGCACCCGAGCTCCACCCCGTTCGATCTTCCACGTGTCCTCGCCTCCACCGTCGATCCGGCTCAAGGGCAGACGAAGAAAAGCGCCAGCTCACCAGGACCGCCCGATCTTCCACGTGGCGTGCATCCCGCCGTCGACAAATAAAGGGGTAAATTACTTAGGGCCCCCTCTTAGTTTGTCTTTTTAGTCCTAGTCCTGTAAATATTTTCGTGCTTTTATTTACGTAGGGTAATTTGCAACTGGGACCTTGTGCTTGTTTTTATTTACGTTTATGCCCCTGTGTATGTGAGACCACGTGCTTCGTCACGTGCTTGTTTGGGCTATTTACATCTGTTTCCCTGTAGTTCTGTTGGGTTCTGAAATGAATGATAACTTTTTGGTAATTGCATTTATGCCCCTGTGAGTGTTGTTTATGCGCATGTGCGGATTTTAGTGGGATTTTTGCATCCAAGCCCCTGGACTTTTGGTACGAGTTACCAAAAAGTCCAGAAACTTGGTTTTTATTATCAGAAGGCCCCTGAGTGCCCCAGGCACGTGCCACGCGCGTGACTTGCTGGGATTTTTGCACCTTGAGCCCCAGACTTTCGGGTATTTGCACATTGGTCCTTGTGCACAGTGCCCCCTTTTGGATTTTGAATAAAATATCAAATCACCTCCAAATCTAATGAAAATTTGACACATGGCTCCTGCCATGGTGTAGGATTTTTGTAGATTTTTGAGGACATTTTTGATCTTGTTTGCTATTTTAAAAAATTCAAAAACATCTATTTTTGGCACTCTTTCACTTGAAAAATCACAAAAAAATATAAAAACACCCCCAAAAATTCTACAAAAATTAGTTACTGATCTTTGTGTGTTGTTTGATTTTCTAGCCAATTTTGGCTATTTTTCATTGAGTAAAAACCCTAAAAATCTAAAAACACCTAAAAACTCATAAAAATCATATTAAATAATCTAAAAATCCAAAAACAATAATTTTGGTGCCCAAATTTTCCTTAGTTTCTATAGAATACAGGAAAATTACCTCCAGGGCCATCTGAGATCCTTAGATTCTTTATCTTTGGGTGTTGGGCCCTGCTGGACAGTACCTTGTTTTCTTTGCACTGTTTGATTTTTAGAAAATAAAATACACCTCATAAAAATCTCAAAAATTCACCAAAACACTTAAAAACCCAAAAAGCATAAAAACAATTTTTCTTGAATTTTTGCTTGATTTTTGGTGTGCTAAATAAATTGCTTAAGTGTGCTTGTTTATACTTTCTTTTATTTCCTTCACATATTAAAAATCCAAAAAATTTTAAAAACAATTAAAAACCACTAAAAAATGTTTTCTCCCTTTTTTTTGATTCTTTGACTACTTCGTAGGCCTTTGGCCAATCCGTGCTCCTTGTGTTCGACCCTGGGAGCTATACCAGGTTAATCACATAGCTAGGACCGCATTTCGTGTTTGATCTCTGATTTATTTCGCGGTTCGATATTTTTCTTGATATACTTAGCCCGAGTGATTGAGGTCGCGACGACCTTTATTTCTGTACCTTTACCTTAGTCGTTCGGGCAGGTTATCAGAATGGCGCCGTTGCCGGGGAGCACGGCTTAGTAGTCTTTTAGATTTTTCCGCGGCTTTTCGAGTTTCGCGGCTTTTTGCACAGATTTTTGTATATATATTTTTCTGATATTTTTATAATAATTGTTGGACTGACCACTTTTCTCTCTTTTTCTTGCGAGGGCCCGAGGAGCGAGGGAGGCATTCCTAGGAGCGCCGGAGCACCCGAGCGACGCGGAGGCGGCTTCCTTCTTCACGAAGCCACAGGAGAGAGCGAGAGAGAGAGAGTTGAGTGGGTGAGGGTAGTTTAGCTATTATTTCATTATTGTTGTAATAATACAGGTGTTCAGAGACTTGGACAGTTTGGACACTCTCGGGTCTGTTTCGCCGAGCACCGGTGTGCTCGGGGGACCCTTTAGACTTTAGCGGTTTTTCGCGGCTTTGCGCGGCTTTCATTTTCTACTTTTTTACTGCCTTTCCGGTGTTTACGCAGCTTTTTGATCGAGCCCCTAGCTGTAGGATTTTCTGGTGATTGTGCCGTAATAGTAGGATCCCCACACCTAATTGCTGATCTGTTCCTATAGATCGTTAATTGGACCTACTAATAATAAATAATAAAAATAACTTAGTCACTTTCCTGAGAGCCTACGCGCCGCGAGCCCGCCCCACAAGCACTACTCCTGAACTCGACCTGTCGAGAAGAGGAGGGGTGAGCCAAGACCGGACTCTTTGGATCGAAGGCGAGTGACTGAGTTAGACGGTTCTGCGCTAGAAGTTGCTCATCTAGGACTCGGTTTTTCCCGCTTGCATCATTTAGGTAGTTTATTTCCTGTCTTTAAATTCTACGCGGATCATATTGCATGTAGAGTGCTGGAGTCAGGTACGCCTTTCTTACTTTGCATGCATCATTGATTTCATCGCGCATCGGCTTTTTCGTCTTCTCCCCCCTGTTTTCGGACTTAATAATCAGGAGAACCGAAAAATTCGTTAGGCCCTTTGTTTGCTTTGAAAAATACTAAAAAGAAAAACAATAAAACCGGGACTGCTAATCATACTTGATCTTAAAAACCGCTCACCCTAAAAATTTTGTCTTGGGGAGAGCAACCCCCTCATTGTCTTGTTTGGATGCGCGAGAGAGTGACCCGCACCCTAGGTAGAGCCTCCCGGTGCTAGACCCGACTGATTACCGACTCTTCTGTGCGGGCCAGTCGGTTGGGATAGCATCGGATATCCTAACAGGTCACGTAAGCGCTCTGATACTTTGTGTGTTCACCAAAATAAAATAGACAAGATAATTTGACCGAACTTTCACGGTCTTCAGCTCGCGTGCGTTGGTGAACTGGGGGTTTGTTTTTGATCATATTTGATTCCAGATCTCATCCGCCTTACTCGCCCAGATCAATATGATGGGTAGACGGTCTCTTAGGCAGCCTCTGGTTGCACCGCTTTCGGGCACGTCTACCCGATCATCTAGGTTGGCCCGGGAGAGCCGAGACCAGCTCTCCGAGCCCGAGTACGATTCCGCCCTGTTCCCCCTCGACCCCCTTTCTTCTGGTATTGAGAGACATGAGCCCGAGGAGAGATTATCAGATTTGACAGCACCTGAGTTGGGCTCATTTGATTTTGCAGACGTCGTTATGGCCGCCAGAGCAGACGATTCCCCCAGAGGTCAACAGGGAGACCATCATGTCGTATTTGACCAGGGGGCGATCAACTCCACCCTGATCGCATCACTTGAGACGGTTCAGCAGCAGCTCCGCGATCATGGAGCATTCATGATAGAGATGAGGAGAGAGTTGGAGAGGCTCAGAGCAGAGCGAGGTTCAGAGCAGAGCGAGCCTGAGGAGATGCTAGATGCAGAGGCAGCAGCCGCAGCAGCCGCAGCAGCAGCAGCAGCAGCCGCAGCCGCCGCAGCGGCAGCCGCCGCTGCGGGAGGACCACCACAGCCGATGCGGGCGTTGCACAACCCCGGATCTACTCTGATGCATCATTGGGTGGTAGTGCCAGCTATCGTGGGGGACTTCAAGTTCCCCCCGAACACCTTGCAGCTACTGCCCCGCTTCCACGGGCTAGCCACTGAGGAGCCCCACCTCCACCTCCAGGAGTTTCTGATGATCTGCAGCACTGTCCACGATCGCCACGTGGACCAGGACACTATACGGATGATTGCCTTCCCGTTTTCACTGGCAGACAGAGCAGCCAACTGGCTGAAGCACTTAGGGAAGTTTGTGTACACCTGGGATCAGCTCCGCACCGAGTACTTGAAAAAGTACTATCCACTCGGGCGGACGAATGCAGCGAGGGCCCTGATTAGCAACTTCTCCATGTTCCCCAATGAGCAGTTCCACGAGGCTTGGGAGAGGTTCCGAGAGCTCTTAGACAGATGCCCGCACCACGACATATCGAAGCCGAACCTAGTTCAGAGCTTTTTCAGCGGGTTGACGCCAGAGCTTCAGGGCCTGGTGAACGCTTCTTGCGGCGGGTCCTACTTCGCCAAGGACCACGACCAGGTCTGGGCTATCTATGAGGAGATGTCAGAGAACTACATGGTGATGTCTCAGACCCGGTTGTACTCTCAGCGACCCCAGCCACAGCAGCCAGGACCCGTGCAGTACCAGCGGATAGCACGGGTCGATGCAGGTCCATCCAGTTCGTCCGCAGTCGCAGCAGCACAGGCAGAGTCGTCCGCTGCGGACATGGGCATCATTAGCGAGAAGTTGGACCGCATGGAGCTGATAGAGAAGAAGCAGTGCCAGAGTATCACGCAGATGGAGCAGATGGCACAGGTTCTGAGCGACATGAAGACCCAGCTCATGTGTCTTCAGGAGACACAGACGGCTTCACAGCCCCGTCTTCTGTCGCGAGGCGATACCGGCGGCAGCAGCAGCTCGTCCCAGCGCTCCAGCTCTTCACAGCAGCCTAGACAGGTTCACCTTGTACAGGCGGAGCCGTACCAGCAGCCGCAGCCCACTTACCAGTTACCACCATCTCCAGAGATGCAGATGGTGCCGTACCAGCCGGATCAGCCTCTGGCAGTACTGCCGCCAGACCCCTTCGATGCAGAGCCGTTGATGGATGTCAACGGGATTTGGTATGACCGCCCCCAGCCGGGGATCCGACGAGACCATCCCGGATTCAGGTGGGGGAGTGGTGGTGCCCAGCCCCAGCCGCAGCCGTCAGGACAGGGAGGGCAGTACTCCCAGCAGAGAGACCAGCACCAGCCGCAGCAGCAGCCCCCAGCGTATCAGCAACAGCCATCCTACGATCCTCGTCCCTATCAGCAGCAGGGACAGTCTTGGAGACGTGAGCAGCAGGCTCACCAGGGATATCAGCAGCACCCTCCATCCTACCCCTCTTACCAGCACCAACAGCAGCAGATTCAGCAGCCTCACCCACAGAGAGGCCACCCGTCGGGCTCCCACGAGAGCCCAGCCTTGGATGACATCGCCCGCCTCCTCACGGACCAGCAGGCCACATTCAGACGGGAGATGGATGAGTTCCGCCAGGAGATGCGGGACCTGGTGAGAGGGAAGGCCGCCATACCAGCCCAGATCGAGCCGAATCCGAACAGCCTCAAGAGGAAATCTGAGCAGGTAGTACATACTGAGTTAGCCACTCCTAGTGACCCATTTGATGATACATCTTCGGATCTTTTTGATGCTGATTTTGTCACACTTAGGAGCGGTAGGACCCCAGCAGGCGGTGGCGCCTCATCTGAGCTTCACCACGAGGACATTCCAGAGGCGCCACATGAGGAGGAGGAGAGCGGTACTGAGGCCGTTCCAGATAATGACGGTGGTACTGATGCCACCAAGGATGCTGATTCCACCGGCGGTACTGAGGCCGCCGCTTCACCAGTTCGAGGAGGTGGTACTGACGCCACCCGTCCAGCCGAGCCAGCACGCGGTATTGATGCCGCGAGACGACGTCTACCAGCAGCAGCAGCGGAGCAGCCAGCCCGTGGTGGTACTGAGGCCACCGGTGTTTGTGCAGACAGAGATTTTGTTTTTCCTCATGTTCATGTATCTCAGAACTCTGTTGTGAATAAAGGAAAAGGTTTACTTTCTTCTGGTCCCACTGTGGTGCATGATGATGTATGTGTGGATCCGATGCTTGAACCGCTTAGACCTTTTCCTAGTCCTTCATCTGAGAAGGACCCAGTGATCCCCTTCCCTAGAGCCCTTCAGATGGGAAAGGGGAAGAAAACAGAAAATCCTAAAAAGAGAGAGCTTGAGGAGTTCAGCCAGAGCATGATTGATCGATTCCACATCCAGCTGACCCTCCAGGAGGCTTTGCAGCACATCCCCCTGCTCCAGCGTTCGTTGAAAGAGAGGACTACGGTCAGGAGGAGGAGGAGGAACCACATTTCAGAGATACATGTGCTGACGAAAGCCACGTGCTTCGCGATCCAGAACCGACTGCCAGCCAAGAGGCCAGACTCAGGGGCCCCGTATGTCAGTTGCCAGATTAGTGAGCAGAGGTTCGACCGTACTCTTCTAGATAGCGGATCGTCGATTAACCTTCTTCCGGCAGCCCTTCTCGACCGCTTCGAGTTGGGCACTCTTCGACAGAGCAGGACAGTCCTTTAGTTCGCGGATCGATCTGTCAAGAGGCCGAAGGGGTTATTACGAGACGTTATCGTCACGATTCAGGGCCTGAAATTCCCCGTGGACTTCGTAGTGTTGTACATGGAGATCCCTGAGTCAGTGGCCGATACCCCCATCATCCTTGGTCGTCCGTTCTTGGCCACAGCCAAGGCGGTGACTGATCATGATAGCGGGAAGGTGTACTTTTGCGTCGAGGGCGAAAGTATACAAATAGAGACGGTCGAGGATTACAGAGCCAGACTCAGAGCCAGCTCAGATGCGAGTACCGATACAGAGCAGCTGACAGACGCAGAGCCAGACATCCACCAGGACTGTGATTTTGTGATCACAGATGATGAGGCAGCTTGGGTAGATCTTGAGACACAGACCACCCTCTCACTTTCAGATACAGCTGATGCAGAGACGATAGCAGAGGAGAGTCTGGAGAGCACAGACCTGGTTCAGGATACCATAGAGGCAGCAGAGCCGGTCCTCGATCGCGACACGATGTTCATTGATGGTGGTGTTGAGACCACCTTGTTGTTCGGTGGTACTGATGCCACCGCGGATGATACAGATCCCTCGGATTCAGAGTCTGATTGGGCCGATTGCTATGATCAGATGCCAGACTTGAGTCCATCTGAGCCTAGAGATGAGGAGGAGGTAGACGCAGAGCCGAGCAGAGACAGTGCAGTTGAGCAGCCTTCTCCCGATTCAGTTTGCGAGAGGACGCTTTCACTTTCCCAGGCAGATTTGGTCGATTTAGCAGCTTTCACTCATTTTCTTCCGCAGCCAGATTTGCCAGCACCCAGCATTCCAGAGCGAAAGTCGCTCCCTACTTCGCTGAAGTATCGATTCCTTGCGGGCGATCCAGAGATGTACCCAGTCATCATCTCAGCCGAGTTGACTGGAGAGCAAGAATCCCGTCTGATGGGGGTTCTTGAAAAGAACCGCAAGGCGATCGGATGGAGCGTAGCGGATCTCCATGGGATTAGTCCAGCAGTGTGCTCCCACCATATCTATCTTGAGGAGGGGGCGAAGCCGTCGCGTGAGTTCCAGCGGCGACTGAACCCCAACCTGAGAGAGGTCGTGATGAAGGAAATATCCAAATGGTGGAGCGCAGATTTTATTTATCCCATTTCCGACTCCAAGTGGGTCAGCCCCTTGCATGTGGTGCCCAAGAAGACGGGCATCACGACTGTGATCAGTGAGTCGGGAGAGGAGATCGCTACACGAGTACCCACTTCTTGGAGGGTCTGTGTTGACTACAGGAGACTCAACCAGGCCACCAAGAAGGACCATTTCCCCCTGCCTTTTATTGATCAGATCATTGAGAGACTGGCAGGGAAGAGCCATTATTGTTTCCTGGATGGGTACTCGGGCTACAACCAGGTGGCCATCGCTCCTGAGGATCAGGAGAAGACCACCTTTACCTGTCCCTTCGGCACATATGCTTTTCGACGCATGCTATTTGGGCTATGCAATGCCCCTGCGACTTTCCAGAGGTGCATGCTGTCGATCTTTTCGGACATGGTAGGGGAGTGTTTGGAGGTCTTCATGGACGATTTCTCGGTCTACGGCGACGGATTCGATTCTTGTCTTGACTACCTAGACCGGGTACTCCAGCGATGTATCGAGTTCCATTTGGTTCTATCTTGGGAGAAGAGTCACTTTATGGTGACTCAAGGGACGGTGCTTGGCCACATCATCTCCAACAGGGGCATGGAGGTTGATCCGGCCAAGGTGGATGTCATTAGAAAACTCACACCGCCGTCCAATCTGAGGCAGTTACGGTAATTCCTGGGGCACGTTGGATTTTATAGGAGATTTATTCAGGATTTCAGCAAGATTGCCCGACCGTTGACTGACCTCTTGACGAAAGACACCGAGTTCCTTGTAGATGACAAGTGTCTCTCGTCTTTTGCGACTCTCCAGCAGCATGTTATAGAGGCTCCTGTTCTCCAGCCGCCTGATTGGTCTCTCCCATTCGAGATCATGACGGACGCCTCCGATTTTGCCGTGGGGGCAGTGCTGGGACAGAGGAGGGATGGAGTTCCATTTGCCATACACTATGCTAGCCGCACATTGGATTCCGCCCAGCGGAATTATACGGTCACAGAGAAGGAGATGCTAGCAGTAGTGTTTGCCCTAGATAAGTTCAGATCATATATCATTGGATCTAGAGTGACTTTGTTTACAGATCATACCGCCATCAGGTACCTCATGGCAAAGAAGGATGCCAAGGCCAGATTGACTAGATGGATCCTTTTACTCCAGGAGTTCGACATTGAGATCAAGGATAAGCCTGGAGTCAAGAATGTGGTGGCGGATCATCTTTCCCGATTAGAGCAGCCTGAGGATTCTGAGCAGATTGATCCTATTCGAGATACCTTCCCAGATGAGGCGATCCTTGCTATCGCCTCACTCCCGTGGTATGCCGATATTGTGAACTTTCTCGTTGCTGGGAAAGTCCCACAAGATTGGCCCAGGCAGAGGCTTGAGACCTTCCTTGCGAAGGCCAAGTCCTACCACTGGGAGGATCCCATCCTTTACCATGAAGGAGGGGATAGCGTCTGGCGTCGGTGTATTCCGCAGGAGGAACACCATAGCGTCCTCACTTACTGCCACAAGCTTGAGGCAGGAGGACATCATTCTGGGAGGAGAACGGCACAGAAAGTGCTCCAATCCGGCTTGTGGTGGCCTACCCTCTTCAAGGACTCTGATGAGTTCGTGAAGAGGTGTACTGACTGTCAGAGGATGGGCACTTGTGGACAGCGTGATATGATGCTGATGCAGCCCATTCACTTCTGTGAGGTTTTTGACGCATGGGGCATCGATTTCATGGGTCCATTCCCTAAGAGTCAGGGATTTGAGTACATTCTGTTGGCCGTAGATTATGTTAGTCATTGGGTTGAGGCTACCCCCGCCCGAGCCGCTGATGCGAGGACTGTTTGCAGATTTTTGAGGAAGCATATCATCACGCGGTTCGGGGTTCCACGTGTTCTTATTTCTGATGGGGGGTCTCATTTTATCAACGACCAGGTGAAGGCACTTGCTAGCGAGTTCGGCATAGATCATCGTGTTGCTACACCTTACCATCCACAGACGAATGGTCTAGCTGAGGTGTCGAATAGGGAGATCAAGAATATTTTGCAGAAAGTCGTCCGCCCTGACCGAAAGAATTGGTCACAGCTTTTGGACTCGGTCTTGTGGGCATATCGGACGTCTTTCAAGACTCCATTAGGTACATCTCCCTTTCGCCTCGTTTATGGCAAGCCATGCCATCTACCTGTTGAGCTGAGGCACAAGTCACTTTGGGCAGTCACAGATATTCTTATGGATCCAGATGGTATAGGAGACCAGAGGAGGGCAGAGTTAGCTGCCCTGGAGGAGCTTAGAGATGCAGCTTTCTCAAGCAGCCTACATTATAAGGAGAAAGTCAAGGAGTGGCATGATTCTCATATCAGCCACAAGAATTTTGAGATTGGACAGAGAGTATGGCTGTTTGATGCGAGGCTTAGATTATTTCCAGGGAAGCTACAGAGCAAATGGAAGGGACCTTTTCTCGTCAGAAAGGTGCACGACAATGGTAGTATTGATATATCCGAGTTGTCTTCTGAGAGCACCTTTCGAGTGAACGGCCAGCGGCTCAAGCCATATCTAGATCATGAGCCGCGGGACGTTATTATTTGTGCCCCTATTCATTTTGCGTGAGATGTGGTCTTTTGACTCACATCTTTTGCATCTCACGCCTGATGTTCACTATTCCTCCGCCTGTATAGATCCAGTTGTCCATATCATTCTATTCTTTAGTCCCACATCCCTTACCTCATCTTATGATTATGCTATACTTAGGGTGTACTTTACCCTAAGTATAGGGGGGATGTAGGACTTGCGGGTAGTCTTTTCATTCTTTCTGCCCCTGTTTTGCTGCCTATACTTAGGGATATTTTACCCTAAGTATAGGGGGACAGATTCTGTATCTTCTTCACTCGGCTTTCCCTTCATGTACAGCTTGCTATACTTAGGATTAGTTAATCCTAAGTATAGGGGGAAACCACCGAGTTCCTCTCATTCTATTCATTTATTCGTTCCTGTACTTATCCATTCCTTTTCACTTCCCTTTTACTAAGCACGAGTTATGTCTTCTTCATCGCTCTTGATCACTCTCAGGACATCGCTCGAGCTAAGTATAGGGGGGGTGTGTATATATTTCATATATACTTCAGCCATAACTCGTACTTTGTGTGAGTGTGTTAATAAATAAAATGGCTAAAAATCACAAAAATTTAAAAATTTTTCATAAACCTCTTTTATCTTGCACATACATAGCTAGTGTACAAAGTATTTTTGTAAAAATGATTTCAAAAATCTTTTGTGTAAATTTTATGTAAATATTTTTGTATCAAAATTATGTATATAGTACAAAATTTTTCCAAAATGTTTTGAAAATCAAAAGTTTGCAAAAATTTTGTGTAAATGTTTGTAAATATCTTTTTGCAAAAACTTGCACCTCATGCATCATTCATGATTTCAAAACATTTTTCAAAAATTTCGCATGATTGTAAAATATTTGTAAATAGCATCTTGTGTACATATATGTATATAGTTTTTCCTGGATGAGAGTTGACATTTAAACTAAGCCTGGAATTAAATTGAGAAATGGAGCTTGACTAAGATCTTAATCCACTTAACGCCAAGAGGAACCTTATAGGATTTAGGTTTAAGGCTTTTCAGGTCCATAAGGACTTAATTCTTTGAGTCCACTAGGCTATGAGCATATGTCATCTTGATGAGCTTAAGTAGAACACTTAACAACACACGCATGACTCTTAGAGACAATGGCTTGACTTGCACCTGCACTTTACACATGGCTCTCCACGGATGAGGTGGTGAGGAGGCAGTTTCCTTTGGCTTGGGGTAGCATATGAGGGTAGTACTTCTAGGCGGAACCTCTCTTCTTCTTCTTCTAGTGAAGGAAGTGCACCTCAACTTGGTCTAGTGGTGATGAAGGCTAAAGACAGAAGCCGTGGGTTGCAATAAAGCTTCAAAAGAGGGATAGTCTACTGGCTCAAGGGGAAATTTCTTATATGCTGCACCATGTAGATATGCTGTACAGAAGTTCTTGAAAAAAAAATTGCAAAAATGCAAAAAGAACTCCAAAAAAGTGGTGGGTCGGATTGAAAATTTAATAACCCCACCGGAGTGTACATAGTCAAATAAAGCAAAAGCTTATGGTATCAATGTTACATCTCATGAAGCTTGCAACGGGAGACCTAGCTACACTGGCTAGGCTTCCAAAACTCTATACTTCTACCCCCTCTTCTTGAGCCGGTTGCACTTGAACTTAGAAGGGAATACCCCGCTTCTCGAGGAAAGAGTTGCTAAACCGAGGCATTAGAGTTACCAGGTTGAGGGAGGTTGTTTCTTTGTTACTTCTGAGGTGGGGAGCCACACATCACTTACACTGCTTGGAAAAACTCATGGTCATTAGAGTTTGTGTATGTAGACTTGTTCTGATCTGGTTTATTGAGGAGACTTGCCCATAGATTGGTGGAACTTAGAGGCTGTTGAGTTTTAAGCTTAAGTCCAAATAAGGTTCCGACACATTAATAATCCAAAGATCTGATCAAGCTCCATATTTCAATTTAATGAAGGAAAGTTTAATAACTCAACCTTGATCCATGTACATCCTCTTTTTCTTTTTCTTTTTCTTGCTTTTTCACTTCTTTTTCAAATAAGTATTTGCTAAGGGACTCGCAAAGTATAGTATAGGGGGGTGATGAATACCCATTCATCACTCTTTATTCTTATATTTTAGCTACAAAAACCGATGCAAATGCATGTAGATATGTGTAAATACAAATAATTAGCAAAAGCATGCATCTTGTAAAAATATGTAATTAGCATGTTTTTGTGCAAAAATAAAAGAATAAAGAGTAAAAAGAAAAAGAGGGAAATATTTAGAATAAATATTGAGCAACCTAACCCAAGGGAGGGCTCATCATGGGCCTGACCGCATAAAAGCCACAGTAGAGAGAGATAGGGGCTCACTTATGTATATATTTGTAAATAAATAAAATAATATTTTCCTCATCCAAAAATATGCTTGTATATATTTTGTACATATTTATAAACTATTAAAAACAAAATAAAAACTTAAAAGTCAAAAATGCAAAAGTACACCTTCACCATGTACATAAGACCACCATCCTTATTTATCTAACCTTGTAAATAGATGTATTTATTTCTAAAACTTTTTGTAAATATCCTATGTTACATATTGTACATAAAATAAATAAAAAGAAACAAAACAAAATCAAATAAAAATTACAAAATTAAAAATACAAAAATATCTTGTACATACACCATGTATATAGTTATACATAAATAATTATTTCACCTATATATCTAAATAATAAAAATAAAATAAAAATAGCCTTTTATTCCTCATTTTATCCTATAAATAAATAAAATATAAAATAGGAATAAAAATGTATATAAATAACTAATTAAAAATCAAAAATCAAAAATCAATATAGTGTATATATACCTATGTATAGCTACTATGTATATACTTTTTTTTTACTTCCAAAAATTAATTAAAAATCACAAAAAAATAGAAAAAATTAAAACAAATATTTTTTATGTTTTAAGTTTTTGAAAATTCGGCCATTTAAGGCCCCAAAAAAATCAAATAAAAA
Source organism: Ottelia alismoides (assembly GCA_037367405.1). Lineage (NCBI taxonomy): Eukaryota > Viridiplantae > Streptophyta > Magnoliopsida > Alismatales > Hydrocharitaceae > Ottelia > Ottelia alismoides. Next base: position 169,010 of record JAZKJV010009625.1, on the reverse strand, counting down.
TATAAGCCTTGGCGGGCTCTGATTGGTCCACGGGGGATTGTTGACCCCCGGTCAACACCTCCCCCAGGACAACCAGAGCCCGGGTCCGCTCGCCCGACCCGTTTTCTCCCCTCTTTCTACGAGTGACCCGATCGCCATTTGCCCCAACTCCGGGTCCGGATTGATCACGTCACATCCGAGAGCCTCGCCGGAGCCCTCGCCTTGGGATCCGCGCTCCAGCTCGCCCTACCCGATCGATTCTTGCCGGACCCTCCACAGCATAAAAACCGAGCTCCGCCGCATTCATTCGCCATCTTTGGCTCTCCACCTTCACTCCCGTGACCTCCATTGCATTCAGCAAGGTGACAGCTTCCGTCTGCCGTGTTGCAGCGAGGAGGAGGGTGCCCGACCATCGATCCGGCAGCCGTGCGCCGCCGTGCTCCGCCACCTAGTTGGAGCTCGAGCCTCAGGCAGTGACGACCTTCGAGGCGACGACCGGGAGTTAGCCACACTCCAGCACAGTCTTCCGATCCACCCAGGTAGTCGATTAGCTCTTCCATTTCGTTTAATTTCTGATTTCGCCCAAATCGACTCTCCGACGTGTTCCCTTGATTCCGGCCATCTCGCGTAATATCTCGATCATCGGAACCCCCACACACCTTCGCCACCCTCCGACGCACGTTCTACGCCCACTCATCCAACCCAGCTCGCCCCGGAGCTGGGAGTCGAGCTCCACCACCTACCGCTCGCCGGAGCTCATTCGCACCGACCCACCAGCCACCGTCACCCCGCTTCTTTGGGTCGAGGCACTTTGCCCTCGACCCGCAAAGCTTCTGGTTTGCTTTGCAGGGACCGAGGAGGCCATCTGAGGCTTCCCGACTTCAGTCCAGGAGCTCGCTCGCCGCCAGCCTCGCCGGAGCCCCTCCCAGGCTCGGCTGGGCCATCGGAGGCTACCACCAGCTGCGGGGCATCACAGCGGGTCTTCTCCGATCATCAGGAGCAGCTGAGGAGGACTACAGCCCACGCACGAGGCCGGCGAAGCTCGCCGGCGGAGTGTTCTTCCACCATCCTCCAGCACCGTCCGATGGCTCCTCCGCTCCAGTCTTGATCCCAGCCGTCCATCTTCCGAGGAGCAGCGACCGTCGATCACCTGGAGGGGCTCATCTGGACCGATAGCAGCAGAGGAGAGAGGCACCCGAGCTCCACCCCGTTCGATCTTCCACGTGTCCTCGCCTCCACCGTCGATCCGGCTCAAGGGCAGACGAAGAAAAGCGCCAGCTCACCAGGACCGCCCGATCTTCCACGTGGCGCGCATCCCGCCGTCGACAAATAAAGGGGTAAATTACTTAGGGCCCCCTCTTAGTTTGACTTTTTAGTCCTAGTCCTGTAAATATTTTCGTGCTTTTATTTACGTAGGGTAATTTGCAACTGGGACCTTGTGCTTGTTTTTATTTACGTTTATGCCCCTGTGTATGTGAGACCACGTGCTTCGTCACGTGCTTGTTTGGGCTATTTACATCTGTTTCCCTGTAGTTCTGTTGGGTTCTGAAATGAATGATAACTTTTTGGTAATTGCATTTATGCCCCTGTGAGTGTTGTTTATGCGCATGTGCGGATTTTAGTGGGATTTTTGCATCCAAGCCCCTGGACTTTTGGTACGAGTTACCAAAAAGTCCAGAAACTTGGTTTTTATTACCAGAAGGCCCCTGAGTGCCCCAGGCACGTGCCACGCGCGTGACTTGCTGGGATTTTTGCACCTTGAGCCCCAGACTTTCGGGTATTTGCACATTGGTCCTTGTGCACAGTGCCCCCTTTTGGATTTTGAATAAAATATCAAATCACCTCCAAATCTAATGAAAATTTGACACATGGCTCCTGCCATGGTGTGGGATTTTTGTAGATTTTTGAGGACATTTTTGATCTTGTTTGCTATTTTAAAAAATTCAAAAACATCTATTTTTGGCACTGTTTCACTTGAAAAATCACAAAAAAATATAAAAACACCCCCAAAAATTCTACAAAAATTAGTTACTGATCTTTGTGTGTTGTTTGATTTTCTAGCCAATTTTGGCTATTTTTCATTGAGTAAAAACCCTAAAAATCTAAAAACACCTAAAAACTCATAAAAATCATATTAAATAATCTAAAAATCCAAAAACAATAATTTTGGTGCCCAAATTTTCCTTAGTTTCTATAGAATACAGGAAAATTACCTCCAGGGCCATCTGAGATCCTTAGATATTTTATCTTTGGGTGTTGGGCCCTGCTGGACAGTACCTTGTTTTCTTTGCACTGTTTGATTTTTAGAAAATAAAATACACCTCATAAAAATCCCAAAAATTCACCAAAAACTTTTAAAAACCCAAAAAGCATAAAAACAATTTTTCTTGAATTTTTGCTTGATTTTTGGTGTGCTAAATAAATTGCTTAAGTGTGCTTGTTTATACTTTCTTTTATTTCCTTCACATATTAAAAATCCAAAAAATTTTAAAAACAATTAAAAACCACTAAAAAATGTTTTCTCCCTTTTTTCTGATTCTTTGACTACTTCGTAGGCCTTTGGCCAATCCGTGCTCCTTGTGTTCGACCCTGAGAGCTATACCAGGTTAATCACATAGCTAGGACTGCATTTCGTGTTTGATCTCTGATTTATTTCGCGGTTCGATATTTTTCTTGATATACTTAGCCCGAGTGATTGAGGTCGCGACGACCTTTATTTCTGTACCTTTACCTTAGTCGTTCGGGCGGGTTATCAAAGATTCACACCAATTAAAATCTACTAGATATGTATTGACTCAAGACAAGTTACTGTTTTGCAAAGAGTTGAGCGGTGTCACTTATCGTTGACCATGATGTCTTCAAGTACATCTCCCTATAGGCAGGGGGTATTTGTTAATAGCAGATGACCTACCATGGGTTTCATCCCATGTTATTTATGTTGCAGTAGTTATAGCAGGTGGTGTTGATACCAAGTGAAGTTCTAGCAGGTGTGTCGTAGTTGTTGGTGTTGCAGTAGGTGTCGATAGCATGTGATGTTGTTGTAAGTGTGCTACAACAAGAGTTGTAGCAGGTGGTTCGAAGTAAGCATTGCAGTAGGTGATGCTGATAGCAAGCAGTCCATAGAAGGTGTTATAAGTGATCTACTATGATATCCACACCAATAGCAGGTGGTGGACATGAAGTGCCGATTTCAGTTTTTTGCACTTCTAAAGGGACATATTATTCATTTAAGTGCACAGTAGTAGGTGAGAGGGCCCCACATATATCTTTGAAGACATCTCGCCTTATTTTATGCTCTCTGGAGAGTAGAATATACCACTCATAAAAAATACAATAGAAAAAAGGGGTTTTTTATCGGTTGTGCCCCTCTGAGATATTGCAATTTCAGTTATGCCCCTCCCTTTTTGATAATATGAGTTGTGCCCCCAAACTTCTTGCCTTTCTATCACTTGTGCCCCTCATGTTAGTTGTCGTTAATTCCCAATACAAATGGACATTAACTTTGGGACATAACGGGAATTAAATTAAAAAATAACAGTTGAAAATGTTATTTTCTCATCTTTTTCTTCCTCATTCCCCATCCTCTTCTTCTTCTTCCCCTTCCCTTCCTCCTCCCTAGCCTCCTCCTCCTCTACCGTCTCTTCCCCCGCCCCTAGGTGTGTCATCCGTCGTGAACTCCTTCCCCCGCCCTCGCGCCACCTTCTCAGCCCCGAGCCCCTCCTTCTGTCGCCAAGTTGCCCCCTACCCCGAACTTCTCTCCCTTGCCTCTGCCGTCCCTGCGCCTCCAGGTTGTCCCTGCCTCCCCCTTCCCTCTCCTCTAGGTTGCACCCTAGGTCGCCCTTGTCCCCAGGTCGTACTCGTATTCCCCTTCCCCCACCCCCAGTTTGCCCCCACCTCCAGGTCGCACCCCAGGTCACCCCTGCCCCTAGGTCGCACCTGCCTCCCCCTTCCCCCACCCCCAGATTGCCCCTGCCTCCAGTTCCTCGCCGCCTCGAGGTCGCCCCCACCCCCAGGTCACCCCCACCTCCATTCGTCGCCACCTCGAGGTCGCCCCTGCCTCCCGTTCGCCCCCGCCCCCAGGTCGCCCCCGTCCCCAAGTCGCCCCCGCCTCCAATTCATCTCCGCCCCAGGTCATCCTCGCCCCCAGGTCGCCCCCTGCCCCCGCCCCCAAGTCTCCCCCTACCCCCGCATCCCCTTCCCCCTGTCCCAAGTCGCCCCCTACCCTGAGCTTCTCCCTCTGCCTCCACCGCCTTCGTGCCTCCCCCTTCCCTCGCCCCTTCCGCCCTCCTCGTCCGCCCCTCCTTTCCTCCACCGACCATCACCTCCTCCCAATCCAGCCCCTCCTGCCCAATCCGCAAAGCTCCTCCGCTTTGTTGCAGTTGTCTGCCTCGTCATCGAGAACCTGTCGTCTCATCGTCGACATGCTGATGTTGATGGTAAACGATAGAAGAGAAGGAGATGGTGGAGGTGGTGGTCGGAGGAGGAAGGGTTGGAGGATAAGTAGGGGAGGAAGAGTGAAAGGTGGATGTCATCTTTTTTTCCGGATATGCCCCTCTTAGCTATACTATGGTTTGATAAAATCGTCATTAAGTTCAAACTATTGACGGCTAAAGTAATGGAGGGGCACAAGTGGGTAAGAAGTTGAGGGCACAACTGATGTTACCAAAAAGGGAGGGGCATAACTGAAATCGCAATATCTCAGAGGGGCATAACTGATAAAAACCCTAGAAAAAATTGGGCAACAACTCTTGTGTGCCCTTACCCTGCTCTCCACATCTGTAGTGATCGAGAAGAAAGTTCTCTGTGCCTCTCCTCCTTGTTCCACAATTCTCAGCTCTTGCTAAAGCGCAGGAGATGCTATGAGATGCAGCAACGACGTTCCTTTTGAAGAAGAGGTACCGATTTAGTTCCCATCTTGGTGATTCCTCTCCAACTTCACATGCTAGGCTTGTTTATCAATTTAGAAAATGATTTGGTAAACATCTTCCTGATCCAAGGAGAAGGATAACTTCTTTCTCTTGGGATCAATCCAAAGGATTTCCTCATCAATGTGTTTACACGCAATCTATATAAATGAAGAGGATCAAATCCGAGTTCTATCATTATTATTTCTAATCGAAATGACTCTTAAAACAATTGTTCATGTCTTTTATAATATATGTACCTTAATTCACCAATTCAATATTATGAAAGCTCTGGATCTTCTCATTACATATAACTATCAATTCAATATTGTGAAGCGTACAAATTAATTTTTGGCATTTCTTAGTTGGCCACTCATTCTGCAAATTAGTGGATAACAAGATAACAAATTACCATAGACTCGTGGTTTATTTGTAGCATCTTTCGAAAATAATCACGTTAAAACAAATATACAGACAATACACAATTTAATATATGTTGCCCTATCTCCCATTATTAAGTATAGATAACAACAAATATTATACATTGCTTTATTCTTTAAATTGAGATGAATATTCTTTAAATTGGGATAAATATCTTATTTGTTGCTTAATTGCTCCTTTAATTTTTTTTGGAATCTTTGCTAAATTAGAAATTATCAATGCTAATTTTTACAAAATAGTGAACGGATTATCCGTGTTGTATGTGATCCTTTTGCGGCGATTTTCAAATTCATTACGAAAAATAAAAATAATGTTACAACAATTAATAATATATATATAGAGAGAGAGAGAGAGAGGGCCCTTCAATGAGGTGCACCTTTCCTTGGTGCTTGGAAAGCACTCATAATGACCATAAGATGGGGATCTAATGGATGAGATTAAAACCACCAAGGAAAAGGTAGGAGTGGTATTCGAACTAACTAATTAGCTAAGATTAAGGAGGACAAATAGCGTTTAACATAAAAATAAAATATTTTGAATTATTTTGAAATCCAAACAGTTCTACAATTAATTCGAATTTCAAATATAAACATACCAAAAATAAATTATAATCTTATCAAAAACGTACGACCTGTATACATAATCACATCTGTTATTGTCGTTCTGTGTACATTAAATTTCTAAGATTTACAAATTAATAACACACAATACAAAACCCTGCAAAATAATACAACAAAAATCCAAGACTTTGTGAAATTGTTGACAGTTATAACGAAATTGTAAACAAATTTTATGATATAAAAGACTTCCAATTACAATATAACAATCCACAACACATTTTCTGCATTTACATTTCAACTCTTACTACCAAAACGAATTGAAAAATTCCTAAAACATAGCTTCACACTATAAGTAAAACCTACCTTAAACCTACGACTTGTAATCTGATAAGCTCAATTTGTTACTTTAAATTACAAATAATTACAATAATATGTACTACAATACAAAACAATGCAAAGGAATACAAAATGAATATTCACATATATGCAATACTTGTCATGTAATTGATATTTGTTAATAAACACGAATGCGATATGTCTCAAAAAGATACTATATGAGAACGCATAACACAATATGTGCATACAAGAGCTCTATCTTTGTAAACAAGTTTGAAAGAGAAAATTTTCTATAAAAAACTTAACAGTTATTACTCGAACTTGAATTAAAAATTTGAATTCACAAGTGAAAATAGCGTTGCGATTGCTTTAATTTACATAGATTTACAAATTATAACAATACAATACATTAGATATCATTAAAATTATAAACTATTAGAAAAAGAATCAGTAAATTATATCCCGTACATTTACTATTTTTAACTTTGAAATACAAAGTTGAACGACCAAATACATTTTATAACGTAAAAAAATACAATATCAAAATAAATTCTAATGTTATGAATCTTAAGATAATTAGAGGATGAAAATTACTATATAATAAATCATGAACTTGTTTAAATAAATGAATTACTTAAAAATATTAACCATTTTTTATTAAAAATACATTATCTAATATAAAATAAAACGATTCCTTAACATGGGTTCAAATTAATAGATAACATCTTCTGATATATAAGAAATTTTGAAAACATTCAATTAGCATGAACTAAGACAAATTGATCTTACGAAAATTAACTAATAAATATATTTTTGGAATGAACCAATGAATACTATGTACTAACAACGATGCAAAAAAAATTTCTTCTAAATTTTTATAAAGAATAGCATTGAAAAATTGAAAGAAGGATGAAAGAATTCGTACCTGGAAACGTGAAGAAGCAAAAGACGTTGTGGAATGAACATTGACGGCAAAAAATTTGAAATTTGAGAGTCTAGGATTATTTGAGAATAATAAGTTTCTATTTTTAGCTAATACAAACATCTATTAAATAATTATTATACAACTACATAATTAATTTGACTTAAATAACTTAAAGTAATATATAGGAAGACTTTATCGCCGAGATTTCCGCCTTCAGTTACAAGTTGACAGAGACAGAGTTGCCTCCCTCTCCGAATGACTTTGGCGACTCAAGAACCCTAAGGGTTTCGTGACCTTCGATCGACGGCGGCAAAGGCAAGAAGAGGACGAAACTAAGAAGAAGACAACCAGGTCAGAAAAAAATGCTATTTTGATTATACTTTAACCATCTGATTATCTGTAAATTGCATAGAATGGAATTTTAAATCATCATATTACTCATATCTCGTTACAATGATCTTTGCAAAGTTACGACAGAAAAAAACATGTAAACAATAATACTTAGTTGAACTGCTGCGCTGAAGCAAAAGAAAAAATGATACCAACAACATTCATGTCTGCTGTGTAATATTAAAATTAAAGTTGCATATTTTTTACGTTTGTTCATGGTGTTTTAACGTATGTGAAATCATAATGTAAATATTGTAGAGATGAGCTGCAGTGAATCTGATTTTGATGAGATAAGGGGACCACGAAAAATGAATGAAAAATTATACGGAAATTCTTCTGATGATGACAATGTGAAGGAAGATTCTGATTCAAACCACACAGTTTCATTGGTGATGAAAGGTACATGAAATTAATTAAAAACTAAATCATTATGTGTCTTCTAAAAAATTATGTATTTATTATCTGTGAAATACAGGGAAGGGTAAAGGCATGAGTAAAAACCCTGACATAGAAGATGCATCTATTGAAGAATGCATGACAAAAATATGGCAGTAAGATAAAAATTACATATCCCTATAGATAATTTTCTAAATTCTTATTGTTTAATCCGTTATATGTGTTTTATAAACAATTACTATAAGAATGTGTTTACTTCTTTAAAGGTAAGGGATACATACAACACAGATGCTTTGTGGAGCATTTTGTTCAATTTATAGATGCTCATAGACCAACAGCAAAGCAACAATGTCTGATAAATAAGACTGCATTCTCGAAATTAATAAACATCGGGAAGGTTGATATCCAAAGGAGGATTCTGCAATGGATTGTTGAACAGTATCAAGGAGGATGCCAATTCAAATTTGGGAACCGGGTTCTTAACTTCACGGATGAAGACATAGGAGCAATATTAGGCATTCCTAGCACAGGCTTTGCAGTGACTGTGAAGGGCAGACACCTACAGTGGAAGAGCTTTATTTCAGAAGAGATATTTGATTCTGGAATGATTTTCAACCGGAAGAAATTAGTCAATATTTTGATAGATTTCTACGATAGAGATGACGATGACTCGGTGTCTGTTTACGTTACTTGCTTGATATTGTTCATGTTTTCCACGTTCTTGTTCCCAGATTGTGGATACTCTTTCCCAAGAGACTTACTCCATTACGTAGAATCTTTGGAAGATACTCGATTTTTTAACTGGTCAGACGCTGTAGCAAAAATGATTTTGTTCAACATGGAAGATGTATTGCATAGAATACATCAGAGGAGGCAAGGATCGTCCAGAACAACACTTGGATATCTTACGGGTTGTGTAGCATGCCTATACGTAAGTAAACATGTTATTGTATAATATTTTATAAATTCTTAACTAATAAGATATTTTTGGAAATTATAATAGGTCTGGATGTTAGAATACTGTTGCAAAGATCTTGTCGTCAACAGAGATCTACGTCCAAGGATACGGAAATGGGCAGGCTCAATAAAAGGTTTGTCAAGGAGAATCGCTTCACTCACCAATGAACAGGTATGAAATAGTATATGCACGTAAATAATACTGTATATGACTGAATGTTGAAATTGATAGTAAATTAAAGTTGACATACCTTTTTTTGTAAACAACAAATGTTTCAGATTGTAGGAGGTTTGAATCCACAAAAAAAATGAAATATTTAAAATAGGAGCAGATGAATATGTTTTCCCGTATGAAAGATTCATTCAATACGGGTTCTCATTGAGAATGCCACAGATAAACCTCCAATCCCGAATAAAAGTGCCTGAGGATGGACCTGCAAGGAGAGGGAGATACAAGAGGACAGAATTTCAAATTGTAAAAAAGATAAATCAAGAAACTAACATTCGTGTTGTAAAAGGGACTGACAAGCAATGCATGTGTGATGAATTTTCAAAAGAAATAGACGGGTTGCATAAGCTAATAGAAGAGCTGAATGATAAAAATAAAGACAAGGATGCCAAAATCAAAGCTTATGAAATTCAGATAAGATTGTTGGAAATGGACAATGAAGAACTGAGAGGGAAACTGGAAAAGGCAACTCCAGGCGAAGTGAACAATGAAATCAATGAGAAAATGATGATGGAAGGAGAGAACAAACAGATTGAGTTTGAAAATCAGAAAAATACACTTGTAGTGGAAACAAATTCTGAAATTGTAACCAAGATGGATTCATGACAAGAAGGAGAAATTAATTTATCCAAACAAGGGTGTATTCCATGTTTTAATCTTGGAATTGAGGAGCATGAGTTCGTTGTCACAGATAAAAATAAGATGGCACAAAGGAAGAGAAGAAAGGAGAGATCAGAAGTGCATCCTAGTTCTTTGACAAAGAGAGTCAAAGAGAGGAATGCAGCAAAAAGAGATGCAAGGGAAGCAAGAGAAAATATTACAACTGAAACAGAACACGAGGTGTGTATTTGAACTAGATTATTAATCATACAATGATTTATAGTTCATACAGATAATATATATGACATATTTACATTTTTAATGATTAATCTTCTAAAAATGATATTTATATAAACATTACAGTATCTCTGTGATCCTGCAACTGACTTTATCGGATATGCTAACATAACCGATGAACAAAGGAGATTGATTCAGGATTTCCTAAGAGACCCGACGGACAAGTAAGTTGTGATTCATGACAAGAACTTATGTTTAATAGAAATTTGTAATTACAATTTAATGATATTCTGCTCAAAACTGCAGGTTCAACGCCACGTACTTCACACCTCTTGGAATTTTTTGCAAGGGAAAAGAGATACATCATTTCTTATATGAGAAAATGATTGAAGATAGCGTAATCACATAATTTTAAATCATATTTCTATATAAACCATAAAATACTCTGATGATTTATTTACTTGTACTGCAGATTTTGGAAACGTTCAATGATGTTCTGCGACATAGATATTGTACCGGTGACACGATCCCTTTCCTATTCACGCCTATTTACAAGAATGTTAGTCACTTCATTCACATATAAATCCCCAAAAGAAAATCATAATACTTTCAACTTCTACATGCAGCAATATTTTGTAAATACGGTTGATAGGGCTACAAAGGAAGAGATCAATAATCTGGACAGCCTTCATGAATTGGAAGATGAAAGGCTGATTGGATTGTCTAAGGTTTTCACAGTTATTCATACCAAGAATCACTGGCATCTATTGGTCACAGACTTCGCAGCGAGGAAATTCTATGCATATAACTCGCTGAGAGGGTCAAAATTTCACAAAAAAGATGCTCAAAAATGGGTATGTTTATTTAATATATGTTCTTTATTGAAAACATCTTATATTTACAATGGAAATTAACAAGTTGTTTTTTTAGCATGGCTGGATGTGCGAATGCTTTGGCATGAACCTGGTGGACGAAACAACGAATGACTGGGAGATAATATATGTGGTTGACAGCCCGCAACAACCTCCTTACAGCATGGATTGCGGTGTCTACGTGATGAAGACAATAGAGTACTTGTGTGAAGGGAGGGCTTTGGACTTCAGCTATGAAGATATTCCAAGATTCAGGGCAGAAATAGCATGTACTCTTTTGACATGCGGACACGTTGATAATGAAGCTGGAAATTAATTGACCGAGGATGGTGCATGGAGTTTTCTTGAAAACACCAAAAAAAAATTTCTTTTATGTTGAACAGTGTTGACATTTAGCTTTCTGAAACATTATTTAAAAAGTATTTGCTAGAAAGATAACTTTGGTTTGAAATTAGAAGTATTTGCTGGAATGTTGAAGAATGTTGGTTTAATTATTTTGTTTACCTTACATAATTCAGCCATGTTACGTCTTTTATACAGTCTATTATGAATGATTTGTATTGTCTGATGATCTCAAATATATGTTGGAGATAAGATTTTATAAATGATGTCATGAATTGAGAAGGTAACGTTAAATATAAGAAGATAATGCGATAAATAAACAAAGCGACATATATGTTAACATTACAAAACAAAATGTATTTTCACCTCATAGTTTATTTATTCAATTGTTTCATTATAATGTTTAAATTTACTGTATTGGTCTTACATTTAGCACTTCATAAATTAAATTAATATGAAATATTTCAATATATGTTACTATATTTTACAATAATGTAACATAGTTGCAATACTGAAATTGATTGTTTTACAACTCAATGAAATACATTAATAATCCATATTTTTCATTATATCTAAATATTTGATTCATCATACATAATATGATTATGTACCTATAATCATTTAATAGTACGTTTGATATTCACTATGTGTAATAACATCATACAAAGATCATTATATATTAAAGGGATTTGATTAAATTGTCCGATATAATGATGAAATTCTAAAATCGAATCTAATGGATATATAGGACTAGTATGAAAAATTAACTTAATTATGATGTGGACAATCTGAAGATAGCGTCATATAAGTCATTTCAGAAATTAATATATTTCGGAAAATTTAAAAATTACTACAATTGATCAGTTAGCTTTAACAATCTGAAGATAACTTGAAACATAAATCAGCTGTCAAATATATTATATTATAATACAATAAGAATGTGTATATATAATATGCTGTATAATATTGTACATATATTTCTTTATTTTACAATATTACATTGCTATTATATTAATATATTTTGTTATATTTGACTATATCTGTACGACAAATACAAAACTGAAAAGGATTCTTAAACATTACCAACCATAAAATCCACGAATGCTATTTATTTGGTAAATCTTGTTTGCACAAATTCAAATAATTGAGTAACATCAACATTCGTTTGAGTAACATCAGATCATAACATTACAAAAAATATAACACTAAATCAATAATGAACATCTATTGTTTGAGAAACATCAGATCATACAACCAATATAAATAAATCAAGACCATGATTTATGAAAAAATACAAATAAATATAAGCTTAAAACATCAGTCTGTATTTTTCAATGTCTGCAACTATGTACTCTTCCATCTTGATCAAAAAGCTCCTGCAAATAAAAGGGTCACTACATCAGTAAGCTTGATTGAATATAACAAATCAAAAAAATATATAATTTTACTGTGTAACTTACAATGCTTATTTTAAAAAATTGTGTATGTGATATTTGAAAATTGTTCTCCTGAGTAAACTCTGTAGGAAAAGGGATATCTAATTATATGTAAAAAAATAAAATAATGAAATAAAAGTGTAAAAAATTATACCATCTGGCATGCAAGAAAATTGCAATATATTAGTTATCATTCTAAATGTCCTGAAGCATCACTGAATGTAACAATTGTCAGATTTTAAAAACAATAGAAATATATAAAAAATATATACTGTTTAACCGTTCATACCAGTCTGAAGTTGATTGAATCTTGATTGAAGGGCAGTTCCTAGAATCATGACCAACATTGTACATCATGCACGCTTTGCACTGCTTGCCTCTATTTCTTTTTAATTCTTGTTGAGTTAATCGACGACTACCTGAACCTTTTGGGTCTTCCTCCCTTCCACTACCTTTAGTTTTTGCAGTAATAGGAACAAGAACATGATTATTATTATCATGAGATTCCAATTGAGGCTGATCCTGTGATACATTTGATAATCTTTTTTTGCACTTAAGCTTTGAACTTCTTCGAGCAATTTCACAAGCTTTGCTTTGACGAGAAAAAAATATCATCATATTCTACACTACTTTCAGCCACAATCTGAGAGCAAATATTATTTAACTGTCCAGACCAATTCATGTTGTGGATTTTGGTTGTAGATTGGATAATTACCAGAACTCTTAATATTCCTCGTCCTTCTGGGCAGGATAAAAGAACTTGAAAGAAATGATTCTCCTCTGAACTTGATAACAGCAAGTAAGTGCCGGCATGGTATTCCTTGAAATTTCATTTTTTTGCATTCACAAGATAGATAATCAGAGTGATGCATTTCAGACACTATTCTATCTTTTACAGACTTATCAATTGAAGAAACATTGTAAAATGACAATCCATCTTTGATTTCAGCAACACGAACATTTAACATCATTAACTCCTTCAACTCTTTCTGAAATTTGTAAAAAATCTTTTTCGAATAAACATCAACCATTTGTTCTTCCAAAGTCCATTTGGTAATTAACTTAGGCCTTCTAGTCTTTGAATCATGATCCATGTCATTCTCACGTTCTCTCAACCTCTGAATGGCTGTCTGGAATCTGGAAACAAACTCTAAAAGAGTGTTCTGTTTAGTAATAGAATTTTGTAAAAATGAGTTCATGCTTTCACTCCTTTGAGTGCTACGCATCCCAGCGAAGAATGTGTCATTTGTATAGACATCTATCCATTTGTGTCTTATGTCATACTTCTCTGCTAACCATTTATTCTCAAGCAATCCAAACTCTGATATGGCTGCTGACCAACCATCTTCAAATTGATCAATAGACTCACTCCGCCAAACAAGTCTGTTGAATGTTTTAAGAGCCTTGACAATTTCATTCATTCTACCCAGTTTAAGTTTCAGCTTTGACATAATGTGCCATGTACAAAACTTGTGAACAGTGTTAGGAAAAGAAAGACGGATTGCAGCACATATTGCTGGATCTTCATCAGTAATTATAGAAATGGGGTGTTTTCTAGCAGCTTCAAGAAATTGATTAAATAACCATGTAAAACTTTCAGTTGTTTCTCTATTTATAAATGCATTACCAAAAAATTGAGCAACCATGGTGGTTAACTCCACAGAAAGAGGCAAATATTAATTTGTATTCGTTGGTTCTATATGTAGTATCAAAAGAAATGGTATCGCCAAAAACCTTATAATCTTCAATGGATACACTGTCAGTACAGAATAAATGTGTGAGCCTATTATCCTCATCAGTTCGATAAGAGTAAAAAAATTCAGGCGTCAACTTTTTGCAATTGTCAAAGAGATCTAACACAAGTTTTGCGTCCAAACCATCGCGACGTCTTCTCTCATCCCTATTAAGGTTGTATATATCACTTACAATGCCACCAACTTTGTTGTTTGTAATGAAGCCGTTATCCAAAAATGCCGATTGTTTTGATGCAGGAATATTAACATCAGTCATGGGCTTGATAAGCATTTTAGCAGCTTTAGAAACTTTCTATTGGCACGAAGATACAACCGTTTGCTGGGGGATACTAGGTTATGATTGTGTTCCTCAATGAAAGAAAACACTATCCAATCATGATCATCAAACCTATATTTAACCGATATCATGGCCTTACACCCAGTTCGAACAACACCAACAGCTCTCTCTGATCTTTCAAAATTACTTTCATCGCTACAATCACTTTCAACTGAGTATGCACCTCTTGATGATGAAGAAGCTCTTGATTTTCCTTCTTTCCAACAAACAAAACTCTTAAACACAAGTGTCTTATTTTTAGTTAATCTATCAACTCTATGTCTTGTGCTACTTTTGCGTACATTGAATCCCTCTTTTGTAGCATAAGCTTCGTAAAAATTATACGCATGTTCAACAGAACCAAAAACCATGCCAACAGAGGGTATATACTGATAATTAAGACAATTTGCAGTAGGGGAACTTGGATCAACTGCATTAATTTAAATATAATCGAAAACACATTAATGCTAATAATCGACGATATTTTCTTTGCATCATTAATAGATTTTCACAATAATTTTATTACCTGGAAAGGATCCATCAGTTTCTATGCACTCTGAGTACAAATTGTTTGCAGCAGAATCCTAATATAAAAATTGCAGAGACATAAATTATCAAAAAACAAACTTAATAATAGATAATTATTTGGTGTCTCATTACCTCAATATATGGAAGACGTTCTTCTGTAATATCTTTGGAATAAAGAGATCCAGAAATTTGTCCTAGCAAAAAAAAAATAAAGTGAAATTCTGTATATTGTAGTAGAGAATAGTATTCAAGAGCAATAAAAAGTAAAATAAGTAATCATAAGTTGTACTGGATATTGAAACTACTTATATTGTACTAAACTAATATATTGAAAAATATTAAGATATATAGTAAAATATAAATATCTATTATTTTATAAAAAAACTAATTTTGTAGCATATTGGTAAGTATAGTAAAATAGAAAGTAAAATTGTTACTCCATTAAGGAAATGATGAAATGAAAACATAAAAATCATATTATTTAAATTTAAATAAAGATTTAGAATGTAAAGAACAACACCTGGATGGAGAGAGACGTCATCAGAATTATCGTGACTTGTATCTATGATGCCATTATCCTGTTTAAAACATTATAATGTAGATCAATACGAAATAATTCAAACAAAAAATAAATATAATGTATGAACCTGGTAGATTTCTTCCAAAAAGTTTGACATAAACTCGGATGCAGAATCATCATCTGATGAAGAGGACGGATCTTCCATGACGAAGAAGGACTGAGAACACCAAAAAATTAAACGAAAAAAAATGAAATACAACTCTCTACACAAAACCACATACCGTAAAAATTGGTAAAATTAGGTAGAGTAAATGCCGGATTCTCGAATCTAAAAATAGGAAGTAAATTACTTAATGACGTCTTTGTGATTTTGATATATTGCATTCCGCCTTTCCTTGATCAGTTTACCAAAAATAGAAAACCGGGAGTGGTATTCAAAGTGGTTTCGAAGGGCTGATAACCTACCTATCAAAGTCGTCGATCCATGTCAGACGGTCAAGATTGGTGGCTTTCCTTATAGCAAGGAAAGGTGCACCTTATCTGAAATTTTCCCTATATATATAATTACATATTTCACGTTACATGTTAACGAATAGTTTGGTTGGAGTGACATTTATATTGGATAACCTATGTGGTTTTAGTTATGGATCGACATGGTATATTTTACCTTTATTTTTTGTTGGGTTCAAATCTCAGGAACATATTGTCTGACTGAGGACCTCCATTCTCTCTCTCTCTCTCTCAAGGATTTTGAAATCGAATCGAACATCAAATCAGAAACCTTATCGAAATGGTCTGATCGGGTTGAACCATGTAATCAAATCAGTTCAATCAAATGATGACATCATCATTATTTAAAATCAAATTAAACCGGACTGGTGAAAAAAAGTGGTTGAATTGGCTAATCAAACCAAAATGAAATAATATATATAATATACACTTAAATATACTTGAAATATATATATATATATATATATAATGGGGGAAAATGGGGCTGCCCCCTAGGGGTAGCCAACATGGCTGCCGATGAATACCCATTCATCACTCTTTATTCTTATATTTTAGCTGCAAAAACCTTTGCAAATGCATGTAGATAGATGTAAATATAAATAATTACCAAAAGCATGCATTGTGTAAAAACCTATAATTAGCATGTTTTTGTGCAAAAATAAAAGAATAAAGATTCAAAAGAAAAAGAGGGAAATATTTAGAATAAATATTGAGTATCCTAACCCAAGGGAGGGCTCAGCATGGGCCTGACCGCATAAAAGCCAAAGTAGAGGGAGATAGGAGCTCATGTGTAAATATTGGTGTAAATACATAAAACTATATTTTCCTCACCCAAAAATATGCTTGTAAATATTTTTACATATTTATAAAAGATAAAAACAAAATAAAAATAGAAAAAAATCAAAATACAAAAATACATTGTACATATACTATGTATAGAGATGTACATATCTATTTATTTTACCTATGTATATAAATATAAAAATAAAACAAAAACACCCATTTATTCCTTATTTTATAATGTAAATAAATAAAATATAAAATAGGGATAAAATTGCACAAAAATAATAATTTAAAAATCGAAAATCAAAAACCCTAATTATGTGCATATACCTATATGGTATATATTATGTATATAGCTTATTTTTATTTCCAAAAATTAATTAAAAATCACCAAAAAAGAGAAAAAAATAAAAGAAAAATATTTCATGTTGGAAGTTTTTGCAGATTCGGCCCCTAGCTTCCCCAATTTGTCACCTCAAAATCCAGCCACGTGGCCTGATTTCATTGGGTCCTGGGGATGTTGACCGCCCGGTCAACTGGCCCCCCTAGGACCACCTCTCGCGGATTTGGGCGCCCGACCCGAGTTCCCTGATTTTTAGCACCTAAACCCGACTGAGTTTAACCCAAACCACGGGTCCGAATCATCCTCCTTGCATCCGGCAACGTCGCCGGAGCTGCTCCCTCGGGATCCGCGCGCTCCTGAGCTTGCCCGGACCCCCTCTTCTTGGACCCAGCACCATATATATTGTCGTCTCCGGCGACCTAATTCTTCCATCTTTGGCCATTCGCGCAGCTTTCCAGTGAGCTCCAGAGAGAGAGCGAGGTGACAGCTCGCCACCCCACCCTGTTGCAGCGAGGAAGGAGGCGAGAACCATCGATCCGGCAAAGACTCCGCCGTAGCTCCGCCGCCTGAGCGAGCTCCGAGCCTCGGGCCGAGACGACCCTTGAGGCTACGACCGGGAGCTTCTCCAGCTCCAGCACAGTCTCCTCGACCACCCAGGTAGTCCCTTATCTCTACCTTTCCGTTCAATTTCCGTTTACCCCCAAATCTCGCCGTCGCCGTGTTTCGTCGATTCCGACCACCTCACACCTCCATTCGATCATCGGAATGCATCGTCACCTCCGCCTTCCTCCCGCGCACCTTCTCCATACCCTCATCCAACCCAGCTCGCACAGGAGCTGGGATTCTAACCCCTTCGCCGTCGCATCGCCGGGGTTCGCTCGCACCACCGCACCGTCCACCTTCACCCGCCTAACCGGGGTCGAGGCACTTTGCCCTCGATCCGCGAGTCTCCTGGTTTACTTTGCAGGTGCTTTCCAGCCCATCTGAGGGCTTGGGTCATTCGGGCCAGGAGCTTCACCTCCGCCGACCTCGCCGGAGTCCTCCAGGGCTCGGCTGGGTCATCGGAACCCACCATCAACTGCGGAGCATCATCGCGGAGCTTCTCCGATCTCTAGAGGCAGCAGGGGAGGATCCCAGCGCATGCACGAGGCCGGCGAAACTCGCCGGCCAACTGTTCTTCCAGCATCTTCCCCGACCGTCCGATCGTCCTCGACCTCCAGTTCTCATCCTGACCGTCCACTTGAGGAGATCCAGCCACCGTCAGATCTTGAAGAGGCGATCTGGACCGTCCGTTGCACGAGGTTTAGCCACCGAGAGCCTCACCCGTTCGATCCTCCACGTGGCGTAACCTCGTCCATCCGATCCGAGCGAGTCCTCCTTCGCAGACCCACGTTGTCGCACCACCGTCTGATCTTCCACGTGGACGCATGCCCGCCGTCGGATCGACTCGAGGGTTCCCCTTTGGTGTGCGGCGCGTCGTCTCAGCCGTTTGATCTGCCACGCGTCGTGCATCCGTCCCTCGACATTAATAAAAGTGGTAAACTGTTCTTAGGCCCCTTTTTTTCCTGCATTTAGCTTTAGTCCTGTAAATACGTAGTGTAGCTCTTTTACTTTTGCGACAATTGCACAATGGACCCTGAGCTTTAGTTATTTGCATTTATACCCCTGTATGTGTGAGCCACGTGCTTCGTCACGTGTATTTTTGGGTTATTTGCATCATATGCCCTTGTAGTTCTGGATGGTTCTGAAATGAAAGAAGCTTTTTGATAATTGCATTTATACCCCTGTGAATGGTTTTATTCCGCATGTGCGTTTATTTTAGGGTAAATTGCAACTAAGGCCCTCGGACTTTTGGTACGTGTTACCAATTAGTCCCCGGACCTTATTTTTATTACATAGAGGTCCCTGAGTGCCCCAGGCATGCGCCTCGCGCATGTTTTGCTGGGTATTTTGCACCTGGACCTCCAGAACTTTGGATATTTGCACTTTGGTCCTTGTGCACAGTGCCCTCTTGTCATTTTTGAATAAAATATCAAATCACCTCCAAATTCGATGAAAATTTGACACATGGCTCCTGCCATGGTGTAGGATTTTTGAAAATTTTTGAGGACATTTCTGAGTTTATTTGTTATTTTTAAAAATTCAAAAACACACATTTTTGCTACTGTCTAGAGTTAAAAACCCCAAAAAAATATAAAAAACCCCCCTAAAAATTCTATAAAAATTAAGTACTGTTTGTTTTGTGTCCTTGATTTCCAGCCAATTTTGGCTATTTTTCACTGCTTAAAAACCATAAAAATCTAAAAACACCTAAAAACTCCTAAAAATTCTATTAAATAACCAAAAAACCCAAAAACAATAATTTTGATACTCAAATTTTCCTTGTTTTACCTAGTATACAGGAAAAATACCTCCAGGCCCTTTTAAGGTTCTTAGATATTTTATCTAGGGATTTTGGGCCTGGCTAGACAGTACCTTGCATTTTTGCTACTGTTTGATTTTTAGAAAATAAAATACACATCATAAAAATCCCAAAAATTCACCAAAAACATTAAAAAACATAAAAAAATATAAAAATATTTTTGTTTGAATTTTTGCTTGATTTTTGATGCATTAAATAATTTGTCAAAGATTGCTTGTTTTTGCTTTTCTTATTTTCTTCACATATTAAAAATCCCAAAAAATTATAAAAATCATTAAAAACCACAAAAAATTATTTTGTCTTTTATTTTATTCATTTTTGACTACTTCGTAGGCCTTCGGCCAATCCGTGCTCCTTGAGTTCGACCCTGGGTGTTATACCAGGTAAATCTCATAGCAGGACCGCTTCTTTGCGATTTTATTGATTTGACATATTTTCGAGTGGTTCATTTTTCTTGATTGACTTAGCCGAGTGATCGAGGTCGCAACGACCTATTTCTGTATTTTTACCTCTGTCGCTTGGCTGGTTATCAGAATGGCGCCGTTGCCGGGGAGCACGGCTTAGTAGTCGCTTTTTGAGTTTCCGCGGCTTTTTGATTTTCGCGGCTTTTTGTATAGATTTTTGTATCTATATATTTATCATATTTTCTGACAATAACATTGGACTGACCACTTGTCTCTGTTTCTTGCGAGGGCTCGAGGATCGAGGCGGCTGATTTCGAGAAGCCGACGCAACCGCGAAACTCGGAGGCGGCTCCCTTCTGCACGGAGCCGCAGGAGAGAGCGAGAGAGAGAGAGTTGAGTGGGTGAGGTTAGATTAGGTTATTTGACTATTATTGTAATAATACAGGGACTCAGAGACTTGAACTGTGCTTGACACTTAGCAGGTCTGTTTCGCCGAGCACCGGTGTGCTCGGGGGACCCTTAGGAGATTTTCGCGGTTTTTGACGCGGTTTTCTTCTTCTTTTTACTGCCTTTTCCGGTGTTTACGCGGTTTTTGCTCGAGCCCCTAGCCGTAGGATTTTCTGCTTGATTGTGACGTAGCTCATAGGATCCAAACACCCTAATATAATTGCCTGTTCCTATAGTACGGTAATTGGACCTATAATAAAATAATAATAAAATAGCCGTCCCATCACCTCCGAGCCTACACGCCGCGAGCCCACCCCGTCAAGCGCTACTCATGAACTCGACCTGTCGAGAAGAGGAGGGGTGGGTCTAGACAGGACCCTTTGGATTGGAGACTGGTGGTCGGCTAGCCGTTCTTTCGAGTAGCACTGCTGTTTAGGGCCTCGGTTTTCCGCTTGCATCATTTAGGTAGTTTATTTCCTGTCTTTACAATTCTGTGCGGATCACTTGCATGTAGAGTGCTGGAGACAAGGTACGCATTTCTATCTCAGCATGCATCATTGATTTCTCGCGCATCGGCTTTTTCGACTTCTCCCCCCTGTTTTGGATTAAATAATCAGGAGTACCGAAAAATTCGTTAGGCCGTTTGTTTTTATTTGAAAAATATTAAAAAGAAAAACAATAAAATCGGGACTGCTAATCATACTTGACCTAAAAGACACTTCACAGAAAATCTGTCTTGGGGAGAGTAACCCCCTCCTTGTCTGGTTTGGATGAGCGAGAGAGTGATCCGCACATTAGGATAGAGCCTCCGATCTTTTCTTGACTGATTACCGGCTTTCAGTACGGGACAGTCGGTTGAGAAAGATCTGGATACCTATTTAATCGCTCTGATAGACTGGATGATCACCTAAAATAAAATTGACAAGATAATTGACCGATCCCTTCGGTCTTCAGCTCTGTGTGCGTAGGTGAATTGGGGGTTTGATTGTTCATCTTGTTTGGTTTCCAGATCCCTTCGACCTTTCTCCTCCATCTATTCCCCTCCCTCACCTCCCTTCATTACTCTTTTCTTCTTCTCCCTTATCCCTGGATGATGGATTCCCCTCACCTTGAGCCGACTCTTACGGCTTCTTCTCCATCATCTGACCATCACTCCAGTCCACCTTCTAGGGAGGTCGGATCTCCGACCAACCTCCCGCTCCCTCCCTCCCTTTCATCTCATCACTCTGGGCATGTTGTGCTAGACGTCCGAGGATATCAGACAGAGCAGATGCGAGACCCGGACGATGCTGTTGCTGAGTTGAGAGCGCACTCCGTTGGTGACCCAAGAGAGCAGTGGAGATCAGCAGATAGATCCCATTCCAGAGGGATGGAGGAGCAGATAGCATATGGAGCTCAGTCAGCTTCTACATTAGGCCCATTCATCTTGGATTTGGATTACATTCAACGACTGCCGATATTTTCAGGAGAGGCGCACGAGGAGCCTTATCGTCACCTGTCCGCTTTCGAGGAGTTTTGTAGAGCACAGAGATATTCAGACGTCACTGCAGAGGAGCTGATGAGCAGGACCTTCCCATTCGTGCTTCACGATAGAGCCATGAGATGGCACCGACGATTGGGGAGGACATTTGAGACGTGGGGAGAGCTACGCCGAGAGTTTCTACAGAGATACTTTCCCCCACGTAGAGCAGATTTCATGCGGTCTTTGATCATGGACTTTTCAGTCGACCCCCAGGAGCCATTGCACGAGGCATGGCCGAGGTTTCTTGACCTCTTGAGGAGATTTCCAGACCATGGACTTCCACTGACAGATTTGATTGAGATCTCCATGCGGGGGATGACCGCAGAGCAACTTGCACTGGTGATTACCACATGTGGCGGTTCACACCGCAGTTCCGACATTCACTTCCTGGATACCATCTCGAGGGTACTTTCACAGAGTCCTTCTTCACGAGATGCTTCGGTCGGCACAACACATGAGGACGATGCAGTACCAGTGCGGTGTGTCACTTCACATGGTGAGTCAGCTTCTACACACCAGCCCGAGGATTTGGATGGTGCAGCACCACTGACAGAGGAGATGACTGTGATAGCAGAGGTTCGGACCTAGAGTCTACTTGAGTTCCCGTTGGCCTTCCAGTTGGAGTTCGAGTCAGCCCCAGAGTTCCCTGTTGACGAGTCTTGGATATCAGATCTTCTGATACTCCAGGAGCCAGAGGAGCCCCAGCTTTTGCAGCCGTTGATTCAGACACTTCAGATTCCAGTCCCGGAGGAGTCAGTCTCCTTTCTGCAGAGACACTTCTCGGATGCAGACAGTCACCAGGACTCAGCCCAGCAGCCACAGCTCGAGGAGGGACAGCACTTTGAGAGCACAGAGATAGAGAGTCCCGTCTTCGAGCCTTTTGTCCTCCACTTTGTCGAGATAGATACACTTTCTGAGGACCAGCTGACAGCCAGCATAGCCGCAGAGCGAGGATCAGCCACAGACACTTTGCCAGCTTCCGCGATGTTGACTAGTACCTTCTCCTGTTTCCAGATTACCGAGATCTACACTCTTGATGATGATGCAGCCTGGTGCACTGAGTGGATACTTGATAGCAGTGCAGATGCCGATCTAGATCCTGATCCTCTTCTAGTCACTTCTGATCTGGCATCTCTCCCCGAGGGTTATCTGCGGGAGGATGCCGCACATGATGAGTACTCGGTTTCACCTGCTGAGAGTGTTTCCGATCTGGCGGAACACGAAACCGAGTCATTAGATCATTCTGATTCTGAGTCTTCTCACCTCGACGACCCTCGCGAGGATGAGCCCATTTTGGAGATATTCGATGATTTGCCTGATCCGATTCTATTACATGCATCGGATATCATTCTGCTTAGAGAGTCTATTGATCCTGATTGTCCACACCTGTTTGAGACACTCATTGACGTGGAGGATTCCATGACTGATCCATCCTTCTCCACGTTTGATTTCTTCGGCTCTATACTCTCACTCCAGTCTAATCCAGAGCCACTGATTTCTTTTGTGCTACCGGATCCGGATCATTTCTTCCCATATCTTTTGCCGGTAGCAGACACCCGCCCGATTGCATACCTGGGTGTCTTACTTTACACCGTTGAGTTCGTCGTTGTTCTCACACAGAGACTGCGACGACAGTACGGCATTCGACTTACCGATGTCGTCATGAACCTTGATACTGCATTAACCTAGCCTTTGCGCCCAGCTAGGGGCGTAAAATCTAGCGCTTGTTGAGAGGCACCTCAACACTGTAATCTTTTGTATATACATGTTTCGTCTTGTTTGATCTTTCTTTCTTCCGTTCTTGTTCTCACCACAGGTCTCGCGTAGGATTATCTTTGCTATACTTAGGATATTGCTCATCCTAAGTATAGGGGGGTGGAAACACCGGGTTGTTCATTCGTCTGTTTCATCACTTCTGTTTTGTTGCCTATACTTAAGGTTCTCCACCTTAAGTATAGGGGGAGTGATGTCCTCCTTCTTGTATATATTCGTGATTTCCTTCGTGTCTTTCTGCTCCTATTTTGCTGCCTATACTTAGGGATATTTTACCCTAAGTATAGGGGGGGGGCAGACTCTGTATCTTCTTCACGCGGATTTCCCTTCATGTACAGCTTACTATACTTAGGATTAGTTAATCCTAAGTATAGGGGGAAACCACCGAGTCCCTCTCATTCTATTCATTTATTCGTTCCTGTACTTAGCCATTCCTTTTCACTCCCCTTTTACTAAGCACGAGTTATGTCTTCTTCATCGCTCTTGATCACTCTGAGGACATCGTTCGAGCTAAGTATAGGGGGGTGTGTATATATTTCATATATACTTTAGCCATAACTCGTACTTTGTGTGAGTGTGTTAATAAAATGGCTAAAAATCACAAAAATTAAAAATTTTCATGTACATAAACTTCTCTTATCTTGCACATACATAGCTAGTGTACAAAGTATTTTTGTAAAAATGATTTCAAAAATCTTTTGTGTAAAGCTTGTGTAAATATTTTGTATCAAAATAATGTACATAGTACAAAATTTTTCCAAAATGTTTTGAAAATCAAAAGTTTGCAAAAATCTTGTGTAAATATTTGTAAATATCTTTTTGCAAAATTTGTACCTCATGCATCATTCATCCATGATTTCAAAACATTTTTCAAAAATTTTGCATGATTGTAAAATATTTGTAAATAGCATCTTATGTACATATATGTATATAGTTTTTCCTGGATGAGAGTTGACATTTAAACTAAGCCTGGAATTAAATTGAGAAATGGAGCTTGAATAAGATCTTAATCCACCTAACTTTAAGAGGAACCTTATAGGACTTAGGGTTAAGGCTTTTTAGGTCCATAAGGACTTAATTCTTTGAGTCCACTAGGCTATGAGCATATGTCATCTTGATGAGCCTAAGTAGAGCACTTAACAACACACGCATGACTCTTAGAGACAATGGCTTGACTTGCACCAGCACTTTACACATGGCTCTCCACGGATGAGGTGGTGAGGAGGCAGTTTCCTTTGGCTTGGGGTAGCATATGAGGGTAGTACTTCTAGGCGGAACCTCTCTTCTTCTTCTAGTGAAGGAAGTGCGTCTCAACTTGGTCTAGTGGTGATGAAGGCTAAAGACAGAAGCTGTGGGTTGCAATAAAGCTTCAAAAGAGGGATAGTCTACTGGCTCAAGAGGAAAATTTCTTGTAAATATGCTGCACCATGTAGATATGTTGTATAGAAGTCCTTGAAAAAGAAATTGCAAAATGCAAAAAGAACTCCAAAAAAAGTGGTGGGTCGGATTGAAAATTTAATAACCCCACCGGAGTGTATATAGTCAAATAAAGCAAAAGCTTATGGTATCCATGTTACATCTCATGAAGCTTGCAGCGGGAGACTTAGCTACACTGGCTAAGCTTCCAAAAGTCTATACTTCTTCCCCCTCTTCTTGAGCCGGTTGCACTTGAACTTAGAAGGGAATACCCCGCTTCTCGAGGAAAGAGTTGCTAGACCGAGGCATTAGAGTTACCAGGTTGAGGGAGGTTGTTTCTTTGTTACTTCTGAGGTGGGGAGCCACATATCACTTACACTGCATGGAAAGATTCATGGTCATTAGAGTTTGTGTATGTAGACTTGTTTTGATCTGGTTTATTGAGGAGTCTTGCCCATAGATTGGTGGAACTTAGAGGCTGTTGGGTCTTAAGCTTAAGTCCAAATAAGGTTCCGACACATTAATAATCCAAAGATCTGAGCGAGCTCCATATCCCAATTTAATGAAGGCAAGTTTAATAATCAACCTTGATCCATGTACATCCTCTTTTTCTTTTTCTTTTTCTTTCTTTTTCACTTCTTTTTCAAATAAGTGTTTGCTAAGGGACTAGCAAAGTTAAGTATAGGGGGGTGATGAATACCCATTCATCACTCTTTATTCTTATATTTTAGCTGCAAAAACCTTTGCAAATGCATGTAGATAGATGTAAATATAAATAATTACCAAAAGAATGCATTGTGTAAAAACCTATAATTAGCATGTTTTTGTGCAAAAATAAAAGAATAAAGATTCAAAAGAAAAAGAGGGAAATATTTAGAATAAATATTGAGTATCCTAACCCAAGGGAGGGCTCAGCATGGGCCTGACCGCATAAAAGCCAAAGTAGAGGGAGATAGGAGCTCATGTGTAAATATTGGTGTAAATACATAAAACTATATTTTCCTCACCCAAAAATATG
Source organism: Ottelia alismoides (assembly GCA_037367405.1). Lineage (NCBI taxonomy): Eukaryota > Viridiplantae > Streptophyta > Magnoliopsida > Alismatales > Hydrocharitaceae > Ottelia > Ottelia alismoides. The sequence goes on along the minus strand of JAZKJV010009625.1, from coordinate 142,650 downwards.
CTTGTAAATATTTTTACATATTTATAAAAGATAAAAACAAAATAAAAATAGAAAAAAATCAAAATACAAAAATACATTGTACATATACTATGTATAGAGATGTACATATCTATTTATTTTACTTATGTATATAAATAATAAAAATAAAACAAAAACACCCTTTTATTCCTTATTTTATAATGTAAATAAATAAAATATAAAATAGGGATAAAATTGCACAAAAATAATAATTTAAAAATCAAAAATCAAAAACCCTAATTATGTACATATACCTATATGGTATATATTATGTATATAGCTTATTTTTATTTCCAAAAATTAATTAAAAATCACCAAAAAAATAGAAAAAAATAAAAGAAAAATATTTCATGTTGGGAGTTTTTGCAGATTCGGCCCCTAGCTACCCCAATTTGTCACCTCAAAATCCAGCCACGTGGCCTGATTTCATTGGGTCCTGGGGATGTTGACCGCCCGGTCAACTGGCCCCCCCCAGGACCACCTCTCGCGGATTTGGGCGCCCGACCCAAGTTCCCTGATTTTTAGTGCCTAAACCCGATTGAGTTTAACCCAAACCCCGGGTCTGAATCATCCTCCTTGCATCCGGCAACGTTGCCGGAGCCGCTCCCTCGGGATCCGCGCGCTCCTGAGCTTGCCCGGACCCCCTCTTCTCGGACCCAGCACCATATATATTGTCGTCTCCGGTGACCTAATTCTTCCATCTTTGGCCATTCGCGCAGCTTTCCAGTGAGCTCCAGAGAGAGAGCGAGGTGACAGCTCGCCACCCCACCCTGTTGCAGCGAGGAAGGAGGCGAGAACCATCGATCCGGCGAAGACTCTGCTGTAGCTCCGCCGCCTGAGCGAGCTCCGAGCCTCGGGCCGAGACGACCCTTGAGGCTACGACCGGGAGCTTCTCCAGCTCCAGCACAGTCTCCTCGACCACCCAGGTAGTCCCTTAGCTCTACCTTTCCGTTCAATTTCCGTTTACCCCAAAATCTCGCCGTCGTCGTGTTTCGTCGATTCCGACCACCTCACACCTCCATTCGATCATCGGAATCCATCGTCACCTCCGCCTTCCTCCCGCGCACCTTCTCCATACCCTCATCCAACCCAGCTCGCACAGGAGCTGGGATTCGAACCCCTTCGCTGTCGCATCGCCGGGGTTCGCTCGCACCACCGCACCGTCCACCTTCACCCGCCTAACCGGGGTCGAGGCACTTTGCCCTCGACCCGCGAGTCTCCTGGTTTACTTTGCAGGTGCTTTCCAGCCCATCTGAGGGCTTGGGTCATTCGGGCCAGGAGCTTCACCTCCGCCGACCTCGCCGGAGTCCTCCAGGGCTCGGCTGGGTCATCGGAACCCACCATCAGCTGCGGAGCATCATCGCGGAGCTTCTCCGATCTCTAGAGGCAGCAGGGGAAGATCCCAGCGCACGCACGAGGCCGGCGAAACTCGCCGGCCAACTGTTCTTCCAGCATCTTCCCCGACCGTCCGATCGTCCTCGACCTCCAGTTCTCATCCTGACCGTCCACTTGAGGAGATCCAGCCACCGTCAGATCTTGAAGAGGCAATCTGGATCGTCCGTTGCACGAGGTTTAGCCACCGAGAGCCTCACCCGTTCGATCCTCCACGTGGCGTAACCTCGTCCATCCGATCCGAGCGAGTCCTCCTTCGCAGACCCACGTTGCCGCACCACCGTCTGATCTTCCACGTGGACGCATGCCCGCCGTCGGATCGACTCGAGGGTTCCCCTTTGGTGTGCGGCGCGTCGTCTCAGCCGTTTGATCTGCCACGCGTCGTGCATCCGTCCCTCGACATTAATAAAAGTGGTAAATTGTTCTTAGGCCCCTTTCTTTCCTGCATTTAGCTTTAGTCCTGTAAATACGTAGTGTAGCTCTTTTACTTTTGCGACAATTGCACAATGGACCCTGAGCTTTAGTTATTTGCATTTATACCCCTGTATGTGTGAGTGATAACACACAAAACCCCGAGCGACTAAGGTAGAAGGTACAGAAATTTAGGTCGTTGCGACCTCAGTCACTCGGATGTGTCGATCAAGAAAAATGAACCACTCGAAAAAGATCAATTCAAGAAAATCACGAAAAGCGGTCCTGCTATATGTTTAACCTGCTATAGCACCCAGGGTCGAACTCAAGGAGCACGGATTGGCTAAAAAGCCTACGAAGTAGTCAAAAATCAAAGAAAAAGGGAAAACATTTTTTTGTGGTTTTTAATTGTTTTTAAATTTTTTTGGATTTTTAAATATGTAAAGAAAATAAGGAAAACAATCACAAGCAAGCTTTGACAATTTATTTTATGCACTAAAAGGCAAGCAAAAATTCAGGAAAAAATATTTTTATATGTTTTATATTTTTCTGTGTTTTTGGTGAATTTTTGGGATTTTTATGATATTTATTTTAATTTCTAAAAATCAAACAGTAAGAAAAACAAGGGGTACTGTCCAGCCAGGCCCAAAATCCAAAGATAAAATATCTAAGGATCTCAAGAGGGTCTGGAGGTATTTTTCCTGTATTCTAGATAAAATAAGGAAAATTTGAGCACCAGAATTATTGTTTTTGGGTTTTTAGATTATTTATTATAATTTTTTATGAGTTTTTAGGTGTTTTTGAATTTTTAGGGCTTTTAAGCAATGAAAAATAGCCAAAATTGGCTAGAAAATCAAGAAACACAAAAGAAACAGTACCTAATTTTTGTGGAATTTTTGAGGGGTTTTTATATTTTTTTGGATTTTTAATTCTAGACAGTAGCTAAAATAGAGGTTTTTGAATTTTAAAAAAATAACAAATAAAATCAAAAATGTCCTCAAAAATTCTCAAAAATCCTACAACATGGCAGGAGCCATGTGTCAAATTTTCATCGAATTTGGAGGTGATTTGATATTTTATTCAAAAATCACACGATGGCACTGTGCACATGGACTGAAGTGCAAATACCCGAAGTTCTGGGGGTCCAGGTGCAATTAACCCAGCAAGTCACGCGCGTGGCGCGTGCCTGGGGCACTCAGGGACCTTCTGGTAAGAAAAACAAGTCCGAGGACCTTTTGGTAACTCGTACCAAAAAGTCCAGGGGCTGTGTTGCAAATAACCCACTAAAAGACGCACTTGTGCAATTAAAATACTCACAGGGGCATATATGCAATTACCAAAAAGTTTTCATTCATTAACAAACAACCAGAACTACAGGACTAATGTTGCAAATACACCAAATATACACGTGACGAAGCACGTGGCTCACACATACAGGGGCATAAGTGCAAATACTGAAAAGTACGAGGTCCAATGTGCAAATAACCCAACGTAAATAAAAGACGCAAAATATTTACAGGACTGAAACGTAAAGCATAAACTAAGAGGGGGCCTACGGTAATTTACCCCTTTATTACGTCGACGGCTGGATGATGGACGTGTGGCTGATCTAACGGTCCTGGACGACGGGCGCCTCTCTCCTTCCGCACGTGGGCCTGATCGACGTCAGTGGAGGAGACACGTGGAAGATCTTACGGCCTCGGGTGCTGGTGTCTCTCTCTCTGCGCTAACGGTCCAGATCGTCCCTCGGGCTGATCAAGCGGTGGCTGCAGCTCCTGAATGGAGGGACGTGATGCGAACTGGGGAGCTGAGGGCGATCGGACGGTGCTCGAGGACTCTGGAAGAACAGTTGGCCGGCGAGCTTCGCCGGCCTCGTGCGAGCGCGGTGGTCCTCCTCGGCTGCCTCTAGATATCGGAGAAGATTTGCGATGAAGTTCCGCAGCTGTTGGTGCCTCCGATGGCCCAGCCGAGCCCTAGAGGGGCTCCGGCGAGGTCGGCGGAGGGAAGCTCCTGGCCTGGATGTAGGGAAGCCTCAGATGGCCTCCTCCGGACCTGCAAAGTGGGTCAGAAGCTTCGCGGGTCGAGGGCAAAGTGCCTCGACCCGATGAGGCGGCGTGAAGGTGGTCGATGCGTCGGGATGAGCGAGCTCCGGCGAGCGACGGACGGTGGAGCTCGAACCCCTGCTCCTGTGCGAGCTGGGTTGAACGAAGGGGCGGAGAAGGCGCGTGGAGGAAAGGCGATGGTGAACGTGGGTTCCGATGATCGAAAAGGTATGCGAGATGGCCGGAATCGACGGAACGCGGCGGAGCTACGATTTGGGGATAACTCGAAATTAAGCGAAATGGGAAAGCTAGAAGGTTACCTGGGCGGTGTGGTAGACTGTGCTGGAGCTGAAGTAGCTCCTGGTCGTGGCCTCAAAGGTCGTCTGGTCCTGAGGCTCGAACTCCTGCACTGGGCGGAGCACGGCGGCGCGCAGTCGCCGGATCAGTGGTCCGGCCACCCCCTCCTCGCTGCGACACGGGCAATCGAGAGCTGTCACCTCAGGGACTACTGTGGAGGTCACGGGACGAAGGGTGGAGAGCCAAAGATGGAAAAAGAATGCGGCGGAGCTCAGACTATATACCGTGGAGGATCCGGCAAGAATCGATCGGGTAGGGTAGCGTGAAGCGCGGATCCCAATGCAATCCCCCGGGCAATGATCTCGGATGCAAAAAGAAGGATTAGGACCCGGGGTTTGCGCGAATGGCGGGCGGATCAGGCGGAGAAAAATCGGAGAAATCGGGTCGACAGCCCGATCCGCGAGAGAAGAGGGTCCGCGGGGGGAGTTGACCGGGGGGTCAACATCCCCCGTGGACCAATCAGGAGAGGCCACGCCATAAATAATTTAGAAATTCGAAATAAAATAGAAAATGACCGAATTATTAAAAACTCAAAACATAAAATATTTTTGTTTTAATTTTTTCTATTTTTTTGTGATTTTTAATTAATTTTTCAAAATAAAAATAAGGTATTTACATAATAGGGCTATATATAGGTATGTGTACAATATGGGGTTTTTTTAATTTTTGATTTTTAATTAGTTATTTTTATACATTTTTATCCCTCTTTTATATTTTATTTATTTATAGAATAAAATGAGGAATAAAAGGATATTTTTATTTTATTTTTATTATTTATATACATAGGTGAAATAAATAGTTATGTACAACTATATACATGGCATATGTACAATATATTTTTGTAATTTTAGCTTTTGATATTTTTATTTGATTTTTTGTTTTGTTTTGTTTCTTTTTATTTATTTTATTTACAACATATAACATAAAATATTTACAAAAAGTTTTGAAAATAAATAAATTTATTTACAAGGTTAAATACATGTAGAAGCATGGTCTATATACATGGTGAAAGGGCATTTTTTTGAATTTTTGATTTTTAGATTTTTATTTTGTTTTTAATAGCTTCTAAATATATACAAAATATGTACAAGCATATTTTTGGGTGAGGAAAATATAATTTAATTTATTTACACATGAGCCCCTATCTCCCTCTACTTTGGCTTTTATGCGGTCAGGCCCATGCTGAGCCCTCCCTTGGGTTAGGTTGCTCAATATTTATTCTAAATATTTCCCTCTTTTTCTTTTTCATCTTTATTCTTTTATTTTTGCACAAAAACATGCTAATTATAAGTATTTACACAATGCATGCTTTTGGTAATTATTTGTATTTACATATATCTACATGCATTTGCAAAGGTTTTTGTAGCTAAAATATAAGAATAAAGAGTGATGAATGGGTATTCATCAGTGAGCCACGTGTTTCGTCACGTGTATTTTTGGGTTATTTGCATCATATGCCCTTGTAGTTCTGGATGATTCTGAAATGAAAGAAGCTTTTTGATAATTGCATTTATACCCCTGTGAATGGTTTTATTCCGCATGTGCGTTTATTTTAGGGTAAATTGCAACTAAGGCTCTCGGACTTTTGGTACGTATTACCAATTAGTCCCCGGACCTTATTTTTATTACATAGAGGTCCCTGAGTGCCCCAGGCACGCGCCTCGCGCGTGTTTTGCTGGGTATTTTGCACCTGGACCTCCAGAACTTTGGGTATTTGCACTTTGGTCCCTGTGCACAGTGCCCTCTTGTCATTTTTGAATAAAATATCAAATCATCTCTTCGATGAAAATTTGACACATGGCTCCTGCCATGGTGTAGGATTTTTGAGAATTTTTGAGGACATTTCTGAGTTTATTTGTTATTTTTAAAAATTCAAAAACACACATTTTTGCTACTGTCTAGAGTTAAAAACCCCAAAAAAATATAAAAACCCCCCTAAAAATTCTATAAAAATTAGGTACTGTTTGTTTTGTGCTCCTTGATTTTCCAGCCAATTTTGGCTATTTTTCACTGCTTAAAAACCATAAAAATCTAAAAACACCTAGAAACTCCTAAAAATTCTATTAAATAACCAAAAAACCCAAAAACAATAATTTTGGTACTCAAATTTTCCTTGTTTTACCTAGTATACAGGAAAAATACCTCCAGGCCCTTTTAAGGGTTCTTAGATATTTTATCTAGGGATTTTGGGCATGGCTGGACAGTACCTTGCATTTTTGCTACTGTTTGATTTTTTAGAAAATAAAATACACATCATAAAAATCCCAAAAATTCACCAAAAACATTAAAAAACATAAAAAAAACATAAAAATATTTTTGTTTGAATTTTTGCTTGATTTTTGATGCATTAAATAATTTGTCAAAGATTGCTTGTTTTTGCTTTTCTTATTTTCTTCACATATTAAAAATCCCAAAAAATTATAAAAATCATTAAAAACCACAAAAAAATATTTTGTCTTTTATTTTATTCGTTTTTGACTACTTCGTAGGCCTTCGGCCAATCCGTGCTCCTTGAGTTCGACCCTGGGTGCTATACCAGGTAAATCTCATAGCAGGACCGCTTCTTTGCGATTTTATTGATTTGACATATTTTCGAGTGGTTCATTTTTCTTGATTGACTTAGCCGAGTGATCGAGGTCGCAACGACCTATTTCTGTATCTTTACCTCTGTCGCTTGGCTGGTTATCACTGCCCCCACCCCATTTTTTGCAAATTTTTTTTATTTTTTTGGAAAAATATCACCATGTATATTCATCCCTATATCCCTCCTATATGTCATTCGAATTTTGTCAGAAACAGAGACTCCTACGGCCTCCATCCAGACGTCATTTTTTTTAATGGTCGCAGGTTTTTTTAAATCAACCCTATCTTGATGGAGGCCGTAAGAGTCTCTGTTTCTGACGAAATTCGAATGGAATATAGGAGGGATATAGGATGAATTTACATGGTGATATTTTTCCAAAAAAATAAAAAAATTTTACGAAAAATGGGCGGGGGCAGCCGTGTTGGCTACCCCTAGGGGCAGCCCATCAATCTCATATATAATACATAGATAATGTATATATTTCACATTATACATTTTTTTGATGAAATATTTCACATTATACATAAAGTATTTTTTTATACACCATCAAATATCATACATATCATATATATATATATTATTTTGACTAGATGCTCTATGACATAATAATAGTTTAGTTATATTTAAACCTAATACATGTAAAAAGTTGCGTTAGAGTAGTTGATTACAAGTTTGCAATAGGTAACCAAATGTCATAGCTTCAACTCCCACTACAAAAAAATAAATAATTTAAAAATTAAATACGATTCAACTTCGGTTGAACCTGGTTAAACTGTGTAAAAAAATAGGTTGAACCGAACAAGTTAATTAAATTTTGAATAATCGAACCGAACCGGCATAAACCGATTGATCAGTTCACCGGTCGGATCAGTCGAACTGACCGGTTCGGTCCGATTTTCAAAACACCAAGACATAACCAAGTGATTTTTAAGATTACGGACAACCTTTACGCAACCCAGAAAAATATTTTATAATAGATGGATTGAGATCAATGTATTGATGTAATATCGTTCAAATCGACCCGATTTTGTGAAGGAAATGATCTTGAAAAGGCAAATATCTGCCATATCAACGATATATCAGTCACATGTCGATACGGATATATCATGACATGATTTATCTTGAATAAAGTGGTTCTTCCTTAATAAATAGTTTGTTTCATCGCGGATATAGAGAGAGAGAGAGGAAAGGGAAGTTACATCATGATGTAGCTAACCTTAGCTACATTAGGGGTATTTTCGTCACTTTCTTTTATTTTTTTCGAAAATTGCATGATGGATTTTTATAACTATATCCCTCTAATATGTCATTAAAATTTCGTCAGAAACGGAGACTCCTACGGCCTCCATTCAGAACAGGTAAAATACAACAAATATGTTACCGTTAAAAAATGTATGTATGGATGGATGCCGTAGGAGTCTCCGTTTCTGACGAAATTTTAATAACACATTAGAGGGATATAGTTGTGAAAATCCATCGCGGAATTTTTGAAAAAAAATAAAAGAAAGAGACAAAAATGCCCCTGATGTAGCTAAGGTTAGCTACATCATGTTGTAGCTTCCCTTTCCTCATATGTGTGTGTGTATATATATGGGAAAATGGGGCTGCCCCCTGGGGGTAGACAACATGGCTTCCCCCACCCCATTTTTTGCAAATTTTTTTATTCTTTTGGAAAAATATCACCATGTATATTCATCCCTATATCCCTCCTATATGTCATTCGAATTTCGTCAGAAACAGAGACTCCTACGGCCCCCATCCATACGTCATTTTTTAACGGTCGCAGGATTTTTTTAAATCGACCCTTTCTGGATGGAGGCCGTAGGAGTCTCTGTTTCTGACGAAATTCGAATGGCATATAGGAGGAATATAAGGATAAATATACATGATGATATTTTTCAAAAAAAAATAAAAAAATTTACCCCAAAATGAGGCAGGGCAGCCATGTTGGAGGCAGCCCCATCAACGCCTGTATATATCACTTGTCGATAATATAATATATTTATTACAATCGTAAAGGATTCACGTGATGAAGATTGTGTATGCGACCGGAACCAAAAGGAAGGTCGACTCCTATGATTTGTCACCGATATTTCTTTGCATTTATCTCTCTAAAAGGTTAATTAATTTACGAGATGAAATCTGAATGTCATGTGGTGGATGGATGTGATGGTTGCTTGTACTTGAGGCTAATAGTGATACCTAACCAAAGGAAAAGACAACATGTTTATTTTTACGTTGTCATCTTCTACCTCTCATTGATGACGATAACAATATTAAAGACGCATTATTGATCGGTAGTCCCACGTTAAATAATGCATATCGATAGCTTGCCACCCTATCAACCAAAATATGTCATTATCACCCACTGATTTTTTCATCTTTTCTACCTCCTCGAGAACTAATTTTTTCATCTAAAATAGTAGTCATTACATAGAAATCGATGGGAGACAAAGTAGGTTCCAATAATTGGAAAGTACACACCTAGACCCTTATATAATTGGAAAGTACACACCTAGACCCTCATATATAGTTGCATTTTTTCCTTTCTAAATCAACAAGGTCCAAAAGCCAAATGCTTGTCAATTCTTCGTGTAATAATCTTCAAACTCCCCTTCATAAAGTTAGGGGTAGTTGCTTCAGTTTTATCTTCTTTTTGTGTAATAAATTAGAATTTCTCTTCCAACTTGTCTACACAGATAAAATAGTATTATTGTTCTCCAAACGAGGTATGTTCTTTTCTGTATTGTTATCCATCGACAAGAGAGAGCGAGAGATGCATATGTTCATGATGAAATTCCAAAGATCTCTGCATTCTTTCGATGGATTGATCCGCGCATGCCAACAGCAATAGTCAGAGCAATGATGTCGGGTATTCCACTACCCTTATATTCGGATCGATTATATTTTTCTACAAATGGTATCTGAGCCATCTCAATTCCAATTTATATGATTTTATGCGTATACTTTATTTATTTTGGGGAGAAAAAGATCGCATATCATTCCATCAAAAGGAATCTAGGATGGAAATATATATATATCTTCCGAATTCCGTTCAATGGTGGTTCCATTTTTTTAAACAAACTTATGTCTACAATTTACATAAATCGTCATATCAACAATAAGCCGCGTTTCATGATTTTGAATACTGAATAACTGTACCGATCAAACATATATACACACGTATACGGACTAGAATCTCTTTTTTCTCAAGTATGATCGTACACTTGTTGAATTGGGGATATTGGATGATGGGATCTGACTGATAACCAATATACAGATGCAAAAAAAAGAGGTTGTTTCTCTTAAATGATGGGATCTCTTATTTTAAAAAAAATAAAGTGCCTTTTATGCATGTGGTGCAATTCCAATGGCTTAAAAAACCAAGTTTCTTATTATTGTCATTAATATATGACTAATTTATAGAATTGGTAATTTCCTTATTGTTTGACAACTCTCATATCGATAGATATCATTTATTCATTAATACATATTAAAATAAATTCATAACAGTGTTGAAGAAGATTTTTCGAGAGTTTAAATATGTGACACGTATGGTGCACTCATAGTCGTTGTGGTGACCCACAAGGAACCCAACTTTAAACAACAATTAACCCACAAATAAATATAAAGCAACGTAAAATAAATTGCAGAGCTAAAATTTATTATAACTCTACAAATGTGTTTATAGGTGTAAGTATGTGTAAAGTTTCGAACACAGGGAGCATAATGGATAGATCGGGCGATAAAATGCACAAAAGATGATTGTGTGATACTTGTTTATTTTTTATGTGAGTTTTAAATTTTAAATTTTTTATTTTTATTTTTGTTTTATATTTTGTATGTTATATTTAATTTTATATTTTTTTATTTTATTTTTATATTTTTATATTTTTATGTTCCTTTTCTTTTAAGTAATCAATATAGAATATATAAGACTATAAAGAATAGATAATAAAATATATATACAACTAAAAATATTCAAAATTCAAAAAATATTTTTTTGGTTTTTAAACATTTTTTAATGTTTTTTAGATTTTTATTTAATTTATCTAATTTTACATATTTGTAAAGTAAAAAATACCATGAATCATGGATTTAATAAAAAGCTGAAATTGAAATAAAGATTAAAATAGTAAAATAGGTCCAAAATTCTTCAAATCAATTTTGATAGGTGGATAAAAATATAAATAACATTTGCAAAATTGAAAATAGTTTTTAGTGATTTTTAGATATTTTAATATTTTTATACTGGATTTTAGATATATTGATTTTTATGTATTTTATTTTTCTATTTTTAGGATTTTTAGTTAAATGTCTATAATCAAAATCCAAAAATGTGGCATGAATCTATGACATACCAGGCATCTAATCCTATTTTTGATTATTTTTTGGGGGCAAAATAGCTATTTTAAATAAATGAGAAACCACAAGAAGACACTACAACCTGGTAAGGGCATAAACATTAATAAATTTAAAGTCAAGACCTTGTTGTAATTTTCACAGAAATATATAACAAGAATAAAAATCCTTGGGCCAAAATGAAATACAATAAACTCTAGGGACACCTGTGCAAAATGCCTACCTCACGTGAGATGGCACGTGAGGTACGCTGGCTTGGACTGAATGGCAAATAACAAAACTATGAGGGTTTTTTATGCAACTATTTATAAAATCGACCTGAAAAGATTTCTAAAATAAAAAATGAATAATAAATTATTTATTAATTCTAAGTTATAAAATAAAAAAAATATTAATTTCTTTATCATTTTATTATGATTTTTATTATGATTTTTGTTACGCCCCGTCCCTCCGTCTACCGAAACCGACGGAACCAGAGCGTCGGACCTACGGCCCAAATACGCCCACGATCTATGATACTAAGCAAACTATCTTATGCACATTAGATTAACATTTGAAACGTATATAGCAACATGAGAATAATATAAAATGAAATTTTAAAATGTAACATTCCTTCTCATTGATAAAAATCATCAAGTCCACGTCCACACAAAATGAGATACAAATTATAACTATAACCTTGCAGAAGAAGTTCTCTAATGTCTCATTATAGTGTCTCTCAAATAAAATAAGAAATAATGCAGGAATAAATAAAATACTCTAAATAGGATGCACCCTGTCTGGTGCAAGTATGACGTAGGAAGTCTGATCTCCTTAAAAGCTACTATGGTTGCGGCTACTGCTCGGCTACACCTGGTTGGTTCACACAAGGGTAACGTTATGAGCAATCGTCCAATAATAAGACTAACATTATAATAACTAGTGTAGGGGTAGAAAAGAATGTATACTCAACTCTATTTAATGACACATGTACATATTGTAGGAACTGATAAAAGCACCAAGTTATTCTAATTTACATTGGATTACATAATATTTTCTTTCTGTTTTTAATTATATAATAATCATTTAAGTACCACCACCATAATCTTGATATTTCTACAAGTTGATTAAAGTCCGCAATGTCATACAATTTCCGGCACCCGATCAATAATCTTTTCTTCTCGTATTATTTTAGCACACGCAAGTACGCGACTCACAGGCCTCCGCTATGCGGGAACTTGTTTGTCATCTGGGATAAACTTCCAAGTATCTTTGTCCAACTAGAATAGAAAAAGGTCTAAACCTCAAATTCTCAAACTTCAAACCATATCCCGGAACACCTCTCACAATAATAATACTCGAAGTAAAATTTGGTGCGGCCACATCAAATTTTTAAACCGAGTTTTAAAATCGTGTATAAGTGAGAAACCAAGAACGCCAATCGCGCCACCTGCATACTCCGTCGAGCGACTTCGGATTCTACCGGGCTGCTAGGTGCAACGCGTCACCCAACTCGTCCGTTGGGGTCGCAGCCTTCATGGCATCTACCCAGGGCCTAAAGATGCATGCTCAATCCCTTTTAACACCAAACTCCATCTACTCGATCAATGTGTAATTTCACCAGTGAGACGATAGATACCATGAATAGTAATATGCTGAGAGTATGGAATATTAGGAATCGTTCTACATATGCACGTGAAACCTCTTGGAATCTTTGTTATCATCATATGCTTATTTGATCCATGAGAAGACTACTCCTTCTCTATAGGGGTGCTAATCGAATCGAATACATTCGAATCCACCTAGATTCAGATTCAATTCATTATAAAATTTTCGAATCCGAATTCGAATCGAATATTAAACGAATTTCTAATCTTGATTCAAATTCAATTCATTTGGAGTTTTGAATATTCAAATTTGATTCATTTTATATCGAATTATAATTTTATTTAATAATATAACTAATAATAAAAAAAATTATATCAATAATATTCTAAGTTTCAAAGAATTGAATAGACTTTGTGATACTAATTTGTGAAAAAAATAATTAAGATAAGTAAAAAACGTTTAACATAAATGGAAAAATTCAATAGATGATATAAATTGCATTAAAGTACTTAACTTTTGTCCTTCGTATATGTCTCATGCAATCCTCATTTGCTTTTTTTGTACCTGTGGTGAATTTAATATATAAAAAAAAGTAATTATTGACATCTTGATAAACCATTGATCTTTTCTTTTTGTATCTGTGATGGAAATTCAATCAATGTATCTCCACCTTTTAACAAACACTCCACCAACTTTCTCATTCTCCTTGGTAAATTATTCACAAGCCATTAATCTTTTCTTTCTTTCAATCTTGTTAATTATTTTAGGAATCATTTTTTCTATTTCTTCACCATCTTCTTCCACTTTTTCATTAATATCATCATCATAAGCAATAACCCTCTCATGGATACTATTTTGAGAAGATGGTATGTTTGAATTAGACTTCTAAAAATAAAATGAAAACACATACTCAACTATATTTTAAATGCCATACCAATATAGAAATACAAAATATAGATTAATAGATATACATGTCTAAAACAATAACCAGAAGATTGTGTTCCATGTTTTTATGAAGAATCTTCCATATATCGCCCGCCATTGTGACCTATCTCCATGGTATCTAAGAAAAAAGAATCACTAAATTCCATCAGAATCATAAAAGGTCGGCGTGAACTGACTTATGGAGTTGAACCCCGCATATGAGGTGTATAAAAATCGGCAGATCTGACTAAGAACTCAGTTGGTATGGCTCTAATCTTCAATTTTCTATTATATAATATTTTTTCTATATCAATCATGAACAGTTCATGCTTACCTCATTTCAATGCATTCTTATGGGGGCATAGTTGGACTTATTAAAGATTATGATGATATTTCCTTCTTGATAACTTAATCTCCTTGTAATCTTGATGAGGAATGGAATTTAGTTGCAGCTATGATCTTTTGCACATTTAATCATTTAGGCAAAACTCGAAATCCACGAAATATGTTCATACCTTAATTGTCTCTAAGATATTATTTGTATTCAAATGCTTGGTTGTCCTTATCATAAGATATGGATATTATGATAGATGGGAGGATTAAGAGTGTGATTATAGAAAATATTATTAGAAATTTGAAACCTATAACATCAGGATGGTTTTTAAAAAGGTAATATGCATTTGTTTGCAGATGTTGTATTTTAGAATAACATAAATTATTTGGATAGAACCTAAATCTTAAGTTTTTAGGGTAAAAGGGTGTGTGTGTTAATACTAGTAGTTGCGGGGGTGATGGAGAGATGATGACGACATTGGTGAGTTTAGAGCTGGTGTCGTTGTCGACGATAGGGAAGAATGGGAGCTGGTGGCGAGGCTGACGATTGGGAGGGTGGTGTTGTCAGTGGTGGGAGCGAGCAGGAGCGGGAGACTAGAGCCGACGACATTGGAGAGAGCGAGAAGAAGCAGGAGGCCAGAGCCGACGATGTTGGAGAGAGCGAGCATTAGCAGGAGACTGGAGCTAGCAACGTTGAAGAGAGCGAGCAGTAGCCGAAGACAGGAGCTAGCAACATTGGAGAGAGTGAGCAGGAGCGGGAGGTTGGAGTTGGCGGCGTTGGAGAGCAGAAACAAATGTTAGGATTTTTTCTCATGAGTGATGAGGAGAGAGAGAATTTGGGGTAGTAAAGAGGGGATATGGTGTATGTAATAGGCATCCCAAAGTTGGGATGGTTAGAATAAGATGTTGAAAATTTTTATTTATTATATTAAGTTGTGTATCATTTGTGGGGATTTTACAAAATATATACTACATATATTTACACATATATATATAATGCTTCATACCATATTATATATATGTGTGTGTGTGTGTGTGTGTGTGTGTGTGTGTGTGTGTGTGTGTGGTGTGTGTGTGTGTGTGTGTGTGTGTATTGAATCGAATCGAATTGTTATCGAACGAATCCAAGTGAATTCAAATTCGATTCATTCGGGAATCGAATCCATTGGTTAAATTCAAATTCAGTTCATTTGATTTCGAATCAAACTTTTTTCGAATTTTTATCGAACGAATCATAATCGAATTCGAGTGATTCAATTCAATTAGCAACCCTTCTTCTCTAACGATTATGGAACAAAGATTATACATAGTGATTTATCAATCTCTGTAAAAAGGATTCGTGTAATTTTTACATTAATTAAGATCCAGGCTGTACATATATACAACATATTCATTCTTTTGATCCAGATTCGATGTAAAAGACAAAAAGTATACTTTGCTTAAATACAATAACTGAATTATATTTGTGATGGCAAAAGATAACACGTATCTTCACTTGAAAGGTATATTAATCACATATGCAGCTCATGATACTATATTCGTGAAATATATTAATGCATGCAAAGTTATGATCGAGGTATAAGATAAGACAAAAAAAGATTTGGAAACTTGTGGTCATTAGATATACTCATCAACCCGTATGAATTAATGGTAGGTATACAATATTAAAAAAAAATTGGTCTAATATAAATAGTATAAATGCTTAAATCTGTTTATTTGATTGGTGAACCACCAATAAAAGCAGAGGCAAATGAAACGCCCAAGAGAAAAGGTAACGACCTTTTTGTTTCCTCTTGATTACTTGCTAAAATCAGACCATTAATGACCATCAAATTTTCTTAATATTAATGCCTTAGACGCACTACACTAAACAACCAATGCGTATGTGATTTATCCAAAGAAAATGTATAGTCAGAGACTCAGAATCATGTAAAGAGCACTTTAATGTGTATCAGAATTTGTTAATTTTCTCAAGTTAATTTTTTTAATGATGGCTTTCCTATGTGATTCAATTACTATATATTTTGGTATCCAAGTTCCTCTATTACCGAGATTCCATATGAATGTGAGTATGATGTTGTTGGTGATAATGACAAATTAACCCATCAGATTAAATTAGTAATCATGTGCAAAAGAGATTTTTTTTTCATTACACGAGAGATTTTAACGATAGAAAAATAGATGACTATTATAACTGCATCCCTTTTTAGTATATATGTATACATATATTAGATGCGCAAAATATGCATCTCTTTCTATTGTGATTGAAGCATAATTTCTTGCTAAAAAGGTAATGGATATGAGAAAATACAATCATATTCGCAGTCCACCAGAATTATATGGCTTTACGTATACGCAAGCAAAAGGGACCGTCAAATTCATATGGACCCAACGTCAAGATGAGATGGACATCGTTATAATTTAGATTCAAGATATAAAGATACCTAAGGCTCTAAGGGTATTTCAAAAATATCTCAAAAATCATGTGAAGCCAACGACAAGAGAAAGGTATAACATCGTTATAAGAATACATAAGTCTCTAAAGATGTTCAAGCATATAGGAAAAATATGTGGAAACCAACAGCAAGAGGGGGGTATTATCGTTACCTCTGAGGATGTTCCCTCAGAATCTCCTCTCACACAGAAATGATATTTCCGTCTCTCGATTGTCGTGCGAATGTGTGTACGAAGGTGACTTCGAGCTTTCCTACGTGATGGTGGTCGCGGATCTTTGATCTGAGCTCCTTCTCTGACTTCGACGGCGCCCTCCGATGACTAAACTAGCCAAGGTGGTGGTGCTCCAATGAGAGGGGAGAATGGTGATGGCTAGGGCTTTTGAGAGAGCATCCTATTATATTCTATTTATAGAAGAAGAGGTGAAAATGGGTGCAATTTCGGATCTGTTTCGGATCCATATATGGGTCCCAACTATTATAATTAAAACATCGATAACTTAAGCTAGAAATGTCGGAATTGGGCGTTCTTGGGCTCGTTGGAAAGATCTCGACGAGATCTACGTAAAGCTTGATTATTTGAATTTTTTGGATGTCAAAAATACTCCAGATTTTAGGGGGAAAAATACGGTTTTTCACAATTTTGTAGAAGTTCTTAATTACAGGTTAGTTTTTAGGATTTTATTTATAGGTATATTTACATATGTATTAAGTCTTTTTTTTATTTTTTATTTTTTTGATTGTATTATTTTATTTTATATTTATATATTTATAAATTAGTGTTATATCCATAAATATATTTTTATTATATTTTTATGGTATAATATTTATACTTAGATAAATAGGTTAATAGGTATGAGTGCAGGTATTTCATCTATATATTATATATACTTATTTTATTTATGGTTTTATTTTAGTTTTAATATGTACATGTGATATAAATAATATTTACAAAATTCTAAAAATAATAAAGAATAAATAAAATGAATATTTTAATCGGATATATTGTACAATAGGGGTCTAAAACATAAATTTTTAAAGCTTAACTCTTAAAAATATGAAACTACCTTCATTAAATAGCTTATTAAAAGTTATTGAGTTTTTGATACGTTTTGAGTTTTTGTTTGAGAGATATGGGTCTGGGAAGTTGGTATTTTGGCTAACTATTTTTAGTATAACTTTTATACTATATTATTTTTGTATCAACTCAATTTTCTATTTTTCTATATATTATTATCTATAACTTTCATGTATAAAGTTTCTTTATTTCAAGTATAAAAAGTTGAAAATAAAATAGGTCTCAAAAATAAATAAATGATGAATAAATAAATGGGTTTTTATGGATTATTGGCCCTTATCTCCCCATACTTTATTCCTTGTCGACCTAGTCATCAAGATGCCTAGGCCTCGGGATTTAGGATCATAAAATACCTTTGGTATTTTATCCTTTTTCTTTTCTTTATTCTATAATTTTGACATTAAAATAGTATTTTATACAATATTTATGCTACAAAGAATGATTGTTAATTTGTATAGATAAAGGGTATTTACATGCATTAGCTGGATTTTTTAAGGTCAAAATGATAGAATAAAGGTGATGAAATGAAGTTTCATAAAACAAACATATAATAGAATTATAATATCCCCAATAATATAATTGAAGTAAATAAGCTGCCAAAGCGACCTCTATCGTCAAAATTATATTATTAGATATATTTGGATGGATTTTTGTATGCATTATAAATATTATCCTTCTCAAAGGAGGGTCTATATTCATTTAAGCCTATCACATGCCTGTGATGATAACTGAGTAATGATTATAAAATTCCATATGAGTAATAAGATGCATCCGAAGATGGTCTCACTATTTGGCAGGATTTAGCATTAGCAATTGATGAGCACACCAAAAGTATCACTTACAACTACTATTATTGTCCAAAGACTTAATTACTAATGTGCTTGGTATCTTGCTTTCTTATGGCTATATACATGTATTCACATTGTTGAACCAAACATTAATTTGATTTTCTTTTGTTCTTTATTTTCTAGCTTCCTCTTTTACATCTAATATCTCTGCCACTTTGAACTCTATTCTTGTGCTTTAGGGCACAAATTTCAAGGCATGGAAAGAGAGCATTATGATATAACCTGTTTGCATGGATCTAGACCTTGTACTTTAAATACAATTAAATATGATTTTGATACATTTTGAGTTTTTGTTTGAGAGATATGGGTCTGAGAAGTTGGTATTTTGGCTTTCTATTTTTAGTATAACTTTTATACTATATTATTTTTGTATAAACTCAATTTTCTATTTTTCTATATATTATTATCTATAACTTTCATGTATAAAGTTTCTTTATTTCAAGTATAAAAAGTTGAAAATAAAATAGGTCTCAAAAATGAATAAATGATGAATAAATAAATGGGGTTTTATGGATTATTGGCCCTTATCTCCCCATACTTTATTCCTTGTCGACCTAGTCATCAAGATGCCTAGGCCTCGGAATTTAGGATCATATTTTATCCTTTTTCTTTTCTTTATTCTATAATTTTGACATTAAAATAGTATTTTATACAATATTTATGCTACAAAGAATGATTGTTAATTTGTATAGATAAAGGGTATTTACATGCATTGGCTAGATTTTTTAAGGTCAAAATGATAGAATAAAGGTGATGAAATGGAGTTTCATAAAACAGACATATAATAGAGTTATAATATCCCCAATAATATAATTGAAGTGAATAAGCTGCCAAAGTGACCTCTATCGTCAAAATTATATTATTAGAGATATTTGGATGGATTTTTGTATGCATTATAATTATTATCCTTCTCAAAGGAGGGTCTATATTCATTTAAGCCTATCACATGCCTGTGATGATAACTGAGTAATGATTATAAAATTCCATATGAGTAATAAGATGCATCCGAAGATGGTCTCACTATTTGGCAGGATTTAGCATTAGCAATTGATGAGCACACCAAAAGTATCACTTACAACTACTATTATTGTCCAAAGACTTAATTACTAATGTGCTTGGTATCTTGCTTTCTTATGGCTATATGCATGTATTCACATTGTTCAACCAAACATTAATTTGATTTTCTTTTGTTCTTTATTTTCTAGCTTCCTCTTTTACATCTAATATCTCTGCCACTTTGAACTCTATTCTTGTGCCTTAGGGCACAAATTTCAAGGCATGAAAAGAGAGCATTATGATATAACCTATTTGCATGGATCTAGACCTTGCACTTTGAATGGAGACTATCGCTCCTCTTACGGAAAATAGTTCTTCTGATGAAAAAAATCACTATGAGAAGTAGGAGTGCTCTAATCGCATATGTCTCATGATCATAAAAATGTAACATTCCGGAAACCCTTAGAGAGATTTATGAAGAAAAGATAACAACAACCAAATATTACCTTGCTAAAATTGAAGAGAATTTTGTGAAAAACGATCATGCGGAAACAAGCACTTACCTACAATGCTTGATTTCTATGAAGTAAACTGGCAAGGGAAACATGAGAGAGTACATTCTTGAAATGATTCATGTTTCTTCAAAGCTACAGGAATTAAAACTAGCAATATCTAATGATTTGCTAGTTTATTTGGTTATAATGTTGCTTCCAACATATAGAACCAATTCATGATCAATTAGAACTGCCAAAAGGAGAAGTGGAGTATTAACAAGCTCATTTTGTACTATGCATTAGAGGAAGATATCTTAAAGCAAGAAAAGTCATAGAGTGCTCATTTGGTTATAGCCTCTAAGGATAAGGGGAAGAAAAGAAAAGAAAGGAGTAAGGCTGAGGTGATGAGTCTAGCAAAGAAGAATAAGGATGTAATTAGTTTCTTCTACAAGAAATCTGGACATGCCAATAAAGGTTATGCCAAATATCAGGCATGGAGCGTGAAGAAATGTACAATCCATATTTTGGTTTATTCTAAAGTTAATTTAACTTCAATTCCAAGAAACAGTTGATGGTTAGATTTTGGTGTCTCTACTCACATAAATGTTTTTGTGTAGGGTTGCATGAACTATCGAATGATAACTGATGTTGAAAGATACATCTGCATATGCAATGGAACGAATAAAGAAGTCAATGTAATTGGAGTTTTTACGTTTTTATTAAGAATCGATCGTTATCTTGATAAAGAACATATTTGGTGTTCAGTTTCTACATTGGATAATTTAGGTAATTTTCTAAATTTTAGAGATGGAAAATTTAGTCTTTCTTTTAACTTTGTTGTGATTGGTACAGTCTCCTTAATGTCTAGTGGTCAACTATATTTACTTGATAGTGTTGCCTCGTATAATGAATCTATGGTTGCTGAATCAAGAGATAGTGAAAAATCACCTCAAAAATTTCAACATCAATTTGACACAAGTGTTTGGGTCACATATTCAAATTAAGAATGGAACGACTTGTATTCGGTAACGTCCTAGATTCATTATATTTTACAGATTTAGATGTTTGTGTCAACTGCATTAAACGAAAATAAACTAAATCAAGAAGATCATATGCCAATAGAGCTTTCAGTGTCTTAGAATCGATACGTACTAATTTATGTGGTCCATTCCCTACGACATCTTGAAAAGGTCAATAATATTTTGCATCATTCATAGATGACTGTTTAAGACATTGTTTCTTATATTTCATTCATGAAAAATCACAAGCTCTGTAAGTGAGAATAAGTCCTTCTCGGGAAATACAATCAAGAAAAGAACTCTCTAAGCATAGTGGACAACATGCAGTTCACCAAGTAACATGTAGTAAGAACTGCATTACCCCAGAAACAATGATGAGCTTGACTCTGAATCAAAAGAGTCCTCGTGCCATCCAAAAGATGATGGTATTTACATTCAGCAATATTGTTTTGTTATGAGGTGTAAGTACACGAGGTTTGATGAACAACACCACTAGATCTAAGGAAGTTCAATAACTGTAAAGTAGAAAACTCTAAGACACTATCAGTACGAATAAATTTCATATTAGTAGAAAAAATATTTGTAATCTCAATAAGGAAAGATTTGATAATAGGACCAGCTTCCGACTTATTCTTCATCAGAAATACCCAAGATAATCTAGAATAAACATCTACAACGACCATATAAAACCGATGTCTCTGATGATCAGTAACACGACTAGGACTCCAGATATAAAAGTGAACCAACTCAAACAATTGACTACCGTAACGACTTGGAAAAGAGGAAAGATGGCACTTCCCAAGCTGATACACCTCACACTCCAGACTAGTATGAGTATAGATCTGTGGGAGGACATGCCACAACTTCTGCCGAGGAAGGTGCCCAAAATGAAGATGCCACAGAAACTGGGAGACAGGTCCAGAAGGGATAGTAGCAGCCCCTGCACAAGGAGGCTGGACAAATTTGTAAAGTCTCCTCTACTCAAGACCACATCCAATTACCATGCCCATGAGTATGTCCTAAAATACAAGAGAAGAATGAACAAATATGGCACGACAATGTAAAACTTTTGTAATCTGGCTTATATACAAAAGATTCATCTGAAATGTTGGAGCATGTAAGACATTTTTCAGATGCATCAAGGGATCTAGAACAATCTCCCCATGTCCAACAATGCATGAAGCACATTGGCAATAACCACTGGTCTACCCAGAGGGATAGACCTGTAAGAAGTATACTGTGCTCGATCACCACACAAATGATGGGATGCTCTAGAGTCCATGGTCCGATCAGGCAAATCTGAACTGCTGCTACTAGTAAGGGCATAAGCAATTGATGAATCCTCATTCATCACTCTTTATTCCTTTATTTTAGCTAGAAATCATTGCAAAACACCAGGAAATTATTTGTAAATACAATAAATTGTCAAAATGCATGCTTCATGTAAATAGCCATAATAGGCATGTTTTTGTGTAAAAATAAAGGAATAAAGAAATAAAGAAAAGAGAGAAATATTTAGAATAAATATTGAGTGACCCGAACCCAAGGGAGTGCCGATCATTGGTCTGACCGCAAAATAAAATAAGTAGAGAGAGAGAGATAGGGCCATTCATCTATGTACATATATTCCCCCTTTATGTATATATTTTATTTTCATAAAATAAAAATAATTATGTGTTCCTCATGATGTGTATATATATTTATAAAAATAAAATAAAAATGATAAAAATAAAAATAAAACAAATATAAATTCTCTTTCACTCTTGTATATACCATGTAAATATGTACATATACCTATTTAGTTTCCCCTTGTAAATACATAATAAAAATTAAATAAAAATTATTTAATATCCCAAATTTTATGTTGTAAATAAATAAAATATAAAATAGGGATAATTATACAAAAATAAACAAATAAAAATAAAAAATACCCATGTATTTTATCTGTATATAATAATATCCTATGTATATACACTAATTTATTTTTCAAAAAAATAAATAAATATCACTAAAAATAATTTGAAAAATAATAAACATTTTTCATGTTGTAAATATTTTTAAATAAAATCATTTACTATTTTAAAATGAATTTTCAAATAATTTCGGGAGGGAATTTACTGATTAGTCCACATGGGATTGTTGACCCCCGGTCAACTCCTCCCCTGGACCACACTCTCGCAGATCCGCGAGCCGACCCGATTTCGCCCAATTATCCTGGATTGATCCGATCGCCATATACCAAAACCCCTAGCTCCGATTGAACCTTGATGATCCGGGATTCACGCCCGACCTTCTTGCTAGGGCTCCATGCATTGATCCATGCGCTCCACTCCTCTCTTATCGGACCTGCACCACTATATAGCTTCGCCTTCCGCTGCATATTCACGCACCCTCGACCGCCGTCATCGATCCCAGGACCTTCACCTTCTTGCCTTGAGTGACGGCAAGCTCTGGGAGGTCTTGCAGCGAAGAGAGAGGCGTTCTAGCCCCAGGTCCGGTGGTCATCGCCGCTGCGCTCCGCCATCGGCGAGCTCGAGCCTCTGGAGGCATCACTCCATTGAGGCAAGGACTCCAGGAGATTCAACACCTCCCCCGCAGATGCATCTGATCGTTAGGTAACCCTGTTAGTGTCTTGATTAACGTTTAGATTCGATCTTCTATCTTTCGCTCCGCCAGCTCCGCCCCAGTAGCCGGAGCTCCGCCACCTCATTTTGACCGTATAGATAGGCCCACCGACACATCATCACCCATCCTCCACGATCTGATCACCTCGATCTTGGCTATCCGAGCCAAGATTGGGCTCGATCCCTTCCGCCGCCTCCGTCGAGACCCCCCTTAGCCAAACCACCTCGCTTCTCTTTGCTGTTTCTCAAATAACCCATGCCGGAGTCTTCTTTCGAGCACGAGTTTTCCTTTGCAGGTGAATAAGCGCGAGTTACTCCCCTGAGTCGCATCTCGCATCCCTAGCCGGAGTCGCCGAGGTCCTCTATCCCTCACCGGAAGATCGGATCATCGAGACCACCATCGGACACCACCACCAGACGTGGAGCGACGAGGCGCGTCGAAGCCCTCTTGCCAATCATCCATCATACGTGCACAGCCACGCCAGCTCGTCGACGAAGTTCGCTAGGGAGGAGTTCATCCCGACCCTCTCTCCACCGTTGGATCACGCCTCGTTTCCAGATGCCATCTGAGCCGTTCGAGGTCTGCCAGGATCAGGCCGTTAGATCCACGATCTGACGGCCACGTGCACCCCACGTTCGCCCCCTCGTCCGGACCGTTAGGATCTTCCCAGAGGCATCATCAGAGTCGCACGACCACCGCCACTCACCACCTGACACGTCACCCCTCACGCGCCCTGCACACGCTTTGGCTGGGTAATTTGCGCCAGACCCCCTGCATTTTCTTCCAGTTATTGTTTAGTCTATTGAATAAATTAGCACACTTGGATATTTTACATATCAGGACCTGTAGTTTATTGTACTTGCACTTTAGTCCCTGTTTTGTGGATGCACGTGCTTTGACATGTGACTTTTGTAGGATTTTTGCATGTTTAGGGCTTGGGTTTTCTGATTGTTATGGAATGAACTTTTAGTTTTATTAATTGCATATATACCCCTGAATTAGTGTGAAATTTACATTTGAACATGTATACTTTTCGTACGTGTTTCTTTTTAGCCTCTGAAACTTATTTTTCTTGCAAATAGGTCCCTATGTGTTGTGCCTTATCTATTTGTTGATAAAATATCAAATCAATTCCAAATTTGGTGAAATTTGAACATGCGGCTCCAGACACTATGTAAAAATTTCACTATTTTTGGGACATTTTTATTGTTGTTTGCTATATTTAAAAAATCAAAAACCTCTATTTTTGTTACTGTTTGAATTGGAAAATTAATTAAAAATATTAAAAACACACTAAAAATTCTAAAAAAAATAGGTATTGTTTGTTTTAGTGTTTTCTTACTTCCGTTCAATTTTTGTTGCATTTGGATTTATAAAATACTTAAATATTGCAAAACCCTAAAAATCTTATAAAAATCAATAAAAATTCTAAAAAATTCAAAAATTGTAATTTCTTCTTCTGTAGCTTAGTTTTTATTTGTTGTTTGATAAAAAATTGTCTCCAGTTTTTTAGAGTTATTTATCTATTTTTAAATAACCTTTCAAATCTGGTTGGACATTAGTTCCCTGTTTTTCCATTTTTCTACTTTTATAAATCAACTAAAAATCATAAAATTCTGAGAAAATTATCAAAACACTTAAAAATATATATAACCCAAAAATGTTTTTATTATATTTTTATGAGTTGATTTGTGTGGTTAAATAATTAGTTGTTTGTACCTTTTCCTTGCTTTTTCCTTATTTTTCTTTATAATTAAAAATATGAAAAATTTAAAAATACATAAAATCCACTGAAAAAATATTTTATTCTCATATTTCATTTTTGACTACTTCGTAGGCTCTTAGAGCCAATCGTGCTCCTTGTGTCTCACCCTAGTCGCTATACGAGGTTAGATAAATAACGAGACCGCTATTCGGGTTTTGACTGATTACTTTGATTTTGGTGGTCTATTTTTCTTGTTGAGTCCGGTCTCTGAGATCCGAATCGCAACGACCCTTGATTGATTTTATCTTTACCCGGATTTTGGGGGATTTTTCAGCTCATCAGTAATGAATACCCATTCATCACTCTTTATTCTTATATTTTAGCTACAAAAACCTTTGCAAATGCATGTATATTCATGTAAATACAAATAATTATCAAAAGCATGCATTGTATAAAGTTTAATAATTAGCATGTTTTTGTGCAAAAATAAAAGAATAAAGAGTAAAAAAGAAAAAAAAGGGAAATATTTAGAATAAATATTGAGCAACCTAACCCAAGGGAGGGCTCAGCATGGGCCTGACCGCATAAAAACCAAAGTAGAGGGAGATAGGAGCTCATGTGTGTAAATATTTATGTAAATAAAATAAAAGTATTTTCCTCACAAAACTAGACTCAAATTGGATTGTAAATATTTGTATATATTTATAAACATAAAATCAAGATAAAAATATAAAAATTAAAAAGAAAACAAAAACATCACTCATGTGGATAGTCATCTTGTATATAGTCCACTCATCCCTATTTATTTAGCTTTATAAATAAATAAAATTAATTTTCAAAAATTTTGTAAATATTCTATCTTTTATGTTGTAAATAAAGTAAATAAAAACAATTAAAACAAAAACAAAATAAAAAGAACAAAATTAAAAACACAAAAATATATTGTAAATATACCATGTATATACATGTACATATATATTTATTTCATCCCTGTATATATATAGTAAAAATAAAATAAAAATACCCTTCTATTCCTAATATTATACTATAAATAAATAAAATAAAAAATGGGAATAAATTGATAAAAATAAATAATTAAAAATCAAAAATAAAAAATACATATTGTATATACCTATATCAAATAATAATATTTTGTAAATACCTAAATTATATTTCAAAAAAATAAATAAATATCACAAAAAATAGTTTAAAATAGAATAAACATTTTTCATTTTTTGAGTTTTCCGAAATTCGATCATTTTCTATTTATTATTTAATTTTCAAAATCCTACTAATTGGCGGGCTCTGATTGGTCCACGGGGGATGTTGACCTCCGGTCAACTCCCCCCCAGGACCATCAGAGCCGGGTTTGACGCGCCCGACCCGATTTCTCATCTTTTTCGCATCAGGACCCGATCGCCAAATTTCCTCCCGCGCACCTTCTCCATATCTCCATCCAACCCAGCTCGCACAGGAGCTGGGATTCGAGCTCCACCGTCCCCCCTTCGCTTGAGCTCGCCCATCTTGACCCTCCGATCATCGCCACCCCGCCTAACCGGGTCGAGGCAGTTTGCCCTCGACCCGCGAGTCTCCTGGTTGTCTTTCCAGGTACATCCAAGCCCATCTGAGGGATTGGACCATCAGGTCCAGGAGCTTCATCTCCGTCGACCTCGCCGGAGCTCCCCAGAGCTCGGCTGGGTCATCGGAGACCACCAGCAGCTGCGGAACGTAATTGCGGAGCTTCTCCGATCTTCAGGCGCAGCAGGGGAGGTCAGGAGCGTGCACCTTGGGCCGGCAAACTTCGCCGGCCAACTGTTCTTCCGGTATCCTCCCCGACCGTCCGATCATCCTCGACCTCAAGTTTTCATCTGGGTCGTTCATTCCCGGAGGAGCAGCAACCGTCAGATCTTGGAGAGGTGATCTGGACCGCCCGATACGCAAGGGTTAGCCACAGAGAGCCTCCACCGTCCGATGCACCACGTGCGTAGCCCCAGCCATCCGATCGCTGCTAGGGCCCGAGCGTTGGAGTGCCACCCGCTCCAGACCGTCCGATCACGCACGTAGCGTTCATCCTGCGGCCCGCATTAATAAAGGGTAATTTACCCTTAGGCCCCCTCTGTTATTTTATTTCGCATTTAGTCCTATAATTACTTTAGATAGTTGTTGAGCTTTTGGGATATTTGCACCAAGGACCCTGCACTTTATTTTCTTTGCATTTATACCCCTGTGCGTTGTATGACACGTGCTTCGTCACGTGGTTTTCTGGTGTAGTTGCATCTTATGCCCCTGTAGTTCTGGATGTTATTAGTTGAATGAAAGTTTTTGGAATATTGCATTTATACCCTTGTACGTAGAGTAATTGTGCATGTGCGTTAATATTTGGGTATTTTGCAGATAAGTCCCTGGGCTTTTGGTATCTGTTACCAAATAGCCCTTGGAATTTATTTTCCTTACATTTAGGTCCCTGAGTGCCTCAGGCGCGTGCGACGCACGTGTTGACCTGGGTTATTTGCACCAGACCCCCCAGAACTTCGGGTATTTGCACATAGGTCCCTATGCACAGTGCCCCCTCTTTATTTCTGAATAAAATAGCAAATCACCTCCAAATCCAACGAAAATTGGATACATGGCTCCTGCCATAGTGTAAAATTTTTGAGGATTTTTGGAGACATTTTTGTTTTGTTTTGATATTTTTAAAAATTCAAAAACATCTAATTTTGTTACTGTCTAAGTTTAAAAATCACAAAAAAATATTACATATCATTTAAAATTCACAAAAAAATTACTTACTGTTTGTTTATGCTTGCTTGATTTTCTAGCCAATTTTGGCTATTTTTCATCACTTAAAACACCTAAAAATTGAAAAACACTCAAAATCTTATAAAAATTCTAGTAAATAAGTTAAAATCGAAAAATACTAATCTAGGTGCCTAAATTTTCCTTGTTTTATTCTCTTTACAGGAAAATTACCTTCCAGCTAATTTGGGGCTTCTAGGTATTTTATCTAGGTCCTTTAACTCGGCCGGACAGTACCTACAATTTCAGTCACTTTTTGATTTTTAGAAAATTAAATAAATATCAAAAAAACCCAAAAATTCACCAAAAACAATAAAAATTATAAAACACTCAAAAATATTTTTCTGGAATTTTTAGTTGATTTTTAGTGCATTTAATAAATTGTGGAAGTGTGTTGTTTAGTTGCTTTTCTTATTTTCTTAAAATATTAAAAATCCAAAAAACAATATAAAAACCCTTAAAAACCACCAAAAATATCTTCTCTTCTCTGATTGACTACTTCGTAGGCCGTAAGGCCAATCCGTGCTCCTTGAGTTCGACCCTGATCGCTATACCAGGTTAATAAAATAGCCAGGACCGCTATCATGTTTATTTGATTTCATCTGATTATTGGTGGTCTGATTTATTTTTCTTGATTGATCGATTTATTGCTCGAGCGACTGAGGTCGCAACGACCCTGTTTATATTTCTTTCATCTACCCTTAGTTGTTCGAGTGATTTTTCGGCCGATCAGAATGGCGCCGTTGCCGGGGAGCACGGCTTAGTAGTCGATTTTCGAGTTTTTTCCGCGGTTTTTCTTTTCGTGGCTTTTTGTATAGATTTCTGTAGATATATTTTTCTGACATTTTCTTACAATAATTTGGTCTGACATTCTTGTTTGTTTTCTTGCGAGGGCCCGAGGATCGAGGCGGCTTACTTCGGAAGCCGAGCAACCGCGGGAACCGGAGGCGGCTCTCTTCTTTACAGAGCCGCAGAAGAGCGCGAGGAGCGAGCAGGAGTGCGTGAGCTGCGGGATAGCCACGAGAGTAGCATAGTTTAGATTAGGTTTTATTTTCGCAACATTTGAACTATTGTAATAATACAGGTACATTCAGAGACAGTTGGACTCTCGGGTATGTTTCGCGCGAGCACCGGTGTGCTCGGGGGACCCTTTAGATTTTTCACGGCTTTTTCGCGGTTTTAGCTTTTTAGCTGCCTTTTACGGTTTTTCGCGGTTTTTCTCGAGCCCCTAGAATTAGGATTTTCTGCTTGACTGTGCCGCAATTAGTAGGATATCCACACTTAATTGATTGCCTGTTCCTATAGAGCGATAATTGAACCTACTAATAAATCAATAATAAAAATAGTTTAGTCGCTTTCCTGAGAGCCTACGCACCGCGAGCCTGCCCCGTCAAGCGCTACTCCTGAACTCGACCTGTCGAGAAGAGGAGGGGTGGGTCTAGACCGGACTCTTTGGATTGAGGGCGAGTGACTAGGCTAGACGGTTCTATCGAGTAGAAATTGCCTGTTTAGGACTCGGTTTTCACCGCTGCACCATTTAGGTAATTTATTTCCTGTCTTTAAATTCTGCGCGGATCACTTTGCATGTAGACTGCTGGAGTCAGGTACGCATTTTTATCTCTGCATGCATCATTGATTTCTCGCGCATCGGCTTTTTCATCTTCTCCCCCTTGTTTTGGACTTAATAACCAGGAGAACCGAAAAATTCGTTAGGCCTTTATTTTCATTGACAAATATTAAAAAGAAAAACCATAAAATTGGGACTGTTTAAGCTATTGACCCTAAAAGACACTTGACTGAAAAATTTGTCTTGGGGAGAGCAACCCCCTCATTGTTTGGTTTGCTTGCGCGAGAGAGTGACCCGTCCACTAGGTAGAGCCCTCCGGTGCTATTCCTGACTGACTACCGACTCTTCCGTGCGGGCCAGTCGGTTGGGGTAGCATCGGGAATCCCAGCAGGTCACGTAAGCGCTCTGATAGATTGATTTGTTCACCTAATAAAATTTCACAAGATAATTTGACCGAGCCTTTACGGTCTTCAGCTCGTGTTGTGTTGGTGAACAGAGGGTTTGGTTGCTGATCATAGTTTTTCCAGATCTCATCCGCCTTACTCGCCAGATCACGATGATGGGCAGGAGGTCTCTTAGGCAGTCCCTGGCTGCACCGCTTTTCAGCACTCCTGACCATTCATCTAGGTCGGTTCGTGGGAGCTCAGACCCGCTCTCCGAACCCGAGTATGACTCCGCCCTGTTCTCCCTCGACCACCCTTCTTCTAATTCAGAGATGCCAGTGCCAGAGGAGAGACAGACAGATGATTTATCGGCACCTGAGTTTGGTTGTTTTGGTTTTTCAGAGATGATGGCCGGCAGTTCTGGTGATCACCCCGGAGGTCCACGAGGAGAGCAGCATTTTGTTCTGGACCAGGGTTCAATCAACTCCACCCTGATCGCCTCCCTCGAGTCAGTGCAGCAGCAACTGAGGGATCAGGGAGCTTTCATGATGGACATGAGGCGAGAGTTTGAGCAGTTGAGAGCCAACCGTGGAGGAGGAGCAGGAGGAGGCCCCGACGATCCGGCAACAGGAGGAGGACCTGATGATCCTGCAGCCGGAGGTGGCGGAGCAGGCGGAGCAGGAGGAGCACCACCACCACCACTTAGATCGATGCGGGAGAACCACAATCCCGGGTCGACCTTGACACACTGCTGGGTGGTACTTCCAGCGATCGTGGGGGACTTCAAGTTCCCCCCGAACACCTTGTAGCTTCTTCCCCGATTCCACGGTTTGGCGACGGAGGAGCCTCATCTCCACCTGCAGGAGTTTGAGATGATTTGCAGCACTGTCCACGATCGTCAGGTGGACCAGGATACGATCAGGATGATTGCCTTCCCCTTTTCCTTAGCAGACAGAGCAGCCACCTGGCTGAAGCACTTGGGGAAGTTCATTTACACCTGGGAGCAGCTCCGCACCGAGTACTTGAACAAGTACTATCCACTCGGGCGGACCAATGCAGCGAGATCCCTCATCAGCAACTTCTCCATGCTCCCCAACGAGCAATTCCATGAGGCATGGGAGAGGTTCCGTGAGCTGACTGATCGATGCCCGCACCACGACATCTCGAAGCCGAACCTTGTGCAGAGCTTCTTCAGCGGGCTGACACCAGAGCTCCAGGGCTTGGTGAACGCTTCTTGTGGCGGGTCTTACTTCGCCAAGGATCACGACCATGTCTGGGCCATTTACGAGGAGATGGCCGAGAACTATATGGTGATGTCCCAGACCAGGTTGTACACTCAGGGCAGACCCCAGCAGCCAGGACCCGTGCAGTACCAGAGGATAGCACGGGTCGACGCCGGTCCTTCCAGTTCATCCGCAGTAGCAGCAGCACAGGCAGAGTCATCCGCTGCGGATATGGGTATCATCAGTGAGAAGTTGGATCGGATGGAGCTGATAGAGAAGAAGCAGTGCCAGGGCATCACTCAGATGGAGCAGATGGCACAGACCCTGAGCGACATGAAGTCCCAGCTCATGTGTCTCCAGGAGGCACAGACGGCTTCACAGCCCCGTCTTCAGTCGCGAGGCGTCACCGGCGGCAGTAGCGGCTCGTTCCAGCGCTCCAGCTCACACCAGCAGCCTAGACAGGTTCACCTTGTACAGGCGGAGCCGTACCAGCAGCAGCAGCCCTCCTACCAGTCACCACCATCTCCAGACATGCAGATGGTGGTATACCAGCCGGATCAGCCTCTAGCAGTACTCCCGCCAGCCCAGTATGATACAGAGCCATTGATGGATGTCAACGGGATTTGGTATGACCGTCCTCAGCCTGGGATCCGACGAGACCATCCCGGATTCGGGTGGGGGAATGGAGGTACCCAGCCCCAGCAGCAGCCCTCTGGCCAGGGAGGCCAGTACAGCCAGCAGAGGGATCACCAGCAGCAGCCCCCAGTTTACCAGTCACAACAGCAGTCTTCCTTCGTTCCTCGTCCCTATCAGCAGGGACAGTCTTGGAGGTGAGAGCAGCCTCACCAGCCACACCAGCAGCAGCACACTCCTACCTACCCCTCTCAGCAGCAGCACCAGTTCCAGCAGCCTCATTACCAGAGAGGCTACCCGTCGGGCTCTCAGGGTTCACCATACGAGAGCCCCGCCTTGGATGACATAGCCCGCTTCCTCACGGACCAGCAGGCTACTTTTAGACGGGAGATGAACGAGTTCCGCCAGGAGATGCGGGACATCGTGAGAGGGAAGGCCGCTATCCCTGCCCAGATAGAGCCGAATCCCAACAGCCTGAAGCGGAAGCCTGAGCAGGTAGTTTACACTGAGCATGCCACTCCTAGTGATCTGTTTGATGATATGTCTTCAGATCTTTTTGATGTTGATTTTGTTACACTTAGAGCGGTAGATCACCAGCAGGCGGCGCCTCGTCTGAGCGACAGCATGAGGATACACCTAGAGCGCTAGATGAGGAGGAGGAGAGCGGTACTGAGGCCGCACATGATGATGATGGTGGTACTGATGCCACCAAGGATGTTGATTCCCCAGGCAGTGCTGAGGCCGCCACTTCACCAGTTCGAGGAGGTGGTACTGACGCCACCCGAGTTGCCGAGCCAGCCGATGGTGGTACTGAGGCCACCAGAGTTCATGTAGAGAGCTGTTGTTTTCCCTTCCACTGATGTATCTCTGAACAGTTCTGTGAATAAAGAAAAGGGTTTATTTTCTTCTGGTCCACTGTGGTGCATGATGTATGTGTGGATCCGGTCGTCGAACCGCCCAGACCCTTTTCTAGTCCTTCATCTGAGAAGGACCCAGTGATCCCCTTCCCTAGAGCTCTTCAGATGGGGAAGGGGAAAAAAAGAAAAAGATCCAAAAAAGAGAGGGCAGGAGGAGTTCAGCCAGAGCATGATCGACATATTCCATATACAGCTGACCCTTCAGGAGGCTTTGCAGCACATCCCCCTTCTTCAGCGATCATTGAGAGACAGGACTACAGTCAGGAGGAGGAGGAGGAACCACCATTCAGAGATTCATGTGCTGACGAAAGCCACGTGCTTCGCGATCCAGAACCGTTTGCCGGCCAAGAGGTCAGATTCAAGAGCCCCATATGTCAGATGTCACATTAGAGAGCAGAGGTTCGACCGTACTCTATTGGATAGCGGATCATCTATCAACCTCCTTCCGGCAGCCCTTCTCGACCGCTTCGAGTTGGGCACTCTTAGACAGAGCAGGACAGTCCTTCAGTTTGCTGATAGATCTGTCAAGAAGCCGAAGGGGTTGTTACGAGATGTTGTCGTCACTATTCAGGGTCTGAAATTCCCCATGGACTTCGTAGTGTTGGACATGGAGATCCCTGATTCAGTGACCGATACCCCCATCATTTTAGGTCGCCCGTTCTTGGCCACAGCCAAGGCAGTGACCGATCATGATAGCGGGAAGGTATACTTTCGCGTCGAGGGCGAGAGTGTACAAATAGAGACGGTCGAGGACAGCAGAGCCAGAGACAGAGCATGCTCAGAGACCAGCACAGATACAGAGCAGCTGACAGATGCAGGGCTAGACATCCACCAGGACTGTGATTTTGTGATCACAGATGATGAGGCAGTTTGGGCAGACCCAGCAGCACAGGCCATCCTCTCATTTTCAGACACCGCTGATGCAGAGATGACAGTAGAGGAGAGCTTGGAGAGCACATTCCTGGTTCAGGATACTACAGAGGCAGCAGAGCCAGTTCTCGACCGCGACACAGAGTTCAGCGATGGTGGTACTGATGCCACCTTGTTTGATGCAGATCCCTCGGAGTCAGAGTCTGAGTGGGCAGATTGTGATGATTACATGCCAGACCTGATTTCCACTGAGCCTACAGTTGAGGAGGAGGTAGATGCCGAGCAGATCAGAGACAGTTCAGTTGAGCAGCCTTCTCTAGATCCAGTTTGCGAGAGTACACTTTCAGTCTCCCGGACAGATTTGGCAGCTTATTCGAAGCCAGATTCGCCAGCACCCAGTTGTCCAGAGCTGAAGCCGCTTCCTTCGTCACTGAAGTATAGATTCCTTGCGGGTGAGCAAGAGATGTACCCAGTCATTATCTCAGCCGATTTGACTGGACAACAGGAATCCCGTCTGATGGGGGTTCTTGAAAAGAACCGCAAGGCAATAGGATGGAGCGTAGCAGATCTCCATGGGATTAGTCCGGCCCTGTGCTCCCACCATATCTATCTCGAGGATGAGGCGAAGCCATCGCGTGAGTTCCAACGGCGGTTGAACCCAAATCTGAGAGAGGTTGTCATGAAGGAAATTTCGAAATGGTGGAGCGCCGATTTTATCTATCCCATCTCCGACTCCAAGTGGGTCAGCCCTTTGCATGTGGTGTCCAAGAAGACGGGCATCACTACAGTGATTAGCGAGTCTGGAGAGGAGATTGCTACACGAGTACCCACTTCTTGGCGGGTTTGTGTTGACTACAGGAGACTCAACCAGGCCACCAAGAAGGATCATTTCCCCCTACCCTTTATTGATCAGATTATTGAGAGACTAGCAGGGAAGAGCCATTATTGTTTTCTGGATGGGTACTCGGGCTACAACCAGGTGGCCATCGCTCCTGAGGATCAGGAGAAGACCACCTTTACCTGTCCCTTCGGCACATACGCCTTCCGACGCATGCCATTTGGGCTATGCAACGCCCCTGCGACTTTTCAGAGATGCATGTTGTCGATCTTTTCGGACATGGTAGGGGAGTGCTTAGAGGTCTTCATGGATGATTTCTCGGTTTACGACGACGGATTCGACTCCTGTCTTGACTGCCTAAACCGAGTACTCCAGCGATGTATTGAGGTCCGCTTGGTTCTTTCTTGGGAGAAGAGTCACTTTATGGTGACTCAAGGGACGGTACTTGGCCACATCATCTCCAACAGGGGCATGGAGGTTGATCCGGCCAAGGTTGATGTCATTAGAAAACTCACACCACCGTCCAATTTGCGGCAGTTACGGTCTTTCCTGGGGCACGTCGGTTTCTATCGGCGGTTCATCCGTGATTTCGGTAGAGTTGCCCGACCGCTGACTGACCTGCTGACGAAAGACACCGAGTTCCTTGTCGATGACAAGTGTCTTTCGTCCTTTGATACTCTCAAGCAGTGTATTGTTGAGGCTCCTGTCCTCCAGCCACCAGATTGGTCTCTCCCATTCGAGATCATGACGGATGCCTCCGATTTTGCCGTGGGGGCTGTGCTGAGACAGAGGAGGGATGGAGTTCCATTTTCTATCCACTATGCTAGCCGCACCTTAGATTCCGCCCAGCAGAATTATACAGTCACAGAGAAGGAGATGCTAGCAGTAGTGTTCGCCCTAGATAAGTTCAGATCGTACATCATTGGATCTAGAGTGACTTTGTATACAGATCATACCGCCATCCGATACCTCATGGCAAAGAAGGATGCCAAGGCCATACTGACTAGATGGATCCTTCTACTCCAGGAGTTCGACATTGAGATCAAGGATAAGCCTGGAGTCAAGAATGTGGTGGCGGATCATCTCTCCCGTTTAGAGCAGCCTGAGGAGTCTGAGCAGATTGATCCCATTTGTGAGACCTTCCCAGATGAGGCGATCCTTGCTATCGCCTCACTCCCGTGGTATGCCGACATTGTGAACTTTCTTGTTGCTAAGAAAGTCCCACAAGGTTGGCCCAGACAGAGGCTTGAGACCTTTCTCGTGAAGGCCAAGTCTTACCATTGGGAGGATCCCATCCTTTACCACGAAGGAGGGGATAGTGTCTGGCGTAGGTGCATCCCTCAGGATGAGCACCATAGCGTCCTCACTTACTGCCACAAGCTTGAGGCAGGAGGACATCACTCTGGGAGGAGAACGGCACAGAAAGTGCTCCAATCCGGCTTGTGGTGGCCTACCCTCTTCAAGGACTCTGATGAATTCGTGAAGAGGTGTACTGACTGTCAGAGGATGGGCACTTGTGGACAGCATGATATGATGCCGATGCAGCCCATTCACTTCTGTGAGGTTTTTGACGCATGGGGCATCGATTTCATGGGTCCATTCCCTAAGAGTCAGGGATTTGAGTACATTCTGTTGGCCGTTGATTATGTTAGTCGTTGGGTTGAGGCTATCCCCGCCCGAGCCGCTGATGCCAGGACAGTTTGCAGATTTTTGAGGAAGCAGATCATCACGCGGTTCGGGGTACCTCGAGTATTGATTTCAGATGGGGGTCTCATTTCATCAACGACTAGGTGAAGGCACTTGCCAGTGAGTTCGGCATAGACCATCGAGTTGCCACTCCATACCATCCACAGACGAATGGTCTAGCCGAGGTCTCGAACAGGGAGATCAAGACTATTTTGTAGAAAGTCGTCCGCCCTGACCGAAAGGATTGGTCACAACTTTTGGACTCGGTCTTGTGGGCATATAGGACGTCTTTCAAGACACCATTGGGCACATCTCCCTTTCGCCTAGTTTATGGCAAGCCATGCCATTTACCTGTTGAGCTGAGGCACAAGTCACTTTGGGCAGTCACGGATATTCTTTTAGATCCAGATAGTGTAGGAGACCAGAGGAGGGCAGAGTTAGCAGCCTTGGAGGAGCTGAGAGATACAGCCTTCTTAAACAGCCTACAGTATAAGGAGAGAGTGAAAGAGTGGCATGATTCTCATATCAGCCACAAGCATTTTGAGCCTGGACAGAGAGTATGGTTGTTTGATGCGAGGCTTCGTCTGTTTCCAGGGAAGCTACAGAGCAAATGGAAGGGACCTTATCTAGTGAGAAAGGTACACGACAATGGTAGCATTGATATATCCGAGTTGTCTTCTGAGAGTACCTTTCGAGTGAACGGCCAGCGGCTCAAGCCATTTCTAGATCATGAGCTGCGGGTCGTTGATGTTGCCCCTATTCACTTTGCATGAGATGTGGTCTCTTGACTCACATCTATTGCATCTCATGCCTGATTATCACTGTTCTTCCGACTTGTATAGATCCAGTTGTCTATATCACACTATTCTTTAGTCCCACATCCCTTCTCCTATCTTATGATTATGCTATACTTAGGGTGTACTTTACCCTAAGTATAGGGGGGATGTAGGACCTGCGGGTATTCTTTTCATTCTTTCTGCCCCTGTTTTGCTGCCTATACTTAGGGATATTTTACCCTAAGTATAGGGGGGGCAGACTCTGTACATTCTTCACTCGGATTTCCCTTCATGTACAGCTTGCTATACTTAGGATTAGTAATCCTAAGTATAGGGGGAAACCACCGAGTTCCTCTCATTCTATTCATTTATTCATTTCTGTACTTAGCCATTCCTTTTCACTTCACTTTTACTAAGCACGAGTTATATCTTCTTCATCGCTCTTAATCACTCTGAGGACATCGTTCGAGCTAAGTATAGGGGGGGTGTGTGTGTATTTCATATATACTTTAGCCATAACTCGTACTTTGTGTGAGTGTGTTAATAAATAAAATGGCTAAAAACCACAAAAATCACAAAAATTAAAAAGTTTTTTTCCCGTAAATATACATTCTTTTATTGCACATACATAGCTAGTGTACAAAATTATTTTTGTAAAAATGATTTCAAAAAGTTTTTGTGTAAAATGTGTGTAAATATTTTCTTAGCAAAATTATGTATATAGTACAAAATTTTTCCAAAATGTTTTGAAAATCAAAAGTTTGCAAAAATCTTGTGTAAATGTTTGTAAATACTTTTGCAAAACTTGCACTTCATGCATCCATCCATTCATGATTTCAAAACATTTTTCAAAAATTTTGCACGATTGTAAATATTTGTAAATAGCATCTTTGTATGTATATATGTATATAGCTTTTCCTGGATGATAGTTGACATTTAAACTAAGCCTGGAATTAAATTGAGAAATGGAGCTTGATTAAGATCTTAATCCACCTAATTCTAAGAGGAACCTTATAGGGCTTAGGGTTAAGGCTTTTCAGGTCCATAAGGACTTAATTCTTTGAGTCCACTAGGCTATGAGCTTATGTCATCTTGATGAGCCTAAGTAGAGCACTTAACAACACACACATGACTCTTAGAGACAATGGCTTGACTTGCACCAGCACTTTACGCATAGCTCTCCACGGATGAGGTGGTGAGGAGGCAGTTTCCTTTGGTTTGGGGTAGCATATGAGGGTAGTACTTCTAGGCGGAACCTCTCTTCTTCTTCTAGTGAAGGAAGTGCGCCTCAACTTGGTCTAGTGGTGATGAAGGCTAAAGACAGAAGCCGTGGGTTGCAATAAAGCTTCAAAAGAGGGATAGTCTACTGGCTCAAGACAATACCTGACGATCTCGAAGATGCTCTAGCAATATGTGCAACATCTGAAGAACCTGCAAGCGAAGTAATTGGAGTAGTCATCATCTCTCGTAGCCTAGAAACAATATCATCACAACATGTATCATGAGTCGGTGCAAGTATAGACGGAGGCTCCGTCTACTCAGCAACTCAAGCGGAGGCTGGATACACATGCTTCTGATAGCATGTCTCCTCAAAATGATCAGGACGTTGGTAATGTGAACATGGACCTCGCTGACGACCTGCTCCTCGACCACATGGTCTTCGACCACAAAAGTGCGAAGTATTCCCTCTATCACGAGAGACTGCCATATCAGAAAGAGT
Organism: Ottelia alismoides; assembly: GCA_037367405.1. Taxonomy (NCBI): domain Eukaryota; kingdom Viridiplantae; phylum Streptophyta; class Magnoliopsida; order Alismatales; family Hydrocharitaceae; genus Ottelia; species Ottelia alismoides. The sequence goes on along the minus strand of JAZKJV010009625.1, from coordinate 104,013 downwards.
CTAAGCCATAGTAGTAGATGATGTAGTAATTCCGCCCAGTCTCTTGTAACCCTCCTCCATTGTAGGTATTGTCTCCTCTGTAAGAAGTTTACATACTGCATTGTACTCATAGTCTAAAGATGACAAAAATACTCCCGTCATAATTGCATTAAGACATGACAGTTGTTGCTTAGTGCTCGTAGTAATATGCATGAAGATATGCAGATGCTCAGACATGCCTCTAAAATGCGAGAAGTAAGCATGAAGAGGTCGACCATTCTTCTTGGTCAAAAAATATCAATCTACAACTGTAAAATTTTGCTCTCACTTTTTGCATGTTCATACGTGGTTGCTAAGATATTCCGCATATCCTTTACTTTGGGTTGATTTACAATATCATTAGCAATCTCCGCGGTGAGCATCTCGTAGGGCCCAATGCGTGCATAAGCATCATGTTACTTCCAAGAAGCATTAGCCCCAGTCTTGTCCTCTCGCTCTGAATCCGTCAGAATGTGCTCCTTATTATGGCACTGCATCAGGGTACGAAACTACATGGACCACAATACGTAGTTGGTCCTATCCCTCTTCACGATGGGAGTTGAGCCCTTGAAGGCACTGGATGAAAAGACATCACTCTTGTTCTCTGACATGGTAGCAAAAATGTCAAAATCCGAAACAACTAAGGACTAAACTGTTATAACTGAGTCTTCACAATCATATAGAGGTTTGGTTGCATTGGTAGACTCATACAACCATCCTCATATCCTGTCTTTGTAGGATAGGTCGTATAGGTGTAAACAACATTGATGCACACAGATGCATGCAGGATGCACTAGATATGCGCAGGATATACACGCAGGATGTACACAGGATGCACTTGGATGTGTGCAGCTGCATACATGATGTGCATTGATATGTGCCGGTGCACGCAGATGTACATACAAGATGCACGCTGATATGTGTTGGGGCACGGTGCAAGGTTCGATGCAAACAGGGTGCACTGGATGTGCGCAGATGCGCACGGGAGGTGCGATGTGATGTGCACATGAGGCACACACTGCAGGGTGTTGTGCGAGGCGATGCACACAAAAGGCACACATGAAGGCATGATGTTACGCGAGATGATGCGTGGGTGGTGGGGACCGGAGGTGCGTAGGGCAATCGGGGTACGGGGGAGATCCGCAGGGAGGGAGATGCACAAGGCGGTGCGAAGGGTGGAGCGGTGCAAGGGGGCGGGGGTGTGGTAAGGGATGCCATGTTGGAAAAAACCAATGACTTGATATTCATAAGACCCCTAAGCTCTCTTATGTAGGAGAAAGTCCCTTGGGTAAATAATACGATAGTACATGAAAAAATAAAAATATATAAATAATGCTAAAAAATAAGAATAATTATCAAGAATTGCATAGAAATTGACAGGAGACAGGCAATAAGTTGTGCCACCAATCCCTTTTGAATGCCAAATCCAATCCTCCGAATACAACATTCATAGACTTAGGAACCATAACATTGCTATGCATGATTTTTTGAATCCTCTTAAGGAGCTCCACTGCTTCACTTGTCGAGAACCCAAATGTATCAAAACCAAAGGGAATGAATACATGTAATTGTCAATGCATGCCTTCTCATGCTTAGCCACTTTAGCTGAGGTAGCTTTTTGTGTTAGTGTATCCCGCAATAAAATCACTCTTTATCAGACCCACCAATGGAGAAACTCCAGTCAAATCAACACACGCATGTTTTCCTCTAACCCATTGACGAGTCGCTAAATACGATGTTTAATTTGGACACGTTGTAGCACGTGTACTTAGCGATTCGGTCAGAACCGAGAGAAGATCTCCGTGAAGAGTGTCTCGGCTTAATTTATATCCCGGGCAAGTCCGGGGTCGAACTCAGGGAGGCAAAGGAACAACTTGGGTTTAATTTAAAAATAAAGATTTTAGATTTCCAATGCGTTTTTTTAGATTTTTTTAATGCAAAAAGAAATGCCAATGCAAGATGCGGTTGAATCAAGTTAATAACAAAGTATACAACTTAGCCAAATTAATTTTAATGTCAAATTAATCCAATTTAGCCAAATTATATTTTTCCAGTGAACTTAATCCAATGATGAATGCAAAACATATTTTTTTAGAATTTTAGGGGTTAAAATGCAATAACTAAAAATGCACACTTTTTGTGGGTATTTTCATAATTTTTCACACAAACAATAAGCAAAAACTATGAAACTTTTACTGGAATGCAAACATGATGAAAGGAAGCTACAGTAATTTTTTAGAACTTTTTGACAAAATATGAATTTTTTATGGATTTTTTAGTGAAATCAGAGTGACAGTGAGTAAATAATTTCTAATAAATCCATGTTATCAAATTAATTAGAGTGCGAATTATCTCAAGTAGGTATTTAAATAAGCAATCCAGGAGAGTTGAAATTTCGCAAAAAAGATATACGTGGATTTAATTAAAAATCAAATACTAGAAACACTCTACAATTTATTTCAGGCACAGGACAACTCCAATGAATGTGAAATTTGGACTGTAACTTTATCGCATATCAAGGCATCATATATTTTTTTGTGGAATTTTTAGAGCAACCGTGTGTGAGATATAAATTTAAGAGCATTGATTGGGTAAAATATGTAATATTTCAGTTTAACAATTTAATTTAATTACCCAAAAACCACAAAAATATAAATAAGTATCCACAATGTAGAGAATTAGTTGCTCAACATGTAAGCATTTTTCATTGAACAAAAAGATGCATAAACGAAGTCCAAATTAAAGTGTGAACACAGGGGTCTTTGTGCAAAACAGAAACTAAATCAGACAACACAAATATATGCAGGGACTTGTTTGTAATTACAGAAACATGAAAGGATAGACTTGAAATTTTTACAATAAAAAAATTAACCTCTCTTCTTCCTTCTTCGTTGGACGCAGGAGGAGGAACCCAAATTGAGGGGGGGCTCGGCCGGCGGTTGGCGCGGCGGAGGGCAGAGGCGCGGAGGCGCGGCGCGCTCGCCGGCGCACGGAGGAGGTGGGCGGTGCGCTGGCGGAGAGAACGGGGGGCGCGGGCAGAGGTGGCGGCCTGGTCTCGGCGGCGCGGTGTGGGCAGTGGCCGGAGGCGGTGAAGAGGGCAGCCCGCGACGGCGGCTGCGCCGCGCGGGGCCGCGGTGGCGCTGAAGGAGGCGGTCGCGCTGTGTTGGTGGCGGCGGAGGGCGAGGGGGGTCCGACGAGCGGTGCGGAGCCGCGGGCGGGCGGCGGTGACCCCTTGGATGGAGATGGGCGGCGGCGGTGGGGCTTCCACCGCTGCTGCTCGATTATTTTTTTATTTTTATTTTGATTTTTTTTGATTTTTTTTGAAATTTTGTTTTGCTGTTGTGATAAACAAAAAAAACCTTTTTTTGTTTTAATCTTTTTTATATTTTTTTAATGTTTTGATTAGATAGGGAATATGATTGACAAAAAAATAGGTTGGTGGTGGAGAAGATGATGATGAACTAAAAAAAAGAAACAAAATGGTAGATGATGAGTTGGTGGTGGTGATGATGATAACGGTGATGGTGATGGTATGATGTGGTTCGTGAAAATAATAAGGAAACAAAATACGAGATAAACAAAATAATAAGAGATATGAGAAAAAAATACTCACCTGATTTTTCGCCGGATTGACAGAGCAGCTACGCTGGACTCCTGTCTTCGCCTCGATCCGATTGGCGAAATAAAATCGGAGAAGCTAACGAGCTCGATGGGGAACTCGTGACGCGGAGCGGAGCTCCGCGGATCTCGCCTGAAGGAGGTCGTCGCTTGAGGAAGATGTCTCGCCGCTGTCACCAACAAAACACTCCAAGCTCTCTCCCTTTTCTATAAGAATGGCGGATGGGGAAAATTGTGGATGTAAGGAGGAATATAAAGTGAAGAGAAATGGAGGTTAGAATGGAGGTGGTGTTGAATGGGAGGTTAGATTAATGGTGGAGTTGAATGGAGGTTAGATGAAGAATGTGGGGTGGAATGGGAGTTGGTGGTAGAATAGAAGACTTGGTGGTTAATGTAGAAATGGAAGTTAGTGTAGAGAATGTGGAAAAAATAAAAGGAAAATAAAATGAAATAAAGTAGGCTACTGAAAAGAGAAAATAAAATAAAGAGAAAAAAAGAGTGGGGAATTTACAAAAAGAAGATATACAACATGTACATATTTTTTTGTTTGCTTTTCTTTTTATATATTTTTTGTCTTTTTAATAGTAGCTATGTACAATAGGAAAATACAATAAAATAGTACAATCAAAATACAATACCACAATGATTTTTTTTGGATTTTTAGTAATTAAGAAAGATAAAAATAAAAAATGAAGAAAGAAAGAATATATACATAGTATACAATGTACATCTAGGTCCCAAAACCCAACTTTTGCAAATGAGCTCCGATTTTAATGAAACCACTTCCGTTGGATAGATAATTTTCTAACTTGAACTTTAAAAGTGAGTTTGGTGAATTTGGAATTCATACGGAATGGGAATTTAGCTTGGAAGTTGGACTTTACGGCTTTTTCCCATTGGGATCTAGGAGTATTTATTTAAGGTAAAATTTGTTTTGTATTTTTTTATTTTTATATACATTGATATGAACATGTTGGAGAAAGAATTAGCCAAAAAAAGTTGACATGAAGTTATTAAAAATACATAAAGTTTTGGGCTATTTACATGTATAAAACTCCTTTGATTTTGTGGCTTTTTGTGTGTAATTTATTTTGTACAATTTAATATACAATAATTAGCGTGTTTTATTTACAAGAGTTATTTTGTTAATTTATTGATTTTATGGACATTTATTTGGGATTTTACTCGGGGATTTTGCTAAGATCAAGATATTAAGATGATGAATCGTGGATTCATCACCCCCCTATACTTAAACTTTGCTAGTCCTCGAGCAAATAAAGAATGAATAAGTTGGGTTAACCCCTGACTGTGCATGTGAATACAAGACTTGATCCATTCAAGAACTCTCGATTTTAGAGATCCTAAAATTCTAAGCTGAACCAAGCTCTAGTCAAAAGGTACCCAATTTCCCTAATCATCAGACTCTCTTTGTATACATATATAGTAGGGATATGACTTTAAGTGTTGACCGCAGTTACAAGAGTAGAGTCACAACGTCACCCAAGGTTCCAGTCCAAGAGACTCTCCTAAGGACCCGATCCTCAACACTAGGGAATAAATCATTTCTTGCATCCAATCCACCGTCTCTTTAGTTGTCAGACTTAAAAGTGTAGATGGAAGGCCAGTTGATGGAGGGCATAGGATTGTGTCATTTCTTCTCTCCCTCTCATTGGAACAAGGATCCTCTCAAGTGCCCTATTACTCAACGCATTTTTTGGTGTTAATCAGTGTGTCCGTCAAGAGAAGTTGGAGCCGTCTGCACTTGTTTTCCTGGGAGTACACCGGGGTGTGTCTTTTTTGAGTATCTATTATACCTTCTACACCCAGACTTGTAGCATTTACGATGCAGAGCCCTTTTTTGGTGCAAGCCCGACTCCTGGTCCTAATAGCGGTGGTCCAAGTGGACACTTTGAAATAGTTGGGAGCGCTCACCTTTGGTGGAAGCTCTTTGATATTTGACTTTGTATGGAATGAGAGCTTTTCTTTGACATTTCATTGATTTGTAGTATTTTTGGCTAGCTCCACTGCTTTTACCAAGAGTTGGCGCACACTGATCAATATTTTTTTATTTTATCACACCCTGGCACATAGGTAGATGTCAAGAGATAGTACAAGAACCATGTTCTCATACTGGCTAAAGATGCTGACACTCAGGTTTCATGAAGCCTTCATTGATTTTATCCCATCCTCGAGCATCATCAAATCAAGTCCAAACTCAAATCCCTCATCCCAGATCCTCAAGTGAAATTTCAACTCATCTCATCATAACTGCAGTCGTGTATGTGAGGTGCTGATCATATTCTTAAGGTAGAGACTAAGCATGCAATATAGCACACAAATCTTTCAAACTAGGGAAATGTGAATAATTAAGTCCAAGAAGCTAATGACTAAGGCTGGTTAACTCAGAATCTCAAGAGCTCATAAACCAAGTGTTCTTGAACATCACTAGTCTTGTGTGAAAGTGAATGTGTCAGGGGTTAAACCAACTTATTAGTTAGTTTTTTTTAGTTTTAGTTTTTTTAATGATTTTTTTAAGTTTTAGAAAAAGTTTTTTTTTCAAAAAGTTTTTTTTGACAAACAAAGGCAAAGAAGTTTTTTTTGTTAGAAAAGTTTTGCTCTCTTCTTTTTTTCAAGAGTTTTTTTTGAAAGATAGGTACATAAGAAAGGATTTTTTTTAAAGAAGAATTTTTTTTTTGAAAAGTTTTTTTTTGAAAAGTTTTTTTATATGCTTTTTTTGAAAAATATAGATAAATAAGAAAGGACACATTTTTTTTGAAAAGATTTTTTTAGAGCAAATAAGAAAAGAGAACAAAAAACATTTTTTTTGAAAAGTTTTTTTAAGAGTTTTTGAAAAAGTTTTTTTTACCCACCCCATAATATATACAAAAATACGTGAAAGTACGAGCTATGGGTAAAGTATATATGTAATATATACACGCCCCCTATACTTAGCATGTGCTATGTCCTCATGACACAAGAAGCGAAAAAAAGACATAGCTCGTGCTAAGCGTAGGATGGCTAAAATAATAAATAGTATAGAAGTCGATCCGCCCCCCTATACTTAGGCTCTGGACAGCCTAAGTGTAGAAGAAGAGCAAAAATGGGGCGGACGAGGTCTAGAGGAGAAATGGATGAGTATGTACACATGGCGGGAATCGGCTCCCCCTATACTTAGGCTCTTGGTAAGCCTAAGTATAGGACAAGAGTAAGTGTGAGAACCGATGTGATCTGGAGAATATACAAAGAAGGGAGTATGTACAAGTGGAGTGAATCTATACAAGGATCAAGAAGGTTTGTGACGGACCTTCTTGCGGGAACGAGGGGGTGGGTAGTATACATATGTGTCGCTGTCAGAATCGTCCTCCGAAGAATAATAGTGAGGTGTGGGGAACGTCCAACGGGGGTCGACACACGGCTGCTTGCTCAAGTATGGCTTTAGAACAGCCGAACTGAGCTCACTCATATAGATCACCTCATCCGGACCTAATGAGGACTCCTCAGAAAGTTCCTTCTCTGGTAAGTCGAAGGCAACTTTCTTAGTCGGTGTTCTAGAACCTGAAGCATGAAGAGGAAGAGGAGAGTGACAAGTCTTGAGGGGTTCGGGGGAGCACCTCGAGAAATCGATACTCTTCTTCTTCTTACCAGATGACCGACTAGAGGATGGAGCAATCGATTTATCAAGATTGGTCAATTTGGTCCCAGTTGTCTCCTTTGGTGTATGTCCTGGATGTGGTGTGTGTGAGGTTCTGACCAGAGGTTCATCATCAGATGAGTCACCATATGCATTGTAATACTCCTACAGGGTCAGCACACGTCTCTGATAAGGCACAGTGTTCTCAGTTGGCTTGACATTGTTGGGTTCTTGTGTCGGATCATCGAAATGATCAAGGCAATCCACAAAGGTCATGTCCGACTCAATGATAGCTTCTGGTCGTGAGTCCTCTCTAGAAGCTGTCGCGGTGGTGGTGCAAGCAGCAGGCGTTGTGTGGTTGTAGGGAGTCTCTAAACCAATGGTCGTCTGGACAGTCGGTATCTCAGGTGTAGTAGAGAGACGGGACTCAACTGTCTCTCGAAGGTCACGACTGTCTGCAACTTTATGGGTTACCTTGGAATATCGTGTGTCCTCAAAGATCGAGTGAGGTCGGAGTGCTCCCAATGCAGAGAAATCGATCTCCCGAGTCTCACAATCTATAGTTGCCTTAGCCAAGGCTAAGAACAGCTTCCCAAGAATGATCGGAGACTGGGTGAACTCTCCTCGGTGCTCAATATCAATGATCGTGAAGTCTATCTCCAGTAGAGCACCTTGGAAAGTAATGATGACATAAATGGTTCCTCTTGACCGTTTAATGGATCGATCTGCTAACTGAATGGTCTCTCTTGATTTCTTGGCAGATCAGAGTTTGAGCTTGGCAAACACGGAGGTCGGGAGGATATTAATCGGTGAGTCATCATCGATTCGTGCATGGGTGAATGTGGTATCTTTGATTTCACAATCAAATCTAGGTAACCGCTTTACTCTGCGGCTCTTGGTTTTTCTCCCTATCATCAAAGATGTGGCCATAGACACTATATGTATCTCAGTCCTTGTTCTCTTATTGCCCGACCTTTTAGGCATCAATTTACTTCTCACAAATCTTTTAAGGTCGGGAAAGTGCTCAATGACCATTATTAAGGGAAGCTCAAAAATCAACTTTCTATCCAATGCTTCCCTAACCGCAGGATCCAATTTTTTAGATCTTTTCCTTTTTCAATTTTTATGGTATTTTCTGAGTTTTCAATTTTTTTGGTCTTTTTGGTAGGTGAAGGAGGACTAGGAGAATGTACAGACTTTGGTTTGGAGGGAAAGTGGTTAGTAGAATAGGAAGGTAGAAGGGACTCCAGCTGTACATGACGTGTGGTCAATCCGGTGTCTTCCAGGTTTTCAATATTCAATCCGCGAAATCCATGATCCACATTCCTACCTGGACTCTTGATCGGTCTACAAATATCATCCTCCAATAAGTTCTCATTACACCTCATGAGAGAAGTCTGCTCAGTTGGAGGATACTGCTGAGAACTTGGGATCTTATACTCAACACATCTTGACTCAGGCGTGTAATGCTGGGTTGAGTATGACCCATATGGCAGATGTTGGTCGGAGCCTTATAAGGTGGAGTCAGTAGACAGGGGGTCTGTAGATCGGTCTCATGAGTCCAATCCCCTGTATATGTCGGCTCTCCGAATGGGTGATATGAAGGTTGGTCAATGTGGTCTCTATCACTCAGGTCAATCAAGTCAGGAAGATCGTACGGTGCATGCCTCTCCATTCGGTTTGTCTGGTCGACCATGTTGTACCCTAAGGTTAAGTCGGGATGTGTATATGGTACTTGTTGTTCTGTCCCAACTCGAGGTGAAAGTGAGGTATGTGGTGTCAACTGATTATGCCAATCATTCATCTCAGCAGTCGCTTGCTCTTCGATTGGTTCCTTGATTCCAGCAAGCGGACAAGAATATGTTGAGTCAATACAGGGTGGTTGTGGGTCATGGGTGTAAGAATGTGTGGTAGGTGAGAAAGGCGAAGAAGTGCGGAAGTCAGTCGGAGTTCTGACTTCGCGGTTGGGGTGTGGGTATGAAGATGAATGAGAGGGTGGAGATGATCGAAATATGATCGAAGAAGAATGACGTGGATATGATGACCAATATTCTGACATCTTGGAGGGAAAATGGGAGAATGAAGCGGATCGAGGAAGAAAGCGTGCAAGTGCACCGAAGAACACACAAACAAACAAACACAAGAGCAAACCCTGAGTTCACCTACTCAACACAGTGATGGTCGCGAAAGTCCGACCGTTTATCTTTTCAGTTTTAATTAGGTGATAAATCAAGATATAAATCCAATTACGCAAGGTTCAAAAGTAGATTTTGGGCACTATCCTAGGGATGCGTCCTCACCTCTCAACAATCACAATTAGCTAAGCATACAATGAGGGTTTTACTCTCCCAAAACAAGTGTTAGTTTTAGTCAAATTTTTTTGATGAACTCTGATTAGCAGTCCCGATTTTATGTTTGGTTATCACTTGATTAGTCCACTAAATAAAGCACGCCTAACGATCAGTCTCGATTTCCTTTTAACCTAAGTTTCAAAAACCAAGGGAAGGGAGTCGAGAAAAACCGGTGCAAATAATGAAATCAATGATGCATGCCCAGTTCAGAAGACTTACAGTGATCCTCGCGCTCTACATGCGGGATGCAAGGCAGAATTGAAATTTTATACTAAATGAATGCAAACGAGAAAACCGTTCTTAGACAGGCAGTTCTATTAGCGAGTGATGAACAAGTTAAATTTGACTAATAGCTCTGCGGTCTAAGTGCGTCTCGTTAAATGTGAAGTGTGGTCCTAAAATTTACGAGTACAAGCAATAAAATATTCTAATAAAAATATGCTCTAAGAGCCGCAAGTGCAGGTCCTATTCTACGTCAAGCAACCACACGACCACAAGAGGGTCCAAAGTCCAGTCCAGTTACAAGCGTGAACTCTCAAAAAAGAGCCGCTGGAAAGAGCGAATTACCTAAGTTATTACATCATAATAATTACAAAAATTTATAAAAATTCTCTCGAAGATAAATTGATTTTCTTGCTCTTCAGCAGTCGGCGCGCGTCGCGTCCGTCGATCTCCGATGTACTCCAAGTCCACCGGACCCTCGCAAGGAAAATGAGATTTATATTAGAGAGATAAACAACAAGATATATACAAGAATATGAAGAAAAATAATTGAAAGGAAAATGGAATAATTACAAGTGGGCTTGGGGGTCAGACTATCCGAGTAAATGAAAATCTAAATACGAATTTTTAAATTAATCGCTAAGCCATTTTCCTCCCCGGCAACGGCGCCATCTGACGAGTCGCTAAATACGATGTTTAATTTGGACACGTTGTAGTACTTGTACTTAGCGATTCGGTCAGAACTGAGAGAAGATCTCCGTGAAGAGTGTCTCGGCTTAATTTATATCCCGGGCAAGTCCGGGGTCGAACTCAGGGAGGCAAAGGAACAACTTGGGTTTAATTTGAAAATAAATATTTTAGATTTCCAATGCGGTTTTTTTTAGATTTTTTTAATGCAAAAAGAAATGCCAATGCAAGATGCGGTTGAATCAAGTTAATAAGAAAGTATACAACTTAGCCAAATTAATTTTAATGTCAAATTAATCCAATTTAGCCAAATTATATTTTTCCAGTGAACTTAATCCAATGATGAATGCAAAACATATTTTTTTAGAATTTTAGGGGTTAAAATGCAATAACTAAAAATGCACACTTTTTATGGGTATTGTCGCAATTTTTCACACAAACAGTAAGCAAAAATTATGAAACTTTTACTGGAATGCAAACATGATGAAAGGAAGCTACAGTAATTTTTTTAGAATTTTTTGACAAAATATGAATTTTTTATGGATTTTTTAGTGAAATCAGAGTGACAGTGAGTAAATAATTTCTAATAAATCCACATTATCAAATTAATCAGAGTGCGAATTATCTCAAGTAGCTATTTAAATAAGCAATCCAGGAGAGTTGAAATTTCGCAAAAAGGATATACGTGGATTTAATTAAAAATCAAATACTATAAACACTCTACAATTTATTTCAGGCACATGACAACTCCAATGAATGTGAAATGTAACTTTATCACATATCAAGGCATCATATATATTTTTGTGGAATTTTTAGAGCAACCGTGTGTGAGATATAAATTTAAGAGCATTGATTGGGTAAAATATGTAATATTTCAGTTTAACAATTTAATTTAATTACCCAAAGACCACAAAAATATAAATAAGTATCCACAATGTAGATAATTAGTTGCTCAACATGCAAGCATTTTTCATTGAAAAAAAAGATGCATAAACGAAGTCCAAATTAAAGTGCGAACACAGGGGTCTTTGTGCAAAACAGAAACTAAATCAGACAACACAAATATATGCAGGGACTTGTTTGTAATTACAGAAACATGAAAGGATAGACTTGAAATTTTTACAATAAAAAAATTAACCTCTCTTCTTCCTTCTTCGTTGGACGCAGGAGGAGGAACCTAAATAGAGGGGGGGCTCGGCCGGCGGTTGGCGCGGCGGAGGGCAGAGGCGCGGAGGCGCGGCGCGCTCGCCGGCGCGCGGAGGAGGCGGGCGGTGCGCTGGCGGAGAGAACGGGGGGCGCGGGCGGAGGTGGCGGCCTGGTCTCGGCGGTGCGGTGTGGGCAGTGGCCGGAGGCGGTGAAGAGGGTAGCCCGCGACGGTGGCGGCGCCACGCGGGGCCGCGGTGGCGCTGAAGGAGGCGGTCGCGCTGTGCTGGTGGCGGCGGAGGGCGAGAGGGGTCCGGCGAGCGGTGTGGAGCCGCGGGCGGGCGGCGGTGAGCCCTTGGATGGAGATGGGCGGCGACGGTGGCGCTTCCACCGTTGCTGCTCGGTTATTTTTTTTATTATTTTTTTATTTTTTTTGATTTTTTTGAAATTTTGTTTTGCTGCTGTGATAAACAAAAAAACTTTTTTTTTGTATTAATCTTTTTTTATATTTTTTTATGTTTTGATTAGACAGGGAATATGATTGACAAAAAAATAGGTTGGTGGTGGAGAAGATGATAACGAACTAAAAAAAAGAAACAAAATGGTAGATGATGAGTTGGTGGTGGTGATGATGATAACGGTGATGGTGATGGTATGATGTGGTTCGTGAAAACAATAAGGAAACAAAATACGAGATAAACAAAATAATAAGAGATATGAGAAAAAAATACTCACCTGATTTTTCGCCGGATTGACGGAGCAGCTACGCTGGACTCCTGTCGTCGCCTCGATCCGATTGGCGAAATAAAATCGGAGAAGCTAACGAGCTCGATGGGGAACTCGTGACGCGGAGCGGAGCTCCGCGGATCTCGCCTGAAGGAGGTCGTCGCTTGAGGAAGATGTCTCGCCGCTGTCACCAACAAAACACTCCAAGCTCTCTCCCTTTTCTATAAGAATGGCGGATGGGGAAAATTGTGGATGTAAGGAGGAATATAAAGTGAAGAGAAAGGGAGGTTAGAATGGAGGTGGTGTTGAATGGGAGGTTAGATTAATGGTGGAGTTGAATGGAGGTTAGATGAAGAATGTGGGGTGGAATGGGAGTTGGTGGTAGAATAGAAGACTTGGTGGTTAATGTAGAAATGGAAGTTAGTGTAGAGAATGTGGAAAAAATAAAAGGAAAATAAAATGAAATAAAGTAGGCTACTAAAAAGAGAAAATAAAATAAAGAGAAAAAAAAGAGTGGCGAATTTACAAAAAGAAGATATACAACATGTACATATTTTTTTGTTTGCTTTTCTTTTTATATTTTTTGTCTTTTTAATAGTAGTATGTACAATAGGAAAATACAATAAAATAGTACAATCAAAATACAACACCACAATGATTTTTTTGGATTTTTAGTAATTAAGAAAGATAAAAATAAAAAATGAAGAAAGAAAGAATATATACATAGTATACAATGTACATCTAGGTCCCAAAAGCCAACTTTTGCAAATGAGCTCCGATTTTAATGAAACTACTTCCGTTGGATAGATAATTTTCTAATTTGAACTTTAAAAGTGAGTTTGGTGGAGTTCATACGGAGCGGGAATTTAGCTTGGAAGTTGGACTTTACGGCTTTTTCCCATTGGGATCTAGGAGTATTTATTTGAGGTAAAATTTGTTTTGTATTTTTTATTTTTATATACATTGATATGAACATGTTGGAGAAAGAATTAGCCAAAAAAAAGTTGACATGAAATTATTAAAAATACATAACGTTTTGGGCTATTTACATGTATAAAACTCCTTTGATTTTGCGGCTTTTTATGTGAAATTTATTTTGTAAAATTTAATATACAATAATTAGTATGTTTTATTTACAAGACTTATTTTGTTAATTTATTGATTTTATGGACATTTATTTGGGATTTTACTCGGAGATTTTGCTAAGATCAAGATATTAGGATGATGAATCGTGGATTCATCACCCATCTAAATATTAGAACATCTACCGGTCTAAGTGTCGATCTCCCCTCTTGTGGATCAATTAAAAAATTCACCGGTGCTTCTTTTTTTGAAGCAACCCCCACGTGTCTGAGTACATCAAAAAGAACATCCCTGACAAGATCATGTCTATATTTAAACCTTGGGAGTTCGTGACAATGAACAGCGTGCTCCCCAAAAGCATCTAAGCAGGTTTTGTGGCATTCTAGACAAGCCTCATCTGGTGGGAATAGAGGAATCATAAGGCGGTACTTGAGAATACTACGATATTCAATGGGTGACATATGCATTACAAGCCCCTCAATAGGAATGGAAAGAAGGAAATCTTGGGCATGTTCAGCTTGTAAACATCAGAAAATCGCTTTTTGTCTAGCAGTCATGTCAAACTCAGTTTCCATTTCTTTTATAATTTTGCTAAAAAATAACTCGCCAAAGCATTCTGGGCTTTAGGGGTGACGGTATCCTTACTAGCAAAATATATAAGATCAAGAGATGAGAGTGTGACACGTAGGCCTTCCAAAGCATTAAGAAAATCAGAATCCATACCATGTATCCTGCTGTCTCGTAGCATGTGGTCTTGGAGCATCCAGAATTGAGCTCTGGAGGCCAAAGAAGCATATGAAGAAGCTTCAATAGCCGAGTAAAGACCTAAACCACCGAGTCTGATGGGTAGCGACGCCACTCTCCATTGAAGTTCACCAAAGAAAGGACCTCCACAAACCACAATATCCTCAATAGCTCCGTGTAACCCTTTGTCGAACCATGTAGCGGTATGTTCCATGTATGCGGGTTGGCATGTCTGTAAGTCAAACATAAGCATGGCAGTACAAATACAAGATTGTAATAGAAGTATCTCACTTTGTGGATCATCCAACTGAGGAAGTAAATGCATTAAGTCAACAGCCTTGGTAGCCCTCATCATAGCCAAATCTTCAATAAAATTTTTATCCCTACTCACAGCTCCTCCAAGCAACTACACACCTAGAACCCGCCTCCCAATATCCATGGAAAACAATCCTTTACGAATCTTCTGACCATCACATGAAGGCCAGAAAAGCTCTATTTTTTTTATATTTAGAATAAGCTCCATCTTTGGACCCCTGCATTGAATAATTTCAAGTGCCTTGGCCACCTTTAAAGTGTCCCCAATGATTGTCCCATCACCAAGATACCAAAGCATGGAGTAGGAGTTTACAATTGTCTCCGATCTCATGAATGAATGGGTGCAATGCCAGAGAAAAAAGAAGGGGGCCTAAAGGGTCACCTTGATGCACTCTTGTTGATGATCGTAAATAATTGTCTCCAATATATAATCTGGTGGCTTCAGCATAAATAAATTCCGCTCATGAAGAAATAGAGGGGCATCTCCTCCTAACTTCACAAAGCATCATAGATCTATCTATCAAGTTGAAAGCATTAGAGAAATCCACCGTAAGCATATAGAGAGACATGTCCATGTGAAGATTGCTAAAAAATGATTGGTGCTGTGTAAGATGGCTTCCGCTCCTCCAGATACACCAACTCCAAAATGAAAGACATTGATATATTTAGACATCTCCTTGCCGACCCCTGCCATAGCAACTTTGGATACAAGGCGCCTCCAGATAGTGCC
This sequence comes from Ottelia alismoides, assembly GCA_037367405.1. Taxonomy (NCBI): domain Eukaryota; kingdom Viridiplantae; phylum Streptophyta; class Magnoliopsida; order Alismatales; family Hydrocharitaceae; genus Ottelia; species Ottelia alismoides. The sequence continues at coordinate 88,745 of JAZKJV010009625.1, read as the reverse complement.
TACAACAATAGGATGTATGCCGTTGTCCGGTTTGAGCAGTGGATTAAGAGGTGCAACATAAGTATTTTTAAGGATTTTATGAATAGTAATGAGGTTTCTAAGGACATCATAAGTATAATCAAGACTGACGTGATGAGTATGAGTACTTGTGGTGTTGTATTCCCACCCTCGAGAAGTAGATATTTTTCAACACGTTATGGTATATTTGTAATTTAAAAAAGATTTCCTTTAAATTTTTTAAATCAAATACCTTTTTCCCTTGGATTAGGGCAAGTGTCTTAATGCCATGTTTTACCCTTACGACAGAGAGGAGGATAAGCACCACATTCTTCAAGGTCAGGAGAGACTCACATAAGAAAACTTGTTTCAATGAGATGGATTTCAAGGAGATGAAGCGATTCCCCTTTTCTAGGTGCACCTCAGGCATGTAATAAACAAATTTTACATTATAAAAATCTAAAAAAATATTTATATTTGTCATATTCTCTTATAACTATATTTTTTGCACGTGGTAGATTTTTATGATATTTTTGGTTATGATATCGAGTTTGATAAAAGGTTGACAGTAGGTAAAGCGAACCGTCAAAAGGAATAAATCAAGTCGACCAGTGGCTCAAAGAGCCATAATCAGATCAAAGTTGAGCTGATACGTTTAACAAGTTTATATACCCATTTATGCAATTTGAGATATATATATATATATATCATTTCTTTTCGTGTAAACATTCCTTTTCAATCTATAAAGTTAGAAAGGGAGTCACATGTTTGAGAATGGTAGGCCATGATCCATATGTGTGGGGAAGAATGGTGAATCTAAATGGTCTACTCCTGAAGTGAGAGCATTGATGGTTAATATGTTTTAAATGACAGGAGTCCATAAACATCTATCTTTTTTCTATTACATTTTAGGAGCAATATTTGATCCTCGATGCAGAGAAATTGGATGGTCCTACTAAGGCCGAGCAACCTCCATTTGATATGGCTATGTAGAAACATGTACATTAACTCTTAATACTTTTGATTAGTTTATTTAGAATCTTCTCTTCATTTATATTTTATAATGGATACTGATAATGGGTATTGAGGAGAGAAAGGTTGGTTCTATCTAATGGAATATACTCTTGGTGGTCTTCCTACAAACTATATGGAGTAGCCCTAACCATCATATTCTGCATATATACAACCATCCTATTCACAATCTCCTCCTTCATATTAGCTGACAATGGACATGCACACATTGCACAGTCAGATGTCAACAACTGTAGATACGGTGAGGAGGTTGTTGGAAGATTTCAAGACTTGTATGTAGGAATATAGTTCAAGTATAATCTAACCACAATTGTTTTCTCCCATTTTTTATCTGATTTTCTTATAGGCCCCAAAAGGCTCTAGTGCAGCAAGGAGCGGATGAAGATGAGGAGAAAGATGAGAAAGAGATTGTCTTGGAAGTAAAGATCGTTTATTTCATTATTTAAGGAAAAAAACAATAAATACAAATAGAGATTGATTTCAAAAATCCTCTGATCCAAGCTGATATAATATTGTTCTTTTCTTTGCTTGTAGAATATAGAATATTTCTTACGTTTTATAAACTTTTAGAATTTGTTTGTTTTAGGTTATTGATGAATCCCAATTCACCACTCCTTATTCCTTTATTTTAGCTAGAAACCTCAGCAAAATGCCATGTAAATATGTGGAAATATCATAAGTTGTCAAAACACATGCATCATGTAAATATGCATAATTAGCATGTTTTTGAGTGAAAATAAAGGAATAAAGAAACACAAAAAAAGAGGGAAATATTTAGAATAAATATTGAGTGACCTAATCCCAAGGGAGGGCTCAGCATGGGTCTGACCGCAAAAGAATCCAAGTAGAGAGAGATAAGGTCAATCATACTTGTACATAACCCTATGTACATAAATAATTTTATTTTCCTCAAAATAAAGATAAAAAGTATTTCTCACATGTTGTACATATTTATAAAAATAAAATAAAAATCAGAAAAATCAAAATAAAAAGAAAAATAATAAAAATCATTTCCCACCTTGTATATATACCATGTACATATGTATATAAACTTGTTTATTTAACTAATGTAAATAACTCATAAAAATAAAATAAAAATACCTTTTTATTCCAAATTTTATATTGTAAATAAATAAAATATAAAATTGGAATAATTGTGCAAAAATAAACAATTAAAAATAAAAATAAAAAATACATATGTGTATATACCTATATACATTAATAATATAATGTAAATACGTTATTTATTTTTCAAAAAAAATAAATAAAAATCATTAAAAAATACTTTGAAAATAAATAAACATTTTTTTTGAAATTTTTTTGAAATAAAATCATTTGCTATTTTTAAATAAATGTCCAAAATAATTAATAAAAGGAATTCTCTTATTGGTCTACGGGGGATTGTTGACCCCCGGTCAACTCTCCCCCGCGGACCTCCTTCCAGGCAGATCGGGTTTATGACCCGACTTCTCCCATTTTTCCCACTTTGATCCGCCTCCCTTTTTCCAAAACCCCGGGCTCCATTTACAGATGCTTCATCCGAGACCCTCGCCCGGGGATGATTCTAGGGATCGTGCACCATAGCGCCATGCCTGACTCCTTCTTGCCGGACCCTCACTTGTATAAAGTCCCAGCTCCGGCCGCACTTTCATGCATCTTTGGCCTCCGTCTTCCATCCCAAGACCACCATTCCCCTCCCTAGAGTGACAGCTATCCGAGGAGAGTGTCGCAGCGAGGAGTAGGCGGCCCCAGCCACTGATCCGGCGACCTTCACCGTCGTGCTCCGCCACCAAGCGAGCCAAGCCTCTGGCCTCGATGAGCCATCGAGGTAAAGACCCTAGGGGCTTCCTTAGCCCCAGCCCAGTCGATTGCAGCCATCAGATATTCCCAATTCACCTTAGGTTCGCTTAATTTCCGTTTTCGCCCAATTTGCACTGCCGGCCTTCGCCGGCTGATTCACTCCGATCTGTCCACCCATTTTATCGATCGACCCTCGATTCACCTTCATGAGACTCCGATACACCTTCTCCGCACCTCTGATCACCTTGGTTCATCCCGGAACCAAGGCTCTGGTTTCCTCCGCCGTCGTTTTGCCGGAGACCTCCGCTCTGCCTCACCAGACCACCTTCTTCAGCCGTTGACAGGTCGAGGCACTTTGCCCTCGACCCCTATTTCGTTCTGTGCAGCTTGTAGGTCCAAAGGATCCCATCTGGGGTCCAACAGCTTCGGGCACAGCAGCTCCGAACCTCCATCGCTGTCGGGAGTCTCCAGAGCTCCTTGGTCCCATCGGAGCCAACCATCAGCTGCGGAAGACTTCGAGCGTCCTTCTCCACATCTCAGCAGCTCCTGAGGAGGGCCAACACGCAAGGATTGGGCCGGTGAACCTCGCCGACATCGAGTTCTTGGAGGATCCTCTTCCACCATTCGATCAGCCTATTCGCTCCCCTTTTGATCCGGACCGTCCTTCAGTGAGAGATATCCATCGTCCGATCCATCAAGGCTTTGATCAGGACCGTCCATCGATGAAGGAATGGCCGATACTCTCAGCCATCAGATCTACACGTAGCACCCCCTCGTCCGTCAGATCTTAATAATATGGGAAATTTTCCTTAGGCTCCTCCTTTTATCGCATTTATAGTTTAGTCCTGTAAGTATTTAGTGTAGTTGTTTTTATTTCAGAATATTTGCACCTTGGACCCTATGTTTGTTTTATTTACATTTTAGTCCCTGTCTACGTGGAACACGTGCATCATCACGTGATATTTTGGATATTTTGCATGTATGGGCTTGGGGTTTGTTTCTGTTATGAGATGAAATTTAGTTTCTGAAATTTGCATTTATACCCCTGTGTGTGGTTTTTATTAAACATGTGTTGATTGTTGGGATTTTTGTGCTTTAACCCTAAGGTTTTCGTACATGTTATCATTTAGCCCCTGGAACTATGTTTTCTTACATTTAAGTCCATGTGTGCTGTAGATCTCTTATTTGTTGGATAAAATAGCAAATAAACTCCAAATTAGGTGAAATTTGGACACGTGACTCTTGCAACTGTGTAAAAATTTCCCTAAATTTTGGGGATATTTTTGAGGCTTTTTGTTATTTTTAAAAATTCAAAAACACATATTTTTGTTACTGTTTGAATTGAAAAATAAAAGAAAAATATAAAAACTTTTCTAAAAATTCTAAAAATATTAGAGTTTGTTAGTTTAGTTGTTTTCTACTTTCTATCCAGTTTTTAGCTCATTTGGATTTATAAAACCCATAAAAATTTAAAAACCCTAAAAATCTTATAAAAATCATTAAAAAATCTATAAAATTCAAAAAATGCAAACTCTTTTTCTGTAGCTTAGTTTTCTATATATTTTCATAAAAAATTATCTTCGAATTTTTAGACCAACTATATATTTTTAATTGGTCTTTCAAGTATGGTTGCACAGTAACCCAATGTTTTCCTCTTTCTTGATTTTTAGAAAATCAAATAAAAATTTAAAAATCCCCAGAAAATTACCAAAAACACTTAAAAACATAAAAAACACAAAAAAATTTTATTTGAATTTTCGGTGTATTTTTGGATGTTTAAATAAATTTTTGAATTTGCTTGTGCTTACATTTTCTTATATAATTAAAAATACAAAAAAATTAAAAATCATTAAAATCCACCAAAAAAATATTTTTATTCTTTTTTATCTTTTTAGACTACTTCGTAGGCCTTCTCGGCCATCCCGTGCTCCTTAGGTTCGACCCTGGTCGATATACCAGGTAAAATAAAATAGCTAGACCGCTATTTGATTTTCTTGCTTTATCTTTCGATTCGGTTGTCTTATACTTTTATTGTTAACCGATTCTCTCGATCTGGGTCGCAACGACCCGAGAGTGATCTCTACCTTGCCCGGATCCTGTTTTCACGGATTTTTCGGTCATCAATTATCAATATACATTGTTCTACTATTTGTATGTTGCATTATATCTTCTTCATTGCATGTGAATTCTTAGTACAAGCACATAGGCAGGTTGCATTGGTTATGATTGCATTATAAACTTAACACATGCTATATCAACAAGCAGATTCTACAATCCATAGCATATGTATGATCTTAAACCTTATTAAACACATGCAGGGGCTTTAAATAAGGTCTTACAAGTTCGACGGGGCTTCAAAACCTTGACGAAGCTGTAAAATTTTTTCTTGGTATTTGGTTTGGCGAGCACATGTGCTCACTTGGGCCTGGACCCGTGCTCGTCTGCATATTTATGAGCGCACATGCGTGCATGGGTGAGGATGTGGCAAGGGCAAGTGCTTGTCCATATGACCTAGCACCCCCTCCACACAAACCCACCAAACCAAGCGACCACTTGATGATGCGTGGGTCTGGATATGACAAGTTATATCGTGCTCGTCAAATCACCTTTTTCTTATAGTGATAACATTGGCAATTTACCTTTATATTAGCATCACAACATCAATAACAACACGGTACTAAATAATAACATAGTGTTGTTAATTTTGATTCTTTTAATAGTAAATAACATACCACAGTAACACAACGGGTGATAATAAAGAAGAATTTTGTAATTTTAAGTCATACAATAGTAAAATATAGATTCTGAGTTGTAAAAATGAATATAATTTATAAAAATGATTAAGGTGAGGTAAAAGGCAACAAATAATCAAATAAAAAGCATAATGTTGTAATACATGTAAAAAAGTCATAATTTATTTTCCATATGAGTACATATTCAAGATCATCTTAAAACAACATGTTCTATATTATTTATTTGCAAAATCGTAAAAATGGAATAACATAATTACAATAGTTGTAAGACCATTGAATGATTTTTGTACAATAATGAATGTGAGGATAAAAAATAGGTGGTCCGGATTGCATGCTTATTAGTTTGCTAATGAGCTTATGGGTCATTGAATACATACATACATCTATTTCAACTATTTTTTAACTCGGATTGTCGACTGTCTAACGCAACTCCCACAAGAGGGACTTAAATCCCGATTTTTTTAAGCAGTAGATACGTTGCATTACAACCAAACCATTTAAATGAGTTACATAGAAAATACAAGTAATTTTTTTTAAAAAAAAAGATGAGTGAAGCTTAACTCTACTCCTCCGGATAACTGCATTGCTTTATTTTTTCATCTTTGTTTATTCATTTATCGATATGGGATAAATAGCGTAATTTCCGTCCTTTTCACGTGGCCATATGATGATATCAATGGATTGGCAATCGCTTTCATTGGAATACAAACAAAAGGATTTAAATATAAATAAATAGAGCAATAAACTCTCCCCTCCCACCACACCTTTCTCATCTTCCTCTCCAGTCACCACCACCACCCAGAGAAACACATCAGTACCTCCAAATCATCCCTCGGTCTCCGCCTCCGCCTCCTCCTTCTCTGGTTGAGATTGTGTCGCTTCTGTTTTGAGGTACGTATCTTCCCACTCTTCTCCTTTCCTTTGATTCCTCGATTCCGTGAAATTCGAATCCTTCTCTTCTCTTTCTTTTTTGTTGGGAATCTGCTAATATTCGGATGCTCGCGTTATCCTCGATTGGCTGACAGATAACAAGCTCTGCTTTGCTGCGTTTTTTTCTTTAAATTTGCATATATGGGGAGATTATTGCACTGCAGGAATCAGGTCTCTGTTGTTTAGTTTTTACTAAAAAAATACACTATTCCAAATCCTTACGGTAATGCAGAAGAATATTAGTGGAGTCCAAATATTCTTATTTTACTCCAATGATCACTTCATTGTTTTGTCGTTACTATTGATTGGTAAGAATAGCAATTAAGCATAGTGCATTATTCTTTTCAGCAGTAAATCCAAATGATTGTCCCTTTCTAACTTTTTCCTTTCTGACAGCATTCCTATTTTGGCAGCTTCTGTTGTTTAGATGAAACTTACTCTTCTGCGTTTCTTCTATGAGTTTTTTTCACCTGTCTCAATCAGGTAGCCGTTTAGATTATATGATATCATATGTTGCTTTAGATTCTCGTACTATTATCAAAGAAAATTGATCTTGATAACTTGTTAGATTTAGTTTAGCTTAAATTGTCAAGCGTTGATCTCCACCAATTATAACCTACTTATAAACTTCTTAAATTTTTGATAACTTAGTTTAAACATTTTTAGTGGTTGCTAATTGGTCCAATTGATCTAAATACAACAAATTATCGAGGCCATTTTCCTCAATAACGGTTCGGGAAGCCGAGCCTGTAATGTTACAGATGATCCATAGTAAGTTCACCCCAAGTTTCAAAATTGAACATTAACATTAGGGTGCGTTTGGTTCGTGGGTTATCCAGAGGAGGATAACTCGGTTTTGTGTTTGTGTGTGGTTGGTGGGTTAAGGGTTGGGAGGGTTTGTGTGATATGATTGTATTGGAATTTGAAAAAGTTGACAGATTGTATTAAAATTTGAAAAAGTATGTGGTTGTTGTGATGCGATTGTATTGAAGTTTAGAATAATGAGTAGAAGTTGAGTATTTTATGATTTTTAGATGATATGATGGTATAATATATAATTTTTTTGATGGGAAGGAAGTGGGCCCCACTAGTGGGTTAAAAGTGTATGTTTTGAGAGATTACCCACCTAAAGTGGGGGGTAAACCCCCCAACCGAACGTGGTCTTAGGCCCTATTCGTTTGGGGTATAAGGAGGAATGGAATAAGGGGAATAGGCCCCCAACACGCTTCCCCGTGGTACGACTATTCCCCATTATTTCATCTTATTTCACTCTTATTCCTATCTTTATCCCACCTTACCTACATTTATTTCACCTTATTCTCCTTATTCTTATCCTCCAGCCGAACGGAGAATAGACCTTTATTCCCCTTATTCCCCGTCCTTATTCCTGCTTATTTTCCTACCGAACGGGCCCTTAGAGTTTTTGTTTAAACATGGTAGCATTGTCGAACCACAATTCATTGTCAAACAAGCACATCGATGCTCCAAGCATGTCTCCCAACTAATAAAATTGTTGAGTTCACTGCTATCTAAGTTCCTACTCATTATCCCAAGGGTATGCCCCTCCATTGACAACATCTCCTCCATCTACCTTCACACCATTTAAGATAACCATGTCGTATGGAAAAAGAATGTCGTTGCGTGAAAACACATCCGCTGACATGAGTGCACAAGATCAAACTCTGATATGGGATCCCAAAATCGTACATAAGATGCTCAAGATACTTTCACTCTCGGGAGGCTCACTACATCTTATTATTCATTTTGATATATGGCTGGACCTATTTCATTCATTAATCAATTTCTTAGATTTATTAATGACATTTATCATATATTGTAATGTCCCAAATGTATCTAAATTGTTCATAGCTTATTTTTCTCAATTTTTAAGGTCCAAATTGTCCACAATCCTGTAATGATCGATCATCATACTTGACTGATTGATATGAGTGATCGATTGCCAATATACCTAATTTTAATGCGGTTTTACACTTGTGTCTTTTTAAAATTTTTCGGAAATGCTTATACCTCAGTTTTTCTTGGCAGTGACTTATGTTCTTACAAATTTGACATAGTATCATTTCCTATTACAAGTGCGCCCTGTATTGCAATAACATAACAAAAGGGTATTAATGTAAATTTTGTAAAATAAAGTGGCACAATTGGAATAACAAAAAACTTATTTGTACAATTGTTGTTGGGAAAACTTGGATGGGTGTAGGTGTAAAAATCCCTGGTGCTAATGTCATAAATTAAAATGGGCAACAATGTGGTATCTCATTTTTTTATTTTCCGAATATCGTATGTGAATTAGAACTTTCATGATTACCGCAATTTTGACATTTACCAAAATAAAGTATAATATAGAACTTTCATTTTACCCAGCAGACCCTATAAATTTTGACAATTACCTCTACGACTTTTGAAACAATCTAATTCTCCTTGTGACCCCGTGTCAACTCTTACCGCACGAATCCTCCGGGTAATCTGTTTGAAGCCCGTAGGGGTTCTTGAGATAATTTACAAGGTCAATAGGGTAATTACGTTATGCAAAAGGTCGTAGAAGTAATTTAAAAAGTTTATAAGGTCTGCCGGGTAAAAATACCTATTTAAATTATGTGGAGTTAAAATGGAATTTTCTATATTATACTTTATTTTAAATTCTAAGAAACTAATGATATAGAGAGAGGAAATGGGATCATAATTGATCTCCGATATGTGGTCAGGATTTGGAAAAGAACAAAAAAATGCACGTCATATAAATATCCCGAAGACAACCAATCATGAGGTTGTCTTTGCTTGGAGGTTTGGAGAAGCATAAATTTTATCATGTAACTAAACAACCTCTTTTTGTACTCAAAGGGAACAATTTCGAGTTAGTTATTGACGCGACATTTAATTTGTCATGAATGATTGGAATATTAAAAAACTGAGAAGTTGGTTATAATATATTAAAGATATATTGCACAAAAGCAAATTGCTTGGTTAGATCTCGAATTTTAAAAAATAATAATGTGATACTCAATTTTTAAGATATTTTCTCGAACTGATTTTGATATAACTCGATTTAAGGTCAGAAAGACAAAATACATAATTGAATTTCATTAGTCGTGTACCATGTTGAAGCAGATATTGATGATTGAGGACCACATAGTTACTTTTCGAAATTTATGTAAAACATTGTTTCGGGTGTATAATTCATGGACTTTTACATAATTTACTCACGTACAACTATTTTTGGTGTATCTCAATTATGCAAGCTAGTTGTTAGGGAGACATGCTTCTATGTTTTGAAAGAAATGATCCTTTGTGGAGACTTCCTTCTTCCCTATTCTGGCATCTTTCTCTTCTTCCCTCGAGTACTACTATATGAAGTTAACCTTTCAAATTGAATGAGTTCATAGATCTCTGAGTTCATTTCTTTGACTTGAACTACTAATATATAAGCAGGGTGGTTTATATTATTTAGCAAGAATAGTCACTTCTATTCAAAAGTCCGTCGCATGAAAATGACTTTATTTCCCACTGGGATGACAAATATTAGAAAGAAGTTTCGCAGTTTGCTAGCCAGTGGCATTAGCCTCTGAGGTTGGTGCGAAGAGTAAAGTGAGAAAGCAAAGTGATTTTTTCGAGTTTGAGCCTATGTCGAGTACCTTATATCTTGATGTCAACTTTAGCAGGACCATCAAATCACTAAGAGATTATATTATTACATTTATCCAGCTCGTAAAATCAAATAGTTATTAAAGTCTATATATCCCACTTATGGGAACAACTATTAATTTACTCGTACTTAGTGACGAGTTTGGGCCTTAAAACCATGCGAAGGGATAGATCTATAGGCTTTTCTAGTAGAACTTTTCTGCTTCCTTTCTTGCTTGAACCTCTTCTTATCGTCCATTCTGCCGATGGTTGATAGTCGGTTCTGCCACCCCAAGTAACTTAGTTAGTTCACTCTTCTACTCGCGATGGATGAAAGACTGAATTAGGGGTTACAATCACATCTTTCTTTGTCTTTTGGAACAAGTCTCAACCTTTTTGAATATCGATTTCTCGTGGTCTAGAACCTCTCGTGCAATTACGACTGAACGGATCATGGGTCTGAAGGCACTTCACTTTAAAGCTGGAAAAGTTGGCAGAGAAGTTGAAGTGGCAGGGGCGATGGGATTCTTGACTCAAGCACAAGGGACAAAGAACAAAAGTGCAATATTGGAAAGATTCAACCAGTGCTGGAGAGGTTGTAAGAGTACAAGTCCCGCTATGAATTGAACCGCGGGATTGAAAAGATTCAACCAGTGCAGGAGAGATTGAAAGAGTACAAATCCCGCTATGAGTTGAACCCATCTGTTGACTGACATGCCCTATCTGTTTCGAGAAGCAAAGTGCCCGGAAGGGAAGAAGGATGACTTCATGCGTGACTGCCTTTCTTGGAGGAAAGGAAGGATGAACTGGGGTAGGAGGCTAACAACAAGCTGGATTTGTGTGAAATCTGATAGGTTTATAGAACATTAAGCAAAAATCCAATCCATATGGTTGGATTTTTTTATCGATTTTGGCAATAACAACGACATTACAATAGACTCTACTGTAAAACAAGTTACAGCAAAAGGATCCCCTCCGCAGATTCAGATGCCCGAATATAGCGCAGATCGTCTGCTGTGTACGGCCCTTGTTATGGCATAGGGGATCCGTTGGATGGGGAATGGACGGATTGGATAGGAAGTCCACTATCCCCGACCCCCTGTCAGGGGCCGTCCATTCCCCATCTGATGCGCTGGTCGTCTAGAACAGACGGTCCGGCCCCACCTGAATAAGCCAGTGAAATGTGGCACAGACTAAAGGCTACTCTGCACCACTATGCCGTAGCCATATTAAGCTCCTCAGCAGCCAACCGGTTTGCAGATCATGTCTCCACCAGCTCAGACACAGAGTAAGAGCAGTCAGATGGGTTTTCTTCCCATAGAACAAATATCGTTCTGTATGGGAACATCATCTGAGTGAAAATAGTTATGACCAACCATTTCACATCAATAATATAAAGAAAGGGAAGGTACTGTTTACAATAACAAGTGGGATTCCAGATCTTGAACCTGCAGATTTTCTATGTATCCTCTGACAAGTGAGAGCCCAATCCTTCTAGTGTGTACTATGTACCAGTGAAGATGTGCTAATGTGGATTCGTAACAGGTAAAGATATAAATCCACACAATTTCATGCCTAAAAGAAAGAAAATCCACATAATTTCATGAAAAGAAAGTAAAAAAACTAGATTGCCAACATGCAAATGAGATATCAATCGTAAAGATCATACTCATCTTAATCATATTTCCTTCCTTCACAGGTGAAGGCTTCAGGTCTTTAAATGGTGAATATGTTAGCATTAATCTTCTTCTTCCTCCTCCTCTCAACGGTCATAACCGCCCAACGGTCAGCCTCCGATGTCCAGGTGCTCCTCGATTTCAAGAGCTGCCTCAGCGACCCCGGCCACCACCTCGACTCCTGGACGCAATCTGCCGATCCTTGCGGCTTTCCGGGCATAAAGTGCTCTGCGTATGGCGGTCAGGTCACAGCAATTTCCCTCCCCGGCATGTCCCTCTCCGGCGAGCTCCTCCCATCACTCTTCTCGCTCTCCTCCCTCTCCGTCCTCGACCTCAGCCAGAATTCCCTCTCCGGCACCCTTCCGCCGACGGTCGCCAATTGCACCAGCCTCCGCTTGCTCAACCTCTCCAGCAATGTCCTCTCCGGTGAGCTCCCGAACCTCTTGCGACTTCAAGATTTACGAATTCTCGACCTCTCCACCAACAACTTCTCCGGCGCCTTCCCCGATTGGGTGGTGGATCTCCCAGCACTCACAAAGCTTGGCCTCGGCGAGATCGATTTCGACGAGGGCCTCATACCTCCTGGCATCGGGAACTTGCAGAACTTGACATGGCTCTTCCTGGGCGAAAGCAACCGTGTTGGGGAGATTCCGGCCGGCGTCTTCCGGCTGCCGATGCTCGGGACCCTGGACTTCTCCCGCAACCACCTCTCTGGTGAATTCCCACATGCCATCACTGAGCTCCGCCGGCTTTCCAAGGTGGAGCTCTACCAGAACAACCTCACCGGCGAGCTGCCGGGCGATATTGGCGTGCTCACGGCAATGCAGGAGTTCGACATTTCAAGGAATCGGATCGGCGGAAAGCTCCCTCAGGGCATTGCCGAGTGGACGGAGCTCACGCTGTTCCAAGTATACATGAATCAATTCGTTGGAGAGCTCCCACAGGGTCTCGGGGAGCTCCGGCAGCTCCGACATCTATCCATCTATCAGAACAGTTTAACCGGCAACTTCCCTGAGAACGTCGGACGCTTCTCCTCACTCAACAGTGTCGACATATCAGAAAACGAATTTACCGGGCCGTTCCCGCGATTCCTCTGCCAAGGCCGGCGCCTCCAATTCCTTCTCGCCCTCAAGAACGGCTTCTCCGGCGAGTTCCCGGGAAACTACGCCGGGTGCGTGACACTCCAAAGATTCCGAATCAGCGGTAACCGCTTAACCGGAGCGTTGCCGGATGCAATTTGGGGAATGCCAGAGGCGGCCATCATCGATGTTGCGGACAACGGGTTCACTGGAGGTCTCTCGTCTGAGATTGGCAAGTCCAAGAAGCTGGTACAGCTGTACCTGCAGAACAATATGTTCGACGGCAAGATACCACCGGAGATCGGAGAGCTTTCAGTGCTTCAGCAGCTTGAAGCATACGGCAATTCTCTTTCCGGCACCATCCCCCGTGTAATCGGGAGGCTTCAGGAGCTCACTACGCTTCGTCTCGACGAGAATCACTTGTCGGGATCGATACCGGCAGATATCGGGCAGTGCAGAAGGCTGGTTGTGCTGAACCTCGCCACGAACTTCCTCGCCGGAGACATACCTCAAACACTCGCCTCATTGGCATCTCTCAATTCCCTTAATCTATCCAACAACCAACTCCAAGGATCCATCCCTGTCGGGCTTCAGCTCCTCAAATTGAGCTCCATAGACTTCTCAAAAAACATGCTATCCGGAACGGTCCCGCCGGGCCTACTACTGATAGCCGGCGTTGACGCCTTCTCCGGGAACCCCGCACTCTGTGTCGACGCCAACGGATCACCCTCAAATTCCCAATTGGGAACCTGCGTTTCCCCAGGAAGCCACCGGAGGCACCCGATTCTCATCGTCTCTGTGTCTGCGGCCCTCTTCGTGATCCTTCTCGCCGGCCTGGTATGCGTGTCTCACCGCAGCTTCATGGTCGACACCGCCCGGCGCAAGGATGCTATGCACGTGGTGGAATCATTCATTGCGACGGAATTCGACGTGAAGTGGATAAGCAAGCTGGACGAGAAGGAGTTGGTGGGTAAGGGGAGGGTGTACAGGGTGGAGCTGGGGAAGGAGGCGGGAGGCGGCTGCGTGGCGGTGAAGCAGCTGAGGGAGGGGGAGGTAGGGGAGACAGAGATGATGGGGAGGGTAAGGCACAGGAACATAGTGAAGGTGTACGCGGTGGTCAGGGATGCTAGCAGGAGCTATCTTGTGATGGAGTACATGGAGAATGGGAGCGTGCACGAGGCTCTGAGAGGAGGAGAGGGGTTGGTGTTGGGTTGGGAGAGGAGGAAGGAGATAGCTGTGGGTGTGGGGAAGGGGCTGACGTATCTCCACCACGACTGCGTGCCGCCGGTGGTGCATCGGGACGTGAAGACGAGCAACATACTTCTAGACGAGGACTACGAGCCCAAGCTAGCGGATTTCGGAATTGCGCGGGAAATGGTAGGGGACGATGGGGTCGGAGTCGTCGGACCGCTCGCCGGAACCCACGGCTACATGGCACCTGGTCTGTTTTCATATTAAAAAATTGCTACTTGTTTAATTACCATATATGGCTGCGATGGAGGCGGATCGTCTGTTGTGTTGTCGTCCTCAGATGGCCTGAGCCGCCGCTCGATTTTGATTGAGCGGTTCATACAATTTTGCATGCTACAGACCCACAAAAAGTGTAAAATGGTGCGAACCGCTCGATCGTGTTCGAGCAGAACACACGGTTACTGCAGAATGTGTTGCATTTAGGTCTGCAGTAGATACGATCCTCTCTAAGTCATCACTACTACAAACATGGAGAATATGCATACCATTTATAGTGCTTTAAAACTCGCCATCTTGAAAATGCAGAGCTAGCTTACTCCACGAAGTTGACGGAGAAGAGCGATGTGTATAGCTACGGGGTGGTCCTCCTTGAACTCATATCGGGACGAGATGCCTTGGATCCTGAGTACGGCGAGGGCAAGGATATCGTCTACTGGGTGACCAAGCATCTAAGCGGCGGCGGGGGTGTGACGGAATTGCTCGACAAGCGCATGCCGGATGCTAGCGATCACTTGGTGGATGCGGCGAAGATGCTGAAGGTGGCGATGCTCTGCACCACGAAGCTCCCTTCGGTTCGACCCACCATGCGGGAGGTGGTCAGCATGCTCAGCGATTGTGATCTATGTAGTCCCAGGCTCGGGAGTTTTCATTCTGTTTAGGTTGATTAAGCAGCATTAGGATGTAAATATTTCCGTAAGTATTTTTCTTAATGATCTCATGATTTATTTATTGTTGAGAAAGTTTTCCAGTAGCGAGTGATACAGGATAAACGGGATTTGGGCTTTCCCAATACAAAAGAAAAGGACGGAAAGGAGATCTATTTAATGTTAAAAAAAGGCTGACAAAGAGAACAGATTTCAGAATTTTACGGGCGTTTTAATAGGGTCATTTCAGCCTTTTTCTTCATTTTCGGATATTTTCATTCCTAGAGTAGATTTTAATATTATATGTGCTAATTTAACAATAATTAGTCATATGGCAGTGCCAGCATATGCTATAGTAGCCCAATATGTTCGGAGAGACCAAAAGGATCTGCGTTGGGGCCACTAGAACAAAACTGGTCTAAGACTCTAGGTAACCAATAATTCAATATTCGTTGAAATATTTTTCATATTTAAATATATAATGACGAATATTATTCACTGCTTGATTTTTAATTTCGCAACAAATATTGTATTCTTTGCTATATTCCTCGCAACAAATATTGTATTCTTTGCTATATTCCTCGCAACAAATTACATAACAGTTATTTGTTAACATTTTTATAGGTATTTTTACCCGGCATACCCTATAATCTTTGCCAATGACCTCTACGACCTTTGAAACATCGATATTCCTCTCTCGACCTCGTAAACTTGCTCCGTCTTACCCCACAAACTCTGCCTTTATGGGATACTTTATTTGAGTCAATTGCTTGGGTTAGTCTTGAGTTAATCTAACCAATGGACATCCAACGGTGGATATTCCACCCCCATGTTCCCTCTCTCCCCTCTCTCTCCCCCCTCTCTGTCCGATGACCTCCTCCTCTCGAGGAACTGCCCGCAGCAGACTGCTGAAGACCCCACGGCGAAAACTCAGACTCTCTCCATTGTACGCATTGTCAAGGCAAAGGAACACCAAGCTCGGGTAGCTTGGAATCAAAAGAGGTACAGATGAGTTAGGCTCCTGAGAGAGCGAAACCATTGCGGAATGCTTCTCAGTTGCCCGTTCAACTGAAGCTTCTGCAAATAGGGAGGAGGAGGATCCAGATATTGCAGTAGAACGAAATGCCCTTCGTCTCTCTCAGGCTGAGATATTTTAGATTGCATAATATGAAAACTACATTGGGCACCTTCTTTACAGGGACTCTCCTTAGATCCAACACTCGCAATAGCCTGAGGTTCAACGGCTTCTCAAGCTCAGGTGCCATCCGATCGTCACGCGCAAAGACGAGCAGAGACCTGAGCTTGGATAAACCGGACGCACGTGCATGGATGGCCCGGTCATCATGTTGCTGGTGGATCGATAGACGGAGGGCGGGGGCGGAGGGTAGACGAGGAGGAGGAGAAGGGAGCCGAGGAGGCGGGGAGGAGGCCTGGGCAGGGAGGCGGAGGGGAGAAGGCTTGGGCGGGGAGGCGGAGGGGAGGAGGGCGGAGGGCGGACGACGGGGAGGAGAATGGGGCCAAGGAGGCGGGGAGGAGGCCTGGGCGGAGGGGAGGAGGCCTGGGCGGGGAGGCGGAGGGGAGGAGGGCGGGAGGGGCGGGGGGCGGATGACGGGGAGGGCGAGGGGGGTGGGAAATAGAGATGAGGAGGAGGAAGAGGGGGAATGGCATTGAATGTAAATTTGATAAATAAAATGGGTATAATGTAAAAGAACATAACGGAACCCAGTTAGTTTTAATGGGTAAATGGATGGGAGTTTAACCGTAGGGTTTGTAGGGTAAGAGTTAGCATGTTTATGGGGTCGAGGGAGGAATATCGATGTTTCAAAGGTCGTAGAGGTCATTGGCAAAGATTATAGGGTCTGCCGGGTAAAAATCCCTTTTGTATAATCATTGTTAAAATTAGGCACAGTTAATACAAATTATAACGAATAACTCAACGAAAAAACCATTGTTATATGATCATCTGACAATGAATATGATATTCGTTACTAACTACAAGAACAAGTAATGATTTGGTAGCGAATAATACTCGTCGGTATATCTTTAACATCAAAAGATATGGTAATGTATTCAAACTATCAGCTGTCTTATGTCAATTTTTTATATTGGACATGCATATATCTTACCTAGTATATTCTCGAGTAACACAAAAATCGATAAACATTACACTTAATCAAACTGAATCATTCGAATTCATTTGAGATTCATTTGATAAAATTTTGAAAAAACTTTGACTTAAAAAGAAAATGAATTGAATCTGAATTCGACTTTGTGGATCTGATTCTCTAATGAATCACATATGAATTAACATGAATTCGTTCAATAGTAATTTGATTTGAGTTGGTATTATATACATATGTATAGGCATACACATATACACATATATCTATGTATGCATATGTCTATGTATGTATTTACATCAATACATGCGTACATATATAAAACATTCATGATTTGTATATGTGTGCGTATATTATAATTATATCAGTTAATGACTAAATATCCAATATAATAAAATAGAGTGAACAATATTAGTCATAATATCTAGTAATGAAAAATAATAGATCATTGAGGTTTTTATCCAGTAGCCTACCTTACACTTATTTTAATGTTCCCACATATTTTTTTTAATCCAAGAAATAATTTAAAATAAAAATCATAATAATAAGTAGTTGAAACTTATATATATTCACTTCTAAATAGCTCAAACTTCACACACTTTTAATAAATTTATATCGTAATAACTTGTAATTTATTCCAATGTCTATAAATCAGTAATCTTAATAAATAAAAAAACCAAAAGTATTAACATATATATGTCAAATAAACTGAGACTCTAATTTATAGACAAAAAGCCATAAAGCTGTATTTCTTCTCCATACAATCTTCTATGATCCCAAACTCACGTTTGAATTAATGCGCATTAACATCTCTCAAAAAAATTAAATTGGAAGGACTTGGAGTTCATATGTGAAACTTAGATTTTGGAGCGATTTGTACTTCATTTATATTTAGTAACTTTAGTACGTGATTTTTATGTATAAAAATAACTCCTTTTAATTGAGTTCTTTTTCATTTATTTTCTTTCTTTCTTTGTTTAAATAAAATATATAATAATTAAACACCAAAAAATAAAAATATAAAAAAGTGTTGCTTTCTGTTCCCATATATAACCTTGTATATGTTCTTTTTTTATTTGTATTTTGCTCTTTTTAAATTATTAAATAAAAATGTTGATTATTGAGTAATTTTATCGATAATATTTAATTTAATTTTATTTGTATTTTTTATTAAAAACCAAAAAGATCAAAATAGTAAAAATGTTTTTATGCCTATAAAATAGCTTCAAAATTTTGCATCTTCTACATCGAGTTTTATTGCATTTGAGGCTTAATAAAAAGGTCGATCTTTTTATCATCTATATTTTTATTTTTTTTGAATTTGTGTACTATTTATTTTATTTTTATTTCTCTATTTTTATTTATATGGTCATGGCTGATTGGTCAAATTTCACTTGGCTTACATCCATTGGTTGTTTTCAATTCCGTCTTACCCAATGGGAGGCTGAGGATAATTGGCCCCGAGCTCAAGAGCCATCTCCCATGATTCCTCCTCTTTCCCTATTCAGCACTTGGAAAGTCGATTTTTGTGAGTTTTAATTTTCTATTTTTAGTGTAGTCTCGTTGCAACTTTCAAAATCGATTAACAAATATTTTTTTTACCTGGTTCAGAAAGGCAAACTTTTAATTAAGGTATATTAGTAAATTATTAATAATTAGAGTTTGCTATGTGTTCGTAGTATTTTTAAGTGTTTTATGTGTTTTAGAAATGTATTTGTATTTTTACGTTGTTTTATGTATACCTATGTAACATGATATATATGTATATGTATGTGTGTATGAGGATAGGGAATATGCACCAAGGTGCATGTAATTTTACATGCACTAGGACCTATATCTTCCATACTTTTTATTTTTTTAAAAAATATCATAATGTATATTCCTCTATATATGCCTCCAATAAGTCATTCGAATTTCGCCAGAAACATAAACTCATATGCCCTCAATTTAGAACATGTGATTTTAAAGGTCTTATAATTGTTGTAATCGACATGTTCTCGATGGAGGCATATGAGTATCTGTTTCTGACGAAATTCGAATGGCATATTGGAGGGATATATAGATGAATATACATGGTGATATTTTCCAAAAAAAAAGTAAAACAATGTGGAAGATATAAGCCACGATACATGTAAAATTACATGCACCATGGTACATACTCCACATCCCCCTGTCTCTCTCTATATATATTATGTATTATTATTACATCATAAATTTAAATTTATATGTTTTATTTTTATTAAATTTTAATAGGAGAAGTGAATTAGGTTTGAGAAGGTTATATAAAGAAAAATAAATGGTCTTTTTGGATTTTAAACTATGTATAAATTCTTAAAGGTCGTGTTTCTAAATAATTTACGTTTTAAATGATTTCTACTGCTTTGGTTATTTTAAATATATATTTAATATTTCAAATATTTTAAAATTTTGATTTAAAAATAAAATAATAATTTTTTGTAGATGTACCGTTTTTCCTATTTTCATTTTATATGAATTTAAAAAACTTGAGTAAATTAGAAAAAAAGTCCCTAAATGATACAATCAATTTCAATGTCATAGCTAAACTTTAAAGTATAATAATACGATACCTGAACTTTAAGATTTGTCTCATTGTGGTCCTTGACTATGTGAATTTAGTTGATAATTTCGTATTTCCAAAATTAAATTTCAGTAGTCGAGGAACACGTGGAGACAAATCTTAAAATTCGGGTATGACATTATTACCTTTTAAAGTTCGGACATGACATTGAAATCGGTGTATAATTCAGGGACTTTTTTTGTAATTTGCTCAAAGCTTGTATTTTTCATTTAGTATTTACATTATGTATTTTTAAGTTTTTTGGATATGTATTCATATGTTTTAATATCTATATAACATATTTTGCAAGTTTATACTGTATATTTAATTTTTAAGGATTTTTAAATTAAAAGGTATGTTTTAATGTTGTTTTTGTCTATTAAAAATGGTAAATATTTATAGTTTTCAAAACTATATATGTACATGATATAGTGTGATTTTATGGATATACATATATTTTTATTTTGTTTTGCTTAGTTTAATTAATGCTGAATTAATATTATATTATTTAATATAATGTGCCAAATGTATGTATTTGTAATCTAATGAAACTAATACGCGTGAGACAATAATAGAAAGCTCGCAGGACCAATCACGCAAAGTGTCCGGACTAACGTGTGCATTCACGTGAGTTGCTTAGATGGAGGAACGGATTGGAATTATAATAAGGTTGGGATATGTCCTGTAAAATATTCTTGTCACATGTGAAACGCGTGCTTCTGTTTGACGGTTGCTGCTGAGATGAAGCGTTGGAAATCTGATCGAAGGGTTTGAATTCGGCCACGTAGCAATTCTGTAACTATCGATTTGATTCGATCCGATGGCTTTGAAGATCAGAACATGGCTTCCTTGAAGCATTGGATTGAGATATGATCGAATGGTTGTGACATGGACTTGATCTAACGACTGTACATCATTTTTCGGATCTGATCGTGCGGTGTCTGTGCGATCGAGCATTTCCATCGTGTTCTTCCCCAAATGCATTCGACTCTATGCAGTGGCGATGTCGCAATGAGGACGTTGCGAATATAAGTGGGGGAGGTTGTAAAAACCCCAAACAAAAGTCCCATACCGTGGAGAAAAAAATTCCGAGTGGGATAAATGGTGAGGAGCTTACTACCGAACAACCCGGCTTAAGCATTTTGGGGGTGGTTAATCGGGTCCGTATGGGCCCGATCCTAAGAGGTTGTTAGGGCCAGTAATACTCCGTTAACAGACCGGGGACCTAAGTCCGGGACGTTACAGTATGTCTCTAGTTGCCTCTCGATGAATATCTATCTCCAGGTGGTTCTGAATGTAGATGTTAGCGGTGATGTTTTCCTTTCCTGCAAGTGGTCTCCATCTCCCTCCGGAGCTCGAGCACTACAAGGAAAATAAGTTGTGACTACAGAAATATGGCCACGGATATGTGGTTTATGGCCACAGAATTGGACTTTGTCCACGACACGTCGTGGCTAGTAACCGTAGCTACAAGTCTCGTCGCTATAGTTCTTTAGCCACGAATATATCGTGTCCACTACAAGTGGCCACAGAATTTATCGTGGCCACAACTCTTATATGAAGACTTTGGCTACGGATTGTGGCTACAAGAAAATAATAGCCACGGAATTAACGTGGCCACAAGTCTTCGTAGCCACATTCCATGACCACAACTCATTTTTCTTGTAGTGGAGGTTGGTGAACCTCGGTCGGGGGTTAAAGAAAAGGGAGATTGAGTGAATGGGAATGGGATTGGATCACGGGAATATGGAATCGGATGTGAGTGTGAGAAATGGTGCTGCGATGATGATGAACGATGGGATTGGATGTATGATCGAATGGGCAACAACTGACAAAAATCAGGTCTCGGATCAAAACTGGTCGGAGATGGAACTAAGAGGAAATTGAATGGAATCAAATAAAAAACGGAGGATTTTTTAAAAAAAATAATTAATTCGTAATTAACTAAATATGTAGTAATTTTATATATTTAACAGTTTCGCAATCAATTAGGTGTTGATTTCGAAAGCAAAGCCAAACCGACACCTCATGTGTTGATCTGGAGGGAAGTTGCAATGACCATCTTTCAAATCGGCACCGATTTGGGAGAGGAATGTTGGGATGACAGATCTTGATGAGAGAGTTCTCCTTAGCGGTAAAAAAATAATGATATCAGTTGTAGTGACCGTGGAGAGAAGAGCATTCTATCAATAAAATAGAAGAGAGAGAGAGAGTATAGAAGAATGGGAAAATAATAGGATGCTCTTTCTTTTATTTTTTTCTTTAGAAATTAACGAGATAAGTGTCCCTGGGTCGAACACAAGAAGGTAGAAAATATACTTAGATTTCAAGATTGGGGATTTTTTAATTGATTTTTCTTCCTCGAACAATTGTTTTGTTGGTTTTAGTTTTTTATGATTTTTATTTGGTGTTTTTTTTGCACATTTTTATTTTATTTTTACTTGATTTGTAAAAAAAATGATTAATATAGGAAAAAGTAGTGATACTATATAATAGGTGGAATAGAGTGTAATGTACTATTCTAATATAGTGGAAATAAAAAGGAAATGTTTTTTTATTTTCAAAAAAGGAAAACATATTTTACAAAGCAATATACGATATAGTAGGTATACGTGGAATATAGTAGAGGTGTTATTATATAGTAGAACGAGGATGAAAAGAAAACCGATCAAGACGGAGTTCAGAAAAATAGATGAAAAAATAAAGTCCAAATAGTATCTAAATGATGCCCACAGTATAGGGGCACAATTGCAAGTAAAAGAAATATATGTTCTGCAACTAAGTCCTTGGTCATCAAGGATTGAAAAGTAAGGAAAATCAGAGTTTATTGTAATTAGATCCACACGTGTGGACCTAAATGTAAATAATAAAAAATATAGAGGTGCCTTGAAATACGGATCTTCAGTTGCATTGAATGTGCAAAAAGTTCACCGTTTCACTTTGAACGGTCAAAGATCAGATAAAACGTTGTAATCTCAAATGTTCACTGGTGCCACACGTCAGCATACACTCTGGTTGTTCTTGCATCTGTTCTTCCCCAATTGCCAAGTGACAGCGGCATTGGAGCTTTCCTAGTGACGATTAAACGATTGGCGGTGGCCCGTGGTGCTCTAACTGATCAGAAAAGTAGGAGGTAGGGCTAGAAGGGGGCTCCTCCCCCTTCGAGATCACCTACTGAGAGAGGAAGTCTCGAAGATAGAAGTCCAAGGCTCTAGGGTTTTCAGCAATGGGGAAGATCCCATGTCTCAAAGATGGTCATAGATGCTGTTCAAATCAGAGAAGAGAATCGCTCTAGATGTTGTTGATAGTTTGCTCCAGAAGGTAGGACAACCTGCAAGAAATGTTTGTGGCTCGATTCAAGAGGAATCGGCCTGGAGATTATTGTTGTTCTTGTGCCAAAACAGAATACTCGGAATGAACACTTTCGACTCACAAATTTCATCAAATCGATCAAAATTGGAATCAAGCTTTACTTATTATCAAGAGAAGACTGATTGATGGATCTAAGAAGGTGATTAAAGAAGTTAAAACTAATTGAAAATCAAATTAAGGATGGAGGAATTTCACCGGGGAATGGAGGTGTAGGACCTCTAGTGATTGCTTGACAGACGAGGATTTCCTGGAGCTGGGCGTGACAACGGTGGCTACGATACACGGCTGAAGAGCCTTGGAACGACTCCCCGAGGTCTCCTCTTCCATGTGGAGGTGCAATCCCTGTCGGAATATCTATGTGTATATTCAATAAGAAAGGTTGTGCTTCAAAGTCAAAGATTCATGTGAGCCTACAGCTGGATGACTTGACTACACAAGTCAAGCATCCTAAGATAGGTAGCTACACTAGCTACCATCCATTCTCTTCTTCACTTCCTCTACTTGAGCCGGTTGCACTTGAACTTAGAAGGCAATCCCTCGCTCCTTGATCAAAGAGTTGCTGGATTGGGGAATTAGAGTCACCATATTGGAGAAGATTGTCTTTTTACCGTTTCAGTCGAGATGAGATACATATCACTTATATTGTACAAGATAGACTCATAGTCACAAGGGATTGTGTGTGATGTAGACTTGTTCTAACTTAGATTTCGAGGAGACTTGGACATAGCTTTTTGGTTCTTAAAGCATGTTGAATTTCAAGTCCGCTTCTCAGTACGATTCTGACCAAATCTAAAATCCCAAGGTCTGACTAAGCTCCAAATTTGGTTTTATGAAGACAAGTTTAAAAGTTAAAATCAATCTAATTTATTTCTTATTCTTTTCTTTATTTTCTTTTTTTGCACTTATTAGAATAAGTGTTTGCTAGAGACTAACAAAGGCGAGTATAGAGGCGATGAATCTCCATTTCATCACCTTTATTGTTTCATTTTTACCTTAAATCTCTAGCTAAATGCATATAGATAACATTAATCTGTACAAAATAACAATTAATAATTGGCATTTAAATACTATATAAAATGTTGTATTCCAGAATAAAGGAAAGAAAAGAAAGAAAGATGTGTCTAAGATACTGAGTGACCCAAAATCCAGAGACCCAGTCATCATGATAACTTGGTCGACAAGGAATAAAGTAAGGGGAGATCGCGCAGACCAATTGTATATAGAACAACTCAAAATCCTAATTTTTATTCCTCAATAAATTCATTTTGGGAATTATTTTTTCTATATGTATACTTCAAATAACAAAACCATCTATAAGAATATTGTACATAAAAATACAAAGAAAAATACAAAATTAATTTCACAAAAAAATAATACATAGTGCACCCGAGACATACAAAATAAAAGGCAACAGAGAAAATTTTCTAGACATGCACCTCCTTCATATAAACTCAAAATTGACCAAATTCACTTTTGTTGTTCATAAATTTTAATTATCTATTTAATGAATGCAGTTTCATTTAATTTGGAGTTGATATTTAAAAGTTGACTTCTGGGCCCCTATTGTAATGTGTGCCTATATATAATAATCAATATATTTATTCTTTATATTTTTTGATTTCTTGTATTTTTTATACTTGTAAATATTATTCAAAATACACTTTAATAATAAATATAAAATAAAATCATTAAAAAATCATTAAAATAACTAATGTATTAAAATATATATGTGAACTATACATATATAATATATGTACCTAATTATTCAAGTAAATAAATAAAATCATAGAAATAAACTAAAAATATGCATATATGTAGTTAAATAAGTTATAAATCTATAAAATACATGTATATAAAAATAAAATACAAATAAAAATAAGAATAAAAATAAAATATTTTAAATATATGCATATATACCTATGTATGCATGTAAATATTAACACTTAATATATAACCTCGTAAAAATAAATATAAATCATAAAACAAAATACCACATAAAATAATACATATTTTTTATGTTTGGCTTTAATTTAATTAATAAATTTACTATTTTATTTCTAATTATTTATTCTTTTTATTTCTATTTTCTCATTATCTGGCAAATGTGGACCAATGGGATCTTGAGGATTGTTGGCCTCAAGTGAACTATCCTCCCTCCCTAGGTTTGCATCTGTCAGACGTTGACCACTCTGTTTCTCTTATTTCTCCTCCATGATACATTACCCTTGGCACATCGACTTCTTTATGAATTGTCACATATGTACATCCATATTCCATGCCAAGCCATTGCCTTAGTCGGTCGAGCATCGATCCGTTCAAAAACTCTAGATTTTGAACCCCTCCTCGCATGTGAATAAATAAGGAGCTCTGCTCCATTTTTATCCTTCTTTACGCATTGAGTCCTCATATCCCCTCATAGATAGGTTGAGCTTGGTGACAGCTTGCACCCTATCGGGTTTGCAACGAGCTAGAGGTGTCATCGGAGTGATCCACTCTTTGTTGGAGCTTCGTAAGTGCAGATTCCTGCTCCCTGGTTTCCAAGTGCGAGCTGTCCATTTTCTTTGCACTATAGGTAAATTTTATTTCAATATTCATTTAGCATTTCTTTTCATGTCTCTATTGTCTTCTTATCTTATATTTTTGATTTACTTATCTTATATTTTTGATTTAATTCACTAGAGGTCAAGAACTCCGACCATCGTTTCCATCCATTTAGCCACTGTTATGACCTCACATCACCTCCATCATCTTCCTTGTCACCTTCTCCGTCATTCAGCATTCCCATATCATATCAACCCGGCTAGGATTTAGCCACCAAGGTTCTCTCCCCCACTATCACTGAACCTCTCCACTCCACTCCATTTTACGCACCTTTCCACCCAATAAGAAGGGCCTCCTCATCTCCCTCGTTCCCTTAAGCTTTCTGATTGGGCACCATAGGACCCCATCTAGGGTCGATTTCATTTCCCCACAGGAGCTTGTAAGTGCTTCAGCTTCCTTAGAGCCCTAAACCCCCAACAACGGGGACTGTATCTTATTGAATGTACCAGATGCTGTAGAAGCCTCTAGGAGTGATTTGGACTCATCCATAGATGAGGAGACCGTGGGAGTTACGAGAGGTAGCAGATCGAGTCTCCCCCATGGAATTGTTCTTCTACCGTTCTTCGTGAACCTCTCATCGTCGTTCGATCAAGAAAAAGTTCCTCCAAACATGCAGCGATCATCAGATTGAAGCCAACATTCACCGTTAGATCTATACCACAATCTAATCTCAATTGTCTGTTGACGAAGGGGTATCGACCATCTATCGTGCGACACATGTCCAAGTACATCGAGAGGCATCGTTGGATGGCACACTATTTTGGGTAATTATCATAATACCCCTTTTACCTTCTGTATGTCCTATAATATTTTGTAAATATTAATTTGAGTTCAAAATCTTTTGTATAATTTATTAAAAACACCCTTACTTAGTGCTAATTACATAAAGGTCCATGTGTTGTGATATTTGCACTCGTGCCCTTACGACTTTTACTTATTATTTTTAGCTTTTAAAATTGAATATTAAGTGTAAACCTTTGGGGTGAATTGCTTGCGGCCCACAAACTTTAATATTATTGCACAAATACCCATGTTAGGCTTGTAGTTATTTATTTACATTTTATTTTCCTTAATTAGCGAATGTACTCTATAATTTTTGGAAACAGTGTGGGATATGCTTTAAATGATTCTGATGCATGTGAAAACTTTTATTTATTATTTTATTGCATTTTATTAATTATAAAAATAGAATAGAAGATATTTAATCCCTACTTGATACAAAAAATACAAAAAATAGAAAACTACTTTCAAAATTCTAAAAAAATGTAGTATATATTTCTATATAATATAACTCCGGATCTAAAATCACAAAAAATATAAAAAGAAAGCACTTAAAATTGAAAAACACTAAAAATTTTATAAAAATCAGTGAAAAAAATCCTAAAAATCCAAAAAATAGTTTCATATTAGGTAACTTTATTTATATCATCCACTACATATTAAAAATATTTTTAAATTTTTGGACTTATTACTTAATTTTAAAATCCAAAACAATCTGACCTATTTATTATATTCCCTATTTTGTATATTTAAATCAAATAAAATGACTAAAAATTAGAGAAAATTATAAAAAGTCATAAAATTAGATAAAAATATATAAAACACAAAAAAGTTTTATTTTATATATTTAGAGTATATATAGCTATACTTAAAAATATAAAACCCTATATAGAATATATATACATATTTTTATTTATATACTTATTATTATCGTATTAGTACTTATAAATATCTTAATATATAATGAAACATTTGAAAATAAAAAGGACTTTTCTTGTATATATTTACATATATTTCTATATTTTTATTTATTATATAGCCTTATATATTATTTATAATAAGTTATATTGATATTATCACTATATAGATGCATATACTTATTATATTCTTAAAAATAAAAAGAACTACAAAATAAAAATTTGGAAAATATAAAACATAAAAAATCCATAAAAACTAAATATAATTTAAAAATCACAAAAATCTCAAAAAGCTAAAAAAATAATATTTTTTATTGATTTTAATTCATTCCTATTGCCAATGCTCTCGGTGGTTCAACCCTACACTTGTTGTTTATATACATCTTTATGTAGGGTGTAATAATAATCACTCCGTATTCATTTATTGTTTATCTTTATTGTGGGTTGATTGTTTGCTTGTTTTGATTGTTCACGAGCTGAGTGCCGAGAGAGGATCGATACAACAATTGTCAGATCTGACTTGTCGGACACCATGGGCTCCTCCAATATCGGACATTAAGCTCCTCTGAATAATCTATCACCAATGCTCTCTCCCTACCCACACATGAAAGGGTTATATAAATTTCCTTATTTATTTTTTATTACAATGCTAGCTTGCTAGTGTGATTTAGTCCAACAATTTTCCTAGGCGGCTTCTTCTGTTTATTCCTCCTACTTTGTCGTAAGTAGCGATGAGCATGGGTCGGGTTGGGCCGGGCCTTGAAGAGCCCAGGTCCAAGCCCATTAAAAAACTGTGGGCCTTGGGTCATGTCTAGGCCCATAATTTTTTTTGATTCGACACAAGTCCAGTCCCGACCCAATTCCTATGGGTCGGGCTTGGGCCGGACCGACCCATATCCACCCATTATAGATTATTAATTTTAATTTTTTGTTTAAAGTCAATCTCAATTCAAGTTAGACGAGCTAAAATTATTTAAAATCTATGCCATAATACTTGTGAAACAATTAAAACTCAATTCTACCATAGATGATTTCTCATTTTACACAAGTGTACTCAATGTTACATACTATAAACGTCTCTCATTACAGAAATTGAAAGAGTGAATCAGACTGAAAGAGCGAACCAAACTTACACACTTAACAACAACAGGTGCACCAGACACACTGCATGTTAAAAAATGGGCATAATACCCATATTAGGTAAAGGTTCAATAATAGAAAATATTCTGATGGAAAAAATAAACACTAAGAAATTCAAGAATAATCAACAGAATCTAAACCATACACTAATTAAAGAAAATTAATTCCGAATTGAAATAAAATGATCATGAACTCATATGTCCCACATCTGACTTGCTTGATTTATAAACATTGTATGATGATAAGATACATGAACAGAATATGCAAGCAAAAAGGTGAGAGTTTCCATGCGTGTAGGATACGGGAAGGGTTCGGGCCCTCTTTGGGATGAGCCCTTGGGCCGGATCGAGCTAGGCCGAGCCAAACCCGAGCCAAAAAAAATCTGGGTCTAAATATTGGGCTCAAGGGTGGTCCAATGTTCGTTTGGATTTGGGCCGGGCCGAGCTTTTTGGATTTGACTTCGAGTTTGGTTGGACCGGCCCATCCCAATGCTCATCCCTAGTGTAAGTGCCCAATTTGTAGAACTTTATCCAATTATAGAGATTTGTAAGTAGTCCACATCCTTCTTCCAAAGGTGTAGTTTTATTTGATTGATTCCAATGGATCTGGAATCTCTCTTTTATCAAACAATCTCCATTCGGTCTATTCTCCTGAATAACGATTCTTTACCACATACAGTGGTCTTAGAGCATACTTCCCTAATTTGTTTATCCAATTTTGATTGCCATTCAAATATTCGAGCCACTACATTTTTGTTTGAAGTCAAGGGGGTCAAAAACTGTGAGATCTTTGTTATTAGGACTCAATACTTTTCTCAAATTCTGATTTGATTCAATAATCAAATAGTACAAATGATCACATCACCTTGTAATGCTCTTCGAGATCTTTCCAAAGAACCTAAGAACATTGAAATCTAAATCCATAAGAGAGACTAACATGTAAAATACGATCAGTTGCAACTATTTGGATTCAGATCCAAACTAAATCGGTTTAAGGTTTAACCTCTACATAAGGGGGTGGTTGCGCCAATGGGTGAAACAACTTGACCCATTGCTTGCACCACCACTATCACCCTCTTGCCAGAGCTCTGCCACCGGAGCAAATTCCAACCACCGATTGAAAGTTCGAGCAATCTATTTCAAAGAGCATGTAAAGGGTCATCGTGGACACATTCATGTTGCATGGAACGTCACTAGATTCTCATTTCGTGGGAGAACATTCCCATATATATGCACCGAGCGAAGGAAAGTTGCGGGAGAACATTCCCATATGTACTGATTTTATCCTCCTCTTGTTGTTGGACCCACGCAGTTTCCACACCACAAGTTATTATTAGTGTTTTAGAACCATAGGCGACATCAATTTCGTGTTTGGGTGAGTTTTAGACCAAAAGTCGGATTTTATCGCATCACGATATCATTATTTTCCTTTGAATGGATGAATGCATGGAATAGATAAAAAATATTAGTGATGTGGGTAACCTTTGGAACATAGGTGTGTAATTAATTTTATGATCGAAGCAACTTTATCGGACATCGCTAGAGGGATTTCAGCCATTGTTATCGGTATATAATCATCCAATTGGATGATCGATCATGTAAACAAATCGATCATTTGACACCAAAATGATATATTAAAGTTTTTTTATTGATCGATCATCAAAGTTAGATGATCGATCATTTTAAAATTGTGGACTAAATGGACTATAAAAATGATGTAAATTGACTTTAAAAGGATGTGGAACCATCTAAGACATTACGTTATATGATAAATATATGGGATAAATGAAATGAGTTGATAATAGAAATGGCTCCATTTTGAGTAAAATAGGTTAAACCTTGATGTGGTGAGTCTCGGTGAGTGAGAAAATCTTAAGCATCGAAACAAAAAATCAAGAAGGAAATATCCATATATGTATAGTTACATCTTGTACCAACGGATGCCTTTCCCATTATGTTCTTGTCCATGTCGTGATAAATTATCTTAAGTGACATGCGACGAGTGGAATAGTTTCCACCAAAGGAGGGGCATGCACCCTTGGGACCCTTGGTAGAAGCTTAGAGGCCACGATCTCAACAAACATTGGTTGGGAAAGACGTTGCTTCGCACATTGAGGAGTCACTACACGTTGTTTGACCTTAGTACTTGCATGCATTCATCCTAGTACGTAGAGAATGAGCCAAGTAGCATGATTGGTGTGTTGGAAATGTGAGCCCATGGCGAGCCATTATGCAATAAATGTTATTGCAATTCAATCCTTAATCTGAAGTGAAGAATACATAATTTGCATAATAGGTCCCTTAGTACAATTAGGGTTATGTACCATGGCCATCTTGATGATCATACAGCTGTTGATTCAGTTATTGAATCATAGAGGCCGGTGCTTGGATGAATATCTAAAGAGTTAGATTGAGGACTCATCAAGCACCATCAAATGATTGTTAAGAGATGATCTCCAACCTGAGAAGGAAATGGCAATCCTTTCTCTAAAGGCTGATATCTGACCGACCTCTTGATGCAGGTCCTCTGCATAGGAATAAAGATTCGGAGGTGTCAGACTAGTTAGGTCAAAGAGTTGACTTAACGAGATTGAGATAACCAAAGTCCTATATCGTATGCTGTCGTGATAAAGGCACACATCCTCTGACCGGAGACAGATGTGTTACTATATGTCTGAGTATATACATTTGGCAGACCAATAGGTTGATGACCTAATCAAAGTCTATACACCGGCGCGCTGGTGTGCATATAAGGGCATATGAGTAATACGATCTCTCAAAGGGATCATACAGGTTTCACTACTGAACCGGAAGACATGAGCTCACTCATGAGATATTGGGAAGAATCAAATTCCGTGTGCACGGTCGTCTCGCTTTGGAAGCTTGACTGAATTTGTTGGTTTGATGTATACTTTTGGAAAGTATATGATCAAGACCTAGGTATGATATATGCTTTTGAAAAGTATATGATCGATACCGACTCCCAATGATAGAATGAGAAACTTACTAATAAAACCATGAAGTAGACAGTATAAAGTTGATCCAATACTTCGGGTTTAATCTGAGTCTTCCAGTATGCAGGATGTACAGGTATTGAGAATACCTGAGGGTGATGTGATCATAAACGATTGTATAACCATGACGCTTCCATTCCTCTCAGTAGAGAAGTAACCTAATCTTAGTTCAAATATTGGACATTGATCTGAATGTGATTCAGATCCAATGAGAAGATTAGATTTACGGTCTTGATTTAATCAAGCATCTACGGGAGGCCCAAGATCTGGATTTGAGATGTGATCTCAATATCCAAGTCACTATATGTGGAACAATACAATCGTCCTGTCCTTATCTCCAAGTATTCGCGGGGAAAGTGCATTATCCTTGAAGGAGTTCATGGATAATTCTATTGTTGATATATGTATCCAAGCATTGAGAAAATAGATAATTAAATGTGATTTAATTATCATGATTAATATGAATTTGATTCATATTATAAAGAAAGTTATCTAAGATAATTGAATATGATTTAATTATCAAAGATGTGAATAATGTGAATGTGATTCATATTATTTGAACACATGAGAAAAAGAGATCCAAGATAATTTAATTATCATGGATAAGAATAATGTGGATATCAATATCCAATTATTCATAATATATTATAAATGTGATTTATAATGTATTAGAGAGAACTAATTATAATTTATATTTGTTGATTAATTATTATGTGTATTGGATACATATTGTGTAATTAATTGACAATGTAAATTATATGTTGTTTTGGGTTGTGAATATGATTCACAATTTTCCAATGTCAAGATTGCAATATTCCCAAAATTAACAAATAGTTGTTGGAAATAAATAAGAGAGAAAACCAAGGAGGCATGCAATCTCATGGAAATCCATGAGATTGCCTCCTATAGGAAAGAGGTGGGCGGCACCCAATTCCTATATGGAATGGGTGGTCGTCCCCCCTTAATATACAAGGAGATGTAATCTCCATGTATATTCTCTCCCTATTTATTGATGTGATTTTTTGATTGATTTATATTTGATTTTGTCAAATATATTTTAATCTAAATTTGTTGGTTTCACCAACAACAATCTTGACCATTGGATTGACATAAATCAATCTCATCCATTGATTTTATATGTCCCATGGATTGAGATCCATGGATCCCAAAATCCTATAAAAGGAGAGGCACTCCATTGCTCTTCTTCACACACAATGCTTATGAAGCACATCTCTCTCTCTCTCTCTCCCTTTCTCTCTACATGCCTACTCTCTCTTCCTCTCTTATGGCCGTCCATTATGGATGCCATGGAGAGGTTCTCCATCACCGCAGCGTCGTCGTTATGCTGCCCGATCGTCTGCTCGTGGATCTCCGTCTCTTTCGGTGCGCCTCGCTCATGAAGAAGACGTCGGATATCGTGTGTCGAGATCAGGAGATCCGCCGCTTAGATCATCAATAGGGATTGCGAGAAGCACGCGGTTCATCCCCGTGCTCGCAAGCGTCTCCTCCGTCGGATCTGACTTGAGACAGGAGGTCTCTTCGTTTAGAGACTCGATCACAACCACGCTTCAAGAGGTAATCCTATTACCTGTTTGTCGTTTAGACGAAACGATCCGAGAAGTGTTCTTGGATCATGTGGTTTCGTTGTATGAAATTTTTTAAAATTCCGCTGCATCGAGCAACTAGTGCAACTAGTCGCTCCTCGTCGTATTCGATATGACGCTCACGCTTCCGTGATGCGTTTGAGGATCTAACCATATCCTCCAAGTGGTATCAGACGGTTTCGAATATGATTCGCAAACCGATGACGACTTGGGTTCGTTAAGGTCGCGAAAGTTTTCATCGCATTTGATTTCGCAGATCTGTTTAGTAAATAAATTCGGCACTGTTTAAATTGTTTAAACACGAATTTAATACTTAGATTTTGTTCCCCATTAAATAAGAAAACCATATGATCTGAGTTTGCGTAAATCGGATTTCGTATGCTCGAGATATGGTTGTTTTAATGAACATGTATGCACTATTGCGGGAACTGTAGATCTGAACGTGATTAAAATATTAATTACTGTTTAGACTTGCCTCGAAATGCATGAAACATCACTTGGGTTCTGTTCTAAATCAAATTAGTAATCTATGAAAATTGATTTTATCTAATTTGGATTTAATATGATTGAGATATGTTAATTTTAGTAAGCAGGGGTCACTGCTGAAATTACATTCCTAATCTAGAACCATGTGATTGTCAATTAATGAAATTAATTGTTAATTTCAAGAAATAATTATGGAAAATATTTAAGAAATATTGGAAGATGATTATTTCCTTAATTGACTTGGCCTCAACCAATTAATTGATTAGATTTGATCTAGATCAAAAAAAATTGGAAACACAATCATCAAACTCCTTGCTTGAATAGGATTGGGAATTTGTCTAGCAAATTTCCTTATAATCAAATTTTTTTTGATTACTATATGGTATAATTTCGGTTGAAGAATCGATGATCATCTCAAGTACAAATTAATCTATTTGGCATTATCCTTTCCCGAGGTGGATATGGTATCTAGTCGGAGACGTTGGGGTAGCGGGTTGCAATGTATGTGGTCCGTCCCACTCTCGCCGGTACTGGCCATGATAGTGGATAGGGCCGGAATAATGCCGAAGAGATTAAGATGTATTTTTAATTATTAAAATATGAATTAAAACGTACTTTGAGATAATACCATATACATATATTCAAGTATAGCAATCAAGTTTGATTGACTGAATTGGATTGATAATTAATTTAATATGATTGAATTAATTATATCCAATTAAACCGCTCTATTGTGAATAGAGTTATTATTTCCCTTGGAAGAATTAATTATGTGAATATTATTCATGATAATTAATTAGAATTTGAATATGATATGGAGGATCACATAAGTGACATCCATGGTCTCCCGTCAAGGCGAGGAGTTTCATCACCAGATATTATGTGTAGGAGACGCCTGTTCGAAGTGACAGCTCCTGCATATGATCCATTTGGATCAGACTCGTCGCTTCTCGAAAGAGTAAGGACGTATGCGTAGTGACCCCAATATCGAGTCCTCATATTATTGGGGCGATATTGGGTTGCGCATAGCGAGTTGTATTCCTGTTGACGGTTGGTTCAATTAATGACGGGTCAACATTGCCTTAGGGGTGGTGGGCCCGGGTGTTAAAGACCGAATTGGGAGATGCAAGTTGGACTTGCAAGACGGAATGTGTTCCCGCTTCTTTTTATCCGAGTTGTAGGTTCTCTTATTATTGGGATGCAACAAAGATAAGGAAGGAGATCCCAGATCTTGCTTGAGATATAATGGTAAGTATATCTCTTACATTGAAAGTGATCAAGGGAATGAACTTTCATTGTTGACATGGTAAGACAACTTTGATATAAAAACTCCTAAATCAAAGTAAAAAATATGTATATATATATATATATAAATATATACCCTTACGCAAATATCTTATTTCAGATAATCCTTCATTAAACCCATTCAATATTATACTCAATAATAATCAGTAGAATATCATGGATTGGACCTATAATCCAGATATTGTACTTGCAATTGAACACATAATGTATGTGGTTGCAATGTGCAAGTTTCCTCATAATAATGAGGAATGATAATTAAATAGAAAATAGGACTAAATTCCTAGGGTTTGTATGTCTCTATGAGTCTTGATCTCATCGAATGTACTTTTGAAGTGACATGTCGATAATGATCGTAATTATCAAATAATCCTTATAAAATCTAAGAAGATGTCCT
Source organism: Ottelia alismoides (assembly GCA_037367405.1). Classification (NCBI taxonomy): domain Eukaryota; kingdom Viridiplantae; phylum Streptophyta; class Magnoliopsida; order Alismatales; family Hydrocharitaceae; genus Ottelia; species Ottelia alismoides. The sequence goes on along the minus strand of JAZKJV010009625.1, from coordinate 53,412 downwards.
GGCATACATATGTGCTCTCGACATATAATCATGAATGACATGGTTCTCTGCATTATGCAGAATGGTGGCTCTATAGGAGATGATGTATTCAAATTGTTTGAGTACCTACCTGAACCTAGGTTTTAAGAGTTTAAATGGATGTAGATACGATGAGTGTCATCATTCTACTATCTTTACTCTAGTCATTCCTGAAGCTTCATAATATTCATATTGTATGAATTGAATGAAGCATGTATAAATGTTGAAATTCTCTTATATTGAATTTTTTTGATTTTAACATAAGAGATCCTCTGTCTTGAGTAATGGTTGCTTATAGATAAAGGGAGCGCAGTGGAAGCATGGGTTGGACCCAAGTAAGAAGTATTGTCAAAAGAGTTGAATGTACTTCTGTGACTTCCATGTAACATCCAAAGAGTTGGATGAATGCCAATACTGCAATAAGTTGATGTGTTGATAGTATGACTATCATATCTATCTAGAATCCTTAGAGAAGGAATCAGATAGTACATCAGAATAATCTACTTATAATCATTGAAATTGACTTACTTATTTGATAAGATAAAGTCTAATAATTGTATCTCAATTTTTTAATGATACTTGCAATTGGTTGCATATGTATTAGAATATTAGAAATTTGATCTTAAGGTTTAATGGTCATCTAAGTTGGAATTGATGCAATTGTTGCAACAATTTCCACCTGATGAATATACTTCATATTTTCAGTGGGAGTCCTTAATCTTAGAGAATGTCTATAAGCTAGATATTAGAATACACTCATTATTTATTTCCAAATGTTGGAAATAAACATGAATTCTGTAATAAATCTATCATAAAGAGTTATGATGGAGATATTTCAGATAGTGATCTAAAATCTTGTGGACTCTACTAAATTAGAAAATTAATGAATGGTTCATTAAGATTTCTAGTGCTGAAAAATAAACCATTAAAGATCAATAGGAGGATGAAGATCATTTGATAGTGATCTAGCATCATATTTTGGACATATGTCTATTGATGAGATCAACGGACAAGTAAGAGATGAAACTTTAGAATGTCTAAAATTTCAAAACTTGCATACTTATGAATATTGTATTCAAAGTAAAAATGTCTGATACACCCTTCTTTGGGAAAGGTGTAAGATGTCAAAGTATTCAGGGTCTCATACATATTGATGTATGTGAATCATCTATATCATAGTAAACATTATGGATATGTGATATCTATTGATGATTATTTGTGATATGAGATTTCTTCTCTTCACTTAGAAAACTTTGAAATGTTCAAAGATTTCACAATTTTGGTTCAGAACCAAAGTTTGAAGGAAGATGAAATGAATTTGATCTAACCAAGGTAGCTTGTACCTATTAGATGAATTCAAGGAATACCTTATGGAGATGTGAATATCATTCCTATCTCAATCCTCCTGATGAACCTTAACTCAATAGAGTTGTAGGGAGATACAATTGATCATGTGCGACATGATTTAATCAATGATTAATCTTAGCATAATTATCTCTTAGTTTCCAGGTATATATATGTGGTAGAGACTACATTATATATCCTTAATAAGGTTCCATGTGATTAAGCTGGAATCTGGCACTAGAGAATGCTACTTCATTAGGAAAATAAAGGATGGTATTGGGTACCTACTTTATGACCTTGAGATTCTTAAAAGATCTCATCTTTGGGAATATGATTCTTATAGGATGACTCTCTTAAGAATCAAGATAAAAATGAAGTAAATGATCTCATTTAATCTTGAGATGATAATGAGGCTCCTGAAACCGGAAACTAAATAGACAATTAAAAATGAAACATTAATACCTCTCCAAATAAGTTTGAGGATGGATTCCATGTGTCAGTTAAATCTGACTATGATTGGACTTCATGTGATGAAGCTCCTAAGGATCATGACATGGAAAGATGGATGTTAGCAATAAAAGTCTAATGTAGACTTCATATACAAGTATTGTATATGGACCCTCGAGGATCCACCTATATGGTTAAGACCCATTAAGGTATAAATGGATCTTCAAGAGAAAGAGGGAACCTGATGAGAAGGTAGAGACCTTCAAAGCACGGTTCGTAGCCATAAGCTACACACCAAAGAGAAGACATCGCTTGCGATGAGACTTGCTCTCCAGTGACCTTGCTTTAACCCATCAGAATATTGCTAACTATAGCTACACAACTTGACTATGACATCTTCATGATGTGAGTCAAGATTGCATTCCTTTATGAATTGCTCTCTGAGGATATTCATATGAAGTAGCCCCAGAGCTTTATGGTTGAGGAAAGCAAGGTGTGCAAGCCAAAGAACTCCATCTTTGGACTCAAATAAGCTTGTAGTTGGAACATAAGATTTGATGAATTTATAAATGTTATGATTTCAGATAGAATCTTGATGAACCATGTGAATCTTAGTGGGAGTGCCAATGTGTTCATCATGCTAAATGTAGATATTATTCTAATCATTTAGAATGATATAAGGATAATAATAAGTATTTTATAATTTGGTTGTTTCACACCTTGAGATATGATCTCAAGGATACCTCTTAGATCTTAATTCTGAAGTCGTTCAGAAGCAAAGAGAAGAGGGTATTGGGACTGTCGCATTAGTAGGACACCTTGAACTTATTCCATTCTCTAGAAAATTCCAAGAAAAACTTCCTTCCCTTAAGATATGGTAGTGACCTATCTAAAGGGATAGCACCTCAAAGAGTTGAGGAAGTGAATGCTAGAACTGCTTGCACTTGTGCATCGGTTACGAGAAGCTGAAGTTATGCTGGATGTGTACAAAAGCCATATGTCTGCCATGCAGTGGGAGTAGTAAACTGTTACTAATCCTACTCTGGAAATAAAACACTTGATTGCAGTAATAACAATATCTTCAAAAGATGATGAAACTTAGAGATAGTGATCTCAAAGTCTTATCTTCAAATGTTTAAGACCTCGTAGATAGTGATCTATGAGGGTCTTAACTGTAGATACCTTAGGAGATAGAGATCTCCAGGAATGAAGGTATTCTAATAAGGATTATGGACATTTTGGTTATAATAATTATCGAGCTACAGTGTCAAGGACACTATAACAAAATTGAGTATTGGTTGCATAAGATGCAACATTCGCATTGGATGCGAGCACTGTTACTAGGGGATATGCAAGTGCCGTAAAAGGACTTGGCATAGTCTCTTGGGAACAGAGTGACTGATCAACTTACCTAGCTATTTTCTAACTAGCTTATGATTGTCACATGAGTGTGGGTTTAAATGATTAGCCCATTAATGGCTCTTTGGGCTAGTGGGAGATTGTTGGAAATGCGAGCCCACGGCGAGCCATTATGCAATAAATGTTATTGCAATTCACTCCTTAATCTGAAATGAAGAATATATAATTTGCATAATAGGTCCCTTAGTACAATTAGGCTTATGTGCCATGGCCATCTTGATGATCATACAACTGTTGATTCAGTTATTGAATCATAGAGGCCGATGCTTGGATGAATATCTAAAGAGTTAGATTGAGGACTCATCAAGCACCATCAAATGATTGTTAAGAGATGATCTCCAGCCTGAGAAGGAGATGGCAATCCTTTCTCTAAAGTAGAAAGTATAAAGTTGATCCAATACTTCAGGTTTAATCCGAGTCTTCCAGTATGCAGGATGTACAGGTATTGGGAATACCTGAGGGTGATGTGATCATAAACGATTGTATAACCATGACGCTTCCATTCCTAGGGAGTGATGAAACAGGTCTGGATTTTAGTGACTCCTCTCAGTAGAGAAGTAACCTAATCTTAGTCCAAATATTGGACATTGATCTGAATGTGATTCAGATCCAATGAGAAGATTAGATTTACGGTCTTGATTTAATCAAGCATCTATGGGAGGCCCGAGATCTGGATTTGAGATGTTATCTCAATATCCAAGTCACTATACATGGAACAATATAATCGCCCTGTCCTTATCTTCAAGTATTCGCGGAGAAAGCGCATTATTCTTGAAGGTGTTCATGGATAATTCTATTGTTGATATATGTATCCAAGCATTGAGAAAATGGATAATTAAATGTGATTTAATTATCGTGATTAATATGAATTTGATTCATATTATAAAGAGAGTTATCTAAGATAATTGAGTATGATTTAATTATCAAAGATGTGAATAATGTGAATGTGATTCATATTATTTGAACACATGAGAAAAAGAGATCCAAGATGATTTAATTATCATGGATAAGAATAATGTGGATAACAATATCCAATTATTTATAATATATTATAAATGTGAATTATAATGTATTAGAGAGAGCTAATTATAATTTATATTTTTAGATTAATTATTATGTGTATTGGATACACATTGTGTAATTAATTGACAATGTAAATTATATGTTGTTTTGGGTTGTGAATATGATTCACAATTTTCCAATGTCAAGATTGCAATATTCCCAAAATTAATTGAGAATTATTTTTGATGAATAAAATCCCAACAAATAGTTGTTGGAAATAAATAAGAGAGAAAATCAAGGAGGCATGCAATCTCATGGAAATCCATGAGATTGCCTCCTATAGGAAAGAGGTGGGCGACACCCAATTCCTATATGGAATGGGTGGCTGTCCCCCCTTAATATACAAGGAGATGTAATCTCCATGTATATTCTCTCCCTATTTATTGATGTGATTTTTGGATTGATTTATATTTGATTTTGTCAAATATATTTCAATCTAAATTTATTGGTTTCACCAACAACAATCTTGACCATAGGATTGACATAAATCAATTTCATCCATTGATTTTATATGTCCCATGGATTGAGATCTGGATCCCAAAATCCTATAAAAGGAGAGGCACCCCATTGCTCTTCTTCACACACAATGCTTATGAAGCACATCTCTCTCTCTTTCTCTCTACACGCCTACTCTCTCTTCCTCTCTTATGGTCGTCCACCATGGATGCCATGGAGAGGTTCTCCATCGCCACAACGTCGTCGTTATACTGCCCGATCGTCTGCTCGTGGATCTCCGTCTCCTTCAGTGCGCCACGCTCGTGAAGAAGACGTCGGATCTCGTGTGTCGAGATCAGGAGATCCGCCGCTTGGATCATCAACATGGATTGCGAGAAGCACGCCGTTCATCCCCGCGCTCGCAAGCGTCTCCTCCGTCGGATCGGACTTGAGACAGGAGGTCTCTTCGTTTAGAGACTCGATCACAACCACGCTTCAAGAGGTAATCCTATTACTTGTTCGTGGTTTAGACGAAACGATCCGAGAAGTGTTCTTGGATCATGTGGTTTCGTCGTATGAAATTTTTTAAAATTACACTGCATCGAGCAACTAGTGCGACTAGTCGCTCCTCGTCGTATTCGATACGACGCTCACGCTTCCGTGATGCGCTTGAGGATCTAACCATATCCTTCATGGTGATCTATTACTTCGCTTATTCACTCATGGTTAACACTCATGCACTGGTTGATGTAGGCCACATTGGTTGGTATCACAGGTAGAAGCAATAAGAGTAAAGTTTAGGAAATGATGGTTACGGAAGTTGGGAAATGAATCAAATCTCCTGTTTATAAGGAGGATCGAGGATATTCGTAAGGATTCTGACTATGGTATGAATGATTTTAGTGATCGGTGCACTGACTCGTGGCCTACATCATCACAGAATCTTAGACATGGGTAACGTACTTGAAAGGTTCGCGATGATTCACGGGTTGAAAATTGATTAGGGAACCATGGTTATGGTGAATCAAGTGGAATACTGGGGAATTTAACATGGAGTCACAGTTGCTATGTGAAGTTAGTGGGCATGTTGGAACTTAGTTTGAATGCATTGTACCGCACAACATGTCTACGAAGGTAGCCTAACCCTAAAGTTATTTAGTGCCACAGATCATAGTGTGAGGCCCCACATGGGCCGATTCCCCAAATTATCCACAAAGCTTGGGTTATTCAGGACAAATGAAAATGATTAGAGCATTGTCTTCTTTGTGAGGACAGTTCTCCCTACTGTTTTCTTTCATATACTTTCACCTTGTTATATTTTTAACACCATGTTGGGCAACTTTTCTCATAGCGTACCTTTGCATTGGATCCATAGGTTCTAAGGAGGAACCACAACAAATATGATATATTGATTTTCAATAAAATCAATATATCACTGGTAATTTGGATATTCGTGATGTTAGGGGCAACATTTGCAATGGGAAACCCAATGACTTTTTAGCTAAATTTGTTTTAGTATTCCAACATAAATATTTACAACATTTATGAATAAGAGTGGAGAATATGGGTCTCCTTGTCGAACACCTCGAGTGGGCTCCGAGATACCATTGATTCTAATGAAGATGGATGTAGATGTAAGGAAACCAATCACCTAGGAGATGAAATGTTCTCGGTAGCCTATTAATTCCAAGCTTCGAGTAATTAGATCCTAGCTAATTGTGTCGAAAGCATTTTTTAGATTTATTTTAATTTTGTTTAACTAATGTATGAGTTGACATCTTTTAATGAAGTTGAAAACATGACTAAACCGTTTTTAAAATTCAAGCAAAATTTTAATTAATATAGATTGATAGGAGACGAGCAACAAGTTGCGCCGTCAATCCTTTTTGGATAACAAATCAAATTCTTCGAAATACAACATCCATAGACCTGAAAAATGTAATTTTCCCAACGCTCAAGATTGAGGCACCAATCCCTATAAATCTAGGACCAATTAACAGGGAATAGGGCATATCAATGAGGTTTTGTTGTTACAAAGATCAAATTAAAGTCCCCAACTAAGATAAGATATTCTGATTGTAATATTGTAGAGTTGATCAAATGGTATAATAAGTCTTGCTTACCTTCGTTTTGTAAAGAATAGTAGATGTCTACAAGGTGAAAGTTAATAAAAATAGTTTGTCCATTGACTGGAGCATACACTAGTTATACTTATTGAAGATTATCCAAACATTCAATCAATCAAAAACAATCATGGAAAACATGCAATTTATGTGGAAAATCCCCACCCATGGAAAGAGTGGTTCCATTACGATGAAAAACCGAAGTACATGTACAAAGCCCTAGGAGACGGTTATTCTCACAGAATAAATCTCCTAGATAACCCACTTTTTAACCATATACTATATATAGGGTAAATAGTAATCATGTCTTAATTGGATCCAAAAGGTTGTAGCTCGTGTCGGCCTAGATCCATTTATGAAATGTAATTGGATTGCTACCGGGTTGGTGCTCGAATGAGAATGACTCACAATTCAATTTTTTTTACAAAATAACTCCAACTTTAATTTTTATTGTCATATTCTCTTTCTCTTGCAACTCTCTCAACCAACTAATTACTTATCTTCTTCACATCTTTCTTCCTTCTCTTCCTCATTCTCGACAAAGTGTAGTACCCCCATTACTTCTTTTTGATGGGGAAGCAAATGGATTAGCTGTAAGAAATTATATGCATGCAACTACCATATATGGTAGTTGCCAACTTTATTTTTATTTCTTATTTTTGTGGATCATGATTAATTGTGAAAGGATGCATCAATTTGGGAGGTTGCTTTTGGTGGTTACCTAAATGGATAGGTAACCATCATATTTTTTATATATGGATTTGGGGTCCCCTCTCCCTCAAAAAAAATAAATAAATGTGAGAGGATCCATTACTCAAGCATTTTAGCAAAAGTTGAGAAGGAGAAGGAAATCCCATCTTCACTTCATTTCCGCTGCGATGACTTCCGGTAACATTATTAAGCATCTTAATACTTAATTAATCAGTAGCTATACTTCTCTGTTTTTTTAGCCTAAACCATCAGCCAAGAATACATTTAAACTCTCACCAGAATATTTGCATATGGTATAAGTGTAGACGATTTACACATGATGCCCACTATTGCAAAATTTCGTCAGGTGAGAGATAACGAACTTCAACGAACTCTTATCACAAAACTGCAGTTAATATGCCCGTTGATTGATATGCCCGTTGTTTAATATGCCCGTTGATTTACATCAATTGATGCGGGATAGTACTGCTTTACAATGTTTTATTGATATTATTGCATACTCTTATCCGGCTTTTGATCAGGTATTTTTTGTGCAATAAGTACATTGTTAGTTCAACGATGCATATATTGATCTCATAAGAAGAATAATGCTGTGTCTATACAATGTCAGTTGGACTTAATTTATTTGATTTATTTGATTAACTTTGCTTATTGTCATGAGTTGTGCATTTGAATCGGGAGGAGTAGCCACAGCATCTGATCGATTCATATTATGCATATTGATTATTGACAATGGGTAATTATTGGTTAGTTATCTTAGAGTAGCCACAACATCTAAGATAACAATGTCAATAATTACATTAAGTGGTAGAGTTCAATTATTTGAACTAATGACATCAAATTACATCTACATGGTGGAAATAACTTGATTAACTCTATTTAAAGTTATTTGGATAAGTGTGTATAATTGAATCGGGAGGAGTAGCCACAGCATCTGATTGGTTCGTATTGTACATATTATTTCTTGTAATGAGTAATTATTGGTTAGTTATCTAAGAGTAGCCACAGTATCTACGATAACAATACCAATACTTACATTAAGTGACAGAGTTAATTGGACATTTTTTTGGAATGAGAAAAATAAATTATTTTGTTAGTTATTCTAATGCCCACAGGTACGGAATTTCTAATGAATATTTGAAAATTTATTTGTCTCATTTATTAAGAAAAATCAATTGTATATTACAATTCTTTAGCCACAGCAAGTCTTGTAATGATAGTACATTATTTTCTCAAAATATTAAATAAGTTAATATTTTGGATTAGGTTTTATGCTTGAGTTATTGCTTATTGTGGTTGTCTTGTTATGAAATTATTGCAGATAGTTCAGCTTTCATGTCTACTCAATTCAATATCCTAAATTCTGTTTCGATTCTTAAATGTCATGTATGTCATGAATATAATTTCATTGATGTTCCTATTAATACTTGATGGATTGATTCTGGTACTTCAATCCATATTTCCAACTCCATGAAAGGCTTTCTGAGCACAAGGAGACCAATGAAAAATGAGAAAAGCGTGTTTATGAGAAATTGCATGTCTTCAAATGTAGAAGCGATTGGAACGCAAAGACTCATTTTACCATCTGGTTATGTTCTTGATTTGGAAAATATTTTTTATGTACCCAAGTTCTCTAGAAATTTGGTTTTTATATCTAGACTTTGTAAACTTGGATACAGATTTTTATTTGATAAATTACTTTTCCAAATGTTCAAAAATGATAAGTTAATTGGCACAGGTGAATTGGTTGATAATTTTTACAAAATGCATTTAGATTCGCATTTTGAAAACAATCTCCTTGTTTGCAATGTAGTTGGTAAAAAGCGAAAACGTAATAATGATCGGTCATCAATGCTTTGGCGTAAAAGATTATGTCACATCTCTATTAAAAGGATCAAGAAATTAGTAAATGATGGAATAATTGATACTCTAGATTTTACTGATTCTAGTGTTTGTGTGGAATGTATGAAGGGAAAATATACCAAGAAACATGCTAAAGGATCAAGGAGAAGTACTAGTCTTTTAGAAATTATACACACTGATATATGTGGTCCATTTCCTGTGGAATGTTTTAGTGGCCAAAATACTTCATCACAATTATAGATGATTTCTCACGTTACATGTATCTTACATTTTATTTGAAAAATCAGAAGGTATAAATGCTTTTAAAGATTATCAAATAAAAGTAGAGAGACAATTAGAAAAGAAAATTAAATTTGTGAGATCAGATAGAGGTGGTGAGTATTATGGTAGGTATGTTGGAGGAGAACAAAGACTTGGACCATTTGCGCGATTTCTTAAAGATGAAGGTATTGAACATCAATTTTCAATGCCCAGTGAGCCGGATCAAAACGGTGTCGGCGAAAGACGAAATCACACATTAATGGATATGGTTCGAAGTATGATGAGTAACTTCTCATTACCATTATCCTTTTGGAGTGAAGCTCTAAAGACAACCGTGTACATATTAAATAGAGTTTCATCAAAAGCAATTCCATCGACTCCATTTGAGCTTTGTAAGGGATGGAAACCAAGATTAGAACACATACATATTTGGGGTTGTCAAGCTAAGATTAGAATCTATAACCCACATGAGAAAAAATTGGATATGAAGACTACAAGCGGATACTTCATCGGTTATCCAGAAGGCTCTAAAGGTTATAGATTCTATTGTCCAAATAGGGAATCGAGTATTGTGGAATCAAGGAATGCTATATTTTGGAAAATAGCGAGACTAGTGGGAGCACACTACAAGAAAGAGTAGAACAGGCGACGGTCAACATCCATCGTGAATGATAACATGACCGTCCCCTCTGATCGATGGGGACGGTCATGCGACCGTCTCCAAAGGTGGCGTCCCATTTGGTATAAGCGATGGTAGTCTGGACCGTCCTTAAAGGTCTGGTATAGGGGACGGGCATGACCGTCCCTTAAAGGATCTTATTGGGGACGGTCACGACCGTCCCTTAAAGGCATTCAGGGGGGACGGTCACGACCGTCCCAAAAGTGAGGCAGTGGAGACGGTCATAACCGTCTCTAAGAACGAAGGGGACAGTCGCAATGACCGTCCCCTTTGTTCATCTGCTAACAAAAAAAATTTCCATTGCCCCCTATTTAATCCTCATTTTGCCCTGTATGTCAATATAATGTAGTACCTGTTATAAAAAATCTGTCTTCATAATAAATATTACGATCACCATATAAAAAAATGCAATCCACATTCATAAAGTCGTCGTCCAACAACATATGCATTCAAAATACTACAGTATCCTACAGTAATTGTCCAAAATAGTTATACAATATACTATATTATCCTACAAAGTAACTAAGCTATCCTAGTCGTCATCCTCATGCTCGTCGTCGTCCTCGTCGTCATCAGCATCATTATCTTCTTCTTCGCCGTCATCGTCGTCGCCTAGCCTCGCAGCGGTATTATCATCATTTGTTGGGTGGCTAGTCGATGCTGCACCTTGATGTGCCTGCATGAATGTATTGAAAATCGCAATTTATTGGCGCAAATACTGAATCTCCATATTCATGCTAGACACTTGACTCTCTAATTCTCTCTCCCTTTGTGTCTTCTGAGAGGTCGAGCCGGTCCCTACTCCATACCAATTCTGTATGATGGCACCACGACCACCACAACGGGCACGTCCCTCATGCTCTGGACCGGTAGCCTGGAGGAAGGCCGCATCAGGAGTAAGAGGTGGATGACTCGTTCCGGTGTGGTCTACAGAGCCAGTGGTTGTGAGCCTGACCATCTCCTCCTACAAATTTATTTAAGTTCAAATTCATTTAATTTGTAAAAAAGATGCAAATATGTTACGAATAACTTACATGAATTGGACCATAGGCAGGATCCATCCAATGAACTTCCCCGCCCACATCGCGGCTCTTAGACCTCTCGAAGACTTCCATTTGGCTGGGCACTCGCTCGTTCTCCACTTCCTAATTTGAAAAGATTAGTAAACTTACGATACAATTTTAATACATATATAATGGTTACAATTTTAACAATAATCATAAAGTAGATTAGTTACGAATTCATCCTTTAGTTGATTTGTGTTTCTTCTCCCTATTCTATGGGTAGACTTGAAACCTTTCCTCCGATTTTCAACATTTCTCCTTGAGATGCCCTATACGAAGATAGTAATTTTAATAAAAGAATTCCAAATGATATATGTATAAAATGCACATATATATGTCACATACCGTATGTTCTTCTTCCATCCAAATATAAACCATCGCCCTCCATTGTTCAGCGAGTACATTCGGAGGACAATTTGCGAAATTGGCTTCCAATGGAAGCTCCGGGTCGAAGTAATTTAAAATATAAAGAAAATTAATTATATACTTAGATGATGAAAAACAAATTTATACTTAAATATAAAGCAAAGTACTCACTCGGGCCTTCAGACGACCTCGATATTTACGCAACATCTCCGCCCTATGGCCTAAAATCAGAACATCAGTGGCCGAGTCACGGTCCCAGGAAAAACTAGACTGCAAAGAAATCAAAGCAAACATAAATAAGTTTATATATATATATATAATTGAAGAAAAAATTTGGTTTGTTAATATTATAAATACCTCCAAATCATGAAGAATGGCATCTTTTATTCACCACTCCAATAAACGCCAGTCTGTAATGTAGAGAGGGACACTGGCTCTGCACACCTATCCCAAGTAACTCTGGAAAACAACTGAGTTCTCCCCCACCGCATCGCCTCTAACTATCTGCACCCTGAGTGTCTCACCAGGACGAAGACGGTCCAACACTCGGCACTGAGATGGGCCTCTACGTCTGCCTGAGCTACTCGATCCATCAAGATCGGATGTCTCACTCCCTCGTTGTGGTGCCGGCGGTGCATCCCGAATGCGTCTAGGACGTGGAGGCATATCTGCATATTATGAATCATTTAAATTAGATATAACAACAATGATATAATTCACATATTACATAAAAAATTGGAAAATAAATTATGGTAAACTTAGATTTTAAAAATCCGCATCTACAATTTCTGTTGGACGTTCTTGTATTTCAGCTTGATATGCCTCATTTATATTTAGCAACTCATCATCATCATTGACATAAAAAAACCTCTTGGTACTGTTCTCACGGGTATGATCCATCCATCACTTAAGTTGTCTGGAATGTAGAAAACTTGTTCTACCTGACTGGCTAGTGTAAAAGACTCATTTGTTTACAATTTCCCAGATTGTTTCAATTAAATGATCCCATTTCTATCTCTTTGATATCCTATCCCCTCGCAACCGACATCAAACCAATTGCATATAAAAAGAACACATCGACATTCATGAGTAAAACTGATCTCTATTATGTCAAGTTATTTCCCCATAATAGTCGTCTAAACCTGAAGGTAAATCTGTTTTTACTATAACACCCGATATTTGCGTCGATTTCATCTCGTCGGCGGACTTTGTTCTAAATCTGTATCCATTCACAATATAACCCTTGTAAGACATAACTTGAGAATATGGTATGCTCCAAGAATGTCAAGGTTAATGTTCCACCTATCATCTGCTATTTCCCGTAAATATTTCACACGTGAACGGAACCATTTGAGGAACTCAGATTTATTATGCGTCTCATTAAATAATGAATTGTACTCATTAAAAAATTCGTCAATTTCTGACAACTGCATCAAGACATAGTAGTGTATGAGATCTCTATCATCATCGGATATTACGCGGCGGATACCACTGAATATATGCCTGCCACATGAATGAAAGACCCATAATTTAGATTCGTCCTCTTCCTCCACGACCTCGCCTTCATCATTTCGTTCATAACGGTTGAAACACACGCTTTCACCGTCCATATACATTTCACAGAAATTAATGCATTCTTCACAAAGATAACCTTCAGCAATGCATCCTTCGGGTTGTGCCTTATTAAAGACCATATTTTTTAATTTTCGAAGGTATCTTTCTATTGGATACATCCAACGATATTGAACCGGCCCACCGATCCTTGCTTCACCTGGTAGATGAACTATTAAATAAATCATTACGTCAAAGAAGGCTGGTGGGAATATCTGCTCTAATTTGCATAATGTGATAACAATATCTTCTTCAAGTTTTCTCAAAATCAACGGATTTAAAACCTTCGAACACAATAATCTAAAAAAACTAGTCAATTCTGTTAATGATCGGAGGACAACATCGTCAATGATTACGCGAATAGCGAATGGGAGTAACACTTCCATGTAAACATGACAGTCATGACTTTTTAATCCAGTTATCTTACGTTCTCTTTCATTTACACACCTCGACAGCTGTGATGAGAATCCATCATATACCTTCAAACTTTTAAGGAAGCTGAAAATTTTATTACGCTCAGTATTGGATAAAGTATATATTGTTGTAGGTACAGTAATCCGTCCATTGTTTAATTCAATTGGATGTAGTTCTTCCGTATACCAAGTTGAACTAAATCTCGTCTCGTCCTTAAATTATCTTTTGATTGACCTAAAAGATCTAAAATTCTCAAAATATTTTCCAAAACATTCTTCTCAATATGCATGACATCCAAATTATGACGAAGCTGTAAGTGTTTCCAGTATGGTAATTTTCTTAAAAAAATACTTTGTTTCTTCCAACCATCGGCTGCACTTTTCTTCGTTGTCCATCCTAAGCAACTGCTTCGTACAAGTAATTGCTATTCCCAAATAATTGTTGCCATTTACACGAGCTAAGTCAAGTCGTTGCCCATAAGGTGAGCCGTCAAATTTCTTATTACTATCTGCCCTTTGCCATCTATGCTTCGATGGAAGGAATCGACGACGACCCAAATAGCAATGTTTTATACTTCCAGACAGCCATGTCGAATGTGTTTTTTCAAGACAGACATGACATGCGAGTTTTCCCTTCGTACTCCAACCAGATAAATTTACATATGCGGGAAAGTCATTTATAGTCCACAACAATGCAGCTTGTGATGTAAATATCTCTTTCCTACATGCATCATATGTAGGTATTCCAGTAGTCCATAAGACTTTTAGTTCATCCATTAACGGTTGTAGGTACACATCAATTGCATTGCCATAACCTTTAGGACCAGGAATTAGTAGTGTCATCATCATAAAAGATGAACTCATTGACATCAACGGTGGTAGATTGTAAACAATCAAAATCACGGGCCAAATGCTGTAACTCAGACTCATATTACCAAACGGATTAAAACCATCTGAAGCTAATCCCAAGCGAACATTTCTCTCATCACTAGAAAAATGCGGATATCTCTGATCAAATTTTATCCATTCTTCTGCATCGGATGGATGTCTCATAACTCCATTAACATCTCGTTTATTTGAACGAGAATGTCACGTCATCCACTTTATAGTTTTTCTGACATGAAGAGACGTTTAAGCCTTGAAATTAATGGGAAGTATCGTAATATTTTCACCGACTTCTTCTTCCTCTTTAAATCATTTTTTTCTTCTTTATACCTGGAAGCCTTACAATATGGACAACGAACTAAATCAGAGTTCTCTCCTCGAAAAAGCATACAGTCATTAACACAAGCACCGATCTTCTCGTATTTCAGAACGAGCGATCGTAATCGTTGCTTTGTCTCTTTCCAATCCTGAGGATAATTCTGAGGATTATTCAATAACTTCCGTATTAAAGCCAACACATCTGTCATCATTGCAGCAGTTGATCCGTTCCTTACTTTCATCTTAAACAACTCTAATAAAAACTGCAAACGCGTCATTTCCACCCCAGGAGCCAATATATCTTTTGTATCTGACAAACTGCTCGAAAACCTATCGTCTACACCAATGTCTTGTGCCTTAGGTCTTCTTAAGTCGTCCATTAGTTCAAATAACTCGTGATCAACATTATTCAAGGTTTGTGTAGTGACTCCTGCATCTACACTCATATCCTCATCCATTCGCAAATCTATAACCTCTCCATGTTCAGTCCAAATGGAGTATGTAACCAAAATCCGTTGAGTATAAGATGGTTATAGACTTCCTCTCTAACATCCTATTTAATATTCTTACATCTCACACATGGACAATAAATCTTAAGACCACCAAATTTCTTATTATCTGTTTCTATTTCAAATGCCCAATCCAAGAACGCGATCACTTCTCTCTTATATTGTTGAAAATCATCGTATCTCTTATCCATCCATGATTTACCCATTTTACTGCACAATCAGAAAAAAAATCCACCATTGTGTTATTATAGACAACAAGTTTTTCCACCCTAAACCTTAATCAAGTGTTTCTCTTATACACAACACGATTTTATAGATCTAATATACACAACAATATTATA
Organism: Ottelia alismoides; assembly: GCA_037367405.1. Classification (NCBI taxonomy): domain Eukaryota; kingdom Viridiplantae; phylum Streptophyta; class Magnoliopsida; order Alismatales; family Hydrocharitaceae; genus Ottelia; species Ottelia alismoides. Next base: position 37,543 of record JAZKJV010009625.1, on the reverse strand, counting down.
TTTAATATAAACAAGCAATGTTTTATACAAATCATGTTTCATCCTATAACATGTTTCTCTATACAAATCATCCTATAACAATGTTAATATACAACAAGCAATGTTTTTCTCTATCCTATAACAAGAGATTTCATCCTATTATACAACACGCAATATTTTCCTCTGTCCTACAACAACATATTTCATCCTATTATACAACAAGCAATGTTTTCCTCTATCCTACAACAAGATATTTCATCATAACATGGGGAAAAACCTATTATATTAAACAAATCAAGCAACCCTAACATAGCAACAAAAAAACTCATTCACATGGGGAATAATATCCCTAACAAGAATATCAAGCAAAATAAACAAGAATAAACACAAAGGAGTGTTGCTACATACCAGAAAATGTGATTGACGAGGACGGCAACCACGGAGAGGCCGGAGGGGCGACCTTGGGCGGGAGGGGCGACGTTGGGCGGCTGGTTGAGAGAGGGTAAAGTGAGAATGAACGCAAGTCGAAGGGGTTTTTTTCGATCTCACCAATGAGGACGGTCGTTACAACCGTCCCCATTGGAAACGATCGGCGACGGTTCACTTAAGACCGTCCCCTTTGGTGGGCAGAGGAGACGGTCCTTGGTGACCGTCCCCTCTGTTCAGCCACTTAAGTATGAATGACCGGAGGCGACGCCAACAGAAGCGTATTGGGGACGGTCACAACCGTCCCCAAAGACCATCTCAAGGCAGATGGGACGGTCGTTGCTGACCGTCCCCTCTGGCCGCCCACTTAGGTCCATTACCGCAGGCGACACCAACAGAAGCGTATTAGGGACAGTCAAGACCGTCCCCAATGGCTCCCTAGGCAGAGGGGACGGTCCTTACTGACCGTCCCTATTAAGTTATTACAAAAGGGGACGCCAGCTCGCATAGCATCTCCTGATATGAAGTATTGGGGACGGTTATGGCATGACCGTCTCTAAAAGCTTTCATTAGGGACGATCATTCTATGACCGTCGTCAGTTGTCGTTTCCAAAGTTGGAACTTCTTGTAGTGGCAGGATGGTAATTAACAACATCATACTTGATGAATTACCGGATCTTGTTATACCACTAGAAAGGGAGGAGCAAAATATTCAACACGATATCTTGGATGAGACACGAAATCAAGATATTGTTGTCCCTCAAGTCCAAGATATTCCTTTGGTTGAACCAATGGTGAATCCTCCACTACCTAAAAATCAAGTTGAAATAGTACCAACTGTTCAACAAGGTGTTGTTACAACTAGATCTGGTCGGGTAGTAAAATCTACAATCTCATCAGATTTTATAACATATCTACAAGAATGTGACTACAACATGGGAATATTAGAGGATCCAACATCATTTTCAGAAGACATGAATTGTATTAATTCTACTAAATGGTACAATGCCATGAGGGAGGAGATGGATTTTATGAGTGCAAACCAAGTATGGGATTTGGTAGAGCTACCCAAAGGAGTGAAATCTATTGGTTGCAAATGGGTCTTTAAAACTAAGAAAGACTCATTAGGCAACATTGAGAGATATAAAGACAGACTTGTGGCTAAAGGATTTCACTCAAAAGGAGGACATAGATTACCATGAGACTTTCGCTCCAGTATCACGAAAGGACTCATTTCGAATAGTCATGGCATTGGTAGCTCATTTTTACTTAGAGTTACATCAAATGGATGTGAAAACGGCCTTTCTTATGGAGACTTGGATGAACATGTTTATATGCGATAACCTGAAGGTTTTATTTTAGATAATAGCAAGCATTTGGTTTGTAAATTAAGGAAGTCTATATATGAACTAAAACAAGCATCTCATCAATGGTACATTAAGTTCAACAATGCAATAACTTCATTTGGTTTTGTTGAGAACATTGTTGATAATTGTATATATCTTAAGATGAGTGGGAGTAAATATGCTTTTATAGTCCTGTATGTATACGATATTTTTACTTGCTTGTAATGACCTTGGGATGTTGCAAGAAACAAAGATGTTCCTTTCTAATAATTTTGAAATGAAAGATATGGGCGATGCTAAATATGTCATTGGCATTGAAATTCATAGAGACAGGTTCTCATAGAGTACTTGGATTGTCTCAAAAGGCCTATATTGAAAAATTATTAGAGAGATTTGGAATGAAATATTGTTCTCCTACCCCAGTACCTATGGTAAAAGGAGATAAAATTTTTTCATTCAAATGTCCCCAAAATAATTTAGAAAAGGAACAGATGAAGGAAATTCTATATACATTTATCATTGGGAGTCTAATGTATGCCCAAACATGCACTAGAACAGATATATGTTTTGCAGTTGGAATGCTGGGTAGACATCAAAGCAATGCAGGCATGGACCATTGGATAGCGGTAAAGAAGGTCTTGCGTTATTTGCAAGGAACTAAGGATTTTATGCTAATCTACCGTCATTCAGATTCCTTAGAAGTTATTGGCTATTCGGATTCGGATTATGCAGGAAGTAAGGATGATAGAAAATCTACCTCTGAATACATTTTTCTACTTGCTGGAGGTGTTATTTCATGGAGAAGTGTGAAACAATCACTTGTCACATCAAGTACCATGGAAGCCGAATTCGTAGCATGTCAGAGGCTACTACACAAGCACTTTGGCTAAAGAATTTTATTGCGGGTCTCAAGATAGTGGATTCAATCTCAAGACCATTAAAGATTCATTGTGATAATTCTGCAGCCATATTTTTTGTTAACACAACAAGTATACGCGTGCCGGAATGAGAAATCAACATTAAATATCTTGTTGTTAAAGAGAAAGTTAGAGATCATTTAGTATTGATTGAACATATAGGTACTAAGTACATGATTGCGGATCTATGACAAAGGGTTTGCCGCCTAGTGTATTCATCAATCATGTAACTGAAATGGGCCTATCTAGACCTTGCAATAATATCAATACATCCATGTGTGTACACCTTAAGTTTGATATAATGATCTTCTTGTTATTGTCTGTTATATTCAGTTGCATGCAATTAATGAACAGACATAAAGAAAGGACCCGTGTTAATATATGGATATTAACACATAAAGATTTGTCATGTTAAATAAACTATTAGTGTTGTAATGCTTGGAAGGATATATCTGCTTGAAAGGTATCTACCGCCAAGATTCATATTAATAGAGCTTAATTTGACAAATATAAAGCAACAAATTTGCTACATGAGCCAAGTGAGAGAATGTAAGAAATTATATGCATGCAACTACCATATATGGTAGTTGCCAACTTTATTTTTATTTCTTATTTTTGTGGCTCATGATTAATTGTGAAAGGATGCATCAATTTGGGAGGTTGCTTTTGGTGGTTACCTTAATGGATAGGTAACCATCATATTTTTATATATTTGGATTTGGGATCCCACTCTCCTCAAAAAAAAATAAATAAATGTGAGAGGATCCATTACTCAAGCATTTTAGCAAAAGTTAGAAGGAGAGAAGAAAATCACATCTTCACTTTATTTCCGTTGCGATGGCTTCCGGTAACATTATTAAGCATCTTAGATTGATTTTTTTAAGTTAATAGATCTATCATGTTATCAGATCTATCATTAACAAGATGGAAAAGAGTGGACAAGAGTTGAAACATGCGAGGTTGTTAGTTATTTCATAATATTATTATTGGATTTAGATTGATATTCACATTGTTGACGTTCATGGCAATGGCACCATCATGAATATAGACATTCATAGAAGTCATCCTATGACCATGGAATAGGTAGTAAAACTAGTGTTACTAAGAAATTTTGGAAGAATGTGAAAAGAAAATCCTTTGGAAATAAATAACATAAAGGGAAAAAATAATTATAAAATAGAATAAAACATTTTATTTAATATTTTTTCTAAAAATCTTTGGCATGATGCGGAAGATATAGGAAGTGTCATGAGTAGGGACCCTCCTTGATTCTCTTAAAATCATGACGCTAGGATACGATGACCTAAACAATGCACTTCAAATAATACGCTCACGACAAGCCTCATATCCCTATCCATGAACACCTCCATCCATGAATCTCTTTGTTCAAGAACAATCTTTGATCGCAAAGTTACTTGTCAAATGTGTAGTGAATTCATAAACTTACTTTAGGAGTAATCCGACAACCAAACATACCAAAGCTTCCTTCTCTTTCGCTCTACAGGAGCTCTGGTTGGACTAAGAAGTTTTGTTTTTTGTTTTTTCGAAAAAAAGTTCAGGTAGAAAAGCATAAAAGAGTTCGACAAGATGAATGAACTGCTTTATGCTTTTCTATTCTAGATGAATGAAATGTGATCTTTTTTTTTCTTGAAAAAAAAGGGATTTTTACCCGGCAGACCCTGTAATCTTTTACAATTACCGCTACGACCTCTGAAACATCCTAATTCCTCCCTCAACCTCATAAACTTGCTCCGTCTTACCCAACAACCCTACCGTCAATTTAACTATATTTTGAGTCAGTTACTTGGGTTAATCTTGAGTTAACCCAACCCATTTACCATTGAACGGTTAGGATTACCCAAAATTTTAAAAATAGGAAAAAATAATCCGCAATAGGGAAGCCGGGTGGCTCATGCGACTGGAGCATCATCTGCGGGGCTTGTCAGGGGGAGGCGGCAGGTACTTGCAGGGGGAGGCGACGGGCGGGATGGGGACCAGGGGGAGGGGGGGGCTTGTGCGATGGGAGGGACGGGGTCGGAGGGAGGGGGCTATTCCGATCTTGGGCAGTCGGCGTGGACGGGGGGGGGGGGGGGGGGGGGGGGGCGGTGCAGCGGAAGCTTGCGGATAGAAGGAGTAGGCTAGGCGGGGACCCGGGAGGGGGACAGGACGGTGATGGGGGTTGGCGCTGGGCTGGAGGCGGTCGGAGGGACTCGACCTGGGGGGGATTCGAGGATGGGGGAGCAGGGGGGCTTCGAGGAGGGGGAGCCAGGAGAGGGGGGTGGGGGGGAGTTGAGCGACGTGGGAGAGGGGAGAGCAGCAGGGGGGCTTCGAGAAGGGGAAGCCGGGGCAGGGGAGGCGACAGGCGGCGTCACGGGGGGGGGGGGGGGGGGGGGGGAGGGGGGCGCACATGGGAGGTAGGGTCGGGCCTGCGAGCAGGTGCGGGGGGGGGGGGGGGGGGGGCTTTCACCGGCATCGGGGCAGCGAGGGAGGGTCTCGAGCAGCTGCAGGGGGGCTTCTGTGCGGGGAGGCTTCTGGCAGCATCCGGGGCAGAGGCCGGGGCTTCGGGCAGTGGGGAGTGCTTCGAGCAGGGGAGGCGAGGCCGGGAGCTGGAGCGGCCTGGGCACGGGTGCGAGTGGAGGGGTTAGTGTAAAAATCTCTAATATAAAATAAGAATATAACGGAATCCGGTCACTTTTAACGGGGCAAATGGATGGGAGTTAACCACATGGTTTGTGGGATAAGGGTTAGCAAGATTACGAGGTTGAGAGAGGAATTAGGATGTTTCAGAGGTCGTAGCGGTAATTGCAAAAGATTACAGGGTCTATCGGGTAAAAATCCCAAAAAAAAATGACTAAGAAGTTTAGTAAGGGGTGTGCAGAAGCTCCAAAGAGTTGTTCAACTTCCATAGAAGGCAATAAATGTGAAGATGATGAGGATATCTATGCACATCTGTCTCCAGCATATATTGGCCAAGGTAATCAATAATGGAATCAAATGAAGAGACTAATAGAGCCTTTTCCACCATGAAATATTCCAACATCTTATCCTGCTCGTAGAAGAAAATAGCTGATCAGAGAATTGGACTGTTGAAAATGCCTGCATATATATGTATGTTTAACAAGTCCAAGTGGATGACATAATACTAGTAATCATAATTATACCACCAGGAAAAATACTCGCACTCAAACAAAGAAAAAAGCATGCGAATTATTTGACTATCAGGAGAGAAAGTCTACTGTTTCTTACTGTTGACCAAAAATGGGCTGTATAGAACCACACGATTTTTTGTTGCAGCAAATATTGTTCTTAATGATGTAGGAGTCGTTGCATACCATTCCCAAAGCCATTGATATTGGAATAGAAATAGATATTGTATTTCAAATAAATGTTTCTACCATTGGTAATAAAATGAGAGAAGAGTTCCTTTTTTTTCTCCTCAAATTTAAACCCTTAGGTGCGTTTGGTGCCGGATTACTTCGGGGTAAACTGGTAGAGGATAACATGTTTTTGTGTTTTGGTGTTTGGATAGAGGGTTTTGTGTTGAGTGTATTTGTTGTGAATGTATTGGAGTTTGGAAAAGTGAGTAGTTATTGTGATGTTATTGTATAAAGTTTGGAAAAGTGAGTAGAAGTTGAGTAGTTTATAATTTATAGATGATATGATGATAAATATATTATTTTTTGATGTAATAGATGAAAGAGAAATGATTTATATAATATATTAAAAAATAGAGGAAGAATGGACTCCACAAGTGGGAGAAGGGATGTGTTTGGGGGGGGGGGGGGGATAAATCCCCCAAAGGATGGGTTAACCCTCAATCCAAATATCTCCTTAGGAGAGAATTCCATGAGAAACGGAACTAGTATATGCTATGGAAGGGATATGACCCCTCCTTAATTATTATATGTCACTTTTACAATATATTTAAGTTTTTACTATGTCCACTCTTTAATTGTATAATAAACAGTTTTGTTAGGAAATGTTGTAAAGTTGTTCAATAGTTTGTGGTAAGCTATCTTGTTCTTTATTTTAGAGATCAAGGTTCAAATCTTACCTCCAAACCATTTTTATTTTCTTATATATAGTTTATCCTATCACTTTCAAAGTATCAAAATTATAAGTATAAATTGATGTAAAATTGTATTCAAGTTTATTTCTCTCTCCATAGTAATTAGCATCCAGATGAATTTTCTGATAAATCATAATATGGACGGGTTCTCTGATCCATCAGATAATGAATATCAGACAAGGGATGTATCTCTTGTCAATCGAGATTCAAAGTACACTTCAAAAGCATATCAACAAGGTCAAAGAAGGATACAGAAATGAGGAGTATATATGGATTGCAACTTAGGTACGTATATATGTGGTGCATTGACTACACTATATGTAGGATCATTGATTTAAAAAAGTAGCACATCCTGCTCGATTGACCAAATATCATAAATAAATAAGGTAAGGAAATGGTGAACTGCTGTTTTTCAAACTAAATCTGCCAACCCGACGCTTAATGTTGAAGAAATTTGAAGATAATAATAGGAAAGGTTGAATGACATCGTATGGACCACAATTTTCACCGGTCAACTCACTTTGGTTTTTGAAATTGTCAAATTCAAGTACTTAATATGTCATCAATCAAGATGAAAGAGATGGGTGGACTATCATATATCATATATGAGTAAAATGTGGCTTATTGCAAAGAGTGGCCAACAGGTTCCCATCCTTATTTTCTCTCTTTTTTTTAAATAAAAATATGTATACTCATCACTGTATCCCTCTAACATGCCATTAAAATTCGTTAGAAATTGAGACTCTTATGTCCTTCATCCAGAACAGATCGATTACATCAATTCTAAGACCGTTAAAATTATCTGTTCTATATAGAGGACATAAGAGTCTTTGACAGATATAGTGATGAATATACATATTTTTATTTTCTAAAAAAATAAAAAAGAGGGAAAATGAGGGTGGAGCAGCCTGTTGGTTCCTCCAAGGAGCAGCCACATTTTACTCATCACGTGTGTGTGTGTGTGTGTGTGTAAAATGGGGTTGCCCTATGGGAGGAGCTAACTTGGGCTTCCCTCCCCCTATTATCTCTATTTTTTATTTTTTTTGAAAATTTTCCGTAAATTTCATCAATATATTCCTATATTATGGCATTCAAATTTCGTTCGAAACATAGATTCCTATGACCTCCATCTAGACATGGTCAATTTTAGCAATTCTGTTACCGTTAAAAAATGATTGTCTGGATGGAAGCTGTAGGAGTCTATGTTTCGCATGAAATTTAAATGGCATAATATAAGGGATATAGTGAATGGAATTCTACGAAAGAAAATTTCAAAAAAAATAAAAATTGAAAAAAATAAGACGAGGGAACTAAGTTAGCTCCCCTAAGGGGCAGCCTCATTTAACCACACACACATATCGAGAGAGAGAGAGAGAGAGAGAGAGGACTGATCATGTGAGAGCATGAAATCAATGAAATATAGAGGAGCGATCCTGTGAGTGTAAAAATCCGTGAGAACATGAGCAGTGATTCTGGATCACATTTCTTCCATGAATTTTCATCAATATATCCTTATATTATGTCATTCAAATTTCGTGCGAAACATAAATTCCTACGACATCAATCCAGACAAGATCTAGCAATTCTGTTACCTTTAAAAAATGATTGTCTTGATGGAGGTTTGTATGAGTCTCTGTTTTGCACGAAATTTGAATGACATAATATAGGAATACAATGATGAAATTCTAAGCGAAAAAAGTCAAAAAAAATAAAAATGGAAAAAACAAAACAGGGGACCTAAGTTAGGAGTCGCCGTTTGATTCAATCCCATCCTCATCCCTTCGTTTGAATATTGAACTGGGTCCCTCTTTGCCATTTCATCACGGTTGGAATTTCGTAGGTCTCCCTATGAATCTGAAAATGCGAGCGTCCCTCTGCCATTCCTGTAAGATCCATCGCTGGCAATCCATCGTCCTCCCCCACCAATTCATCACTCCCGCTCCACTGAGGGAGAGACACATGCGCACGTCCTCCTCTTGAGTCGTCGTCCCAACCCAAGCTTCACTACAACAAAATTGAGCTATAGTGACGGTTTTGAAAAAAATCCATCACTAAACTAGCCGTTGTTAAATATATAATGACGATATTATTCATTGCGAAATGATTTTTCGTACTCAAAATTAGCAACGAATATCATATTTGTCATTATATCATTAGCAACGGTCCACATAGCGACACTTATTCGTTGCTATTTTTCAAAATATCAAGTAATCGTCACTATTTTTTAGTTAAAAATTTAGCGACGATTAATTAAAATTTTAAAAAATAGGAATAAATAAGCGTCACTATGTGGACCGTTGCTAATGATATAACGACATATATTATATTCGTTGCTAATTTTGAGTACGAAACTCATTTCGCAACAAATAATATCATTATTATATATTTAACAACGGCTATTTATTTACGGATTTTTTTCAAAACCGTCACTATAGTTTAATTTTTTTTAGTGCACCCGCAACGGTCTCTCTCCGCTGCAATCTCACTCCGCAAAAATATCATATAAGATATGTAAAGAAAACTCAATTATAAAGACCATTCCGTGTCCATTGATTTCAAAGCATCGTTGTTGAAATAACAAAAGTCAATTTGACTGGATTTGATTGATTATTGCATTCAAATGCACATATTTCCAGGCGTACTTTAATGCAGATTGAATTCCAATATTTATGATATGATGTTTATATGTTAAATAAATAACTTATGTCAAGTAGCGGTATTTCTCCAAGGCCCTGTTCGTTTGGGGTATAAGGAGAAATGGAGTAAGAGGAATAACTCCCCAACACACTTCCCCGTGGTACGACTATTCCTCATTATTTCATCTTATTTCACTCTTATTCCTATCTTTATCCCACCTTACCTACCTTTATTTCACCTTATTCTTCTTATTCTTATCCTCCAGCCGAACGGAGAATAGACCCTTATTCCCCTTATTCCCCATCCTTATTCCTGCTTATTCTCCTACCGAACGGGCCCTAACGATGGCTGGTAATGGTATACAAGATATAAAACGAAGCGATCCTGAAATAATTTTAGTTTCTCTGATTTATTTTTTCTTTGACCCAACAAATTAAGTAGATCTGGTCAACGGGTTGGGGGCCTATCCACTCACTCCGTTCATAGACTGGACTTGGGCTAGGAGATTTGGAAATTACCCGGCCTGATCCGACCCATAACAAATAAAAAAACTATAAATATAAGCTGGATATTACATGTATTGATATGTGATACACTTCAAAATTTTCATATGTTACACTAGCTTAAAAAAATTAATAGTTTACATGTCAAGTATCATGTAAATCACTTATATTAGTTATATTAAGTATAAATTGTATTAATAAAATCATATATATATATATATTAAATAATATTAAAAATTTCAATAGATAAAGATCGAAATGGACCATGGACCAGCCCATGGATGGACTTTGGACATAGATTTTTGAACCTCGGTCCGTTCGGCTTGGCCTGCCTTTTGGCAAGGTCTACAATCAAGATTCCTTGTTGGATAACATCTTCGTGGAATTCAATGACTTTATTACTTATATGTGTTGCTTTCCTTTGTCATGGAATATAATAGTTCTATTGCATATATGTGTGTGTATACATACTACGAAAATATTAGTATATATTCCATAATTTAATATTAAATATTAATCTAATATGAATCACGAAGGATTTATAAAAATATTAATATATTTGACAAAAAATGTTTGTTACAATATGGATGATATATTTTACAAAACTGCATGATCATCATTATTTTATAATGTGCAGCTTAAATTTACAAATTTTTATACAATATACAAATTTGGTTGTGGCTTTATGAATTTCAGGAAAGACCCATCTCATTGAAAGGACCCCCTATATATACATATATACATACATTACGATGGATGATCCTGTGAGGTTGATCCTATGAGAATCAAAATCTGTGAGAGCATGAGAGCAGTGAATCTGGACCGTTGGATTCTGCTCTTCTCTCTCCTCATGATTGCAATAGGAGAGAGAAGAGACAAAATCTAGTGGTCCAGATTCACTGCTCTCATGCTCTCACAGTTTTTGGCTCTGACATGATCAATCATATATATACATATATACATATATAGGGAATTTATCCAGAGGGCACTGTGCCGATTTGGGTCGTGGTGAGCCTCTAATTCCAACCGTCAGATTTGTATCTCTCAATCCCTAAAAATAGGAACCATAACAAAATGGAAAGAGATGCTAATTTGAAATATTAAGCAATTCTTAAATTAGTATACGTTTATGGAAACGTGTGTTGATAGATCAACGAGAGGCGGTTGATCTCGCATTTTTCGATCTAGCGATTTGCAAAGTGAGGCGATGAGTCATGTAAAGAGAGGCGATCGTTTTTATCTAATGCAAGGTATTGTATTTCGATTAGATTTTTATTTTTCGCATTTTGATTTGAATCTGATAATATGTAGAAAGAATTTTTTTTTGGATATTTTGATTTGAATCTGACTGATTATAGACCAGATTTTGATTTTTTTTATGTTTCTGGATCATGAGAAAGTGGGATTTGCAAAGATGAATATTGCATATTTCTGCAAAGATCAAAACGAGTGAGATGATGAATTCAATAATTTCTATTTTATGAATACTGCATATTTTTTATCGTAATCAATATTTATTCGAGAAGTATGATTGAATTTGATACACGATTTGTAGTCCATTGAATCTTTTCGAAGGTATTTTGATTTCATACAATAAAAAGTTACTAATGTATTTAAGTAATTTACTTACAAGATATATTGTATGTTACTATGCAACACACTTATTACTTTCAATGTGTTACTTTGAAAATATACCAAGTTACTGATGTATTTAAGTAATTTACTTATAAGATATTTTATGTTACTAATGATAACACAATTGTTACTTTTAATGGTTTACTTTGATATATACTGAGGTTACTGATTATATCTACTTAATTTACTTATAGATATTTTATGTTACTACTACTAACAAAATTGTTACTTTTAATGTGTTACTTTGAAGATATACTGACTATAATGCTGAGTTACTAACAAATTCATTACAAGTTACTTGTCATATAACAACTTTACTAACATTTCATTACAAGTTACTTGTCATTGAATGATTCTTACTGAAGCGAATATATTGCTGAGTTACTAACAATCATTACAAGTTACTTGTCATATAATAAATGTTACTAACAATTCATTACAAGTTACTTGTCATTCAATGATTCTTACTGAAGTGAGTATATTGCTGAATTACTTTTCTTTATACAATTCTTACTATTCACGGATATAAATTAACTTATTGTTTCTTGCATAACAATGCACAATTTGGTGTCTTGAAGAAGCTGTTGTTATGCCGAGGAGCGAGAGCAAAACAACATCATCTAAATGAACTAGAAGACAGTTGACATTTGGATGTTCACCATATAACTATAATTAAGTAATTTATGTGTGACTTTCGGTAACTCTTGACGTATTACAAGTAATTAAATAGGCTACATAAGTAAAAAGGTGTGATTCGATAGTAATTCAAAACAAAGAATAAAACAAGTAAGATATATAGAAGCATCAGTAACATATAATAAATTGTAGGTAAAAGAAGGTAATGGAATAAGTAAGTTGGAATAAGTATAAAAAATCACGTAACCAGTAACTTATGTATTGCTATCAGTAACACTCGATACATTATAAGTAATTAAAAATGTTATATAAGTAAATAAGAGGTGCTTCAGTAAGACTCAAAGTATTAAGTAACTATAACATTAGTAACAATCAAAATGACTTCAGTAAAATGGACATTTGTAATCAGTACTTATTGTATGGACATTAGTAATTCACATACTTAATTACTGATCCCACAACAATAGTTACTTGAGAACTGAATATGTATTACTTGAGTAACATGAATGAATTACTGATCTCTATACAATGTAATATTACAGATGTAAAATAACTATAAATTCAGTAACATTCATAATGCGTTCAGTAATATGTATATTTGTAATAGGTAATTATTGTATGGACATTAGTAATTGACGTAATCAATAATTATAATCAGTAATTTATCTTTTCTAATCCAAACGTGGAATGATCATTCCATAAATAGAATATATGCCGACAATAATTTAAATGCGTATTTTTAGCTTACTAAAACCGACCACCTATTTTTTAAGGAAATGATTTAATTCCGAATTCTTATATGTTTAATAATGCATGCACATTGTTATTGCCAAAACCGTCCCTTCCAAATAGAACCGACACATACACGTGGCGAGCCCACGTTTGGTGCTCACCACGACCCAAATCGGAACAGTGCCCTCTGGATATGCCCTCTCTCTCTCTATTATATATATATATATATATATATATAGAGAGAGAGAGAGAGAGAGAGAGGGGGGTTGATGGGGTTGCCCCTTGGGGCAACCAACATGGCTGCCCCCGTCTTTATTTCAGCTTTTTTTTATTTTTTCGAAAAATATCGCCATGTATATTCATCCATATATCCCTCCTATATGCCATTCGAATTTCATCAGAAACAGAGACTCCTATGGTCTCCATCCAGATAGTCATTTTTTAACGGTAACCGGATTTTTTAAATCGACACCATCTCGATGGAGGTCGTAGGAGTCTCTGTTCCTGATACAATTCGAATGGCATATAGGAGGGATATATGGATCAATATATGGTGATAATTTTCAAAAAAATAAAAACAACTGACGAAAAATGAGGCGGAGCAGCCCCATTTTTTCCATATGTATGTGTGTGTGTGTGTGTGTGTATATATATATATATATATAGAGAGAGAGAGAGAGAAGACCTCCCTTTCAAATGAGGTGGGGTCTCACCAATATTGTAGTGAGCCATCGTTCAGATTTGTCAGATCTCAATCTGATAGTTGCATCAAAAAGCTCATCCAAAAGGGTATTTTCATCATCTCAATTTAATGAATTCGAGTTTCATTTGTTGGTTTCAAATTGTCATTCTAAGCTTTTTCTCGATTTGGTATTTTCACTAATGTATTTATTAATTAATTACTAATTTTATTCCAACCGTTTGGAATCAACCATAGCTTTGTAAATTACAATGAGTTTTTTGTAAAATATATTTTCCTCTTTGTAATTTCATTAATAATTTTATTTTTTACTACATTTTCATTTTGTAAATGGTTATTTCTATTTGTAAATGGGCACATTTATTTTTTAACTCCAGCGAGTTTTGTAAGAGTAATTTCTTCTTTGTAAACTTCAGTCTATTTTGTAAATGTGTATTCATTTTGTAAAAATTCCGCGAGTCTTTGTAACAGTATATCACGTCTTTGTAAAATTCATGCAAAGCTCTGCAAAATAAGAAAACAAAAAATGAGTTTTGTAAAAAAAGTGAATTAAATTGTAAATATTAAAGTCGTATATGTAAAATAATTAAACCACAATGTAAATCGATGCCTTGTCCCCCACGCCTCTCTTGGTGTGGCCGCCTCCTCCCGCTTAATGGTCCTCGGCATGAGCTGCCTCCTCCGATCGACAATCGTTGCCCTCGCGCGAGACGCTGTATGCTGTCCTCGTCCACCCAGATCGTGTTGCCAAGTGAGTTCTCATCACCCAACGCCATCACCGTTCGGAGGAGCATCCACCACAACACGACTCCCACCATTGCTCCTCCGCAGCAGGAGCCTGTCTCATCGCCGATCTCCTCCATCCACCTGGAGCGACATCGCCGCCCATCGCACCCAGCACAGCCAACCGCGCGAAGAGCCACCGCACCATCACCACTCCTCTACATGGAGAGGAGCAGCTCCGCCAATCCAGAACGTGCCTGTAGCGATCTCCTCCGCCTGAAGCAACCACTAATCCACGTCTCTAGCCGCACGAGATCCCATTGTCGCAGCAACTCGTGCGTGCCGCTCCCTTTTGATTTAGGACAAGAACGAAGAAGAGACGAAGACCCCACGGGGGAGGGAGGCGCCAGATTAGGTGAAATAATTATCACATTCTAATATTTAGAATATGATGAAATGATCAAAATAAGTTTCTAATCATTAAATTAATTTAATTAATACGTCAATAAATCCGGCCGTGAGATCAAAATAGAAGGATGGGATTGAGGGCTTACCGCAATATTGGTGAGTCCCTGCCTCATATATATATGAGTGATCCTATGAGAGCCAAAACCTGTGAGAGCATGAGAGCATGCATTCTGGACCACATGATTCAGTTTTCCTCTCCTGGTTGGGATCATGTGGTCCAGAATGCATGCTCTCATGTTCTCACAGGTTTTAGCTCTCATAGGATCACTCCTCTCTCCCCTCTCTCTCTCTTCTCTCTCTCTCTCTATATATATATATATATATATATATATGAGTTCATTGGGATGTCCCTTGGGGGAGCTAACTTGGTTCCCCCGCACAATTTCACTCATTTTTTATTTTTTTTGAAAATTTCTTCCATGAATATTCATCACTACATCCCTATATTATGCTACTCGAATTTCTGCAAAACAGAAACTCCTACGGCCTTCATTCAGATAGTCATTTTTTAACGGTAACATAATTGCTAAAAATGACCCTTCTGGATGGGAGGCATACGAATATCCATTTCACGCGAAATTTGAAGACAGGTGATGAATGTCATTTTCACCACTTTAATTGTCGTATTTTATCGTAGTACTGGTGGTGAAAAAAGTTTAGCAAAAACCACAATCATTTGAATGTTGTCGAATATTTTTACTTGGCAAGTCTACCCTAGGTCGACGTAGGGACACGAGCTACTCTTTCTATTCATCGAATTTTGATCAATGAAACGCTTCTGTGGATTATTTCTAGATTTCAGGTCTTTATAAAAATGCATGATGAACTATATATTTTATAATGCAATAAAATATTGCACGTATTTTTAATTGATTTTTATGCATTATAGACAATGAATGAATAACAATGCAAATATGAATACATGCTACGAGAATGCAAACAATTATGCCGAAAAAAAGATCACATAAATGAGCACAGAATTCAGAGGGAAATCAGAGTCAAATTGAACATAAGTATCAGAATAGCCATCAAATCAAGGCACACATATAAGGAGAACAGAATTCTCATTTACCATAAAATTCACTTCATCTAAAATGATGTCGAATAAGAAAATTAAATATGCCATGATGTAGAGGAAGAAACAAGGATCAAAACGACACTAAAATCATGCAATTGGACCTACGATGCTAAAGTTATGAAGAAAACACTGCATGGGCATAATTGTAAATAAAAATACAAGAAAATAAAAGGATAAATATTACATTTAGGTCCCTGGAGGGACCAAAATGCAAATACCAAGAACCAACTGGGGTCCTTTGTAAATTTCCATGCACGCAGGGATGGTTCGGTGGATCCGAGCCTGTAGGTTTGGCTGGAGGCTCGGATCCACCGCGTGTTATCATCTGAGTCGTCCGATCCAGATGATCGAATGACAACTGTTCTTCGTCCTCCGTCGCGGGTCACCGGAGGAGGCGGGGCTCCGGCGACACGTGAATTGCTCCTCCGTGCTCTACAAGGTGGTCTGAAGGTCGGGGGATTTTGCTGAGAGTCAGGCAAAGGTCTTGGAGCCGATGCGGAACTCCGTTGATGTCTGAAGCTTGCCGTCGGAGCTTGGTCATCGGAGGAGTAATTCGAGACCGACGGGGAGGCGCGGGCTTCGGCCATTAAGGATACCTGCAGATGTTAATCATAGTTGAAGCTGTGTGCGTGAAGTGCAAATGAAATGGAATGGACAGAGGCTATGGGGGCGACGGGAGGCGGTGGCCAATGCCTTCTTCTCCGGCAGAGCAGGAGAAAGGGGGAGTCGGAGCGGGGGAGGGTCTGGAGAAAGGAAGGGTGATCAGCGAGGATGAGGGTGAAGTTGCGAAGCTTGTGGGATGATCAGATGGTGGAGAAGTGGAGTGTAGACTGAGTAAAAATTTGGAGAAAATCAAAGAAAAAGAAAGGAGGAAGGACCTTGTCGGAGAGGGGAATCCGGTGGAGGTCGTGGCTTGGGATGAGGCTCTATGAGCCTCGGGTCGTCGCCCGACGAGGTCAGCCGGATCCTTGGAGCTCAACGTGGCGAAGTCGACACCTGGCAGCTGTGGGTCGACACCTGGGCTAAGGTCGTCGTCGCCTCGACGATCCACCTCTCCGCTATCACCGGAGGGGCGGGGAAGCTGGGCCTTCGCCCGTGGAATGGTGGATGGGGTCTCAGACGGCGGGGCGAAGGCTCTTATAAGCGGAGGTCGTCCGGCGGCTACGTGGCGGGGAGGATTGTTTGAATGGACACAGTGAATGCTGAGAGTAATGGCGTGGAGAGTTGGGGATTATGCGAGGGAGGCGGAGGATAGGGCTGTGAGGGGGAGGCGTTAGGAGATGGAGAGGTGGTCGGAGTCGTCTTCCAAAATAGGAAGGGGGTGGCATAAAAGTGGGTGAAACGGCATGGGAGGGGGGTTACAGAGGAGGAAGACGACTGGCGAGCCACGACTGAGATGCAAGCGCTGGCGGACGAATGAGATCAGATCAAAATATCTGATCGAATGGTTCGGAATTCCGGGCAGAGATGAGTGGTTAGATGAGGTTTAGCTTGAATCCGACGGCTAGGGTTGAAGGGGTGACGTGGATCTGGTAGACCGTAGGATGAGGAGGTGATCGAGCATTTACGGAGAAGGGGAGATGTGGCACAAGGAGGCCATTGGATAGGGAATGAATCCAACAGCTGTAGATGAGGCTAGTGCGTACGGTTAGGATCAGATCTGGCAATCAGATCTGACGGCTAGGGTTGAGGCGGCAATGGAGGGCTGAGATGGGGCGGGATGAAGATCGGGCGTCCAGGCGAGCGTCGGGTGGAGTGAGGGGAGGCGGGCCACATGGGCGACGCATGAGGGCGCAACGTGGCCCAATCAGAAAATTCGGAAGTATAAATACAAAGATAAATATGGAATAAATAGTTAGAGGCAAAATAGGAAAAAAGTCTAAACATGAAAGTTGCTCGTCTCGATAAGATCTACAAGGTTCATGTCAGATGAAAGGCCAAAAGAGGTCATTTGTATAAAAAGTATTTTTGGGTGTATTTTTAAGGGGGATAAAAACACACGACTTTTTGTTTTGAGTTGTTTTTATTTTTTAGTACGGTCAGTGAATGTATAGACAATTATTCTACCTAATTTTTTTAGGAGTTTTTGATGAGAGGATATTTACAAGAAAAATAAAGGGAAATTAAATACACTTAATTAGGGTTAATTATACATAATATAATACATGATAATAATAAAGAATTAATGATGATTTTTATTGGAATGGTTAAGCCAGGGGTTTAATTTGCGGCTTTTAACATGATGAATATGAGATTCATCACCAGGAGAGAGAAAATAGAATTATGTGGTCAAGAATCATCCCTCTCATGCTCTCACAATTTTTTCCTCTCATAGGATCACTCTCTCTCTCTCTATATATATATATATATATTCTATATATATATATATATATGCTGCTATATCTAGTAGGTATTACAAGTAACAATATATGACGAGGCATGCGACTCTGTGTTATGAAGGGTTGTTCGACGGATCCCAAGTACATATCTTGTGTTACAGACTAATCTCCCCAAGTACATAGTACCCATAACTGCTATTGCATAGTGTTTTTCTTATTGTAGTTAGATAAATGGGTTTTTATCACTTGTGCCCCTCTGAGATATTGCAATATCAATTATGCCCTATCTTTTTAGTAATATCAGTTCTGCCCTCACTTCTTGCCTTTTATCAATTATGCCCCTTGGGTTAGTTGCCGTCCATCCACAATGCAAACAGACGTTAACTTTGAGGACATAAGCGAAATTAATTAAAAAAGATTTAATGGCCATTTGACACCCTCTTCCTCATCCTCTCCTTCTTCCTGCTCTTCCCCCATCCTCTTCCTCCTCCTCCAACCTCCTCCTCCTCCCTCTCTGCCTGGAACTCCTCCCCCACCCCTACCTGCCCTCTTCCTCCACCCCAGCCTCCCTCCGCCCCACGTTGTGCATCCCCGCTGCCGCTTGATAAACCGCGGTTGACCTACCCTTTAATGTTGTCTGATTAACGAGTGCGTTGCAGTCGGATAGATCCGCGTCGATCAAAAATAACCGCACGGCTCGATTAATCGTCGAATGAATGAATATGCGGTTTTATGTTTATTTAGCCTGGGCAAGCCCCAGGGTGGACTCAAGAAGGCAAAGGAACAATTCGGGATCAGATTAGAGGGATTAGATTACAGTTTTCCAAGTGGTTTTTTTGGTATTTTTTATGCAATAAAAATGTCAAATGCAATGTGTGAATGAACTAGGTTATTAGGAAAATCAACAACTTAGCCAAATTTAATTTTAATATGAAATTAGTCTAAATTAGCCAAATTATATTTTTTCTATAAACCTAATCCAATGATAAATGCAAAATGTACTTTTTTTGGAATTTTTGAATTTAAAATGCACACATGAAAAATGCAAACTTTTTTTGGGGTTTTTATGCAATTTTTCATGGAAATGATATGCAAAAATTATGAAAAATTTATTGAAAGTTAAATATGATGAAATGAAGTTAAACTAATTTTTTTTATAAATTTTTGATAATTTTTGATTTTTTTATGAATATTTTTCTGAAAATAGAGCGACCACATGTGTTTAATTTTCTAATAATTCCAAGAAATAAAATTATCCAAATATTGATTTATCTCAAGTAGATGTTTCAATAAGGAATACAAGAGACTTGAAATTTCACAAAAATATTATTCGTGGAATTAATTAAAAATCAATTACATAAATCACTCAAGAATTTATTTTATGCACAAGACAATTCCTAATTGGACGAAATTTGGACTGTAATTAAAGAACACTTAAAGGCATCATTCACATTTTTCACAATTTTTGGAGCAATAAATGAACACGTACGAATTTCAGAGCTTAAATGGGTAAAATATTACTGATTTTCACTCTCTGATTTTTAATAAATAATCCAAGGCTCACAATAATATAACTAAATAGCCACAAGATAAAAAATGAGTTGCTCTGCAACATACTATTTTTCTAATTAAAAATGATGCTATTTTGAGGTCCAAATTAACATGCAAACTCAGGGTTGTTTTTGCAAAACTGAAAGTGCAATAATCAATTGAAACTATGCAAAGAGACACATTTGCAAATAGAGAAATAAGCAAAGATAACAATGCAATTTTCACAAAAAAATATAAAAAATGAATTGGACCTTCGTTCCTTCCAAACCCTTAGGGCCTGTTTGGTTGCAGGGTTGGGAAGGATTGGGTAGGGCTGGGTTGGGATGAGTGAATAGTAATCTGTGAGGAGGAAGTATCCCTGGGAATAGTAACCAGGGTTGAGCCAACCCTGCCCAACCCTGCAACCAAATAGGCCCTTAGGGCACAGGTTGTGGCGGCAGCAAAAGGGGCTTGGAGGTGGGCGGAGCTCGATGGCGGTACGCTGGGGCGGCAGGCGGCTAGGGCTCGACGGCGCTGAGCACGGCCACGCGCGGGGCGGCGAGATCTCACGGCGGAGGGGGCGGCTCGACCTGTACGCGCACGCGGTCGCGTCGCGCTTGGAGGCGGACCGCTGGCGAGCGGGTGGAGGCGACGCGCCTGAGGGGCGCACGGGCCGAGAGAGGAGGAGGAGGACGCTCCAAGCGCGCGTGCGCCGCGCGCGGAGGTTGCGGCATCGACGGGAGGAGGACGGCGGCCTGTCGGTGGCGCGCGAGTGGAGCGCGGGGTGGAGGAGATGGGCGGCCCCCGTTGGGCAACCTCCTGCTGCTGGGCGGAGGTGCTTCGCGGCGAGTGGAAGGAGGCACACAGGGGGGTGGCGCTGGGTCTGAGACGAGGACGCACGACCAGCCTGGGGTGCGGCGCGAGAGCGGGGAGCTGCTCGCAGCGTGCGGTGGTTGGAAGGCGCCGGCGGCGTGCACGAGGGTGGAGGAGATGGCCGACAGCTTGCCAAGGCAGCTGCTTGATTGATTTTTTTTGTAATATTTTTTTTGTGATTTTCTTTGTAAACGAGAAATATAAAATGCAATGGATGAGTGGTGGTTGTGTGTGATTTTTGTGGTGAAAAATGAAATGATGTGGTGATGGGATAAAAATGGAGTGGTTTTTATGTGAATGTGATGATGATAGTGGGTGTGATGACTAATGATGTTTTTGATTGTGATGAAGAATATGAAGAACAATAAGAGAAAATTTGTTAGATAAAAATAAAATGACAAGGAAAAGAAGAAGGTACTTACCTGCGGTTCGCCGAGAAGTGAAGCCACGTCGTGCGGCTTCCGGTTGTGGCGTCGAGGAGATGGCGGTTGCACCGAAGCTTGAGCGAGTCCGATTGGAATCTCGCGACGCGACAATGGTGAAGCCGCGGATCTCGCCTGAAAGGTTGTCTTCGCTCGTCTCCTTCAGCTGTCACATGTAGGTTGAAGGGGCTTGACCTCTTTTCTCTCGAATCGGCGGATATAGAATAATGGAGAAGATGAGGTGAATATAAAGAGGAGGAGGGAAGTTAGAAAATAGGTGGAGAAGTGGAGAAGATGGGGGAGTTATTGGCTTGGAGTGGGGAGTAAGAAAAGGGAGAAGAGGTAAAAGGGGGATATAATAATAATAATAGAATAATAATATAAAATAAGTAGGCTACTAAAAATAAAAATAATTAAAATAATAATAATAAAATAATAAAATCCGAAAATAATAAAAATTAAATCCGAAAATAAAAAATTGGGGTGACATGTGGCGGCTCCTGGAGCTGCCACATGTCGCTCCCAGAAAATTCAAAGATTAAATGCAAAGAAAATCAAAAAGAAATAACAAAAGGGATTAATCAAAAGTGGTCCACACGAAATTTGTTCATCTTGACGAGATCTACAACTTTCGCGAAGGGCCGAAAATCAAAGGAAATCATCTGTATAAAAAATATTTTTTGGGTGGTACCTTATAGATATAAAATACCGCATTTTATCTTTTGTATTTTTTTGTCATTTTTAAGAGAGAGAAAAATCAAAATAAAAATAGAGAAAATATGAAAATATTATTTACAACTTAATCTAATTTTTTTGGATTTTTAATAATGAAGAAAATAAAAAGATAAAATACAGGGGTAAAACGGTCATTATGTACAATGTACAAAAGGGGCCCAAAACCCAAGTTTTGCATACGAGCTTCGATTTTAGTGAAATTAGTCTTGTTTCGAAGGTCTCTGAATGTATATTACTTTAAAAGTGAGTAGACCTAATTCGGACACTGTATGAGAGAGATATGCGCATTTTAAGACTCTTAATTTCAATCTTGGATTGAGGGTTTATTGGTCAATTTTACAAGTTAATATTTTTTTGATATTTTTCTTTAATTAGTGTTAGTCATATATACACAATAGAGTTGGTTTTATTAGATATGGAGTTAGTATAAAATATATACAAATAGGGTATTTTATCTAATATACAAGTGAATCTTTACAAGTGAAATTGGCTTCTTATTTAATACAAATATGAATGCTAAAATGCAGATGTTATCAATGTATGCATGAATGTTAATTATGCGATATAAGTAGAAATATGCATCTAATTACTTGGGAACAAAGCTCTATTTTCAACTTTTAGAGTGATGAATCGCAGATTCATCAACCCCCTATACTTAAACCTTGCTCGTCCCCGAGCAACTAAAATGAAATGCAAAAGTGAAATGAGATTGGGTTCCATACCAAGGTCATGAACAAAAGTTGAAAATGGAGCTTGACTCGACCTTTAGATTAATTGTGTGGCGGAACCTTATTGGGATCTGAATTTAAGAGCTAACAGACTTCAAGTTCCACAAGTCTTCTATTCAAGATGCCTCAACAGTCAGGTCAGAACAAATCCTCAAACGCAAATTTCTGATGACTATGATTCTTACTCGTACTGTGTAAGTGATAAATAGCTCTCCACATCAGAAATGACTCGGAACCAGCCTCCTCTAACAAGGTAACTCAATAACCCGGTCCAGTAACTCTTTCCTCGAGGAGCGGGGTATTCCCTTCTAAGTTCAAGTGCGACCAACTCAAGAGGAGGGGGTAGAGAAAAGAATGGACCGTAGCCAGTGTAGCTAACCTATCCCGGGATACCTGACCAGTGTAGCCAAGTCATCCAGCTGCAGACTTCTTGCTAAATACATACTCCGACAGGCATTTTTTTTGACCTGTCTATTTTTTTTGTGGAGTTCTTGCATTTTTTCTCTCTCTTTTTTGGAACTATATACAAGGTGCAGCATATACATCAGGAGTTTTTCCTCTTGAGCCAGTAGACTATCCCTCTTTTGAAGCATTATTGCAAACCACAGTGTCCTGTCCTTAGACTTCAACACCACCAGACTAGGTTGAGATGCACTACCCTCCCTAGAGGAGGACGGATGTTTCCACCCGTGTGCTACTCCAAGCTAAAGGATTCTACTTCCTCACCACCTCATCAATGAAGAGCTACGTGCATTGTGCTTTGTCCAAGTTAGGTCACTGTCTAAAAGAATCATGCGTGTGCACGAGATATTCTACTTAGACTAATCAAGATGACATGTGAACATAGACTTGCGGACTCAAAGAATTAAGTCACTTGACCTGAAAAATTTTTAAGTCCAGTTCCTATAAGATTCCTCTGAAATTAGGTGTATTAAAGTCAAATCAAGTCCATCCTCAACATCTACTCATAACTTGGTTCATAACCCACTAGCTTTTCACTTGCATATGCAAGATATGCAGATGAGAGGTGCAGATGACATGCTATGAATGAAATGCAAGATTTTTAAAATGCAAGAATGATATGCAAGAGTAAATAAGAAGCCTTATTTTCAACACAAATTTTTTTGGTATAAGTATACAACAATTTGTATTATTTACAATAAGTTTTTAGTTTATACATAATATACATAGTATACAAGTTTTTTCCGGTATACATCCTATTTTACAACAAATTTTATAAAAGTATGTTTTACAAGAATTTTACATTTTTATACCAGTATTATAGTACAACATTATACAATTTTTTTCAATTTTTACCCACCCCATAATTATTGCATAATATATACAAAAACACGCGAAATACGTGAAAGTACGAGCTATGGTTAAAGTATATATGTAATATATACACGCCCCCCTATACTTAGCGTGTGCTATGTCCTCAGAGCACGAAAAGCGACTAAAAAGACATATCTCGGGCTAAGCGTAGGAGAGCTAAAAGTACAAAATGTATAGAAGTCGTTACGCCCCCCTATACTTAGGCTCTGGCAGCCTAAGTGTAGAAGAAGATAAAAAATGGGGCGAAGAGGGAAAGAGATGAAAGGGATGAATATATACATGGCGGGCATCGGTCCCCCCTATACTTAGGCTCTGGTCAGCCTAAGTATAAGACATGAGTGAGTATGAGGACCGATGTGATCTGGAGGATGTACAATGAATGGATGTGGGTCACTCTCCCCCCTATACATAGAATCTGATTATCCTAAGTATAGTTTTAAAATGAAATGAGATGAGCCGGGGCGAGTGATTCGAATCACTGGGGAGGAGGAAGAGAAAGTATATACAAGAAAGAGTGAGAATATACAAGGATTAAGAAGGTTTGTGACGAACCTTCTTGCGGACGCGAGGAGGTGGATAATATACATATGTGTCGCTGTCGGAATCGTCCTCAGATGAATAATAGTGAGGTGTAGGGATCGTCCAACGAGGGTCGACACACGGATGCTTGCTTAGATAAGGCTTGAGAATAGCCGAACTGAGTTCACTCATATAAATTACCTTGTCTGGGCCAGATGAGGACTCCTCAGAAAATCCTCTTCGGTGTGTTGAAGGAAACTTTCTTAGTCGGTTTTCTAGAACCTGAATCATTGAGAGGGAGATGAGAGAGACGCGCCTGGAGAGGTTCGGGGGAACTCCTCGAGGAATCAATTCTCGAATTCCTCTCACTAAATAGCTGACTAGAAGAGGGAGCAACCGCGTTTTTATGTGGAGTCAGTTTAATCTTGGTTGCTTCCTTTGAAGGTCTGGGACGTGGTGTGGTGCTGACCATTGGTTCCTCATCAGACGAGTCACCATATAGATTATAATATTCCTGAAGGGTCAGCACATGTCTCGGGAAGGATCTAATGGTCTCAGTTGGCTTGGCATTATTGGGCTCTTGTGTCGGATCATCAAAATGGTCAAGGCAATCAACAAAGGTCATGTCCGACTTAATGATAGGCTTCTGGTCGTGAGTCCTCCTTAGAAGCTGTCACGGTGGTGGTGCAAGCAGTTGATGGAGTGGAGGTGTGGAGAGTCTCAAAACCAACGGTCGTCCGGGCAGTCAGTTTCTCAGATGTAGCAGAGAGGTGGGACTCATCTACCTCTCGATGGTCATGACTGTCAGCAGATGTGCGATTCACCTTAGTGTAAAGTGTATCAAAGAATGGATGAGGTCGGAGTGCTCCCAATGCTGAAAAATTGATCTCCCGAGTCTCGCAATCTATATTCGCCCTAGCTGAGGCTAAGAACGGCTTCCCGAAAATAATCGGAGACTGGGTGAACTCTCCTCAGTGCTCGATGTCAATGATCGTGAAGTCCACCCTGGAGTAGAGCACCCTTGGAAAGTAATGATGACTGAAATGTTTCCTCTCGCCCGTTTGATGGATCGATCAGCCAGCTGAACGATCTCTCTCGACTTTCTGATTGGCCTGAGTTTGAGTTTGTCAAACACAGAGGTCGGGAGGATATTTATCGGAGAGTCATTGTCGATTCTTGCATGGGTAAAGATGGTGTCTTTGATTTCACATTCCACTCGGGGCAACCGCTTCACTCTGCGGCTCTTGGTCTTTCTTCCCCATCACCAAGGAAGTGGACATAGACACTATGTGTCTCTCAGTCCTTGTTCTCTTCTTACCCGACCTCTTGGGCATCAATTTACTCTTTACAAATCTCTTGAGGTCGGGGAAGTGATCTATGGCCTTTATTAAGGGAAGTTTAACGATCAATTCCTCATCAAGTGCTTCCCTTAGGGTGGAATCCAATTTTTTAAAATCATTTTCATTTTCAATTTTTATATGAATTTTTTATTTTTCAAAGTTTTAGGTGTTTTTGATGGATGAATGATCAGACTCTGGATTAGGAGTAAGTGGTTAGTAGAAGAGGGAGATAGAATGGACTCCAGCTATACAGACGGTGTGGGTTCCCTGATGTTTGCTTTGTTTTCAACCTCAAAATACTCATTCTTTTCTCACTTTTATACCCAGGCTGGCAGAAATTGAGTGTAATATTCCCATGACATCTCTCAACTCATTACCAAATGATTCATTTTTCTTAATAAGTCTAGAGATGTCATCCTCCACAAAATTCTCATGACAAGTCATGGAAGAGTTCTTCTCAATTGGAGGATACTGCTGAGATATTGGGGTCTCATACTCAACATACCTAGACGCTGGCATGTAAGGTGGGTGAGTATGGACCATCCAAATGGAAAATATTGGTCGGAGCCTCATATGATGGAGTTAATGAAACAAGGACTGATAAGTCTAGGTCATGAGTCCACTCCTGTTAATATATCGGCTTTCCGAATGAGGGCTGGTTAATGGAGGCTTGATCACTAAAGTCAATCAAGTCTTGGAAATCAGGATGTGCAGGCCTCTCCTTTTGGTATGTTCGATCGACCATGTTGTGCCCAAGGTCAAGTCGGGATGTGTATATGCTGATTGTTGTATGGTCCCTACTTGAGGTGAGAATGAAGTATGCGAGGGGCATATAATTTTGCCACACATCTGTCTCAGCATCGGCTTGCTCTTCGTTCAGTTCTTTGATTCCTGCAAGCTCTCGAGAGTAAGGACAGTAAGCCCAAGATGGAAGTGGATCCGGAGTGTTAGAATATGGAGTAGGTGAGAAATGCAAAGAAGTGGAGAAGTCAGTCGAAGTTCTGACTTCATATTCGGGTTGAGGTGGAACCGACCACGGGTACGGGTCTCCCCGTGGATGCCAGAGGATACCTGGAAGAAGGAGAAGGCGAAGATGAACGGTATATGGTCGAGGAGGAATGACCAGAGGTTCAGGGTATGAGGACCAATATCCCGACATCATGAGGAGGAAAGGATGGTAAGCAGAATGAGATAGAAAATGCGCAATTACACAGGATAACCCACACGGACAGACACAAAGATAAACGCAAGAGCAAACCCTGAATTCACACTCAACACGGTAAAGGACCCGAAACCGAGTCCAATTAATCTTGTCAATTTTAAGTGTGATTTTTCAAGCAAGATTAGCAAGGAGTTACGCGACCTATAGGGGAAAGTCAGCTCAGAGCCGGATGCGTCTTCCTTGTTTAACCTGTCGCCTAAGATACCGCCGGTCCTTCCTTTCTTCGCTCCTATCCGGAGTTGGGGACTCAAAGATCGTGCCCCTATCTACCTGCAAGCAGGCGGAGGCTGACAAAGCTAGGCCTTGTCGTGAAGTACCGCTGGTTCGCCCCCTATCTACCCGCGAACAGGCGGAGGCTACTTGGTACTGGTCAATGAGCTAAAAGTATCCAACTCGTGATATTTGCTAGGATCAGTTGGCCCGTGATATGGAAGGAGAGGATTTGGGCTCTGCCATAAGGTGTTACACACACTCAAGAACCCTCACTGAGCCTGAAAACAAGATCGGGGTTACTCTCCCGCAAACAAGGGTTAATTTTAGTCAATTTTTTTGGTCCAATTCAATTAGCTTTCCCGATTTTAAAGATTAGTTGTCACTGATATTAATCCACACAAGCAATCACGTCTACCATTCAGTCTCAATTCCTTTATCCTAGGTTAGAAAACCGAGAGAGAAAATCGGAAAAAGCCGATGCAATCGAGAAAACGATGATGAATGCTTGAGTAAGAAGACTTACAGTGCCTCCAGCTCTCTACAATGCAGGATGCGATACTGAATTGAAAATTTTACACTAAATGAATGCAATCGATGAAAAACCGCTCCTAGACAAGCAGTTCTATTAACGAGTGAAGAACAAGTTTAATTTGACTAGATCTGCGGTCTAAGTGCGTCTTTTAAGTGATGTGTGGTCCTAGAAAATTACGAGCACAAGCAAATCCTAGAGAGGCTCGAGGAGCCGTTAGTGCAAGCCTAGTCTAAAATTCAAACCACACAGCAGACGGGGACACAGTTTCACTATATTTACACACGCGAGAACCCAAACGGGAACCGCTGTAAATGCAGACACTTTTTTTACAAAAATCTTTTTGACGTCCAATAGCCGACTTGATCCCCGAATCGTCGGCCTCCGATGCACTTCGAGATGCGTCGACTTCAAGAAAGCCGCTCCCAAGTCCACCGGGCCCTCGCACAAAAGATAAAATTATGTCAGAGAGATATATATATACAAAAATGGTTAGAAAAATAATTAAAGAAAAAATGGATAATTACAATGCGGCTCGGGGGTCAGACTACCCGAGTGAATGGAAAAACGTAAATCTAATTTTTCTAAAGTGATCCTAAGCCGTTTGCCTCCCCGGCAACGGCGCTATTTGATAACCCGCGGTTGACCTACCCTTTAATGTTGTCTGATTAACGAGTGCGTTGCAGTCGGATAGATCCGCGTCGATCAAAAATAACCGCACGGCTCGATTAATCGTCGAATGAATGAATATGCGTTTTATGTTTATTTACCCTGGGCAAGCCCCAGGGTCGACTCAAGGAGGCAAAGGAACAACTCGGGATCAGATTAGAGGATTAGATTATAGTTTTCCAAGTGTTTTTTGGTATTTTTTATGCAATAAAAATGTCAAATGCAATGTATGAATGAACTAGGTTATTAAGAAAATCAACAACTTAGCCAAATTTAATTTTAATATGAAATTAGTCCAAATTACCCAAATTATATTTTTTCTGTAAACCTAATCCAAGGATAAATGCAAAATGTACTTTTTTGGAATTTTTGAATTTAAAATACACACATGAAAAATGCCAACTTTTTGGGGTTTTTATGCAATTTTTCATGCAAATGATATGCAAAATTATGAAAAATTTACTGAAAGTTAAATATGATGAAATGAAGTTACCACTAATTTTTTATAATTTCTGATACTTTTTCATTTTTTATGAATATTTTTCTGAAAATAGAGCGACCACAAGTTTTAAATTTCTAATAAATCCAAAAAATAAAATTATCCAAATATTGATTTATCTCAAGTAGATGTTTCAATAAGGAATACAGGAGACTTGAAATTTCACAAAAATATTATTCGTGGAATTAATTAAAAATCAATTACAGAAATCACTCAAGAATTTATTTTATGCACAAGACAACTCTAATTGGACGAAATTTGGAATGTAATTAAAGAACACTTAAAGGCATCATTCATATTTTTCACAATTTTTGGAGCAATAAATGAACACGTGCGAATTTCAGAGCTTAATGGGTAAAATATTACTGATTTTCTCTCTCTGATTTTTAAAAAATAATCCAAGGCTCACAAAAATGTAACTAAATAGCAACAAGATAAAAAATGAGTTGCTTTACAACATGCTATTTTTCTAATTAAAAATGATGCTATTTTGAGGTCCAAATTAACATGCAAACTCAGGGTTGTTTTTGCAAAACTGAAAGTGCAATAATCAATTGAAACTATGCACAGAGACACATTTGTAAATAGAGAAATAAGCAAAGATAACAATGCAATTTTCACAAAAAAATATAAAAAAATGAATTGGACCTTCGTTCCTTCCAAACCCTTAGGGCACAGGTTGTGGCGGCGGCAAAAGGGGCTTGGAGGCGGGCGAAGCTCGATGGCGCGGGCGCTGGGGGGGCGGGCGGCTAGGGCTCGGTGGTGCCGAGCACGGCCACGCGCGGGGCGGCGAGATCTCACGACGGAGGGGGCGGCTCGACCTGTACGCACACGCGGTCGCGGCGCACTTGGAGGCGGAGCGCTCGCGAGCGGGTGGAGGCGACGCGCCTGAGGGGCGCACGGACCGAGAGAGAGGACGGCCTCCAAGCGCGCGTGCGTCGCGCGCGGTGGTTGCGGCGTCGACGAGAGGAGGACGGCGGCCTGTCGGTGGCTAGCGAGTGGAGCGCGGGGTGGAGGAGATGGGCGGCCGCCGTTGGGCAGCCTCCTGCTGCTGGCGGAGGTGCTTCGCGGCGAGTGGAAGGAGGAACACAGGGGGTGGCGCTGGGTCTGAGACGAGGACGCACGACCAGCCTGGGGTGTGGGGAGAGAGCGGGGAGCTTCTCGCAGCGTGCGGTGGTTGGAAGGCGCCGGCGGCGTGCACGAGGGTGGAGGAGATGGCCGACGGCTTGCCAAGGCAGCTGCTTGATTGATTTTTTTATTTTTTTGTAATATTTTTTTTTTGTGATTTTCTTTGTAAACGGGAAATATAAAATGCAATGGATGAGTGGTGGTTGTGTGTGATTTTTGTGGTGAAAAATGAAATGATGTGGTGATGGGATAAAAAATGGAGTGGTTTTTATGTGAATGTGATGAATAGGTGGTGGTGATAGCTAATGATGTTTTTGATTGTGATGAAGAATATGAAGAACAATAAGGGAAAATTTGTTAGATAAATATTAAATAACAAGGAAAAGAAGAAGGTACTTACCTGTGGTTCGCCGAAAGTGAAGCCACGTCGTGCGGCTTCCGTTGTGGCCTCGAGGAGATGGCGGTTGCTCCGAAACTTGAGCGAGTCTGATTGGATCTCGCGACGCGGCAATGGTGAAGCCGCTGATCTCGCCTGAAAGGTTGTCTTCGCTCGACTTGTCTCCTTCAGCCGTCACCTGTAGGTTGAAGGGGCTTGACCTCTCTTCTCTCGAATCGGCGGATGAAGAATAATGGAGAAGATGAGGTGAAATATAAGAGGAGGGGGAAGTTAGAAATAGGTGGAGAAAGTAGAGAAGATGGGGAGTTATTGGCTTGGAGTGGGGAGATTAAGAAAGGAGAAGAGGTAAAGGGGGATAATAAATATAAAATAAGTAGCTCTGACTGTAAATTAAAATAATTAAAATAATAATATAAAATAATAAAATCCGAAAATAATAAAAATTAAATCCGAAAATCAAATAAATCCGAAAATCAAAAATTGGGGTGACATGTGGCGGCTCCACGAGCTGCCACATGTCGCTCCCAGAAAATTCAAAGATTAAATGTAAAGAAAATAAAAAAGAAATAACAAAAGGGACTAAATCAAAAAGTAGTCCACACGAAATTGCTCGTCTCGACGAGATCTACAACTTTCGTGAAGGGCCGAAAATTGAATGAAATCATCTGTATAAAATGTATTTTTGGCTGGTACCTTATAAATATAAAATACCGCATTTTATCTTTTGTATTTTTTTGTCATTTTTAAGAGAGAGAAAAATCAAAATAAAAATAGAGAAAATATGAAAAGATTATTTACAACCTAATCTAATTTTTTTGGATTTTTAATAATGAAGAAAATAAAAAGATAAAATACAGGGGTAAAACGGTCATTACGTACAATGTACAAAAGGGGCCCAAAACCTAAGTTTTGCATACGAGCTCCGATTTTAGTGAAATTGGTCTTGTTTCGAAGGTCTCTGAATGTATATTACTTTAAAAGTGAGTAGACCTAATTTGGACACTGTATGAGAGAGATATGCGCATTTTAAGACTCCTAATTTCAATCTTGGATTGAGGGTTTATTGGTCAATTTTACAAGTTAATATTTTTTTGATATTTTTCTTTAATTAGTGTTAGTCATATATACACAATAGAGTTGGTTTTATTAGATTTGGAGTTAGTATAAAATATATACAAATAGGGTATTTAATCTAATATACAAGTGAATCTTTACAAGTGAAATTGGCTTCTTATTTAATACAAATATGAATGCTAAAATGCAGATGTTATCAATGTATGCATGAATGTTAATTATGCGATATAAGTAGAAATATGCATCTAATTACTTGGGAACAAAGCTCTATTTTCAACTTTTAGAGTGATGAATCGCAGATTCATCACCGCTGATGACCGAGCACAGGCACTGCGGCTCCGACTTGACCACGCCAATGAGGCTCGAGCAACACGAGGGAGACGACTCTTCCCCTGCCCCCGCCGCCCCCGTACCCAGGTCGCCCCCCACGCGTCGTCCTCCCCGTGCCTCCCCTACCCCTGCCGCCCACCGCGCCCAAGTCTCCCCCCGCGCCTCCCTTGCCCCCGCCGCCCCAATGCGCCCAGGTCGCCCTCGCACCTCCCCTGCCCCCGTCGCCCCCTGCGGCCAGGTCTGCCCCCGATGCCCCCCGCGCCCAAGTCGCCCCCGCGCCTCCCCAGCCCCCGCTGCCC
This sequence comes from Ottelia alismoides, assembly GCA_037367405.1. Lineage (NCBI taxonomy): Eukaryota > Viridiplantae > Streptophyta > Magnoliopsida > Alismatales > Hydrocharitaceae > Ottelia > Ottelia alismoides. The sequence continues at coordinate 5,513 of JAZKJV010009625.1, read as the reverse complement.
CCCCCCCCCCCCCCCCAAGTCGCCCCCGCGCCTCCCCCTCCCCCACCGCCCCCTGTGCCCAGGTCGCCCCGCGCTCTCCCCTGCCCCCCCCCCCCCCCCCCCCCCGCTGCGCCCAGGTCGCCCCCGCACCTCCCCTGCCCCCCCCCCCCCCCCTGTCGCCCGTGCCCAGGTTGCCCCCGCGCCTCCCTTGCCCCCACCGCCCCCCGCGCCCAGGTCTCCCTCGCTGCACCCCCCCCCCCCCGCCCAGATCACCTCTGTGCCTCCTCCTCTCCCTGAAACTTTAGAGCTTTCGGTTTTTGTTAGATTAATATAAATTTTTGACTAATTTATTCATAAAAATTCATCAAAAATTTCAATAAAATTCACCGTTTGATCCGTAATGAGTGATATATCCGTTAAAATGCAAAAATTTTAGAGATTCGATGGATGCATGAAGGTGTAACTAAGAGAGAGAAATTATGAGGAGAAAGGAAGAACAAATGGATAAGGAAGAAGATGAATAAGTTTGGACAATAATACCCCACTTAACTGCACCAAGGTTTGAAAAAACCATGGTTATGTCAACTCATTGACGGTCATACTGACGAAATGGCACAAGTGATAACGACGAAAGAAATGTGGGGTACAACTGATATTACCAAAAAGATAGGGGCATAACTGATATTGCGATATCTCGAAGGGGCACAAGTGATAAAAACCCTAGATAAATTATTTTATGTTTATGATTTATTTTATTTTTAGTTGTCATAATCCCTTGAACATGCAAATGTAATGCATATTTTGGGATTGTAATCCAGTTTGCTTTTTTTTTCAAAGTGTTCCTTTTTCATAGATAGTTGAAATAGGATGCATCATTCTTGAATTCGGGAAGGCCACCATTTTTTAGAAAACATGAGCACCTTAATAGAATACGTATACAGTTTATATTCGAACTACACATTATGGATACAAAAATGCATACAAAACTGTAAATTATAATACAACATTAAAACTGCACATTATAAAACAAATCTATTTATGTATTCTACTAAAGTTATCGTGTTTTTTTTACAAGAAAGGAAGACGGTCTTCCTGAACTCAGGAAGGACCACGTCTTATTAGAAGGAAATCCTACACACATAGTGTAAAATGGGGTTGCCTCGTGGGGGAGCTAACTTGGCTCCCCTACCCTATTTTTCCTTTTTTTTGAAAAAAGAATCCGTGGGAATTCATCACTATACCTATATTATGTCATTCAATTTCAAGCGAAATAGAGACTCTTACGACCATCATCTAGATTCATTTTTTTAATGATCACAGAATTGTTGAAATCGACCTCACAGGAGGGAGGCCGTAGGATTCTCTGTTTCGCACGAAATTTAAATGACATAATATAGGTATAATGATGAAAATCTATGGAAATATTTTTCAAAAAATTTTAAAAATAAGAAAAATGTGGTGGGGGAGTCAAGTTATCTCCCTAGAGGAGGCAACCCCATTATAGTCGTATATGTATATGTGGGTATAGAGGAAAGGGAGCCTATTTCATGAAGCAGGTAATCTTACCTACTCCATACCTACTCCATACCCATTTCACCACTTTTTTTTATTTTTGATGTGTTTTCATAAATATATCCCTCTAATATGTAATTTCAATTTTATCAGAAACAGAGATTTTTATGTCCTCCATCCAGAACATGTCGATTACAACAAATCTAAGACCGCTAAAATTACATGTTCTAGATGGAGGGTATACAGGTCTCTGCTTCTGATGGAATTAGAAGACATATTAGATGTATATAGTGATGAAAATACATGATGATATTTTCTAAAAATAAAAAAAGTGGTGAAAAATGGGTGTGGAGTAGGTAAGGTTATGTACTTCATGGAGTAGGCTCCCTTTTCTGTCATATATATGGGGTTGCTTCTGTGAGAGCCAAAACCTGTAGAGTATTAGAGCAGTCATTCTGGATCACTAGATTCTGTCTTTTTTCTCCTGGTTGAGAAAAATTCCCAAATTAACAGTAGCCCACCATATATACGTTGAGGCCCCACCTCATTTGAAGTTTCTCTCTCTCTCTCTCTCTCTCTCTCTCACACACACACACACACACACACACACACATAGGGCCGATTTTGTGAGAGCCAAAAACTGTGAGAGCAATGATTCTGGACTACTAGATTCTGTCTTCTCTCTAGTGATTATATATATATATATAGAAGGTGCACCTTTCCTGAGTGCATGGAAAGCCCATCACGAGATCCGTTAGATCTCGATCTAGCAGTTCTTCATACAAAATGGTATTTTAGTCCATACATTTTTGTTTTAAATTTGAATTTAATTTCGAATTTGTAATTTATTTCGTCCTTGTATTTTTCTATTTTTAGCGTGTCTGATTTGATATTTTTTGTTACCTTTTAGTCAATGAAGTTTCCCCAACGTGGTAGCAATTTCGCGCAATGTAGAATAGCAGATCTTTTTGTGAAATTCTCGTTGATATTTTAAAAACTGTATCCTGCATTGTAAAATAAAATCACAATTAGTAATAGTTATATTATTATAATTGTAATTTTGATAACACTATTGTAAAAATTCATGCACCTTTTGTAAAATCTGTATGAAGATTGTAAATCCACACTCACAATTATGTGTGTTTTTACCGGTAGAATGCCTAGAATCTTTGTAAAATTCGAATCCATATTGTAATTTTGCATCTTACGTTTTAAAATAAATGTAAATAGTTCTTGCCATATCACGGAATTTAAATAAATGTAAAAAAAACAGTCTGAAATTTGTAAAAAAAATGATATGAGATTGTAAAATACGATCTGAGATTGTAAAAAATACTCGAGACTGTAAAATAGGATCTCTTATTGTAAAAAACTGGGCACGCCCTCCATCTCCAGCATCCTCTCTACCCGCACCTCCTCTGCCCTTCTCCTCCACGACCCACTTGAAATTTGTAAAAAATGATATGAGATTGTAAAATATGATCTGAGATTGTAAAAAAAAATACTCGAGATTGCAAAATACGATCTCTGATTGTAAAAAACTGGGCATGCCCTCCATCTCCAGCAACCTCTCTAACCCCACCTCCTCCGCCCTTCTCCTCCACGACCCACCTCTTCCATGTACGTCCTCCTCCGCCCCACACACCTCCATTCACGCACTTCTTCAACCTTCTCCTCCATGATCCACCTCCTCAACACGTAGCCATCACCCCCACACGCCGCTGCCTTTGTTACCTACAAAAAAACTCTGGAGAACGCCATCACCCAGCACCGTAGAGCAGCGCGTTGCATCCACCGTCTTGCATGCCATCAACGAGGAGCAGCAACCTCCTCTAATCATGCCGTCGTCGAGAGAGAGAGAGAGAGAGAGAGAGAGAGAGAGAGAGAGAGATGGAGGAGAGGAACCTCGTGCGGCAATCAAGATCGAGAGAGACGGGGGGAGAGAGAGAGAGGAAGAGAGAGAGAGAGGAAAAATGAGATAATTGTGGAGTGTTTGTTGCATTCTAAATTTAGAATATGTTAAAATGACCATAATGGGTTTTTCAATATTAAAAATATATTAATAACGAGCTATTAATGATAACCATCGGATTGATTGCGTACGGTTAGGATGACGAGCTTTCCATGCACCCATGAAAGGTGCACCACATTTTAAATATTTCATATATATATATATATGATTCAATGGTGCTACCCCTAAGAGGAGCTAACTTGACTCCTCGTACTTTTTTCTATTTTTTATTTTATTTTTTGAAAATACTTCCGTGTATTTTCCCTAACTATATCCATATATCGTGTCATTCAAGTTTCGTACAAAACAAAGACTCCTGCAGCCTCAATCAGACAATGTCGATTTCAACAATTCTGTGATTGTTAAAAAAATTAATGTGTGGATGGAGCATGTAAGACTATGTTTTGCACGAAACTTGAATGTCATAATGTAGGGATATAATGATAAAAATTCATGAATTTATGTTTTAAAAAATAAAGAATGGGAAAATGGGTCGGGGAAATCAAGTTAGCTCCCTCAAGGGGGCAACCGCGTTACCTTCCTCCCCCACACACATGGGTAAAATGGGGTTGCCCCTCATGAGGAGCTAACTTGGCTCCCATCGCCACATTTTCCCAATATTTTTTTTATTTTTTTGAAAATTTCTTCTGTGAATTTTCATTATTATATCCCTATATTATATCATTTAAAATTCATGAGAAACCGAGATTCTTACGACCTCCATCTGGAGGAGTCAATTTTAAAAATTTTGTGATCGTTAAAAAATGAACGTGTAGATGGAAGCAGTAAAAGTCTCTGTTTCTCATGAAACTTGAATGACATAATATAGAGATATAGTGATGAATTTCTACGGATTTATTTTTGAAAAAATTGAGAAAATAGAGTGGAGCGAGCTGAGTTAGCTCCCTCAAGGGGCATCCCTATTTTACCCTATATAGGGTAAAATGGGGTTGCCCCCTGACAGAGCTAACTCGACTCCCCTACCACATTTCCCCCCATTTTTTGTACTTCTTTTGAAAAGTACTTCCATGGATTTCATTATTATATCTCTATATTATGTCATTCAATTTCATTTGAAATATAGACTCCTACGACCTCCATCCATACAAGATTGATTTTAACAATTCTATGACCATTAAAAGTGACTATTTAGATGGATGCCTTAGGAATATCTGTTTCTCATGAAACTTGAATGACATAATATAGGGATATAGTGATGAATTTTCATGCATTCATTTAAAAAAATAAAAATAGGGAAAATGAGATGATTAGAGCCAAGTTATCTCTCTACATCCCCCCCCCCCCCCCACATCTCTCTCTCTCTCTCTGTGTGTGTGTGTGTGTGAGAGAGAGAGAGAGAGTGAGTGAGTTAAATGAGTATTCTCCCAGGATCATATTTGAGCATGCTCGCACTTCCAATTCCACAAATTTTTTGTTTTTTTAACTAAAATCTAGGGAGGTTTATCAAAGAATAATAAGCGGAGAATAATAAGCAGAATATTTATTTCAAATTTTGTGTAAACATTCCTGACACTTTTTTAAACACGAATTTTGCAGAGGTCGTGTTGACTCATAGGGCAAATCAACAGTCGCTGATTTGACCTCACGCGAAATCCGTAATTCAAACAACAATTAACCCACAACAGATAAATCACGCAATGAAAGTAAATGTACGGAGTTAAAATTTATTATAACTCTGCATGGATGTGTATAGTGTGCAAGCAGTGTAAAGGTCGAGCATAGGGAGCAGACAGGTAGAACGGGGCAATAATGCACAAAATGTGTGAATGTGATCAAATGTCTATAAATGTTATGTTTTTGTGGGGTTTTAATTTTATATTTTTTATTTTGATTTTATATTTTTATATTTTGGTTTTTAATTTCTGATTGTTGTATTTTCTTTTTGTATTTTATATTTTTTTATATTTCCTTTTTAATAATATATAAGCAAGGTAAGAAAGAGAGGGATGAAGTATTTATAAAAGTTGGTAAAAATAAGTATAATTCAGGA